>CM053602.1:45292084-45340911 GCA_028646575.1 Pseudocheirus occidentalis
CAATAATATTCCATCACATTTATATACCATAACTTGTTCAGCCATTCCCCAATTGATGGGCATCCCTTAAATTTCCAGTTTTTTGCCACCACAAAGAGAGCTGCAATAAATACTTTTGTACATATGGAACCCTTTCCTTGTGGGGTTTTCTTGGTAGAGATACTGGGTGGTTTGCCATTTCCTTCTCCAACTAATTTTACTGATGAGGAAACTGAGGCAAACAGGATGAAGTGACTTGCCCAGGGTTACATGACTAGGGAAGTATTTGAGGCCATATTTGAGCTTGGGAAGATGAGTCTTCTTGACTCCTGGCCTGGCCCTCTATCTACTGCATCGCCACCTGGCGGCCCCCTGCCTTGCATATAGAAGGTACTTAATAAATCCTTGTTGACTTGTTAGGGGTGGGATGTGAACCTAGATGGTCCTGGTTTCCAGGCTGGATCTCTATCGACCAATCTTTGCTGCTTTTTAATGAGTATATGCAGATTAAACAGGGATGAGGGAGGGCACTAGCAATTTTTTGGACCTGGGGGTACCCAATGAAAACAAACAGAGGTACTGTCGATTTGGATTTGGAGTTGTCTTGTGTGAGGACCAGAGAGAAGTTAAGTTGAGTTGTACTATGGGAAGGTGAGTAATGTCACTGAGGCTGGAAAGATAGGTTGGGGCCAGGTTGTAAAGAGCTTTGAAAACTAAACAGAGAAGTTTGTGTTGGATCCTAGGGGCAATAGAGGGCTCCTGGAGTTTATTGAATAGGGGGAGTGATATTCTCAGGTTTCCTTTTAGGTAAAAATCACTTCGGCTGCTGTGGTATATAGGAGGATAGGACAGCTGAGTTGGAATGGGGAGAGATTTGAGGTAGAGAGGAAAGAATGTTTGAAATGTTCTTTGGATGTTAAGGTAAGTGGGAAGAATGATGGATATAGGAGATGAAATCAAGATGGTGGAGTAAGAGCAGGGACTTGCTTGTGAACTCCCCCAAAGCCCTCCAAATGCCTGTAAAAATGACTAAACAAATTCTAGAGTTCAGAATCCACAAAATGATAGAATGAAGCAAATTTCCAGCCCAAGATAACCTGGAAGGGGGACAGGAAGGGTTAGGATTAAAACCAAGAATCACCTACCCAGCAAAATTGAATGTAATACTTCAGGGGAAAAATTGGTATTCAATAAAATAGAGAACTTCCAAGCATTCCTAATGAAAAGACCAAAGCTAACTAGGAAATTGGATTTTCAAGTACAAGAATCAAGAGAAGCATGAAAAGGTGAACAGGAGAAAGAAATCATAAGGGATTTTATTAAAGTTGAACTATTTATATTTCTACAATGAAAGATGATATTTGTAACTCATGAGACCTTTCTCAGATTTAGGGTAGTTAGAGTAAATAAATAAATATATGTGTATGCATGTATGTGTGTATGTATATGTGTATAGGTATGTATATATGTGTGTATGTAGATAGTATGTATTGCATGTATGTATATGCATATATATGTATATAGATAGATCGCACAGGGTGAGTTGAATTTGAAGGGATGATATCTAAAAAATAAAATGAAGGGGTGAGAGAGGAATATATTGGGAGAAGGAGAAAGGGAGAGATAGGATGGGATAAATTACCTGACATAAAAGAGGCACGAAAAAGGTTTCACAATGAGAAGAAGAAGGGGGAGGTGAGAGGGAATGAACCTCACTCTCATCAAATTTGGCTTAAGGAGAGAATAACATTCACACTCAATTGGGTATCCTACCCTACAGGAAAGTAGGGGGAAGGGAATAAGAGGAGAGATGATAGAAGGGAGGGCAGATCTGAAAAGGAACAGGGGCAAAGTAGAAAATAGAATAAGTGGGGGGCAGGATAGGATGCAGGGAAGTATAGTTAGTCTTTCACAATCCATTATGGAAATGTTTTACATAACTACACATGTATAACCTATATTGAATTGCTTGCCTTTACAATGAGGGTGGGTGGGGAGGGAAAAAGGGAAAAAATTTGTAACTCAGAGTTTTAAAAACAAATGTTAAAAATTGTTTTTACATGCTACTAGGAAATAAGATACAGGCAATGGGATTTAGAAATCTATCTTGCCTGCAAGAAAGTAAGGGGGAAGGTGATAAGGGGATGGCAGACTGGGGGAAGGGGTAAGATGCCTGTCATCTTGGGGTGGGGGGAAGGGGTAAGATGCCTGTCATCTTGGGGTGGGGGGAAGGGGAGAGATGGGGAAAAAACTTGGAACTCAAAATCTTGTTGAAATTAATGTTGAAAAATAAAGATAAATAAATTAATAAAGAAAAAAAAGAATGGTGTAGAATCAGGGGATGTGGGTTCAGACACTGTCCCTGCCACTTTATTATTTCAGTGACCTTGGAAAAGTCCCTTCCCCTTCCTGGGTCTTGGTTTCCCCCTCTGTAAAATGAGGGGGTCAGATCAGCTTGCCTCAGAGATCCCTCAGATCTAGGAGACTGTGTGCCTTTGGATAGGTCCCCTCCCCAGGCCCAGTTTCCTTCTCTTCTGCATTCATTTTACAATGAATTAAATTTACGTAATGTAATATAAAATTTATGTAAAATGTAAAATTACTATTTTACAATGACTGGCTGGCCTCTGAGGTCTCTTCCAGCTTCAGACTTGTGACTCTGTGGGTGACCATAGTCCTCAGTTTCTTGACCTACAAAATGAGTGACTTACAGTGGCTGCCTGGGGCCTTTCTAGCTTTAAATTGGTGATATAGGTGTCTATGAAAGGTGCTACAGCCATTAGACACATCCTGTTTCTTAGGATATTAAATGTAGATGTCCACCTAATATTACATAGGTATGTATGAATATGACCCCATTTGGGTTTTCTTGGCAAAGATACTGAGTAGACTGCCATTTCCTTCTCAAGCTCCTTTGATAGATAAGAAAACTGAGGCAAGCAGGGTGAAGTGACTTGCCCAGGGTCACACAGCTAGAAAGTATCTGAGGCTGGATTTGAATCAGGAAGAGTAGTCATCCTGACTCCAGACCTAGCCCTCTATCCACTGTACTTTCTAGTTGCCCTCCAGTGGCTTATTATTTCTCAAAATAAATGTTTTTATCATCTGCATTTCCCAATCTATCCCCCTCCACCTTTGTCTGCTCAAACCAGAACCATCCCTTATAGCAAAGAATAAAGAGAGAGTTGGGGGAAAAAAACTACCAACTAATGAAGACATCAAACAAGTCTGACCTTATAGGGAGTTTTCACTTCTATTGCCCCCGCCCCAAGCACTTCAGAGAAGGCAAGGGAGGTACTTTCTCATCTCTTTTTTGGGAGGTACCAACCTTGATCATAATTTCATTGCATCCACTTACTTTTTTTTTGTTTTTGTCCTTTCTTTTTTCTTTTAAAATTCACTTTTCTTTTATTTTCAGTCATGAATTCTCTTCTATCTACACCCTCTATCCCTCTGAAAAAGCAAGAAAAACAAAACCTTTTTTCAGACATCTATAGCTCAGCAAAACAAATTTCCACATTAGCCATGTCCAAAGAATATGCCCAAGCCTGCCCCTTGGGTCCCTGACCACTCTGTTACCACGTGGGCAGCAGGTTTCATCATGTTGATTGATTAGACTTCCTAAATGTTATTTTCATTTACCATGGTAGTCATTTTGTAGGTTGTTTTCTTCTACTTAACGTTACTTTGCATCAGTTAAGTTTTTCCTTCCCTGTTGTCACATTGATGATTCTCTTATAGTGAGGTGATATTCTCTTATGGTCACACACCACAATTTGTTTGGCCATTTCCCAAACAGCAGCATCCACTCCAGCAACAAAAGACTCTACCCAATGTGTTGCTATCAATACTATACATATGGTCTTTCTTTTTATTCTAGAAGCGAGAGGGCTCTCTGTATCATGGAACAGGAAATTTTAGTCCCATTCTTAGCATAATTTCAAATTGCTTTCTAGCATGGCTGGAGAAATTAGCAGCTTCACCAATCATGCATTAGCATGCCTGACTTTCCTTAGTCCCTCCACCATTTGCTCTTCTCACCCTTAATCATCCTTGCCACTTTGCATTTCTCTTGATTTATTGTTATTATTGTAATTATCAGAGGCAGCTGGTGACAGTGCACAGAGCACTAGGTCTAAAATCAAGGAGACCTGAGTTCAAATGTGGTCTCAGACACTTACTAGCTGTGTGACCCTGGGCAAGTAATTTAACCTTTGTTTGCCTCAGTTTTCTCAACTGTAAAATGGGGATAATAATAGCAGGAACCTTCCAGGCTTGTTTTGAGGATCAAATGAGATAATAGTTTTTTTTTTTGCATTTTTGTAGGGCAGTTGGGGTTAAGTGACTTGCCCAAGGTCACACGGCTAGCTTTTTGTGTTAAGTGTCTGAGGTCGGATTTGAACTCAGGTACTCCTGACTCCAGGGCCGGTGCTCTATTCACTGCACCACCTAGCTGCCCCGATAATAGTTGTTTTAAAAAAGGTGCCTAGCACTTAGTAGGTTCTACAGAAATGCTTATTTGTTACTATTATGTAACCTTGGCCAAATCATCACTTAACCTCTTAGGTCCTTATGGCTTCAAATATGTGATACAATGATAATGAGACTCCTCTGAGCCTCAGTTTCCTTATTTGAAAATGTGGAAATTGAACTAGATCAGGAGTGAGGAAACTGCAGCCTGGATACCACATGTGGCCTTCTAGGTCCTCGGTTTCAGCCTTTTGACCTAGTCCAAGTTTGACAGAACAAATCCTTTTGTTAAAGGGATTTGTTCTGTGAAGTTTGGACTCAGAGGGCCACCCTTGAGGACCTAGACAAGATTTGTTCTGTGAAGTTTAGACTCAAAGGACTGCACTTGAGCACCTGGAGAGCCGTATGTGGCCTCAAGGCCGCAGGTTCCCCACCCTTGGACTAGATGAACTTTAAAAAAATATGTATGAAGAGGCTTTGATATTTTTATGGTATAGGAGAAAAAGTCCTAGACCAAGAGTTCTGATCCTGAGATCCTGGGCTTTTGGATTTAAACTTTTCAGATGAGAAAATTGACATGCAGAGAAGGGAAAGGCCTTTCCCAAGGTCACACAAAGGATCCTAGAGTTAAAGGCCATCGAATCTAACCCTACCCTCCCATTTTATAGAGGATAAAGTAAAGGTGCAAAAAGTGATCCAAAGCCCAAGACATAAGTGTAATATGTGGTATCTGAAAACTGGATTTAGGACTTCACATCTACTGCCGATTGCTTCCCAGCACCAAGCCATCTGGTCTGTATTCCACAGATTTTACCAATGAACTCAGAGCACATACTGAATAGTTCCATAGTGACAAAAAATTCCCTTGGGCTCTTATTGACCATTGGAATCTAGTCATTAGCCCATTTCCCATATTTTAAGTTATAGAGAGAAATAAAAGATGCCTTTTATACCTAGCTTTCTTTGTCTCTCATGTGACTTGTGACTCTTTCATTTCTTTAGTGTTTTAAAAGGAGCACAGTAACTGGAAAAGCCATGTAACCCCTCAGTGGCCCAGTAGCTCTCTGAGATGTTAATATGCAAGACAGGTGCCAGCCTGTAGTCTGTATCAGTGAAGGGGAATTTCCACACAGGGAGGTTTTCAGTGATGATGAAATCAGACATAGATCTAATGCATGGGTGGGGAACCTGTAGCCTGAGGGCCACATGTGGCCTTCTAGGTCCTCAGGTATGGCCTTTTGACTAAGTCCAAACTTCAGGGAACCAATACTTTCATTAAGGGGATTTGTTCTGTAAAGTTTGGATTTAGTCAAAGGGCCCCACTTGAAGACCTAGAGGGCACATGTGGCTTGGAGGCTGCAGGTTCCCCACCTCTGAACTAGTCTAACAAAAATAGTAAAGAGTGCCTGAGTCTAATACAAGAGAAACAGTGTGGTGTAGTGGGTAGAGGGACAGCCTCTGAATTGAGAGGACCTGGGTTTTAAGTCCTTCCTCTCAAACATACTGTCTGTGTGACTCTGGGTAAGTCCCTTTGTCTCAAATCCCTTAATCTCTCTCCCCCTCCTTCCCTCCCTCCCCCATCCAAGCAATTTTTAAGACCATAAGTTGCAGAGTAGTTGGAGCTTGGTATTAGTGGACTGATTTTCTTTACCTGTAGTCGCCTATATGGATGAAACCACAAGACCAAAAAAAAAAAAAAAGCAAAGGCCTGTTTACGCTGTAGTAATTTTTACCTTTGGCTCATCATAGAATTGTGAATATCATCTCTATTATCCAGTAAAATCCTAATAAAAAAAGAAATAGCATCTGAATGTACTTAAGCTGGATTTACATATAGATTAAAACAATTTAGTCTTTCAAAATACATGCTCTAGTGTTTCTCGAGATCACAGATTTATAGCTGAATGGAACCTTAGATGTTGTCTTGTTTAACCCTGTGTGCCCCCCCCCCCCCATTCTATAGGTGAGAAAACTGAGGCCTGGTCAAGGTCATCCAGGGAGAAAACAGCAAAGTATGTACTTACACTGGGGTTCTCTGTTTTATTCATGGCCAAATCCCTTTTCTCACCAGAAAATATAGAAAGATTGAAATATTAAATTGATTAAGTGTTAGAAAGCGATTGGTAGGGAATCTTGATTTTCCTTTCATTAAAAATTATTTTTGAACTAGTTCCAGTAAGTTGGCAGTGGCATTCTTTCAAAGGCCTTGCCAAAAAATAAAATAAACATACCTTCAGTGGACTGAATCAATAAAACGTCTCAGACATTTTGGACTATTTTTCAAATGGGTGTCGATACTATTATGATTAAGGAAATGTGAATCCTTTCAAAAGTCTTCCTGTATTTCGAGTAGCTGTTTGCCACAGTTCATTTTCTCAGGTAGGCCTGCAAAATATTTGGATGCTAAAATGAGGTCCTCACACTCAAAACAGGGTGAGAGCTGCTGGTCTAGAACTTTTAATACTTTGCCTGGTGCCAGTGTAATCCATGGGCCAGGTACTCTTGGATTTAGTTATACCACTGGCATTCCAATTCCTTTTCCACATCCTTTACATCTTTTTTTTATGATGTAATCTGGGTTAAGGAACTTGTCCAGGATCACACAGCTATTAAGTGTCAAGCGTCCAAGACTGGATTTGAACTCAGATCCTCCTGACTCCAGGTCTGGTGCTCTATCCACTGTGCCACTTAGCTGCCCCACAACATCTTTTATGTCACTTGTCAGGTACAAGGCATTATTGGAAATCTGTTCTTATGTTGCTGCTACGCACTATGCTGTTTTAAAAATATCACAAATCTTTTTTGTGGTAGCCAAGAATTAAAATTGAGGAGATGCCCGTTGATTGGGGAATATCTGAACAAGTTGTGGTATATGAATGTAATGGAACTATTGTCCCATAAGAAATGATGAGCAGTCAGACTTCAGAAAAACCTGGAAAGACTCACATGAACTGATGCTGAGTGAAGTGAACAGAACCATGAGAACATTGTACACAGTAACAGCAAAACTGTGTGATGATCAACTATGATTGACTTAGTTCTTAGAAATGCAAGGATCTAAGACAATTTCAGAAGATTCATGATGGAAAAATGCTGTCCACAACTATGGAGTATGAATGCAGATCAAAGCATACCATTTACTCTCTCTCTCTCTCTTTTTGGTTGTTGTTTTATTTTGTTTCTTCTTTCTCGTGGTTCCTCCCATTGGTTCTAATTCTTCTTTACAACATGACTAATGTGAAAATATGTTTAATATGGAAAAAATAAAATATTGCAGAGATGGAACAGTCATAAGTCACATCAGAGACACACAAAGAAGGTTAGGTATGAAAGCAGGATTTTCTTTCTTTCTCTAACTTGGAAAATGGAAAATGGTTTAATGAAAAGATTCCAACCATTTGTCTCCCTGTTGCTCCCATGCTCTCTTGTTTCAGAGGTCTGGGTGTTGCATGGTTTCTTCCTGTTTGGCATTCTTGGAAGAATTTAAGGATTCAGAATCTGGGCTTTGGTGTCAGCTTACAGATCAGGATACATGAAAATATGCCACAATTTGCCAAATGAAATCTGACTTCCTCTCTTCCTCCTATTCACTTTTGGGCTGATTGTGTTTTCTCTCTGCAGGACTAGTGAGTATACATGGCTGGATTTGAATCTGTCTCTTGCCTTCAAGTCCATCATGCTATTAATTATGTCCTTCTGCCCCTCATTAAAAGACTGGAGCAAATGTACTCCACTCAACATATGTGAAGACTAATAAGTAAATAGTGAGTGAAGGGAGGCAGCATGGATCAGTGGAAAGAGAACATTATTGGCTCACTATTGGCTCTGGAGTTAGAGGACCTAGGTTTAAATTTATGTCTCTGAAGAGCGAGTGACCTTGGGCATGCCATTTCCTCCAATGGGCCTCAGTATCCTCCTCTGTCAAATGAAGGGGTTAGATGAGATGGCCTCTGAGATCTCTTCTAGTTTTGGCTCTCTGATGCTGTGTGAGACCTTGGGGAAGGCATTTCCCTTTTCTGGGCTGTAGTCTTCACATCTGTGAAATGAAGGAGTTGTATTATTATGGTCTCTGAGGCCCCTTGCAGCCCAACAGCTATGATCCTGTGTCCTAATTACAAATCCTGCCTCTGATACTTAGTACCTGTGTCATTCACCAGGCCTCAGTTTCCTCATTTGTAAAATGAGGGGAATCACCTACCTAGCAAAACTGAGTATAATACTTCAGGGGAAAAAATTAACATTCAGCAAAATAGAGGCTTTTCAAGTGTTCTTGCTGAAAAGACCAAAACTTAATGGAAAATTTGCCTTTCAAATACAGGAAATCAGGAGAAGCATGAAAAGGTAAACAGGAAAGAGAAATCATAAAGGACTTGTTAAAGTTGAACTGCTTACATTCCTACATGGAAAGATAATATTTGTAACTCATGAAACCTTTCTCAATATTAGGGTACTTGGAGGAAATATATACATATATACACATATATGGCACAGGGTAAATTGAATATGAAGGGATGATACCTAAAATATAAAATTAAGGAGTGAGAGGGGAATATATTGGGAGAAAGAGAAAAGGAGAGATAGAAAGGGGTAAATTATCTCATATAAAAGAGGCAAGAGAGAGATTTTACAGTGGAGGTGAAGGGGGGGAGGTAAGAGGGAATGAGTGAACCTTACTCTAATCAGATTTGGCTCAAGGAGGGAATAACATATGAACCCAATTGGGTATATTACCCTACAACAAAGTGGGGGGAAGGGGATAAGAGGGAATGATGGAAGGGAGGGCAGATTGGGGAAGGGGGTAGTCAGAAGCAAAAACTTTTGAAAAGGGACCAGGGGCAAAGTGAGGGGCAGGTTGGGATGGAGGGAAATATAGTTAGTTTTTCACAACATAACTATCATGGAAGTGTTTTGCATAGCTGCACATGTATAACCTATATTGAATTGCTTGCCTTTTCAATGAGGGTGTGTGGGGAGGGAAGAAGGGAGAGAATTTGTAGCTCAGAGTTTTAAAAACAAATATGAAATTGATTTTACATGCGACTGGGAAATAAGATATACAGGCAATGGGGCATAGAAATCTATCTTGTCTTACTAGAAAATAAGGGGGAAGAGGATAAGAGGAGGGTGATAGAAGGGAGGGCAGACTGGGGGAAGAGGTAATCAGTATGCTTTCCATTTTGGGAGGGGAGAGATGGAGAGAAAATCTGGAACTCAAAATCTTGTGGAAATGAATGTTGAAAACTAAAAATAAATTTTAAAAATAAAATGAGGGGGGTTGGACTTAGTTTCTGAGGTTGTTTCTAGTTCCATATCTCTGATCCTGTGTGTGTCCTTGGAAAAGTCACCTCCTTCTTGGGCCTGAATTTCCTCATTTGTAAAATAAAGGAACCTGATGACCTCTTAGTACCCTTCTGACTCAAGATGGCTGATTCTGAGAATGAAGAAGTGAATGAGATTAACCAGAGAAATTTCCCTGGAGGGGATGAATACATCCTATTTTGGAAGAAGGTGATAGATATGGAGGAGAGCATTCTATCATTCCAGGTGTCAACGCATTAGCAAGATAAGCCACTTTGCTTTGGATATAGTAGATCTAAACCTGCCATGGCTAGCATCCTTGAGATAGCAGGAGAAAGTGAACAGGGTCACTAGTGCATTAGGTGCCCCTCCCCATTAAAAGTTGTAGAGAATGGAGTTATTGTAGTTTGTATCCCTGGAGACAACTTCCAAATTGGTGAGGTATCATACCATTGGAGAATTTGAGAAGCTTTTCATATGTGGTCACCAAGAAAGCCCCTCTCCCCCCCCACTCTCCCCCATCATTACCTAAGTCCCTCCTCCAACACAATAGCCCTCTATGGAGTTAGTATGTCTAAAACGATATAAAAAGCTTGTTTAATATCTTTAAGACATCCAATGAATTAATCAGGCAAAAAAATGAAACCATTACTGGATGCCCTCCAAAAAGCACTGTGTGCATGATTCACAACACCAAGGAGTGCTGGAGAGAGACTGGGGGTAGGGAGCAGGAGAGAGTATGTGGGGAGTGTTGGACTTGTGGGCTACGAAGGATGAGACAGGATTTGTTGTTTGGGTGTTTGGTTTGGCAAAATGCTTTCTTTTGATGCTGACAAGACTGAGGTGTGCGCTAATAGAGGGGCCTTGATCAGAAGCCCATTAGCATCACATCTGGGAAGGAAACTTGGTGAGAAGAAATCATCAGAAAGGGGGAAAAACAACCGAACCCTTTAGTAATGGGCAGACCGAGTTTGTGGGGAGCAAAGGAGAGGAGGGAGATGATGGAAACCCTCATTAAAATTATAAGCCTCAGAAAAGTGGAAAATCACATCAAAGGCAACGGAACATAAATCATTATCTACTGGGCGGAAAAGACAAAAGAATTAGTGTTGTCACTTCATGCTTTCTGTGGAAAACAGTAATTTATTTCCTAGCGTTTCTGTGACACCCAAGCTGACAATAGGAAACAGCCCAGAGGCTGGGCCTTGTTTTAATGAGTACTTTCTTCTTGGAACACCTGCACTGAAGTGGCAGCTCCAAAGCACAGCCCTCCGGAGGGTTCCCAAAATCACACTGGGGGCCTGGGGAATGGTGAGATCAAAAATGCTGCTGGTACAAATGGGCTCCAAGTAATGTTCAGTACACTTAAAGGGACCTAGAAGGGGAGGAAACTCACAGCAGGGACCATGGTCAGGTGGGCTCGGGCCTAGCCACCCAGGAAGGAATGATCAAGAACTCACAACATGCCAGCACTATGAATAATCGGCCAGCTTTTGCTGTGTGCCCACTGTTGGGATGGGGGTTTTAAGAATATGGTATCTGTTGATGATGATTCTTTGGGTCTAGTCATTCAACTGATTTCAAATCCACCTAACTCTACTATCACCCACCTGGTCTCCATCTCTCCAACTCGTCCATAAATATAACGTGAGAAGGAAGAGTCAGATTATATATCTGGCTGTTTTTTTCTTGGTCTTCTTTGCTGGATTGTTGTTCATGGCCTGCCCCTTCAGAACGAGTTTTTCCCAGGATTCTGTCTTGTGTCATCTTCTCTGGTGTCTCTACATTTTTTCCTTGGAGAGCTCATCAGTTTTCATCACCCTACATATCTCTTCTGTGCAGATAATTCCCAAGTGTATGTATCTTTTCCTGATATCTCCAGGTACATGTGACCAACTGCCTACTGGAATCTTTTCTCCTGGGTATCTAGGGGGCCTCTTTGGCTCCTTCTGTCCAGGATAGAGTGTATTCTCCTCAACCCCTAAACCAGCTGTTCTCAACCTGTGGGTCGCCACCCCTTTGGGGGTCAAATGGGGTTGCCTAAGACCATTGGAAAACACATATTTCCGATGGTCTTAGGAACTGAGACACCGCTCCTCTATCCATCTCCAGGCCAGTCTGCCCACATGCAGATATGCCCACATATGAGTATTAAAGGATTGCAGCATTAGGAAGGTTGAGAACCACTGCCTTAAACCCATTGCTCCTCAATTCTTCTCTTTCTGTTGAGGTCATATGGGTTTGAAGCCCAGACCTCCTGCTTGCTGCCTATATGATTTGGCCTCTGTGGGCCATGGTTTCCTCATTTGAAAGTTAAGGGATTTAGATAGATGATCTGAGGATCCTTACAGCTCTAGGTCTGTGAGCCTTTGTATGACCTTGCATTAGTGACTTCACCTCCTTGGGAAAGCTTCTTCCATTGTAAAATTAGGGCAGAGAAGATGTCCTTTGAGGTCCCTTTCAGCCCTAGATCTACATATAATCTTGTGCAAGTCTCTTTCTCTTTCTGGATCTCAGTTTCTCCTTCTGCAAACTGAAGTGTGCAGGGCTTGATGTCTTTTAGGGTTCCTTCCAGTTCTAAAACTATGAGCCTGTGAATAACTCACATTTCTAGAGCCCCTTATAGTTAGAAAGCACTTATATACATTATCTCATTTGAGTCTCATAGCAGCCCTATAATAATAACTGACATTTACATTGGTTTTACAATTTGCAAAGCTTTTAAATCCATTATCTCACTTGATCTTTCACAATACCCCTGTAAGGGAGATTTCTAGGCAGTCATTATTATCCCCATTTTCAGATGAGGAAATTAAGGCTCTGGGAGTGTGTAACTAGCTGAAGGTAAAGTATTTGGGGGGGGGAGTTTAGCTGAACACAATTAACAGATCCATCCCATCTCTTCCTCCCAGAGATCATTATTTAGATAATTTTCTAGGCACTCTCCTGTGAATCCTTAGTCTATTTGAATAAGGCATTAACCCCTTCCCCAGACCTTTCAGATCTGCCCCACCTCTGATCTTTGCCATTTTTATCTAGGGCATCACCATCTTTCCAGTCCCCCAGGTTGGTAACAGGTTTTGCCCCATTCCCTTTCAATCAATTGATGAATCTTTAGTTTTTTCCCCTTCCTTATCTCCTCCTGTATCCATCCCCTTCTTTCTACTCACAGCCACTATCCTGATTCAGGCCCTCATCACATCTTGCCTGGATATTAGAGTAGCATCATAATTGGTCTCCCTGAATCACACCGCCCCCAATCCCTCCTCTATTATGCTTCCAAAATGATTTTCCTAAAGTCTAGGTCTGATCATGGAATTCCCTTCTTCACTAAGTTTTAATGGCTCCCTTTTGCCTTTAGGATCATCTGACATTTAAGGACCTTTGAGACCTGACCCTAACTTACCTTTTTAACCTTTGTCTATTAATTCCATTTCCACACAATCTAGTCCAGCTAAATTAACCTTTTTTGCTATTGGGCCATATCACTTCCCATGTGGGTTACTTCATTCTTTGTTTTTCTGTCTTTACTTTGGCTGTCTTCCATGTCTAGAATGCACCTTCTCACCACTATCTTCTTGAATCCTTTGCTTCATTTAAAACTCAAATGCTACCTTTTACATGAAACCTTAGGAGCAGCTAGGTGGCACTGCACTGGATAGAGTGCCACACCTCAGGTCAGGAAGACTCATTTTCCTGAGTTCAAAACTGGCCTCAGACATTTATTAGCTGTGTAACCCTGAGCAAGTTACTTTACTCTGTTTGCCTCTGTTTCCTCATTTGCAAAATGAGCTGGAGAAGGAAATGGTGAACGCCTCCAGTGTTTCTCCCAAGAAGACACCAAGTGGGGATATGAAGAACTGGATATAACTGAACAATAAGAACATGATGTTTTTCTTTATCCTCCCCGAGATGCTATTGCTTCTTCCTGTAAAATTGTCTCACGTTTATTTGGTATACACTTCTATATGTATTTATTGAATCTTCTGATAGAATGTATATTCCTGGAGGGAATTTCACTTTGGTCTTTGTGTCCTTAGCACAATGCCTGAGACATAGTAAGTACTTAGTAAATGCTTACTGATTGATTAGCCTGTCAAACCTGATGACTACTACTGATTTCAGGTATTTAACATGGGGTGAAACTACTACCAGAAAGAGCCTAGAAGCCCTTGCTTGTTACTGTGAAATCCTAGACAAGAAACTGATGACTTAGGAGACCAAAGGATCACAGGTTAATGTTTGTGTCACCAATGCTGATTTGAAGGTAGAACTTCCAAAGACAGAGGGTAGATTTGGGAAGAGAACAGTTGACTAAGATGGTAGTATATGAGAACTGGGTTGGCGTTTCTGGATAATGGGTTATAATATATCAGTGATATATTATTAGGCAGAGATGGATGACTGGTACAACTACTTTTGCCCAGGGTCTTGTAAAAATGATCAAAAGGAATTCAGATTATATATGGAAGGAGAAAATGACTGACATCTGTCCAACAGTCTAAGTTGTACACAGAGTAGCTAAAATGTAGAAAGAATAGCAGTAGTTGTCTAGAAATTCACAGGAGATAAGAGATAGATATAAAAGCCATGATATAAATATCTGAATGCAATTAGAGAAAGTATGAGTAACAAGAGAAGTCACATGCCATAGTAGAAAGAAGACCAGTCTTAGTGTTAGCAAGGCCTGGGTTCCAGTCCTGATTCTGACACATACTAGCTGTGTGATTTTGGTCAAATCACTTCACCTTGTAGTATTTCAAGAAACTCTCTGAGATTCTAAGTTGCAGATGATTTGCTGATCTGAATGGATGGAGGAAGTTCTCTGCATTAATGAAATCACAGATTCAGACCTCACCGTCCTCTAAAATTAATAGAGGGATGGTTAGTGAACATTTATAAAAGAAATTGACATTCATATGGCTTTGTTAAGATCAAGTTATGCCTTATTGGTTTAATTTCCTTTTAGGGAGGGATGGGGTTACTGTATAATTTACCTAGATTTAATTAAAAATGTTTGGTCGAGTTTCATTTTATTTCTGTACACAAGATGGAGAGATGTGGCTGGATGTTGGTTATATCATTAGATCCAAAGCATAGTTATTAATCAATGTCAACTTGGAAGGAGGACTCCAGTGGAGTGCCACAGGGCAATATGTTGGCCCTGTGCTGTTTAACATTTTTATCAGTGACTTGGAGGCATAGATGGCATACTTATCAAATTTTTAGGTGATACAAAGCTGAGGGAGATACCCGATGTACTGTTTGACAGAGTAAGGATTCAGAACTTGACGGGCTGGAATATTGGTCTGAATTTCTTTTAAATACTCTAATGAATCAATGACCTCATTGATTTAAGAGTTCCCTCTCAACAGTGCAGCTTTGAAGCCTGTTCGTGTTTACTTATCCCATGAGACACTCATCCACATTTTCCCAAGAGTTCACAGGGAACCTAACCAACATGATAGAGACATTCCTTGCCTTTTCCTGACATCATTAGGATATAGGTAGAGCACTCTGACCCTTCACTTATGCCCACTCTTGTAATGTGACCATTTTTGCTTTCTATCATAGGATCTCTTGATGACAGTCCTTAGGTGTTTTGGCATTTCTCATCAGTTCCAGCCAACTCACACCCACTATCCACTTTTCCACTGAACCACTAGTAATCTCACCTTTAGTTCTTTGGGAGGGCGGCTAGGTAGCACAGTGAATAGAGCACTGGCCCTGGAGTCAGGAGGACCTGAATTCAAATTCAGCTTCAGACACTTAATGCTTACTAGCTGTGTGACCTTGGGCAAGTCACTGAACCCTAATTGCCCTCCAAAAAAAAAAGCAAATAAATCTTCTTAATAGTTCTTTGGGGGCATTGGTGTTCTGGGTCTTGCAGTTATATGGTAACATTGGCAAAATGTTTGTATTGAAAAGATGGACCTTTGTTATGGGAAGCTTGGGGGTTAGTAGAAGTGTTTTGAAATTTCTTGCTCTCCTCTGCCTTTTTAACCGTGAGCCCAAATTCATTGTCCAACTGCATTGTTTGTCTCAGATTTATGTACTCTTGCACAAGCTCTATGGGGTGTCCATGGAGATGCAGGTTGAAATTTGTATAAGAAATGTTCTTTATCCCTTTAGTCTTTACTTTGTGTACTGAACAGTGGGCTGAAAGTAAGAAGGTGCAATTTAATGGAGATAAATGTAAAGTCTCATATTTGAGTTAAAAAACCTTATTATCCAGAATATAAGAAGAGGCACATATGACTAGACAGCAATTGATGTGGGGAAAAAAGAGGAGGGGGATTCCAGTAATTGAAAGTCAAAAGAGTGATAGTATAATCAGAAAGGCCAATGCATTCTTAGGCTGCTTGAACACAAACATAGTGTCCAGAGCTGGGAAGGTCAAAGTCCCACTCCTTCATGATCATAAAATTAACAAAGGGATGGTTAGTGAGCATTGATACATAGCATTGGCAGTTATAGAGAAGTGTAGCAGGCCTTCCTCAAGATTAGGTTATTTCAGGGTATGCGTATCTAGAGTTAGGTTCAGTTCTGGGGGTCAAATTTCAGGAAAGACGTTGATTAAGCTAGAGAATGTTCAAAGGAAAGAGAGAAGAAAACCAAATTATTTATTATCAAAAATGAAAAAGGAAAGTTCACAACAATTGAAGAAATAGATGGAATTATCAGAAACTATTTTGCCCAGTTATATGCTAACAACGAATAATTTGGAGGAAACGGATGGATACTTGGAAAAATTTAAAAGATCCAGATTAATGAAGGAAGGAATACACTATTTAAATAGCCCAATATTAGAAAAATAAATTTTACCAGATGTAAATGAAATCCTAAAAGGGAAAAAAAACTTCTCTTACCAGATGGATTTCCTAGTGAATTCCATAAAATATTCAAAGAATGTTTTGATAATTTCATTATTACACAAGCTGTTTGCAATAAGAGAAAAAGTACTCTTATGATCTCTTTCTAAGATACAAATGTTATCTTAGTACCTAAGTCATAGTAAGAGAAAGCGACACAGAAAATTATAGATCTGTATCTCTTATAAATACCTGCTGCAAAAATTTAGAATAAAATATTAGTAAATAGACTACAACCACATATTAGAAAGATTATACACTATGAGTAGTTTGGATTTATACTAGGAAGCCAGGGTTGGCTCAACAAAAGATTTTTAAGTATAAATAATGTTAATATTATGAATAATTAAAAACCATGTGAACTTTTCAATAGATACTGAAAAGGCTTTTGACAAAATCCAGTGCTCATTCCTGTTAAAATATGAGAAAGCATAGGAGTAAATAGAATTTTCCTTAATATAATAGATAATATCCTTCTAAAACTGAGAGCTAACATTCTCTGGCATGGACAAAAGAGACTTTTAAAATAAGATCAGGGATAAAGCAAGGATGTTCATTATCACCACTACTCTTTAATATAGGACTAGAAATGCTAGTCCAGTGGCAATGAGGCAAAGAATATGCATAGGCAAAGTAGGAACAAAAATAGCTATTTTGTAGATGATACGATGCCTTACTTAGAAAACAATGAACTAACTAAAAACTGAGACAATACATTCAGCAAAGTAATAAGATATACAATAAATTAATGTAAATCATCAACATTTCTGTGTATTAACAATATAGGAAAAGCTAGAAAGAGAAATTCAATTCAAAATAACTGTAGACAGTATAAATTATTTGGGAATGTTTCTACCAAGATATATTCAGAAACTATATGAATCCAAGCGTGAAATAGTCTTGGAAGAAATAAAGACCCTTAAGTAATTGGAGCAATGTTAATTGCTCATGAGTAGGCTGAACCAATATGATGAAAATGACAAGACTGCTTAATTTACTTATTCAGTGTTCTACTAACCAGGGTTACTGAAGTAGGAAAAAAACCTACAAAATTCACATAGAGGAACAAAAGGTCAAGAATTCCAAGGATAATGGTGAAAAAAGGTGGCAACAAAGAAAGTCTTATCTTTACCAAATCTCAAACTATAATACAAAGCAGGGGTTTATTATTATTTTTTAAAATAACTAATTTTAAAAACGCAATTTGGTACTGGTTAAAAAATAGGTTGATAAAGAGATTAGTTACATAATTTAAAGAAGCAAGAGAACGCAATATCATAGTGTTCAATAAACACAAAGACCCTGGTTACACTGGTAAGGATGTACTCTTTGAGAAAAGCTGCTAGGAACAAAGATCCTGGGCAGAAGTTGGGTATAGCCAGGGGTGTGCTGGAGCCAGCTCAAACTAGTTCAGAAGAGCTCATGATGAAATTTTCAAGTGTTAGCATTTACCTGGAAACCAGCAAATGCTATATAAATTTGATTTATTGTATTCTTTTTTTTCTTCTTTTTGGAGGGCAGTTGGGGTTAAGTGACTTGCCCAAGGTCACACGGCTAGTTTTTTTTGTGTGTGTTAAGTATCTGAGGCCGGATTTGAACTCAGGTACTCTTGACTCCAGGGCTGGTGCTCTATTCACTGCGCCACCTAGCCACCCCGATTTATTGTATTCTTAATTGTACAGACTTAAGAAAATGATGGGACAAAAGCAATGTAGATTAAACTTAAAAATGTACCATACACATTTTTGGAGAGCCTGTTGTTTTTAGTAGTAAACTCCTGAGTATAGCCCAACATCTCATACCATATACAAAGATGAACTCCCAATAGATATATGACTCAGATATTAAGGGTGATACCATAAGCAAAATAGAGAAGCAAGAAGAATTCATTTTTCAGATAAAATGGATAAGGTAAGAGTTCATGACTAAATCAGCAATAGAGAGGATCACAAAATTAAATGGATAATTTTGAGCACATAAACTTGAAAATAGTTTACACAAATAAATGAAATGAAGTTAAAATCTGAAGGGAAATAAGTAACTGAAAAAATATTTTTGCACTTAGTGCCTCTGATAAAGGTCTCATCCAAGCTGTATAAGGAATGATTCCTACTGATTCAGAACCCAAAGGAAAGGAATAATCAGTTTTCTATTTTTTTTTTTGCTTTTTGGAGGGCAGTTGGGGTTAAGTGACTTGCCCAATGTCACAGAGCTAGTTTTTGTGTTAAGTGTCTGAGGCTGGATTTTAACTCAGGTCCTCCTGACTCCAGGGCCAGTGCTCTATTCACTGCACCACCTAGCCGCCCCAACAATCAGTTTTCAAAAAAAGAAATCCAGACTATCAATAACCATATAAAAATATCCAAGTCTTCAACAATTAGAGAAATGCCAGTTAAAACAGTTCTGAGATTCTCCCTCAAAGCCATCAGATTGCCAAATATGCATTTGTTATAAGGTAGAAGACATCTTTTAACAATTAGGTATCCAAAAGAAGAATGGATGGTGTTGTGTTCCTGACTTAGTGTGGGGTCTTCAGGAAAAGTCTAGAATCATCTAGCCTAAGTGATCACTTCTCAGATTTGTTGTTTTATAGATTCTTTTCCTGGTATGGGTTGGATTAATTAACGTTTGGGTTCCATTTAAAATCTGAGATTTTGGGTGATGGTGCGTGCATGAGAAAGAGAGAGAGAGAGAGACTCACACAGAGAGAGACACACAGAGTACAATGTACAATCCTGCTGTGGTCAGACCACACCTGTCATCTTTAGTTCTAGATGTTGTAGGAGGAGGAAGAGAAAAAGGAATGGAGAGAGAGATTGTGGGTATGAGAGCTTTCACAGTATTGCACCGTTCTCTTCAATAAGATTTTGCAAATTAATTAATTTTTTACATGAATATCAGACTTAACTGCCTTTTCTCCATATGATAAAGAGATCAAGTGGTTAATGACTAAAGTGATTTCCAAGTTCTTTTAGTCTCTTTATAGTGGCAATTAACTTCCATCTGTTAGGCTTCCTCAGGAAATGGTGGTAGCCAATGTCTGTGCTTTTATCTATTCTCCCATTTTCAGCATCAATCATTCATTTAAATAAGTCAGATTAGAGATTTTTTTATTCTAATTTGATATTGATTTTTCACCTTTGCTGCAATAAGAACATAATTTGACTATATTTAGATAACTGATTTAGAAATAGCTCCCATTTTGGTAACTAGTCATTTTCTGTTCAGATGTAATCAGTCTATTAAGAAACATTATTAGAACCTCTTAAATGAGACCCATAATCATTCAAAGTAGTTTGTCTTAACTAGACTGGAAATTAAAAAAAAAGAAAGGGGATACAGTGATGAAAGATTTTTCCATGGAGGGAAAACCAAGTGGGATAAAGATTATCTGTTGTCTTAGGATATGCAATTAGATGGACAATCTAATCTATAGAACTCATCTGTTGGTGTATATGTGTTTTGTACAGACTTTGGAAATTGATGATAGCTTGGGGCCAGAACTGAATGAGATAAGAACAATTTCGATTCCCTTTGGGAAATGGCAAAATTTTATCGATAGCTCCAAGTTTCACTTTGAAAGAAAGGTCCATCTTTTTGATAACAATATTCTTCTGGTGAGGTCTCCAAATAATGAAACACTACAGTCTCCAAAAAATTTAAGTTGAAAATCACCAAAAGGGTGATGGAGAAGTTCCTGATAAGTGTGAACAGGCTGCAATACATTATAAATAAAGAATTGTGAAGGAGTAACGGTGTGAAAACATTATTATCAAAGAAATGATAATAAAGAGACTGGTCATGTGATGACAACCAGGGAAAATTGGTGGATAGCCCTTCTTCTCCATGGATATCATTGCCATGGTAAAATAACTCCAGGAGCCCCACCTTGACCATCTTAGGTAGACACCCTGTGGTGAATTTGGGTGAGGACATGATCAAAACCTCCTCAAGATGTGAAGGCATGGATGAGTTACATTCTACATCTTTGGAGTAAATTCACTGATGGGACCACAGACCTGCTGGAGTACCATGATAAGTGCCTTCAGACTTGAAAGAAATGTTTATGATTCAGTTTCAGTATAAGCTATCAGGCTTCCATATAATCTAAAAACCTTTCCCCTATTTTGTTTCTTATTCCTTAACATCTGATGAAAACTTTTTTTTTGGCCAACCCCCACCTATGTATTGAAGTCACTGAGTAGTGTTCAGGTATACCTTACTTTAATTAAGATCTCCAATTATTATTATTATTATTTTTGATTTTTGGAGGGCAGTTAGGGTTAAGTGACTTGCCCAAGGTCACACGGCTAGTTTTTTGTGTTAAGTGTCTGAGGCTGGATTTGAACTCAGGTCCCCCTGACTCCAGGGCCCGTGCTCTATTCACTGCGCCACCTAGCCGACCCAGATCTCCAATTCTTGACAGTATTCTTCTCCTTCATCATCCTCTGCAACCAACTCATTAGTGCATAAGCTGCAGTTACTTTTACTGGAACGTGTCCATAATTGCTTTTCTTTGAGCTCTGCAATATGAGATGGCCAAGTGTCATGAAATTAGATTGTAAGATTCCTGAGTGCAGGGACTATCTTTTTTTTCTTATTTGTATCTCTAGTGTTGGGCATGTAGTAGGCACTTAATAAATGTTTATTGAATTGAAATGGTGTTTTTGATGCCTTTGGAGATTTATCAAAACTAACGTCATCTTGATTTTCTTTTTTAAAAATTTATTTAGTTTTAATTTTCAACATTCACTTCCATAAGATTTTGGGTTCTAATTTTTCTCTCCCTTCCTCTCTCCCCTCCCCCAGATGGTGTGCAATCAGATATATGTGTGTGTGTATGTGTGTGTGTATATATATATATATATATATATATATATACACACACACAATTATATGTAGATATGCATTCTTATTAAATATTTTCACATTAGATTTATTGTAAAGAAGAATTCAAACCAATGGGAAAAACCATGAGAAAGAAGACACAATAACAAAAAAAAGAGGGCAGATAGTATGCTTTACTCTGCATTCAGATTCCATAGTTCTTTTTCTGGATATGTATAGCATTTTCTATCATGAGTCTTTTGTAATTGGCTTAGATCTTTGTATTGCTGAGAAGAGCTAAGTCTATCAAAGTTAGTCATCTCACAATGTGGCTGTTACTGTGTACAATGTTTTCCTGGTTCTGCTCATTTCACTCAGCATCAGTTCATGTAAGTCTGTCCAAGGTTTTCTGAAGTCTGCCTGCTCATCATTTCCTATGGACCAATAGTATTGAATTGATTTTCAGAAAATAATATGGTAATCGTCCTACTTAGCTACAACTTCCTTTTGTCTTCTGGTTTAATATATGGCATGTATGTTAATCTTTGTGTGGTTTCATTCCTCTGAGTTGTATTTTCATTTGGATTTGTGAAGAAGCTGCTAGTAATAGTATCAAAAATACATTGGTGTTTGTGGATGGCCTCAGCACTGTGCCTCTTAGTACCCGCTTCCTTCTTTTCCACCATTTTGCCACCAACACTGTATAAGCAGAAGAGGGCTGCCCCACATTGAGGGTTAGCTGGTATTTTTCTTTGTTTCATGAGTTGCCATGATTAAAGAATCCATCACCAAGTGATCAACTTAGTGCTAATGAAGCCTCTCCATATTATAAGCTAGGGCAGTCCTCAGATCTTCTACCAGGACCATGCTCAAAGTCATTCTGGTATGCTGGAGCTTGACAGCTCCTATCTTCTACCAGTGATAGCCTTGGAGAACCCAGGGCCACCTTTATGACACAGGGATGTTTTGTGGAGTCCTGTGTTAACATGGAGAATTTCATTTATATGGTCCATATTTCATTTTTGCCAGTAAAACCATTGGCAGTCTAGGACTTACCATTTTAAGGACTTAATGAAAGTATATTATCACCTAGAAAGAGTTTTTATTTTAAGCTATTAGAAACAATAATTACTATTTTTCTATCTCTGCCTCAGTTTACTTATCTCAGCTGTCAAAGTTATCTTCCTTAAACTCATATCTAATCATGTGACCTCTCCTGTTCCATAAACTCCAGTGCCTCTGTATCACTTTCAGGATCAAATATAAAACAACCTTTGTAACCTTGTCTCTCTCCTACCTTTCCAGTCTTCTTATACCTTATTCTCCTCACTGAGCCCCACCCTGCCATGTACTCTGTAATTTAGTGACACTGGCCTTCTGATGTTTCATTGAATCAGGCCATCCATGTCTTGCATCTGGTCATTTTCACTGGCTGTCCCCTATGCCTGGAGTGCTTTCCTTGCTCATCTCTGCATCTTGGTTTCCTTCAAGTCTCAGCTACAATCCTGCCTTCCGTAGGAAGCCTTTCTCAATCTCCCTTAATGCTAAGGCCTTCCCACTATTGCTTATTTCTACTTTATCCTGTATATAACTTGTTTGTACAGTTGTTTGCATTTTGTCTCCCCCATTATACTGTGAGTTCCTTGAGAGTAGGGACTGTTTTTTTGACTTTCTTTGTATCTCAGCACTTAACCCTGTAATATCCTGTTTGATCATGAGTAATTCTTCCTCTGTCAATCTACTCTTATCTTTTCTCTTTTTAAGACTTTTCTCCTTACTGCATTATACCATTTTGTGAATCTGTGATTTAATTGCTGTGAGTTCATCAATTCATATGGGCTTTGATTTCTCATGCCTTGGCAGAGAATCTTATGAATTTCTGTGGCTAAAAAGGAAAACAAAGCAAATATCCTTGTCCCCTTCCCCCATCATCACAATGATAGACCCCTCCAGACTTCCTTAGGCAATCTTTCCCACAAATATCCACTATATCTAGGAGGACAGTGGGTTCCAATTGAAATGTAATGGTGGTGACACACACAAGTAGAACACATATGTGGTAAAGGCAACTCATAACTCCTGGGAATGTTCTGGCCCCACTTTCTCCTGCAGCAGCCCAGGCCCCATGATTAACCCATTCAACTGAACATTGTCTTTTACCTGGGCTATTTTAGAGTACACAAGACCAGAGTTTGGCTTCAATGTCAGAAACTTACTAACTATATAACCAAAGGCAGATCATATGACCTCCTTAATCTCAGTTTTCTTGTCTGTAAAATGGGGCTAATAATAACATCTACTTCCAAGGATTGTTGTGAGAATCAAATAAAATTTTATGCACACATATACACAAGGCATGTATATCATTTATAGATCATTTTATAGATCTGAAAGATTATCATCATTATTAGTAGTAACATTATTCTACTACTCTGCCAGTTCTTCCCTCTGGCTCATTCCCACCAGTCAACTTCCCACTCATGTTCCCAAGCTGTTGAATGCCTCTGTATGGAGTCATACTACTAGGTTTTCTACAAATTCATTTTATCTAATCACAACTGGGTCCTCACTGTTGCATGACAAAACTTTTATTCTTTCTTAATGACCTTTCTATCCCCCTACCCTCATTAGTCATTTCTGACTGATCTCTCTTGAAATCCTAACATATGATCTTTATCAGCAGAAAGGGCAGTCATGGCAAGGAATTGCCATAAAGACTATCCTTTTTGAGATCATGGGTTCCCACTTTTGGCTTAGAAAATGTGTCTGTTTTGAGAGCAGACTTGCAACACTGAGTTAATAGCCATGGTATTTTACTCAGTTAAAAAACCCTAGCATTTACATAGCACTTTAAGGTTTGCAAAGCACTTTATAAATGTTATTTTACCTTTTACACTAACCTCAGAAGCTAGGTGCTGTGATTATCGTCCTTTTTATAGATGAGGAAACTGAGGCAGACAGAGGTTAAATGACTCACCCAGGGTGACTTGCTCACATAATAAGTATCTGAGGCCAGATTTGAATTTGTCTTCCTGACTCCAGGCCCAGCACTGTTTTATGTATTACTTTCTTTATGTGCCAATGCGTCTCTTTGAGAATAATGCCCAATATTCCCTACCTCGTTTGTACCACTGTATAAGTCTTAATGCATTATAGAAATGTGAACTGGCATCATCCATATGTTTATTAATAACAATGAATGAAGAAGTTTCTCTGGAAAAGTTGCAGATATTCAGATGAAGTAGTACACCCAGACCTGGAATTTATTTTCATTGTTACTATCCACTATCTCAGCTTTTTCACTCTTTTCCTCAGTAAACTCCATTGGATTCCTCTTCTCTCTATGATTAACTACAAACTCCTTTGATATTTAAAGCTTGTCACCACCTTGTTTCAACCTAGCTTTCCAAACTCATATTATGATCCCCTGTGCTGTCTTTGGTCCAAAGAAACTGGTCTTCTTACTTTTTGTTCTTCATGTGTGCTTTCCCATCTCTTGTCTTGATGCCATTCCTCCATAGTCTGGTCCTTATGACTGGAATGTTCTGTATTTCCAACCCTTTAGAATTCCCCTTTTTCTTCCACCGTGTGTAGATCAGTCACCATTTCTTCAATGAGACCTCTTCTCATCCTACCAGTCACCAAATTACCTTGAATTTACTTCTATATATTCATATATGCATATATTCTTCCTTCCCTCATAGAATGAAAGCTTTTTGTGGGCAGGGATTGTTTCATTTCTGTATTTGCATCTCCAGTGCCTGGAATATTACTGGCACATAGTACAACTTAATAAATGAGTGTTGATTGTTTAGCGCTTGGTCAGACACCAAGGTCAACCCCTGCATCCTGAGCCATCTCACTCATCCTGACTTTTGTCTTGCTACTGGACTTCAACGACTCTGGGAGAGAGGGTTAGGTTGATGACTTTTTAGCAACTCTGCCTCATTGAAATCCAATTCATGTGCCTGTCAAGACATCACCTGGTTGTATCATTGCTCTGCTTCAAAAACAAAGGACAAAAACCAATTGTTTGCCTGGGAGGGTAGAAGCCACTAACCAAGAGCACAATGGCTTGACCTAGGATCCAAGTCACTTTTCTCCCATCGATGGTTTGGTCTTTTGTAAAACGAAAGGACGAGACTAGATAACTTTTAAGATCTCTTCCAGCTCTGAATCCTAAATTCTCCAAAGCCCAAATAGGGTGACTGCCTTCTGGGTGATTATGCACAAGAAACCCCTTTTTGTTTTTTGGTCTTTGTAGTTCCTAGAAGCAGCTTTTCACATAGTTATCTTGTTTGTTTTTAACCAAGACTAAGGATGGTGTAATTAGTTCTTTTTGTTATTTGTGTTATATTCTCTAAGCCTGGAAACTTTCCCCCCCCTTTTTTTGGAAAGAGCTGAGATGGCTTGAGGCTCCGTTCCCCCTAACTCAGCCATTTCTGTAGCCTTTTGACTTCTCATGTAGGGTGGCCCAATGGAAAGATCACCGATTTTAGAGTCAAAGGACCAGGGTTCAAATCCCACTATCACTGCTTATCATTACCTGCATGACCTCAGACAATTCACTTCCCCCCCCCCCCCGTGCCCAGCTCCACTTTTGCAGTTTTAAAGAGTTGGAGTAGATGGCCTCTGAAGTACCCTTCAACCCTTGATGTATTATCCTATGTGTTACCTTGGGCAAGTCAAAGTCACTTCCTCCCTCTGGGCCTCAGTTATTTCATCTGTAAAATGAAGTGGTTGACCTCTCAGGTTCCTTCAGTTTCTAGATCTCTGTTCCAGTGTGACTCTAGTTCTAACTTTTGGAAGTATCCCAGGTATCCATTGTATGTTACAATCAGTCCTCCAAAGCCCCAGCTTTCCTATTACTGTTGAGGGCACTTTAATCCTCCCAGGCTCACAAGCTTAGTATCATCTTCCGTTCTGTGCTTGAACTCACCTCACATACCTAGTTTGTTTTCACATTTTGTCATTTTTGCCATCATAACATCTCTTACATATATTGGTTCCCTTCTCTCCACTCATGGCCACCATACTAGGAAAGATATTGATCACTCCTCTCCTGGACTACTACAGTACCCTTTTAATTGGTCTCCCTGCTTCAAGTCTCTCCCTATTCCACACCATCCTCAGTTTTGCTGCCAAAGTGCATGTTTGACCATATCACCCTTCTTAAATTCTTCTTCTGTTTGGCTTTTAAAGCCCTTCATAGATTAACCCACGGTGGGAAACTTTCACCCTTGAGGCCACACATGATCCTCTAGGTCCTCAAGTGCAGTCATTTGACTGAATCCTAGCAGGCTACTAGGTCCTCAACTGTGATCTGAATCCAAAGGGTTGCACTTGACGACCTAGAAGGCCACGTATGGCCTCGAGCCTGCAGGTTCCCCAGCCTTGGCTTAACCCCTTCCTACTTTCCCATTCTTCTTACTCCTAACTCCTTTCCACACACTCTGATGCAGTGACACTGGCCTCTTAGCTATTGCTTGCATTAAACAATCCATCTCCCATTTTTGATTTCTCTGACTGCCCCCCTCCCCGCTTCTGTTATGCTCTACTTC
Organism: Pseudocheirus occidentalis; assembly: GCA_028646575.1. NCBI lineage: Eukaryota > Metazoa > Chordata > Mammalia > Diprotodontia > Pseudocheiridae > Pseudocheirus > Pseudocheirus occidentalis. Next base: position 45,319,092 of record CM053602.1, read on the forward strand.
CTATCCTTCCTTCTGCAGGAAGCCTTTCTTAGTTCCTTCCAGCTCCTAATGCTTCCTCTCTGAGATTGCCTCCCATCTACTCTGCGTATATCTTGCATGTGCCCAGTTATTGACATGTTGTCTCCCTCATTAGATGATGAACTCCTTGAGGGCAGGACATGTGTTTTTGTCTTTCTTTGTATCCCCAGCACTTAGTAGAGTGCCTGGCACATCGTAAGCTTGAAGTAAATGCTTACTGACTGGGATCCTGGGAAGGAAAAAGGTCAAAGAAGTTGTAGGAGATACAGTTATTGTTTGTTGTTCATTCTTGAAGAGGACCAATGACATCAGGAAGGTGATTCTATGAATTGCACGTGAATTGAATTTAAGTGAGGCAGGACTATGCAAAGTCACCAACCTCGCTTTCTTCTCCAGGGTCATTGGAGTCCAGTGGCCAGATTCACATCAGTATGACTGGATGCAGTGGGAGACCTTGGTCTTTTTTAGCTAAGGTCTTTCTTGGGTCTCAGTTTGCCTGAGGCAACACCCATTCAGTGATTAAGGCTAGGTAAGAAGTGAGGTAAAAGATGGCCTACTTTGCTTTCACAAAAGAATCAATCTGACACAAGCTTAATGTCACCCCTCTGACCTTCAAGTTGTTCGTCTTGACCCTTACCCACCAGTAGAGGGCACGAGTGTCACACCTCGAACTTCTGCAGTCTCCCTGGCGTCCTCTAGAATGGAGCTGGTCTGGCAGCGAGCCAGTGGGAATCTATGCTCTTGAAGTTAGGCCAGAAGCAGCTCAACGGTTGACAGAATGAAGCAACAGGATTGGGCGTTCTCTGCCATGTTTGTGGGCATGTTCCAGGTGCTAGCCATTTGCTGTAAATAAGGCATATACACTCTTTTGTCCTTGGAACAATTTACCAAACAAGAGCCTTCCTGTCAATTCATGGCAAAGGAACTGAATGAACAAAAGAAGTCCTTTACTTGAGTGTACTCCAGTAAGTGGCCGTCTCCTCAGCAGAAGCCCATAGTTTGAATGTGAATTTAGCCCAAATCCACATCTTCCCTTAGAGTAGATTGTCAAAACACTGTGTAAATAAGCAGTCAGTGATGTTGAAGATGGCCGTTTCCATAGACTTTATTTTTCCTTTTGAGGGGATGAGAAAAGAATTTCTCAAGAATGACGTGGACACCTGGTTGTTGTTTTTTTTGGGGGGGGTATTTTCAGTTTTTGAGATGTGCATCTGCCCTTCTTCATAATGCTTTCTAAATTGTTTGTGATAATCCTTGAAGCATATCTTTGGACAAAGTTCTCATAGTGTTTTGCAGTTCCAGACATGCTGGCTTGCCCCTACTAGCCTCCTGTTGGAGGGTAACTAATGCAGAGTCAATAGTTATTGAAGTCATCTTGAGAGAGCTTTCTGTTTTAGAGAGAAGTCGCATCCATTAACCTTCTCCCTCTCCCTGCTTGGAAAAATATCCCTCTGGACCAGACCTTTAGAGATTGTGCCCCCCTCCTTCAACAAAAGCAGCAGTAAGGTCAGTTGCCTGGATAATCTTTCATTTGTGGATAGAAGGATTTGTATCAGTACCAGGATTCTGAGTAGTGGTGACTTGTGGATGTAAGTTATAGAGCTATGACCAAGGGAAAAGAAGCCAGAATGATGGGGTGGGAGGGGAGGAGGATAAGGCATAGGTCAAGAGGAGATGGAAGAGAAACTGTTCAGATATTGGTCCCCCACTCCCCACCTGGAGCAGTACCCACCAAACCAGACCTCCAGAGACCATACCAACTTTCTTGGGGGAGTTAATCCACTGAGCTTTGGAACTGTGCTCTGGAGCTGAGCTGGAGTGATTGATAAGTATGCAAACTCTTCTCATCTAGTATACCAAACAGACTCCAGACCATGCTTCCTATCCAGCCATCTAAAATAATTTGCTATCTGCTCTGCTACTTTCTCTCTTCTCCCCACTCCACTTGGAATAGTTCCATCTGCAACAGACTTCCAAGAGAAGGTGCTTTCTGCTCTCTAGGGGAGATAATCTCTCCATCCTCTCAACCCCTGACATCTTGCTCTCTGCTCCATCCTACGTATACTTCCTTTTCTTCCTCCACCTTTTGCTTTGGGCAGAGTAATCAAATCAGTATTGCTGTTATATCTCGAAAGTGTTACTGCCTTAGGACTGCATGTCTCGTCCCTCTACCTCTCTAGATCAGAATTCCCTTCACTGGCCACCACTACTTTCTCTGTATTGTCTCCCTTTACCAGAATGCGGGTTCCTTGAGGGCAGAGACTGTCTCACTTCTGTGTCTGTCTCCTTAGCACTGTGGATCTGGCACATAGCAAGTACCTAGCTCATTCATTCATTCATTCATTCATTCACTCATTCACTCATTCATTCATTGATCTGGGGCTAGGTTGGCAGTGCAGAGTGAAGGCTCTTGATATCAGAAGTCACAGCCAGAGTTAGAACATCCATGAAGAGGGAAGTTCACAGCAGAAACCAGGCCAAGAGCAAGACACTCGGGGGTTGAAGGTGGGGCATGGGACATAGATACTACTTGTGAGCAGAACAGGTCAAAGGTTCTGAGTCTGAGCAAACAGTAAAGGTTCACAAGACCATAAGAAGGAACTGAAGGATCAGAGCAAAGCAAGCAGAAGAATAAATGTAATGAACCAGGATATGTTCTACTCTAGACTTAGAGATTTTATCATGTTCCTGTGAAGGTGAGATCCAACCTCAGTACGGCCAACCCAGGCTTATCTGGCAGATTCATCCTGATAGTGTTCCTGGTTGTGATGGGGCTAGGAAGAAAAGATTAGGTAACTGTATTAGAGCTGAATGCTCCAGCCTGGAAAAGGAGGCAGTGAAGGAAGGACCAGTTAGAACTGAACAATTTTCAAAATGCTTTTAAAAAGCAGAAATAGAAATGTCCCCCTTCTTCACAGACTACCTATTTCCCTTCATTGGGTACATGAGGTCAGATTACAGAATTTTTTTGGAGGGGAGAGGGCAGGGCAATTGGGGTTAAATGACTTGCCCAAGGTCACAGAGCTGGTAAGTGTGTCAAGTGCCTGAGGCCAAATTTGAACTCAGGTCCTCCTGATTCCAGGCCTGGTGCTCTATTCGCTACAGCTCCACCTAGCAGCCTCCAGGTTACAGTTTGAGGCATTATTTGCTATGAGATGCCACCCAGAGTTTCTGGCATTCTACAAGGGAATCTGATATGTAGTGTTGACTCAGTCATACAAGTGAGTATATAAACGCTCTAACTTTCCTCTGGAGGTTTATAGACAAAGACTGACACTCTCTTTTCCCTCTTGGATGAAGAGCAGGAAGGCTAGGTAGGCTAGCCTTCCTTGACCATCAGTCTATTTGTTTTTTTTTTCTTGAATGGTGCAGTGGGAAGAGTGGGAAGACTTTGGAGTCACTGAATCTAGTTTCAAGTTTTGTCTCTGTTTACCATCTGTGTGACCTTGGACAAGTCACTTCTCCTTCAGTTTCCTTCTTTGTAAAATAAGGAAGTTAGACTTGATGGCCACTGAGGTCTCTTTAACCTTTAAATTTATGATCCTATGTGTGACCTTGGACTAGTCCCTTCCCCTCTCTGGCATCAGTTTCTTCATCTGTAAAATGAGGGAATGGGACTAGATGGCCTTTGAGGTCCCTTCTAGCTCTGGGTTCATCTCTGCCTAACTGTTCCTTTTCAGTTTCTTTTCCAGTATTCATTATCTTGCTCTTGTCTCCTAGATAAAGGCATCCCCTAAGACTCTGTCCTCAGCCCTCTGCTCACCTCTGTGACTTTATAAGATCTTATGGGTTCAGATCTTGTCTTTATGAAGATAACTTCCATTTTTACAGGCCTGATCTTTCTTATGAACTCTAGTCCAAATTGTCTGTCAGAATCCCACCTTGATGTTTCATAGTTATTTCAAGGTCACCACATCTAAAATGGAACTCGTTATATTTCTTCCAAAACTATACCTCCTCCAAACTTCCCTATTTCTATTAAGGGTACCACCATTCTTCTAATTACCCAGATTTATGACCTTGGATATATCCTGGGCTCTTCTCTTTCCCTTAGCTACCACATCCAATCCTTTGTCAAATTCCATTGATTTTACTTCTAGCAGAGGGATTTTTCATAATTTTTTTGTGTCCATGGTTTCTGAAAGTGTTGTGAAGACTGTGGACTCTACAGAAAACTATCTTTTAGCACATAAAATGAAATAGAAAGGATCACAGAGAAATAGGATTATATTGAAATACAGATGTCGGAATATTTAAATAAAAAAATCATGAAGACCCTGAAATCTACTCATAGTTACCTTTTGGGGCTAAGGGGGTGGTCTGTAGAATTTCAGGATAAGAACTCCTGTCCTAGATCGTCTGTCACACTGGTTGCCTTCTCTCCATGTACAAGGTCACCATCCTAGCTCAGGTCCATATTATCTCAACTTTTGCAGTGGCTTCTAGGCTTTTTGTTGTCCTTGGGATATTTGCGTAGAAGGGGGACTTCAGAGTCCTTAAGGTATGAACAGTTTGGTGACTTTTCTTGTGTAATTTCAAATAGTTTTCTAGGATGATTGAACCAGTTCACAGTTTCATCAAGAGTTTGGTCTATGCCTGTCTTCCATATCTCCTCTAAAACTGACTATTTGCTTCTTTTGTCCTCTTTGGCAATTGTCTGGATATGAAGTTATCAAGTTTTAAGTGCATAGTATATGCCAGGCCCTGTGCTAAGTAATGAGGATGCAAAGGTAGGTAAAAGACAGACTCTACTCTAAAGGAATGCTATAGGGTTTACAAGGTGATCACATAGGTTATCTCATTGGATCCTCACAGCAACCCTATGAGGTAGGTGTGTTTATTTATTATCCCCATTTCACAGATGAGGAAACTGAGGCTTAGAGAGTTTAAGTGATTTGCCCAGAGTCTCACAGTTAGTCAAGTGTCTGAGATTGGATTTGAACTTGGTTTTTCTTGACCAGCACTCTGTACTGTGTCACCTAGCTACCTTTTGGGGGTACATGTCAGAATATGTTTGACTTTCCTCCCCTTTATCACAAACTCCAGGAGAGAATGATCTTTTCTAGTATTTCCATTATTTCCACCCTAGCAACTACCTCATTCCTATTCATGAGAAGTACATCTAACATAGATCCCGTGGTTGGTTTTTCCACTTTTTGAAGTGTGCTATTATTATTAAGAAATCTAAGGAAATTATTAGCCATTCTTCACTTGACCCAGGTTGATGCCTGGATAATTGAAGTTGATCGTTACCAGTGAATTATGCCTTTGTGTCAGTTTTGTGATTTGTTTCTCTAACTCATCACTTTTTTCTTTCTGTCTGTGTGGTCTGTACTGTATATACTCAGAGGACTAAATTATTTCTTTCACTCTCCATTAATCTTCGTTAAAAATGTTTTAATTGATCATTTTTGTCTTTATATCAGACATTTCTTGCTTCACTTCTCGTTCCAGACTGAATCTGGAACAAAATACAAGCGAAAACATGTGATAGGGAAACTCCGTGTGTAAATATATTCAATATTCTGCCTTTGTATCGCACCCCCCACTTCACTGCCACGAGGAAGAGATAGATGTTTCATTATCTTTTCTCCAGGACCTTCATTGGTGTTTCATGATCAGAGTCTGGCTTCTTTTCTTAGATCATTTCATTTACATCAATAATGATGTTAATGTACACATTGTTTTCTCAGTTTGACTAATTTTATTTGGTGTTATTTCATAAAAATCTTCCATTTCTCTGAATTCCTTATATTTGTCAGTTCTTGTTGCACAATAATAGTTATATTCCTCTACCATGGTTTTAAAAATTAAAAAAACAATTAGTCATATCCTAATCAATTGGCACCCATTTGTTTCCAGCTCTTTCCTGCAACAAAGAATGCTATTATGAATATTTTGGTCTATATTGGGTCTTTGTTTCTGTCTTTGGCATCCTTGCAATATGAGACCAGTTGTGAGTTCACTAGGTCAAAGAGTATAGACAGTTTAGTCACTTTTCTTGTGTAATTCCAAATAGAAATCTAGAGTAGTTAGGTAATTTCATAGCCCCTGTAATGATGAACTCATCTTTCCACAGTCCTTCTAACATTAACTGTTCCCACATTTTTTTTCATCTACCAATTTGCATGGGGTGAAGGCAAAACCTCAGAGCTGTTTTAGTTTGAGAATGTTTTCATGGGGTCATTTATAGTTTTCTTGGTAATTACACAGTTTAGAGGCTTTTGGATTAGATTCACAAGACAGCAGGCAGATACATTCTTACCAGCCTTGGTTAGGTACATCCTCTCTGAGTCCAGGAGTCTCGTGGCCTGATGTTTTAAGCTGTTGACTAGAAAGCCAAATCTCACTTTCACACTCCACCAATTGTGTCCATTAACCAGCTGTTCACTTTCCAATAGAAATAAATCATTTTTTTCTCTTCTGTATTCCTTGCCTTCAGAGATCAGCAGTGAAGAAATTGTTAATTCAGTCTCTTCATTTTGAGCAGCGAAAGAGTTGCTCATCTTTAACAGTCCTTTCTGGGTTTCTTCTGGCATTATCATTTGTATATATGTGAATTATTAGTAGTGAGAATAATCTTTTTATTTTTTTTACTTATTAGAAGGTTGTCTTCATTACACGTTTGTGGAAGGAATTCTATCTCTGTTGTTATCTGGTCAGCGATTAGATCGGCCAGTATCTTTAAGAGGGGTGGGGGTGGGGTGTCACCGAATCTCCACTACTCTTTGCTTTATCCCTTATTATGGCTCTACTCCAATTTCTCAGAGGACAGGAAATTGCTTACTTCTTTTTTTTTTTAATTTTTATTTGTTTATTTATTTGTTTATTTATTTTAATTACTTCTTTAAAAAAATTATCATGAAATAGAAAGTCATCAGCAAACATGAACATTTCCATATAAAAAGAAGATCGGGAAGAGGATTGTAAATTAAACTGTGAGTCTATTACATACAGCTTTTTTTTTTAAATCATCAAGCATTTATTAAATGCCTATTATGTTCCAGGTGCTAGAGATAAAAGTAGAAAGAATGAAATATATCCCTATTCTCAAAAATTTTCCATTTCAACGGGGGAGACAAGTAAATATATGTATATACAGAATAAATATAAAGAGAATAAATACAAAGCAGTTAAGTATAGGGTAGTTTGGGAGGGAGGGCATTAGTCCTAAAGTTTAAAATATTCTGCTCTAAACTCTCTGGTACCAACCTTGGTGGAGGCTAGTAGAGAAGACTGTTCTTCTGGTTCACTGCTGGGTGTGACATGACCAATGGATGAGTCACTTCCTTGCTTGGGGAACACAAAGACTCAGTCAATTCACTGGTGAACTGGGTCAAGCAGGTGGATTGACTGCTGATTCTACTAGCGCTGGTTGGTTGCTTGGGGGTGAGGTGGGGTGGATATCATGAAAGGTTAATGTAAGAGGTAATGCTTGAACTGTATCTTGAAAAGAAAAGATAGATTATCTCTGGAGGTATGGAGTTCATTATAGGCATGGGAGATATCCAGTAAAGCTAGGAAATGAAGTGTTGTGTGTGGCATAGGGAAAAGCCCAATTTAGTTGGATCAGAGCTTGTAGGAGGGGTAGTAATATCCAATGAGGCCGAAGACATAGGATGCTTGGAAGGGCTTTAAAAGCTGAACAAAAGAGTTTTATACCAGAGGCAAGAGGGAGCCAATATAGTTTCTTGAGTAAGGGAGTGACATACCATGTCTTCTTCAAAGTCATGTCTTTGCTTAAGAAAAATCACTGTGGCATCAGTATTAGCAGCTTTAAATATTAATTTTAATGTGGGTAATACCACCATTGCTTTGATTGTCTGTTTCCCTGAATGTACTTGCTTCTGCTCTCTTCTGTTTTTTTAAATGATTCATTCATGTTTTTTCTTTATTTTACATCACTATTACTACTCCCTCATCTTCCCCCACAATTCAGTCTTCCTAAATAAAAGCCCTTTCTTATAACAAATAAGTACAGACTAAATAAATAGTGTTGTGTTGATTGTGTCTGAGAATGTATGTGCAGTGGAGGAGGTGACTGATGAAGAACTGGTCCTTAGAACATACCCCAAACTCTCTGGTACCAACCCACATGGAGGCTAGTTGAAAAGAGTATTTTTCTCGTTCTGGAGTTCACTGCTGACAACGACATAGCCAATGGACTTCCTTACTTGCTGAAGATAAGAACTTGGTCAGTTCACTGCTGAACTGGGTCGAGCAGGTCCTTTGGCTATTGATGCTGCCAGCTCTGGCTGTTTAGGGGGCTGTTGATGATTCTTCTTTGAAGCTCACAAACTCCTAACTTAGTCCAGGGGTGAGGAACCTGTGGCCCTCTAGTCCTCAAGTAGAGCCTTTTGACTTAGTCTGAGTTTGAAAGAACAATTCCCTTTCTTAAGGGCATTTGTTCTGTGAAGTTTGGATTCAGTCAAAGGGCAGCACCTGAAGACCTATAGGGCCACATGTGGCCTTGAGGCTGCAGGTTCCCCAACTCTGGACTAGAGTCCTTTTAGTCTCCAATACTCTCTTTCGTTAGATCAGAAAAGAACACAGCAGAGACCAGAGACTAACGACCAAAGACACAAAAGCACCATCTACATGGAGGTTGGGTGGGAGATATGGTAGTCAGTGGCAGGCCCTTGCAACTGTTGCCTCATCCCTAACCCAAGAGTCTTAACAGCAGATCTATTCTCTCTCATCTCTAGGGAAACCAGAGTTTGTCTACCTTTTGTATGCATATCCATTCTGGCTTAGCAGCCAATTAAAAGGCTTTTGGTGACAGTGCAATAAATCTACAGGACATATTGGCTAGGATGGGGACAGAAATTGGGAAGGAAAGGGCCTCTCCATCTTGCATTCCTGGAGAAGGGCTTATAAAGCCTTGAAGCACAGCATGTTGCTCTAAGGACTGCATGCTCATTGGTTAGTCCTCCTGTTCTTTAGGTCTTTCTCTGCAGTGACTATCAATCATGTTTACTACCTGTGTGACCTTGGGCAAGACACTTCACCTCCACGGGCCTCAGTTTATTCACCTGTAAAATTAAGTGGTTGCACATGGTAGTCTGTGAAGTCCTTTGAAGCTTTAAATTGATGATCTCATGACCTCTTTACCAAGAGATGGGAAGCATGCTTTATCATCAGTCTTCTGGAGTCATAATTGGTAGAATCCTTAAATTTTTGAAACTGATTTTTCCTATATAGCATTGAGATCATTGTACAAATAGTAATCCTCATTCTTTTCACTTCATTTTTGGGCTATTTCATATCCAGGTTTCTCTCAATCTGGGTCTTTGAATGTTTCTTATCACACAGTAATATTGCATCATGTTCAGACACCTTCTTTTGTTCAGCCATTCCAGTTTTTGATGGGTGTTCATGTTGTTTCTAGGTCTTTGCAACAATGCAAAAAGTGCTGTTATATGTGTCTTTGTACATAGCCCTAGTAGTGGTATTGCTGGGTCATAATTTAATTACTTTTGGGGTATAGTTTTTTTCCAGAATATCTGGACAAGAATGTCTACTCCACTAGTAGGGTGTTAACGTTCTAGTTCTTTAGCCCCTCCAACAGTTGCAATTTTTACCAGTCTTATGGATGTGCAACCTCAGAGCTGTTTTAATTTGCATTGCTCTATTAATCATTTGGGAAATTTTTTTCATATGGTTGTTGATAACTTGAATTTTTTCCCCTTTGATAGTTATCTCTGACCATTTTAATCTATTTTAGAACAGTTCCTTCTAAGGGCCCTCTTAGTCTCTCCTTTTAAGAATGAATCTCAACTGTATTTTCCACAAGTTTTAAGTGTGCAGTTTCTTCCAGATTTCTCTTGGCAGCTTCAGTTTCTGACTTTCTTCACAAGTTCAAAGCCTCTCGAAGTCACTGATACATTTTCTGTCTCTGTTTTCAGCTCAGGACCTTCTCTTTTTTCTCACTCCACCCACAACCTTTTTCCAACCTGTGTTGCTACTAGTATTCTATTCTCTGCTCAATAACTGATCATGTTCTTTCCTTCATACACAGCCAAGGGGATGGTTTCTTAGCTTCACTGCTGCATTGATTGCTAGGAGCTGCTAGGTTGTGCAGTATATAGACTGCTTGACCTAGGGTCAGAAAGACCTGTGTTCAAATGAGACCTCAGTCACTTACTAGGAGTGTGACTGAGGATTATTTTCCTCAATTCTGTCATCAGTATAATGGGATAATGATAGCAGCTATGTCCCAGGGTTGTTGTGAGGCTAAAATGACATATGTGTAAAGAGCTTTGTGTTAGATAACTATCTAAAGTGTTAGATAAACATTAGCTACTGTTACTAGCATGGCCTGTCTCCTTTATCACCTGGGGTCTAGTTTATAACTAGAAGCAGCTTTTATTTGGATGCAGTCCCATTCCTCCTTCAGCATCTATCTGGGGACTGGGCACTGCATTGAGGAAAAAGAACCGATATAGGATAACAGATATAGTGGGAAAGATGGCATTTCAGGAGATTGTGATTGGGGAGCAGAATTTCAGTATTCAAAGTCACTGGTGAGGTTGAAGTCTGTGATGGGGCCACCTTGAGGGAGGCGGAGGTAAAGTGTGGATGGAAGTCAGAGCTGTTGAGGGTGATGAGGGGGGTGGAGACAGGCATAGCATTTGAAAGGGTGATTAATGTAAATATTGACAGCAGAAAGAATAAAGGAATAGCCTAGAGTGGAGAGAGACAGTGAGACAGGTACAGAAATCCTTGAAGAAATAAGGAGTCAGGAGAATGACTAGGTGATCAGGTAGATAATGGGTCTGTGGAAAGAGTGATATATGTACCAGTGGTGCGAAAGGAGCATCTGGAAGTGACGCTGGGAGAGAAAGGAAGGTGCCCATCTTTTCCCCTGGCCCAGTGTCTGATGGGGCACTAGAGGAGGGTAGTGAACATTACCTTCACATTTGTTTATTGATTGAAGGTCTTGTAGATTATTATTGTAAGTGTCAATTATTGAAGAAAATTTAGTAGACTTTAATGAATATGTTCTCCCCACAGAGCTTTCCCTAGAGGTTGCTTTTTTGTTTTCTCTATCAAGCTCCCTGATATTGAATATGCTTTTTAAAATCACCTACTATGTGCCATACACAGTGCTAGATGCCAGGAATATGAAACCAAAATAAAACAGCTCCTCCTCTCACGGAGCTTGCACCCTGAAGTTTGGGGCTGATATGGTTTTGATGGCATTGTATTCAAAATTGGGTAAAGTAGAGAGTAGGTGGGCTTGGGGAGGAGTGTACTAGGGGAAATTCTGATGAGCTGAGATTTTATTGTAGTTAGAAATAAATAAGCAATTGAAATTATTGTTAATAAATTTTTAGGTATTAAAATGTCAATAAGTAATAATGACCTCTGATGGTGTGATGAAAGAAATGACCAAACCTCTTGTTCCCTTGTAGTCTAACTGGCTTTTCCACCAGGACTATTAGTTGTGTCAAAATTAATACATAAGTGAAACTTGCTTTGGTTTCTGGAGCCCAGAGATTGTAGTTAGAAGTACTTAAAACAACCCAGCATGAAACAATGGTCAGACATACCCAGACCAATAAAAATGGCTGAAAACAGTAAAATGGAGAAAGTAATTTGCAAGGCTACACTTGAAAATCAAATCTTCAGAGCATAACACCATCATTACAATTATCTGTCAGAAGATGTAGTTCAATTACATTTTTGAATTCTCTTGTCAAGATGGCCCAACTCGTCTCAGGATTTGGGACTCCCAGGAGAGGTTAAGAAAAAAAGAATACTAATGCCTTCATTAGCCATTGTCACACAGCCTGCATCCTTTCAAATGTTTCCATAGTCTTTTGGGGATGAACAGGCTAACCATGGGGAATCAACAAAAGCATGAAGTCCCAGAGAGGAATTGTGGAATTAAGTAATAAGAGTCCTTACATCATGATAGCTCAAGTTAGGAGCAAAGAATTTTCAGGGGCAATAAGGCACTGATAACTTGGAAAAAGTGAATAAAAGCATTCTACATAATTCCCATATGCTTTCTTCAAATAGTTATAAGTTTCCTGTGCAATGACTAGAAAAAAATGTGAATATAATATTTCTAAAGGTTTCTGCTTATGACACTTGGAGTATACAAACATTTGTGGAACTTTATGTTAGAGTCTTAGGTCTAGAACTGGAAGGAAATGTCAAGGCCATACCTTCTAACACACTCACTGTTACAGATGAAGAAACTGAGGCCCAAAGTTACACAGTAAGTGGTACTCTAAAGTCAAAACCCAGTTCCTATCCTTCAAATTCAGCTTTGGTTCCAGCCTTTACTTTTATTGCCCAGTGGGCTTCTTGATGGATATTACTGAGAGATGGATTGTATTGATCTGTTTGACAATTTGTATCGACAATTTTACCAATTTTCACTTGTAAAGGGAAATGTAAATCATCTGTTCATCATATTAGTTTGTCACACTACACTTGATCCTGACATTCCCTTTGCCCTTAGCATTGGACTCACTTTTATAATGCATGTCTTTTTTCTCTGACTATATATAGGAAGACCCCTGAAATTAGAAAGCAATTTTAGATCGACAAATTCAATTAAATTCAATATTGATCTGCTTGGTTTGCATCTGACATAGCATAGAATATTTAGTAGGTGCTCAATAAATGTTTCTGGCATGAATGAGCTTTTCTGTAGGAAAGTTCATCACAGTAAGTGATGTGAAATGCTTATCTAGGTCCAAGTAATTAACATATCATAGATCCAATCAGTCAAAAGAGGAGAAAAGTGGCCTAATTCTTGTGATTCTCTAATGATGGTTATGTGGTTCAGACTTGGATGTTGAGTATTTAACTTTATAAAGGATGGAAAGTCATTTGGGTAAGAGGGTACAAATAGTCTTTGAACTCTTACCAATAATTATATGCACTACATTCACATATCTGTAATTTGTTCCTGGGCAAAAATTATTTATGATGTCACCAATATAAAGGAGAGTACTTTACAAAATCTTCTAAAACCCATATTTCTTGTTTTTTTTGCCACTTTTCAGACGAGATCAGGGTCCTAAAGTATATTCTGTGTGGAGAGATGTCATCAAAGAACCACAGAATTTTAGAGTTGGAAGAGATTTCTTTGGCCATATAGTTCAATATATACTGAATGAAGACTCATCCAACCTCCAATGTATGGGTACCCAGAACCTACTGAGGCAGCCTAATCCACTTTTAGACAGCTCTTATTATTACAGGGTTCTCCCTTACTTTAAGCCTAAATTATCCTCTTTGCAACTTGTTCCTATTTCTCCTGTTGCTTCTCTTTAGGGTCAACAAGATAAAATGAGTTTTCTCTTCCATATGATAGCTTCTCAAGACCTTGAATATGGCTAGCCTGATCCTCTGAATCTTTACTTCTCTTAGAGGCAGTTGAGGGCAGCTAGGTGGCACTGTAGTGGATACGTTGTCAAGCTTGGAGTCAGGAAGACCCATCTTCTTGAATTCAAATCCGGCCTCAGACTGTGTGACCCCAGTCAAATCACTTAACCCCAGTTTCTTCATCTGTAAAATGAACTGGAGAAGGAAATGGCAAACCACTCTAGTACCATTGCCAAGAAAACCTGAAATGGGGTCAGGGAGTCAAACACAGCTGAAAAATGACTGAAGAGAGGCATCTGGGTAGCACAGTGGATAGAATATCTGTTCTGGAATGAGGAAGACCTCAGTTTCAATCTAGTCTCAGACACTGACTAGTTATGTCACTCTAGGCAAGTCACTTAACCTCAATTTGCCTCAGTTTTCTCAACTGCAAAATGGGGATAAGAATCACACCTACCTCACAGAATTGTTGTGAGAATCAAGTAGATAATATTTGTAAAGTGCTTGTCACATAGTAGACATTTAATAAATACTTGTTTCCTTCCTCATTGATTCCTTCAGGCTACCAACCTCAATTGTTTCAGCTAATCAGTTGTATGACATGAACTTGATACCCTTAGCCATTATAATTTTCTTCCTCTGGATCTTCTCCAGCTTATTCATATCCTTTTTCAACTGAGATCTAGACTAGCACATAGTAGTATTCTAGATGCAATATGACCGACCAGAGTACAGTAGAGAGAGAATATTAGCTACTCACTCCCAGAAGCTATCTATGCCTTTTTTTCTGCAGCCCCAGATTGCATTAGCTTTTTTTGGGCTTCTACAGGAGAAAAGCTCTGACCCAAGTCCTTTGTAACTTGTGTGTTCCTTTGATCTTGTCTATGCCTTTTTTGCCAGTACATTGTTGGTAGTATGAGATGGTGTCTTTGTCACCACCATATCTCTCTCCTTTTGTTGATGTTTAGTTTTAATTCCTTAAGTATTATTCTATTCTATAATTTGCAGTTTCATCAGAAAATATTGATGTTAAAAAGATGAGGTTTTGTTTCAAAAATAAACTTGGGGTCCTTGGAAGTGCTTCTGAATTTCCTAAGTGCAACCCACCTTGCTTTCTTCCTCTTTTTCACTTTCATTGTCCATTTTCAGCAACTGTTCAAGATACATACATAGATGAACCAGCTCATTGAGCTGTCTGTTCACAGACACATCATAGAACTTTTGCTATAAGGCATTTGAATTTGGAGTATGGTAAGAAAGCAAAGTATTTTGCTTGCCAAAATTTATACCAAAGCTGGGGGAATTTGCTGCTGACAGGCATTGGTTATTTTATTTTATTTTATTTTATTTTTATTGGCTGGTTTGTTTACTTTTAGGTTACAAGATTCAGTTCCAGAGTCACTTGAGTTTCAGATTTTTCTCCCCTTCCTCCCCACCCCCCACCCCTGCCATGGTGGCATACAATCATGTGTAGGATCTGCAAACTCTTTCACATTGTACAATAGTCTGGTTGTATAGGTGTTATAGCCAATGGAGTGAACAATGAGAAAAGAGAAACAAAAGACAGGCATTGGTTTTGCCCAAATGGATAGATAGGTTAAATAATTTAGAGTGATACTGGGTTCATTTGGGAGCCTCTGCAAGTTCTAGGACTTCATGAAATCATGTCATCCACAATGAGGAATAACTGCAAGGAGCTAACTATCTATTGGGAATTCTTCTATTTGGACTCTGTGCTAAGACATGTTCCGTGGCATTGAATGCCACCTTTGACTAGCATACATTCCCCTCTTGTAGATCTTGCCTGATTCTAATGATTAAATCATGTAACAAAGTTATCTCTGTTGCATCTATCAAAGAATGTTTTGTTGTTTTAATATATACATGGGAGACAGATTGTTGGAGGAGAGGCTTTAGGTGAGCATCTTGCTGTCCTGAATTCAATGTTCTTTTCAAATTGCCAACAAGTAAGAAGTGTAATGGAATCTTTTTTCCCTCCCAGGGAAAATGTAATTACTTACACGTTGCTTTATTTATTTATCCGCTTATTTATTTGTTTATGTTTTTCTTTTTCTCTGTTTTTTAAAAAAATTATTTACTTTTGGTTTACAAGTGTAGTGGAATATTAAATTCTATCCACCTTTCTGTCAATTATGTGAGTGAAAGATGTTGAGTTTGGAGTTAAAGAACTCAGGATTAAATTTCAGTGTGACCTTGGGCAAGTAACTTAATACCTCAGAGTTTTACCTTTCTCATCTGTAAAGTGAAGGAATTGAACCAGATGACTGCTGAGGCCCCTTCTAGCACCAACACCATAAAAGGTGTATCCTTTGTGATCTGTCCTAGAACATGACTTATGAAGACGTGTTTGTTTTCTTCTCTTATTTTCACTTAACCCTTGTGTGCCTCAGTTTTCTTTTCTGTAAAATGGATATACTAATAGTATCTACCTTATAGGGTTTTTAAGAAAGTCAAATGAGTATATAAAGTGCTTGCAAACTTCAAAATAATGTGCAAATGTGAGCTATTACTCATCAATAAGTGTGTAAATTATTCTTTTATAGATTCATAGAACTGATAGTCATACAGATTTGCAGTGTAGGGAGATAAGCAAAGTGTTACCAAAATATAGTCTGCAAGACTGGGATTCAAGCTTCCCTACCTTACCCCCCTTTTCTGGGCCAAGTTCATTTGCATGGCAACACAAGAAGCTCTTGGAAATTTCTAACCCTAAGTCAGTTAGTTGTTTATGATACTGACCTCTGATACAAGGTGAAGAAGAACCGACTTATAATCTTTGTGTGAAGGAATTCTGTGATCCCATTGGGGAATAGCTCTTTCATATGGTGTCTAAAGCCTTTCGTATCCCAGAGGAAAATCTTTAAGGATTACTCTTGAAAGGGATTTGAGTCATTGAGCGGACTTGCTTCTTGACCAAACTCCACTTCCCAGTCATGCAATCAGAATGTACCAGTCCTACCCAAGTTTCTTCCTCAAATGATTCTTTCATTCCTCAGGCACTGGAGACTCTCAAAGCAAATGTCTCTGGATCTGCTATTGAGATGGAGCTGTCACTGCCCCTTTGATGCTTTCTGTTGCTTTTGGCTTCAGTCTTCATATAGACCTTTGTATAAAAGTTTGAATTATCACGACATCCAGGTTTTGTGTCTCAGATGGCTGTCCATAGTATTCTGCTTATACTGGGAGCAGGATGGAGTTGATCTCATTCAATCCTAGCTGTTAACATTTGGTGTGTCTGGATACCCCAGAGTCATGGTACTCTCTTCTTTTCAATACCCATGATTCTCTTAGGTAACTTCAAACTCATAGCAATGTTACTTATATATGACCAGTTCTTACCTAGTTCACAGAAGCCTAACCTCAATAAAGGCTGAAGAAGTATGTTTTAAAATATCTCTCATAGATGACTGGAATACAGCAATCACTTATGATCTTTTACCCAGACACAGCAGGGCACTCTGCATCTTAATTTCTCATAGTCACTGCTGCTTGAGGTTTGGGGAAAGGACCAAGAAAGAGTGGGTGAAACAAAACTTAGCTTTATTGAGGTCCAGGAGTACCCCAGTCTACCTCAACAGCATTTCCCAATGCCAGTTTAATGGCTCTCAGGTTCTTATGTCTTAATGCATGATTCTTCTTTCAAATCTACTATTTGTGACTCATGTGACTCTATAGTTCACATTCTTGAGGCAACATAGCTTGACACTATTGGCTGTGTTTTGCCATTGCTCTTCTTTCATGAGGCTGCTGTGGTCTCTGGTCCCAAGTTCTGTTTCCCTTTCTGGACTTGACTTTCCCTTCCAGGAGAGATGGCTTTACTGGCTAGGCTATTTCCTAGCATCACTCTTTCACACATTCTGCAGTGAAATTGGAGCAATCCAGGGTTATTTCTTGTTTGACTATAGTGACCCATATTGAGAAGTCTTAGAATCCTGCTAGGCCATTTTGATTTCTTCCATCATGTTCTCCTTCCCTTTAGATACAGGAGCAAATGTATTAATTCTGAATAGCCAGCTCCTCATGTCTCTTACTTGGCTTTTCTAGCTTTTGTCAAGTCTCAGCTAAGATCCTGCCTTCTATAGGAAGTCTTTCCCAGTCCCTATCAGTTCTAGTGCCTTCCCTCTATTCATAATCTCCAATTTATCCTGTGTATAGCTTGTTCATACATAGCTGTTTGCATGTTGTCTCCAGCCATTAGACTGGGAGCTCCTTGAGGGCAGGGCCTGTCTTTTGCCTTTCTGTGTATCCTCAGCACAGTGTCTGGCACATACTAAGTACTTAGTAAGCATTTGCTGACTGACTGGCTGAAGCTGATCATCTTGCTTATGAAGAGGGTAGCTCTATAAATAATAAGCTATAATGCTTGCCAGCATCCTCATGGCATATAGTCCCAATTCTGAGACCTTGAGCCAGCCTAAATAGGCCCATGGGCAATGTCCTGTTGATTACATCTCTCTGTGGCAGCTTCTGCAATCCTAACACAAAGTCAGGGCCTTCTTTCCTTTCTCATGAGAGATAGTTAGAAACTTTACATGAGTGTTCCCACATTTTCTGCACTAGCACATTTTCTCTCCAACTCTGAAAGACTTCCAGTCCTGTTGTCTATGAGTGTTGCACTTTCCCTGTCTGTGTAGCATCATAAGCAGGTCCCCTGAGGCTCTCCAGTAATCATCCATGTTTCTTTGCTTCATCCCTGTACTGCCTGTATATCAGCCCTGTTGCCTGTTTCAGCTCATACTTCAAGGCATCCCCACTCATCTGTCAGGGTTGCCTCTCTGAAAAGAATGCTAATATTCCATCCTTAAGAAACATGACTGCATTTAGAGTTACTGGGGTTGGTATTTCCACTGCTAAGGACACATGAGCTGCTCTAGGTGTTTCTTTGCTCACTAGCGTGCTCCAAACTTGGTCTTAATTTACTCATATCTCCTAAAGTTGCCACTTTGGGGATTAATTCCTGGTGATCACCATGGTGAGAAGATTTACTAATTAATTACCAAACAGTTCTGTTAACCATTTTTCTGCATAATATTTTATTTTTTCCAAATTACATGTAAAAAATTTTTAAACATTTAAAAAAATGCTGAGTTCCAAATTCTCTTCCTCTCCTCTCTGCTCCCTGAGACAGCAAACAATTTGAAATAGATTATACATGTGCAATAATGCAAAATATATTTCCATATTAATCATGTTGTGAAAGAAAACACAGACCAAAAAATCCACAGAAAAATAAAGTGAGAAATGGTATGCTTTGATCTATGTTCACACTCCATCAGTTCTTTCTCTGGAGGCTGAGAGCATTTTTAATCATGAGTCCTTTGGGATTGTCTTGGATCATTGTATGATTGAGAAAAGCTAAGTTATTTGCAGTTGATCATCTTATAATGTTGCTATTACTATGTACAATGTTTGCCTGGTTCTGCTCCCTTTGCTCTGCATCAGTTCATTTAAGTCTTTACAGGTTTTTCTGAAATCATCTTCATATTCATTTCTTAAAGCATAATAGTATTCCATCACAATCATATACCAACTTATTCATCCATTCCCCAATTGGTGGGTTGGGTATCCCTTCAATTTTCAGTTTTTATCTACTATGTAAAGAGCTGTTATATTTTTGTACATAGAGTTCCTTTTCCATTTTCTTTGTTCTTTTTGGACCATAAACCTAGTTGTGGTATTGCTAAGTCAAAGGGTATGCACAGATTTATGGTTCTTTGGGCATAGTTTCAAATTGCTACCCATAATGTTAACTGTTCTTTCTTTAGGAATGCTAGGGTATGTCATTGTTTGGTTAATGTTATGTTAATGTAATAATAACAACAGTAATGACAATGGCTAGCATTTGTATGACACTTTTGTATTTGCAAAGTGTTTGACAAATATTATCTTGTTTTTCCCCCACAGGTAGCATACTTGTATTAGTTAGCACTTTTAAAGCACCTGAAGGTTTGAAGAGATATATTATCTCATTTGAGTCTCCCAATAACCCTATAAGATAGGTGCTGTTACCATCCCCATTTTATAGATGAGCACATTGAAGTTAAGTGCCTTACCCAGGGTCACACAGATAGTGTCTGAAGCCATATTTAAACCTAAGTCTTCCTGACTCCAGGTCCAGTACTCTATCCCCTGCACCACCTAGCATGCCATTACTAATTCTTTCTCCCCATATTCTTTGTCTTGTACTTTACCTCTCTACAGTGTACTCTGTGCATACTGTAAAGCTTGTATAATAGCAATAGCAGTTGTCTAAAGGTACTCTCCAAACCAATAGTCCTTGGGTCAGGGTTAGTTCTTGTGAAAGAACATTAAACTGTCTCTGTAGTACCAGGATGCCCAAGACGTGGAGAAACCAGCAGAATGTTCCCAGAAGATTCAGTCGTTTTTGCTCAGTATCTGGGCTGAGATAATTGTTCTTTGTCCTAGAGTAGCAGTTCTCAAACTATGGGTTATGTTCAATTTGTAACAATGAAAATACATCCTGCATATCAGATATTTACTTTACGATTCATAACAGTAGCAAAATTAGTTATGAAGTAGCAATGAAAACTATTTTATGATTGGGGGTCACCACAACATGAGGAACTGTATTGAAGGTTGAGAACCACTGTCATAGACAATCTGACTTAGGATAAGAAATTCCCATGATTCTCTCTGCTTGCCATGCAGATGAATTTGAGCCAGAATACAAGGTAAGCAAAGAAAATTAAAGTTATTTGTTTTCTACTCATTTGACACATTCTATCCTTTATTGTGTATATCTATCAGCAGCAAAACTCCTTAATTTTGGTTCTGAATTTTGACCAGTGAAAAACACTATCTCTCTGTATGAGTTATTGCTGTTTTGTTCACCTTCTTCCATCCAAATACCATCTATGATTCCTGCCTCCAATTTTTAGTATCTTCCTTTGTTGCAGATAGGTTGAGAACCAATCCCTCACTGCAGTCAAAATTATGCTTACAGCAGTTAGGTATTACATTGGGTAGGAAGACCCAAGTTCAAATTCTGCCTTATACACTTGGGACATGTACAAATCACTTCTCCTTTTTCAGTTTTAACCTCCCCATTTTGCAAATGGGGAAACTAATAACACCTACCTCCCTGGGTTTTTCTGAAACTCAAATGAGATAACATTGCAAACCTTTAAGTGCTAGTTATGATTAGAAGTATGCTGCCTCTAGCTCACACTTCCCTTGTTTTGACCTTCTTGTGCAGTACATGGTTGTAAAGTTAAGAGGACCACTGTAATGGCTCCAGTGTTGTTTGATGGAGAAAGGAATGCGTTCTAGAAATCTTTGACAGATCTTTTCCATCTTTTTGGTCTCTTTGTTATTATCTTGGTTTTACTTGGTCTTTAGGATGATCAGGTTTAATTTGGTCTTTGACCAATCTTATTGCTTACTTTTTAATTTCTTCTAGCTAGCTCTTTTATGAGGTTATACTGCTCATAATCTCCAACATTTTAAGATTTTATAAATGTATTTACATTCTAAACTAGTGTTTCATTTGGCTGCTATATCTGTCTCCCTGGCAAGGAGATTAAGTGTTGGTTTGGTACAGAGGGATGAGTTATTCATAAACTGTTCTTTTGAATCTTCATGTTTTCCCACCTTTGCATAAAAATACAGCTATAAACCCCCAAATTAAGCTATAGCTCGTCTTTGAGAAATGTGGAGACCTAGCTATAGCTTTGGCAAGGCAACAAGGTGTGATACAGACTTCATGTTCTTGTTTATTTTTTTTTCAGCTACCCTTGGATATGAAAGATGAAGCCACCAATTCTCTTGGCTCTTGTGATCTGTTCAGTAGTCAGCACAAATCTGAAGTTTGTGTCAAAGAGGAATTCTGGTAAGTTGCTCATTATTGGTCTAGTATAGGGAATATTGTTTGAGCATCAGGATTGAACCAGTCTCTAATTGTAAGTGTCTTTAACCAACAATATTTGCATTCTAACCATCCTGTGAAATTTCACATGGCCCACCTTGGGGAGGGGGAGGGAATATGTTTAAATTTTGGTAAAATTAGTTGCCTAGGGGAACTCTGTATGACATGTGAACTTTGATGACCCAGCTTTTACTGAAAACACATACAGGCACCTAGACAAGGTGCCTTGTTGGAAATTAATTTGCATATGGGAGCAAGTGCTCACCTGTTGACCATTCATGAACAAAGATAGTCCTATGTATGAGGCATTAAAGCTTTGGAAAAATACAAATCAGCTTTAATTCCCCACATTTGCCCCAAATGCCTAATGGGCATCAGTCTAAATAAAGCCTCTGAGTTAGGCAGTATTAGCTAATTGCCTGAAGAAGAATTTCTCTAGGAGAGATGACTGTCTCTGGAATGAGGCAATCTGGCAGACAGCCAGGGTCATGCTAAGAGATTAGCCGTAGTCAATAGACATTCCAATCAACGCTTAATCATTGTTTGATAACA
>CM053602.1:45341411-45425780 GCA_028646575.1 Pseudocheirus occidentalis
TTAGAGTGTTTGTGTGGGAGCTGTGGTGCTTTGCTGCTTCTACGCCACCATCTTGGCTCCGCCCCCCCATATATATGTGTGTATATATATATATATATATATATATATATATATATATATATATATTTGAAATGATAGATGCTTGAGGGGACTTAGAGCTTGCTTCATGCTTGGAGATTGTAATAGTTGAAGTTTGTCATTATTTTTTAACTGATAATATATTAAGCTTAGTAACACAGATGACATCCAAAGGATTTTGAAGCAGTAAAGGTAGGGTAATAGGTCAGTGAAACTCACTCTCTCAAAAAAAGAAACATGAACGTGGACCTCCAAATCCTGACTACTTGAACCAGCCTAGTGTGGTCCACAGGCACTGCATACAGCCCTCTGGAGCAGCTTTTCCAGCCTTTACACAACCTGAAAACTTTTTCGCTACTAGATGGAAGGTCATTAAGGGACTTCATATAGGTGCCATCACTACTTTGAACTATCAGATATCTCTCCCCCATTTCTCCCCTTCTCTTCTCCCTCCTTCTCCTCTTCTCCTTTTCTTCCCTCTCCTCCCTTCCTCCTTGTCGCTCTCCTATCCCTTCCCTGCTTTTTCCCCTCTCTCCCTTTCCTCTCCTTTTCTCCCTTCTCCTCTCTTCTCCCTCTTCCTTTCTCTCTCTTCTCCATACCCTTCTTCTTTCTCTTTCCCTGTCCCTATCCCTCTCTTTTTCCTCCTCCTACTCTCTCCCCTTCTCCTCTCCTTTTTCTCCCTCCTCTTCTTTTTCCTCCCTCCTTCCTCTCTCTTTCCATCCCCTCCCCAACTCTTGTGGTCTTTTATGTAATGAGCACAAATAAGAAGTTGGTCTGATCTATACATATATGTTTGGTTTTACATACTGTATCTCTTCCTTGCCTATATTATAGAGAATACATTTTTTTCTTTATTATTTCCAATCTACAGTGTTACTCCTAGCCTTTTTTCCTTGAGTAACTTTTTCACTTTTAATCTTGCTTTGGATTGACTATCTCTGAGAGAAAGCAGTTGGGGAGATTATCTACCCCCAAATGCAACCTATTGAACCACATCCCATTTTCCTCACTTGGTTAGGTCCTAATGGCTCAGGCAGCGTCGGAAAGGAAAAATGAATTGAATGTTGAAAAGGCCATTTATACTACAGTAGTTGGATTCAAATAGAATATATATTCCTCCCCATACTCTCCTCACCCCCATTAAAGTAGTCTGCCATGTACTCAGGTTGTAGTTTGGAAAAATTCTTCTTATTATTTTGAATACTGTTTTATTTTTTTCCAATTATATTTAAAGACAATTTTTAGCATTCATTTTAGACAAAATTTTGAGTTCCATGTTTTTCTCCTTCCCCTCTCCCTTTCTTAAAATGGTAAGTAATTTAATATAGGTTCTTTATATATGCAGTTGTGTAAAGCATATTTCCATATTAGTCACAGTTGTGAAAGAAGAAACAAATCAAAAGGAAAAAACAAAAGATAAAATGAAAAGAATATGTTTTGATCTGCATTCAGAGTCTAATAGTTCTTTCTCTGGATGTGGATAGCTTTTGCTCTCATGAGTCTTGGGTCATTGCATTTCTGAGAAGAGCTAAGTCTGTCATAGTTGATCATCATACAGTGTTGTTGTTACTGTGTATAATGTTCTCTTGGTTCTGCTCATTTCACTCTTCACCAGTTCATATAATTCTTTTCAGGTTTTTCTGAAGTCTGTCTGCTCATTATTTCTTTTAGCACAATAGTGTTCCATTATATTCATATACTACAACTTGTTCAGCCATTCCCCATTGGATGGGCATTCCCTCAGTTTCCAATTTTAGAAATGATTATTTATAGGGAAGGAAGCAGTTGTAAAGCAGGTAAGAAGAGTGAATTCTCAGTGGATTCTCAGTATGAATTAAAAGTAGGTGCCTTTCACAGTGCTCCTTTTGCTGCATCACTTGCAAAGTTTGTGAATATCTTTGACTTTTAATTGTGTCCTTTCTGCCTGGCTGGGATAGGGTAAGGTATGATCAGCCTTCTGGAATGAAAGTTATCTTGGAAAAATTTTTTAAGAAGTTCTATTATTGATGTTTGTTAATATCTATGATTGGGAAGGGAAGCAAAATATTAGAATTGCAACTTCTCTGAACCTTAGAGATGTGAACAGATTGGCCCAGGAGCTGTTTCTGAGACTGGATCTGCTTCTAGGACCACTTTGCTCTCTTCACCTTCCTTTTTTGATTGACTGCCTCCTATCATACTTCTTCTAATTGCAGCCCAGTGTTTCTGCTTTGCATCACAGGAGCATTGGTGATGTTGGGTTACCAGGGCATTATAGTCAGTTTCCCTTAAAAGAACATTCAGTAGGGCTGGCTAGGTGGCACAGTGAATAGAGCACCTGTCCTGGAGTCAGGAGGACCTGAGTTCAAATCTAGCCTCAGACATTAACATGTATTAGCCATGTGACCTTGGGCAAGTCACTTAACCCCAGTTGCCCTGCCTTTCCCCTCCAAAAAGAGAAAAGAAAAAAAAGAACATTCAGTAGCAGCCAATAGGAAACTCTTCCTAAATATTCTTGAGTGTTGGTCAGTTGAAAGAAGTTTCCTGGGGCTTGGACAGTTGAAGAACTCTAAGTCCAAATCTATGTTGTTCTGGCTGATAGGAAAGTGGGATAGGACATGTTATTTCATCGCTAAAAGGAATTACTCCTTCTGTCAATGCCTTCTCCAAAAATTATAGCCATAAAATAGGAGTTCTCTAGCTGTGGCCTGAGAATTTATTTTTAATTTGATAACTGTATTTCGGTATATGTGGTTTCTTTTGCAGTCCTAGACAACTTTAGTTTAAAACATTACTCTTAGAAAGGTCCTATAGGTTTCACCAATCTTGACACAACCTCGATGGTTACCTTGAGAACAGGGTGAAGAACCCTTGCCTTAGTGCAGCCATTCTCAACCTGTGGGTCGTGACCCCTTTGGGGATCAAACAACCCTGTCACAGGAGTCTCCTAAGACCATCGGAAACACATATTTCCATTGGTCTTAGGAACTGAGACACCACTCCTCTATCCATCTCCAGGTGGGTCCGCCCACATGCAGATATGCCCACATAGGAGTATTAAAGGGTCACATCATTAGGAAGGTTGAGAACCACTGCATTAGTGGGTCATCTAGAGAACTGTGAGACTAAATGAATTGTCCAGGAAGTTTGTGTTAGAGTTGGGACTTGACCCCTGTTCTTTCCAGTCCTGAGGTCAGTTCTCTATCTACTGCACCAAAGAAGTCTTGTTTCTTTCCCTTCTGAGTCATAAGTTTTATTATCAATCAATCAAAAGGCATTTATTTAGTGCTTTCTAACCCTAACTCTAATTGCCCTAAACTCTGAGGATACAAAGAAAGATTAAAACAGTCTCTGCCCTCAAGGAGCTCAGAGTTTAACAGAGGAGACAACACGCAATAATTAGGGATGCACAAGATATGTACATAGTTGTTGTTCAGTGGTTTTTCAGTCTTGTCTGACCCTTCGTGGCCCCATTTGTGATTCTCTTGGCAAAGGTATTGGGGTTATTGGCCATTTTCTTCTGCAACTCAATTTAGAGATGAGGAAACTGAGGCAGAGTAAAGTAACTTGCCTAGGGTCACACAGCTAGTAAGTGTCTGAGGCTGGCCTTGAACTCATCAATATGAGTCTTCTTGACTCTGGGCCAGGTGTTCCGTGTACAGAGTAGATGGGAGATAACCAGAAAGAGGAAGACATACATAGCTGGAGGGATCAGGAGAATCTTCTTGAAGGTCAGATTTGAGCTGAATTGAAGGAAGCCAGAGGAATAAGATGAGCTAGTGAGGGGGCACTCCAGCCATGGTGGAGAGCCAGTGGAAAGACATAGAGCTCAAAGGTAGAATGTTCTATGCAAGGGTCAGCAAAGAGGTCAGGGTAGTTGCATTATATCACTGATTACGGGGACTTAGGTGTTAAGACTGTTATATAGGGAGGAACCAGGCTGTTGAAGATGTCTCATTGCCAAATAGAAGACCTTTTATTTGGAGACAGTGAAGGCAGTTTGGAGGCCTGGAAGCAATGAGGAACACCTAGAGTTTATTGATGGGAGAAGGGATGTAGTCCAGGCTATAGCTTAGGAAAATCCCTTCTGTAACTCTCTTGGGGCTAGATTGAAGTGGAAAGAGATTTGAGGCAGGGGAACCTGATTTGGAGGCTGTTTCAGTACCTGAAGTGAGAGGAGATGGCTTGAACTGTGTGAATTGAGAAGAGGGGAAGAACATGTGAGATGTTGGGAGATTAATAACGATGCCCATAGTAACGGTGATGATTTTGCCCTTCGTCATCACCACCTGTAGTTACCTGGAGCCAAATGTAGAATCTGTTATAATTCGGGGCTTCATCTTGATAAACAGAGATGAGTTGATGCCAGTGGCTTCTGGAGAGTACAGGAGCCAAGAATTAAGAAGGAACTGGTGGAACTTTGTTGTCAAGCAACACAGTACTGTGGAAAGAGGACCTGGGTTCAGATCCCACTTCTGTTGCTTACTGCCAATGGGAAATTGGACAAGTTATTTTGACTCCCTTGGCCTCAGTTTCCCCACCTGTGAAGTGAGAGGTTGGTGGTTGGGCTATATGGTCTACAAAGAGCCTTCTAGTTCTTGATCTGTAATTCTGTGTGTGGCCTTGGGCAAGTCCTTTCCCCTCCCTGGGGCTCAGTTTCCTTCTCCATAAAACGAGGAATTTGACTAGACAGCTTTTGAGGTCTCTTCTAGCTTTGGAGCTAGTGTATGACCCTGGACAAGTCACTTTTCCTCCCTGTGCCTCAGTTTCTTTTTCTGTAAAAGAACAATGTTGGACTAGAGGGCCTCAGGTCCCTTCCGGGTCTACATGAATCATTTTATGGGCCTATGACTTAGAAAAGGATGTATTTTTTTCCATCTTACACTTATTTCTGGAAACCTTCCAGAAACAATAGGAGCCATAATACATGGTGTACTACAAACAAGACCATCCAGTCTGCCTGGGAAAAGAGCTGAACCAGCGCTGGGCTGCAGCTGGGGCCAGGTTACATTCGAACTTACTACAAAAATGCAAACCAGTTAATTTCTAGGACTGCTGAATAGTGTGGAATGGGTTTGCATTTGAGGTTTATTTTGTTTGATTTGTTCTCTTTTCTTTTTTGGTTTTTGCAGAGTGCTCATGCAGTACATATGTGTGTTCTTGTGCTTTCCCTTGTGTTCTTTGTGATTTAAATCCTCTCAATTCTTCCTGAAACAAATATTCTTGAGAGTATATTTTCTCTCTCTCTCTTTCTCTGTCTCTCTCTCTGTTTCTCTCTTTCTCTCTTCTCTTTCCCCTTTTCTCTAGTTTCCCTCCCCCCTTCTCTGTCTCTGTGTCTCTTTTTTTCTCCTTTTGTCTCTCTGTCTCCGTCTCCATTTCTGTCTCTCTTCATGCTTTTCTCTTTCTCCCTCCTTCTTTCTCTCTTCCTCTCTATTTCCCCTCCCCCTTCTCTCTCTGTCTTTCTCTGCCTCTCTGTTTCTGTCTCTCTGTCTCTTATTCTCATTTTACAGCTGAGATGAATGGAGGCCCAGGGAGTGGAAGGGACTTGCCCAAGGTCATACATCCTAGATTTAGAACTGGAAGGACCCTCAGAGACCATCTAGTCCAACCAATCCCCTCACTTTACAGGTAGGGAAATTGAGACCTGGGCTCTCACCAGTAGGGGTAGGAGTAGTCATAAAAGGCTTCATGGGGCTCGGGCTTAGAGAGGGAGAGATACTCTAGGCAGGCCTTGAAGGATGGGTGAGACTTAAATAAGTGGGGAAGAGAGTGCTCCAATGGTGAGAGAGACAGCAGATGATATTATTTTTGATTTGGAAGGGACGCTAGGGATAATCTAGTCCAGCATTTTTAAAACTCTGGGTCACAAGTGGAAAAAAGTTTAAGAAGCCCTGATTTGTGCCCAATAGAGAAATGAGGGAGTAGGCATGGTACATGGAGGAGAGGGGACCATTTAGAGACTGATGACTAGACGGGAGTAGTGTGTGTGTGCGTGCGTGCGTGCGTGTGTGTGCGCATGTGCTTGTGACACTTTGTTAATCTGATGTCAGGTCCGTATTAGAGTTCAAACCCTATGGATGGACTTGAGAAATCCAGTGACCAGAAATCAGTGACTTCTGAGGCTTGGCAGTGAAGCTGATGCCTTGCTCATCTCAACAAACAGCTAGTGCTATTGGACCATAGCTGCAGCATGAGGCACATATCATCAGTAAGTTGGCTTGTTCTACTTATCTGATAGAAGATAAGCTCCTGGAAGGCAAGGACAGTTTTGCCTTTGTCTCTGTATTCCCTAGCACACAGCTTGTACTTAAAAAAACACTTACTGAATTGAATTAACTTCATATCTTTATTACAAGGTAGCATTGTGGGAGGGGGAGAGAGAGCCTTTGGAAAGAAGAGAAGCCTCAATAGAACCATTGCCTTCTATAGAATAGACGTCCCCATGAAATACTGTTAAAAGCCCAACTTCTTTAAACCAGTGAATTCTTTTAAATATGAAAATTCATGGACAATTGAGCTGATTAAAATATTCGATATATTAGGAACATTGGATCTCAAAGAATGATTTCAGGCAGAGAACTGTTTAAATGATGTGATGGAGGTATTGTGGCATGGTTCAAGGGTTATTAGTCTAGGTTTCAGGAGACCCTGACTCTGCCCCTCACCTTGTGACTTGGGAAAGTGACTTCCCCTGTTCCAGCCTCAGTTTCCTCATTAATACAATGATGAAGTTGGACTAAATGTTTTCAGAAGTCCTTTCCAGCTATCTCAATCTATATAATATCATTTGTTTTTCTTTTTGGAGAGTAGAAGGTAGGGCAATTGGGGTTAAGTGACTTGCCCAAGGTCACATGGCTAATTTTGTGTTAAGTGTCTGAGGCCAAATTTAAACTCAGGTCCTCCTCTATCCAGGGATGGTGCTCTATTCAATGTGCCACCTAGCCACCCCTATAATATAATTTCTCAGAGAGGCAGTGTAGCATAGTCAGAGGACACCAGACTCAGAGCCAGGATGATTTGTTCAAATCCCACCTCAGACATTTTGACTTGGGGTAAGTAACTTATTCTCTCTGGGCCTTGGTTTCCCCATCTTTAGAATTAGGATTGGATTCAATGGCCTCTGAGGTTTCTTCTTTATCTATTTGTGATTCTATGGTATAAATGCCGAAGCAACTCAGAACCTGTCTTTGATTCTTTATTGCCCATGTGGGGAAGGGAATAAAAAAGCAGTAAGAGCAAATTGAACATTTATTTAATTTTGAGGTTTGTGTTTGCATTCCTTTGTACTCTGCTGCCTTGGAATGTAAGAATGTGAGGATATCTGCTAGTCTGCAGTGCTTGTCCCGGAAAAATTTTGACAATAGCAAAAGGTTTCTGAATGCGCAATGCCCCAAAATTCAAAATCAAATGCATAATGGATCTGAGGTGTTCCTGGCAACACTTGCCCGTGTTGCATTGCGTAACTTCACTGCAGCCTTGGTTCTGAACACAAAGCATGTGCACTTTGTGCCACACATGCCATCACACCCAGGCAGCACCAGTGAACACTGCCAAAATGCAAAAGGGATCATGAATGAAAAAAGTTTAAGAAGCCCTAGTGTAGTACATGGAGGGATTTGGGGTAGCTACAGTTTCTTCCAGGAAGGTTTTTATCTGTGTTCAAGATCTGTCTGTCCATGGTGCCCAATTGGGAACATGTGTGATCATCATCATTCTTGGGTGTATTGGTTCAAATGTTCTTACTTAAATGAAATTCCATAAATACCACCTGCACAAACAGTAACCCTCTTCTCACAAACCAGTGCCTACTCAGGTAGATAGCCCCGTTTGGAAGATCTAAGACTCAGTGGGTTGAGAGTGAAACCTCACCTGATCTTCAGTGAGAAAGAAAACCAGAGTCAGAGCCAGGGCGAATAGAGTGTGTCCATTCCTTCTTTCTTCCTCCACAAGGAGGAATCTGTCCAAAAAGCCCTTATATTAAAAAGGGCCTGGAGATTGGCTTCTTTTTTAGGGACCAGCAAGGAGGCCTTTTCTGATTCTCTTGCCCCAGGGCCCAAATTTCCAGAGCCACTAATTTTCTCATTGGAGCCCATCCTAACCTGCTCATGCCCTCACTTAGAGCATGCCTCAAGTGATGCCATCAGCTCAGCCCTGTTGGTCCCTTCTCTGGCTTGTATAGGTAAACTCACTGTTAACCAGCTGTCTGTGTAGTTTCTTAGGCACTCTTCATAATTATTGGGGCCATTGTAGGTGATGGCGACAGAGATGAATGCATGCCATCTGTTGCTGAGTGCATCTGATGGTACCTCTCCTGGAACTGTCCCCTGCCTGTCTACAGAACATTCCTCTTCTTCTTTTCCCTAAGATCCTCTCATGTTTTGATTGTTTATTTCAGGCTGGAACAAAGACTAATTCTGCATTGCTATTCTCTCCTTTCCCCCACTTTTTATTTTATTTTAAGCAGTAACACTATGTCAGATGGTACAAGTGGAGAACAGCCCTGCTTAATAGTTCTGCTACTGGAAGGAGCCAAATGCATGATGGGTTGGAAGGGATGGCTGCTGATCTGCCTTCCAACCCTCAAACCCTGTGCTACTGTGATTCTGTGATTGCTTAATAGAACACAAACCCTCCTTTTCCACGATTTTAAGCTCTTCTTCCCCCAGCCTTCTTCTAAATTCTCTTTGATGGGATTTAGCATGGGTTGGTGCCTCTGGGCTTCCTCCTCCATAAAGCCAGAACCTGTCTGTGCCTGTCTTGTTCCTGCTTCCTTGTAAGATCAGGGTCCTAGAACTGTGCTTCCAGAGCTGGAAGGCACTTCATAGGCCTTTTGGTTTAGGACATCTTCAACTTTTTCCATTCTCATTCCCTTCAGTACTCCTTAAACTGTGGGTCATGGCCCCATATGGGTTAAGAAGCACTGAATTAGTCCAACTCTCTTACTTTATAGAGGACAAAACTGAGGCCCAAAGAAGGAAAAGGACTTGCCTAAGGTCACCCAGGTGACTTCAAATTCATCTCTGCTACTTGCTGCCATTGTATGTATGACTGTAGCCAAGTCACTTCTTTCTGGGCCTCAGTTTCTTTATCTTTAAAATGAAGGCGTTGAGCTAGCTGGGCTCTGAAATCCCTTCCAGATTTAACTCCTGTGATCCTAAATAACTGGCAAATACCTTATGTGCCTGAAAATGTGTTGATAGATCTGTACTTCACCATTTTGGGGCTGAATATAAAGCCAAATGTTGTGATAGGAAGAGTGTGGGATTTGGAGTTCATCAACAAGCATCTCTGAGACCTCTGCTGTGTGCCAGACACTGCCCTAGGTAGGTGCCAGAGATACTGAAACAGCAATGAAACTGGCCCTGCCCTCAGGGCGCTTTCATTCCATGGACAGAATGACATATGCAGTTCCAAATATAAGCAAAACACTTATACAGAAATGGAAACCAAGGCAATTAATTGGGGAGAGAGAAGGATCTAGCAGCTAGGGTGGTCAGGAGGCT
This sequence comes from Pseudocheirus occidentalis, assembly GCA_028646575.1. Taxonomy (NCBI): domain Eukaryota; kingdom Metazoa; phylum Chordata; class Mammalia; order Diprotodontia; family Pseudocheiridae; genus Pseudocheirus; species Pseudocheirus occidentalis. The sequence goes on from CM053602.1 coordinate 45,350,972, forward strand.
ACTCTCCATGTGACCTTGGACAAGCATTTTCCTCTCTCTTGCTTATGTTATCCCTAATGAGGAAGTTGTATCTTCCATCCCTTTGTATTTACCTCCTATGCAACTTTTGCCTCCTCCATTAGAATGTGTGCTCCTTGAAGGCAGAGTCTGTTTTTGCTTTTTCTTTGTATCTTCAGCACCTGCTGCTTAGTAAGTAATAAATGCTTATTGATGATCTCTTCTAGCCTTGACATTTTAGGAGTCATCTTCATTTTTTTTAACCTTATGCTCACAGTGAAATGTGCTCTGTGTTTTGAGAGCTTTCTACTAGATCCCCAGTGTTTTGTGTTCTTTTTTTCAGTGCTTTGATACCTTCCAGAAGGTTGGCATTGCTGCCCCTTGCCACCTAAGCCAGTGCCTTCCCCCAAAGTCCCCAGTATTTGCTGGGTCATTGGAGAGGGACTCACCAGTCTACCCATTTGTCTTCCCACAAAGTCCCCAGTATTGGCTGGGTTGGTGGAGAGGGACTCACCAGTCTACCCATTTGCCTTTTGACTCTGTCTGTGTACCTCCTGGCTGGAGCTGTTGTTGCCTTTTCCCCAGCAAAGCCTTTGATTAGGCCTGGCCATAGTTGAGCGGAAACACAGTTAATTTGAACTGAGGATTTAAGAGGTTTAACCGAGTGGAAAACTGGATTAAATATTGAACACAAAGTGAAAAACTCCCATATGGTGAAAGGGCTCCCCTGGAAATATTTGTTCTAAGTCCTACAGCCAACTGTTTCCCTTTGCCCCCATAATTTTGTATTTCAAGGTGAGCTCGTGCATTGTACACTATTCCAAGAGTGGCAGTGACCAAAGGTGCAGTTAATTGCCCTGTGGGAGTCAGCAAGTTCAGCTTGGAACATTCCTAGGGCCTTTGATCATTGGTTGTCAAAAACAACACTTGTTTGGGGATTAGGTTTTCTATCTGACAAGGCCTTTTTTGTTTCCTCGGCCAAGGCCCAAATGTTGGCTTCAAAGTAATTTGCTGCCCAGCTGGTATCTGACCTGGCCTGCCACTCCTCTCCTCCAGGTAAGCCAGAGGAGAGAATAGATGGCTCTGTGGGCTGCCCTTTTTGCCTCTTCTGTGTTAGCCATGGCCACCTTTTGTTCTTCTGTCCCTAGCTCTCAGTCATTTGGCTTGTCATCTCTTTAGCATTGAGGGACTTTGCCAATGGGGACCAATTGGTCCACAGGTGTCTTGGGGTGGGATTCCACATTCCCATTACCTTGACACAGTCGTCATCTCCACTTGTCGGGCATCACTGCTTTGCCCACCACATATACAGTCTGTCTTACTTATGTGGCTTTGAATGTCCGCCTGGGAAGGCTACTAGATTTTCCCCACCACAAACCAGGGGATGCATTATTTTGCATCACTTTGCATAAATTACCATGTTGATTTTTTTTAGAAACCCATGGGTTACAGGTTAATTTACATAGATCCAAGCATTCAGAAAGCTCACCTCAGAACTTGTCATGCAAAATGAAATAAATCAGGGAGGCCTAAAGCCACCTTAGTCAAACTAAATATTTTGGGCCACTCTTAGAGGATAGACCCATATAGAACCATAGTATCATGGAATTTTTTAGATTCCCATAATGTGAGCTGGAAATGGCCATCCAAGGCCATTTAAACTAACCTCTTATCAAAGGTTTGACATTCTGACAGATAATCATTTGATGTCTGCTTGAAGACTTTTACTGATAGGGACCTCACTTTTTTGAGAACTGTTGTCATTCACTTGCTTCAGTAATGTCCAATTCTCTGTGATCCCATTTGGGATTTTCTTGGCAAAAATGCTGGTGTGGTTTGCCATTTTCTTTTCCAGCTCATTTTACAGATGAGGAAACTGAGGCAGACAGTGTTAAGTGACTTGCCCAGGGTCACACATCTAGTATGTGTCTGAGGCTGGATTTGAACTCAGGTCTTCTTGACTCCAGGCCTGGTGCTCTATCCACAGTGTCATTTAGCTGCCCTTTTAATTAATTTTGGATTTAACCATTTCCAAAGGGTTTTTCCTATATGGAGCTGAAATCTCTCCACCTGTTATTCCTACCCACTGGTTCTAGTTATCCCTTTAGGAATTATATGGAACAAGTTTAATCAACCTTCTATGTGATATCCTTTCAAATGTTTGAAGACAGTGACTATCAAGCATTCAATCCAATTTTAAAAAAATTTATCATGTGAATTTATTTCAAGTCAGTCTGGTCCATGATTACAAATTGATTTTGCATCTTCTTCCCTGAAAACATGAAATTGAAATTCAAAATACAGCAATCTGCCTATGCAACGAACCACTATAAACTACAAGGTCTGATGGGAAAGAAAATATTTGCTTGAGTTAGCTTTAGGATAAAAAAACCCTGAAGTATGAAAAGACATGGCATATCTTATTTCTAATTAATTAAGCACCTACTGTGTGCCAGACACTGGAACATATATTCATTAAGCCTGAACTATTCCCTGAAAGCGGGGACCATTGTGAAGATATGCTAAGAGAAATTTGGAGACTATTCCTAGAAAACAAGACTTTGGGGAGCTCTGCTTTTCATATTTGCCCAGGAGACCTCTCCCATCACTACCTTCCAATGTACTCTCTGTATTCTTACCCAAGTAATCTTCCTAATGTACTGGGCTGATAATATTACTCTTATGCTCAAGCATCTTCAGTGCCCCCTTCCCTCCAGTGCTTACTGAATAAAGTTAGAAACTCTTGACTTGAGGGAGTATGGAGAAGTGGAAAGGGTACTAGAGTTGGAATCAGAGGCTCTGAATCCTGGCTTTGCTATTTATTACCATTTTGACCTTTGGCAAGTCAATTTATCTCCCTGGGTATCACTCTCCTCAATTGTAAAATGAAGGGGTTGGGCTCTATGAACTCTCAAGGTCCATTCCAGCTTTAGATCTAGATCCTTGACTCTGACCTTCATGACTTTTTGCTCTCTGCTTCCAACCTACCTATCCTTGTCTTATATTCAAGAACAGTCTCATTTCTGTCTTTATCTCCCTAGTGTCCAGCCTAATGCCCGACATAGAGTGGGTGCATAATACGTGCTTATTGATTGGTTGATTCTCCTTTTCATGTCATGTTGAATGAACACCTGTTGGGTAGGTTGTAGAGAGGATTCCTTTTCATAAATAGGTTGGACTAGAGGGATTCTGAGGTCCCTTCCAACTGAAGTTTTGTGATTCAACATTTGAGTCAAATTGACCTTGTCACCAAGTATTTCAAGTCAGCAAGCATTTATTAAGTGCTTAATGTATTCCAGGTACTTGAGCCCTGCTCTGTTCCTTCCCTTTCTCATCTCCATGCCTTTTCTCACTCTGTTCCCTAGCCCTGGGATTGTTTCTGTTGTAAAGTATGCCACCCTTTAAGATGGCACCCCCTCTATGAAACTTTCCAAGCCCCAGCCCCCACCCCAAGGTAGAAGTGAATTATTCCCTCTCCAAATTTCTTCTGACATTTTGCCATGACTTCTCCTTTTCCCTCTACCAAATTCTACCCCATATTGCATTGTGTATGTGTTCTCACACCCTCAATTCACTTATAAGTTCTGGAGGGTAGAGGTCCAGTGTCCCCAATGCCAAACAGAGGATCTCATATATACATACATACACACAAATTTGTGTGCATATACACACATGCATATCTCTATATCTATCTATATCTGTATTTATCTATCTGTTAGGTGAGTCAATTCAGTTCACACAATCACAAACATTCTGAGATGGAAGGAACCTCAGAGACCATCTAGCCCAGCCTGTACTAGAACAGGAATCCTCTTTACATCACATCTAGAGAAGAGTCATCCAATTTTTGCTGGAAGGCTACCAGTAAGGGGAATCTCACTACCTCCTAAGGTAGCCCCATTCAATTTTTGGATAGCTTTAATTATTTTTAGTCATTAGGAAATTTTTTCTTTGCATCAATCCTAAATTTTGCACCTTGCAATTTCTACTCCTTGTTTCTAGTTTTTCCCAGTGGAGAGAAACTGGTATAATCTTTCTACATGACAGCACTTCATATATCTGGAAAAAAATGACACCAAACCACGCTATCCTTTCCCCCACCCCAGTCTTCTCTTGTCCATGCTAGTCATCCCCAGTTCTTTCAACCCATTCTCCCATTCGTATGAGATGATCTCAAGGTCCTTCACCATTCTGTATCTTCTCTGGATGCTTTAGAGCCTGTTGATGTCTTATCTAAAACGTGAGGTGCAGAACTGAATGCACAGGACTCCAAATGTGGCTTGACCAGTCAAAGCCAGGCAGCATCATTTCTTCTCTAGTTTCAGGCACCTTGATGCTCTTAAGGCAGTCTAAAATTGCTTTCCCTTCCTTGACATCTGTATTGCATTTTCTGGAGGGGGAAGGTGAGGCAATGTGGGTTTAGTGATTTTTCCCAAGGTCACACAGCTAGTGTGTCAGGTGTCTGAGGCCGAATTTGAACTCAGGTTCTCCTGACTCCAGGGCTGGTGCTCTATTCACTGCACCACCTAGTTGTCCCTGTATTGCATTCTTAATTGGATTGAACTCCATTCAGGTCAACAGACAGATATTAAGTAGCAACCATGGGAGAAGACATCACTGTACTCAGGGATGAGGATACAACGAAATAGTCCCTGATCTCATGGAGTTTACATTTTAATAAGGGAATAAAACATGTACTTAGGTAAGTGAATGTAAGTTAAGTTGAGGAGGGAGAGGGTACAGATTGTTGGAGGGATGGTATGGACTAGAAAATAAGCCTTGGGGGGGACAGTGGCAGCTGAGCCTTGAAAGAAGCTTGGGGATAGAAGAGAGGAGCAGGGAGTGCATTCTAGGCATGAGGTACAGCCTGTGCAGAGGCATTATTTGAGAAACAACCAATGGGCCATTTCAGTTTAATAAATGTATATTGGTTTGAATAGAATTGTTTAATTTCTCTTTCATTCTGAAATTTCATTTCAGTTTCCCATTTAGAGTTTATTTGATTTTGGAGATGAGGACAAGAGACATCACTCTCTGGTCAAGTAGCCTGAAAAAGCAAAGTATCAGTCCAGTGGAAAAAGAATGACTGCACATATGGAGGCATGGCAGGGATAGAGCGGGTTCATAAACTACCTCTGAGGGTGATGGGAGAGGCATTATGGTATCATTGAAAGGGTACTAGGTCTGGATGTAGAGGTGGTGGTGGTTGTTCAGTCACTTTCAGTTGTGATCAAGTCTTCATGACCCCATTGGGTTTTTTGTTTTTTTTTGTGTGTGTGTGGGTTTTTTTTGGCAGAGCTAATAGAGTAATTTGCCTTTTTCTTTTCCAGAATATTTTACAGATGAGAAAACTGAGGCAGACAGGATGAAGTGACTTGGGCAGGGTTACACAGATAGTAAGAGTGTGAGACCAAATTTGAAGTCAGGAAGATGAGTCTTGCTGATTCCCAGCCCAGTGCTGCTGCCCCGGCGGCAATCTAGTTGACTCTACCTTTGACTATTTACTCTTGACACTTACTACTTGTGTGATTAGAGAAGTTGCTTCATGTTGCTGTGCTTTAGTCTCCTCATCTGTAAAATGTGGGGGTTAACCAAAATGGCCCCTGAGGTCCCTTCTATCTCTAGTTTTATGATGCTATATGTGACTTTGGGCAAAACACCTCACCTTCCTGGGCTTCAGTTTCCTTCTCTGTAAAATGAGGGTATTGAACCTCTGAGCTCCTTTCTACCACTAGCTCTATGATCCTGTGATCTCTTGGCTCCCAAACCATGACTACTTTGAAGGAAAACACCTATTTTGAGCCTTAAATTCTTCTGTTTGTTTCAGCCTCATTAATGTATAGTCACACTTCATGTCAACTGGTCAACTACCAGTGTTCTAAGAATTAGAATCTGAGAAGATTAGAGCTGAAAGAAGTCTGGATGGGGGGTGTCATCTGGTATAATCCTCTCCTTGCACAGATGAGGAAACAGGCCTATCATGTCCCTTGGCCAAAGCCACACAGAAAGGCAATGTCATATTTGGAGCTGGAGCCCACATCTCTTGACACCTGTACTCTTTCTGTCTCTACACCCTTAGCTATAGTGAATTTCTCCAAACTGCAAGATTTAGAAGATCCTTGTTAATTTTACAGAAGCTTAAGATTATCATCATGAGCTTCATTTTGCATTGTGTGTAGTGGTGGAAAAAATCTGGTTACTCAAGCTTGCTAAGAGTTGGAATTCTAATAAGTCTTTCCAGATCTTTCTGCTCAGGTTGGGGGGAGGGGCAAGGATGGTAGATAGAAGGTGAGATGGCTCCTGTGGATGGCTAGGGTGTGAAGCATGAACTGAAAGCATATGAGGTATGTCCTGTGTGGCTAGTATGCAGGGGTGTGCTGATAAATATTTAACAACAAGCTCTCCAAAAAAAAATTATATGGGTGTTGTTCAGTTGTTTCAGTTGTGTCAGATTCTGTGACTCCATTTGGGGTTTTCTTAGCAAAGAGTACTGGAGTGGTTTGCCATTTTCTTTTCTAGCTCATTTTACAGGTGAGGAAACTGAGGCAGACAGGATTAAGTGACTTGTCCAGGGTCACACAGCTAGTCTGTATGAGGCCTGATATGAATTCAGGTCTTCCTTACTCCAGACTCAGTGTTCTGTCTACTGTGGCCCTTAATTGTCCTAATGACATGCACATGACATGTGAATTATTAACATTTTCTCCATCACTTTTTCAAATCTAGACAATCAAAATAATTTTAAAAAACCCTAATTTGTAGAGCTTGCCCATTTCTAAGGTATAAAGTCTCACGGGGAAAATTTCCCAATTGGCTCTTGTGAGCTGCTAAGAGTTGACTCTAGCCTACCACGATCTGTGTGACAACATAAAAAAATGATTGGACTTGGTATCCAGGATATGACTTAATATCCTGTCCTTGTCACTTAGTGACTGTGTGATCCCTAGGCAAGTCACCTTACTCCAAGCCCAAGCTTCTTTGCTTGCACTCCTTACCCGTGGCACCATTTTGAGAAACCGGTTTTGTAAACAATAAGTCACCGTTTCAACCCGAGCTTTATGATTCTCATTGTTGCTATCACTGTTATATATAGTGCCCTAGGTAGGACTGTTGTCATGGCCCCCCTCCCATCTCTTCCTCCCATTTCCTCTAATGAGAGCTGGATCTTCTAGAAATGATTGCTTGCCTTGGTACTGAAAGTTAAATTGATCCAAGTAACTGAGTCACCCCTAGGGTATACAGTTTATCATTTTATTGTCTCTTACCCTTTCAAACCCCATCGATCATTTACTCTCCTAAGCATGCTTAGTGTTTCTAATAGGCTAATGGGAAGACAAGCAATATATTACTCTAGAGATGAATCAGGAAAGGGAAAAAAACCCAACCACTTGGCAAGATTTATATTTAATTTTCAGATAGTCACTGATTGTGGTTGACCATGGTGGGGAAGGGGAGGGGTGGGGTCAACTGTGAAATTGACTTGCTTATGCTCCAAGGCTTTCTCTCTTCCTATTTAGCATTGGCTTAATTTGCCAAGGGATTAAGATTCCCTGGTTTCTTCCAATAGAGAGGCTGGAAGACCAAGTGTTGTGTATTTTATGGAGGGGATTCTTGGAGGGCTGGTTGTTCTGGTCTGTGAAGGGACCTGAGACCTAGAGTTTCTGTGAAAGGCCAGTACAAGTGCCACCATTCCCATTTTCAAATGAGGAAACAGGTCCCAAGAAGTACAGTTACTTGTATAAGGTATGGGCCAGAGCAAGGACTTGAATGGGTATCCTCTGCCTCCCTGTACATTTCCTCAGCACTCCTCTGCCTTGCCTTTTTCTTCCAGGGACATCCAAGGTAGGCAGTAAATATTAGTAATAGTAAATAGGCAAACCATTATAAATCATAAACAGGAAAAAATATTTCTCAGGCCTATGCCTACCTTGGTCATAGGTGGGAAGATGTGATGTTTCTCCTCAGTCACCTACTAAGTGCTTAATAAATGCTCCTTGACTTATCTTGGTTTCCAAATCTGTAAATCTAGTCTTACTCCCTCTCTCTTGAGTTCCAGCCCTAGAATTCCAACTAGATGTTCAGTAGGCATCTTGAATTCAGTATGTCCAAACCTGAACTCATTAGCTCACCAGAACTGAGGAGAAATCTTCCCTTCTTCCTATCTTGGAGAAAGCTAAGACCTCACTCTTTTGATGGGTAATTGTATTTCTAGACCCTTATTTCTGGAGAGGCCTCAGCCATGTTGTACTTCACTCACAGCCTTACTCTCCCACTTCTTGTCCTCTCCTAACCCTTATTTTCCATCTGTTTGTTTTGTGATATTGGCCTTGGTGGTGATGTTGGCATTGGTGTATTGCTGTTAGAGTGTTGGGGTTTTGGAGTGTTGGTGCTGGCATTGGGGTGTTGGAGTGTTGGTGTTGGAGTTTCAGAATGTCGATATTGGCATTGGCACTGGCATTGGGGTGTTGGAGTGTTGGTGTTGGCATTAGTGGCAGGAGCAGCATTGGCATTGTTTTTGCTGTGAGCTGGAGACTAGGAACTGTCTTGTTTCCTTGTGTTTGTTTCCCAGCTGAATAGCAGAGTATTAAGTACTTAAATACTTTATGTCAAACCCACCCTTCCTCTAAATTTCCCTGTTTTACTCCTGGCCACCACTACCCTTGTAGTTGCCCAGATTCACAACTTCAGTACCACCTTGATTCTTTAGGCTGCACCCCCCCCCCCGCCAAATCATTTGCCAGATCTTAGTAGGGAGACCTCCATGATATCTTTCATCTGCCCCTGATCTCTCCAGTCACATAACCACCATTTTACCAATCATAATTCAGGCCCTCATCATTTCTTGCCTAGATTTATGACATGGTCTTCTAATTAGTCTTCCAGCCTCTGTGTTTTTTCCTTTCCAAGCCACAGCTGCCAAATTGTTCTTCCTAAAGCACGTGTCTGACCATGTTGCTCCCCTGCTGCTCAGGAAGCATCAGGTACTTCAGCTTTCCTCTAGGATAGCTGCAAACTCCTCTGCTTCTTATTTAAAGCCTTTCACTGTATGGCTCCAAGCTATTTTTCCAGACAGATTACACATTACTCCTCCCCACACACTCTACAGTCCAGCCAAAATGAACTGCTTGCTGTTCTTGAACATAACATTCCACCTCCTTCCTCCATGTCTTTGTAGACTCTCCCCTATGCTTGCAATGCTTTTCTTCCTTACTTCTGTCTTTCTGTATCCCTAGCTTGCTTAGAGGCAGGCAGAAGCTGGGTGCCTCTTCCTACAGGAAGTCTTTTCTGTTCATCCCCCTCCCCCATCCAAGTTCTTAGTGCTTTCCTGTCTCCTTGAAATGAATTTCTATCAACTCCATATTTATATATTATTTATTTTCTTATCTGTATATATGCTGTCTCATCTCTCCCCACATTAATTAGAATATAAGCTCCTTGGTGGAAGGGTCTTCACATCTCCACCATTTAGAAATCTGCTTAAAAAATACTCAGTCACCTCAATTGACTAAAATCAAGATATAGGTAAGCCCGAGCTGCCTGTTCATAGACTTGACCCCCTTGTGGCACAGGCACAGTAATACTTGTCATTCATCATAAGCCCTGTTGTATTGATATGCTAGCTATAATATGTATCTTTTCAAACACAGAAATGCTTGGAATTTGTCTGGGTCTGCCTATGTCCTTGCCCAAATTTCTTCCTGACCAAAGATGCGCTTCTCAGGCAGCTGACCAAGGTTAGGCATGTTACCTGTGGCTCGTAGAACAGAGATGCTAATAACCTCACCTAGGGATAGAATCTATGGCCTAGGCCTCATAAGCATCATATGCTTACAAGCTGAGCTAGCATATTAGCCAGTCAATGAGGATGAAGGGGAATATCATCATCAGTACATCTCACTGATATGAAAAGTGGACTCCACTCTTTAAAAAAAAATTAGTTCTTTCATTGAACACAAATCTATTTTCTGTCTTTCTTACCTCCATACCACCCAATCTCCCTGTCCCCAATTGGAGGGGGGGGAAGAAGATACAACTCTTGTGGCAAAAATTCCCATGTTGGCGATGTCCAAAAATGTGTGTCTCACATAAAGGTATGGGAACACTATTGTGTTGTAAGAAATGATCAACGAATGGTTTCTGAGAAACATGGAAAGATTTGTATAAAGCAATGCAGAGTGAAATGAGCAGAACCGGGAGAACAATCACTATAATAACAGCCTCGGAAAGACAACTTTAAAAGACTCAAGAACTTGGTTATCAATGACTATCGCTTTTTACAATGGAGTAAAATAGATAACATGAGAGTGGGCAATCCAGACCCCTGAACTGGTGAGATCACTGAGTATATATAGAGAAAGTCAAGAACGTTCCAGATTGTTGGTAATAACATTTACTGAAAGGACCTTATGCTGGTTAGAGTGAGAACTTGATACAACTAATTGGAGATGGAGAAAGGGAGTGTGGGGTTGCATTAGGCCTTTTACCTTTTAGAGCAGAGATTCACACTGCTTTTTGTGTCTTCAACCCCTTTGACACTCAGATGAAACCTGTGAACCCCTTCCCAGAATACTGCTTGTACAGAATTAAAGGAATCGTTAAATTTCAATGAAAAAATAAAGGTCAATGAAAATGAAGACATATTTTTTTTTCCTTATTCAAGTTCGTGGATTCCCTGAAATCCATCTGGGGTCTGTGGACCCCAGACTGAGAGTCCCTAGTCTAGAAACTCTGTTAATGATCAAGTATGAGCATATGTGTAAGGTACCAGTTCAGCTGTTGTTGGTTGATGGAGGCAACTGGGTATCGTTGGGTACCTGTGCCTTGAGGAAAGAATGCAAAGAGGGACTCTGTCATGTAAGTCTCTTGCTCTGAGATCTAATCAAATTCAGACAAAAGGACATTATGTCATCCTTTATTTATGAAGATCATGTTTTACTAATACAAAGGGGTAGTGGTAGGACTGGGTTGGCTACAGTCTAACTAGATTCTCTCCTCTGATTCCCCTCATGATCAGTGGTTCGCACTGGCATAGTGATCAGGAAGGGTTAGACTTACCATCAGTGGCCATTGAAGCTACGTGACCCTCATGCAAGTCAAATCTCAGACCTTAGCTGTGGTTATGGCACTGGGCACTGACAAGCCAAACTGTTTGATTTGTTTGGCCTATTGAGGTCACATTGGGAAAGAGACGGGTAGAGGCCAGTCTTAAGGAACTGATTGTTGGTCAGTGAAGGTGAAACTAGATCTCCCAGGAAGTTTGAGTTGGGTGGGTAGGGGAGTCTGAAGGCTTCTCCTGGGATCAAATAAGACCAAGCTGGGAGACATCTCTCCCTCATCCTTCCACCCCACCATTCCAACTCAAAGACAGTGATCCATATCAGACACACATTATTTTTTTAAAAAATATAAGTGCCACGTTACTGCCAATTAATCTGGCACTGAGTGCTGTGTCTAGAATTGCAAGTGAGTATCACCAGGACTTCGCTAAAGGCTCATTAATAGATTACTAGCACTAACAAGAGGAAGATTCAACTTAATGAGAAAGAGTGCCTCATTAATGGCTTGGAAATTAAGCAGTCTCCCTCTAACTAATCAATGCTAAGTGACTGACCTTCTTGGGAAAAGCGGCAGCTCATTAGTAGAAGATACACAGATGGTAATGGGCTCAAAGGTATTTAAAATATATGTGAAGAGAGTGACATTAATAAGCCAAAGCTATCTCAGCTCCCTGTGACTTAGTTCACTGTTCCCTGACTATGTGTAGTGTAATTTGGTAAATATATTTATGAAAATGCATTTGCTTAATAATATCGACATATTTCCCCAATTCTATTTAGCTAACAAATTAGGATCAAAATCTATAAGAATTTCCTTTTCATGGAAAAAAGGCATATAGGGAAAATTGACTTGTAAGTGTCATATATATTTGGTAAGTCATTTAAGGATAATTGCCTTGAGGGAGAAAGTTATTCAGAGTATGGTGAAATAAAGATTTTTCTCTTTTTAGAGGGGAGGGGTAAGGGGAGGGGATTGTACTTGACTCTTCCTCTTCGTTTCTTCTCTTCCTTTATTATAAATGCCCTCAAATACATGAAAAGTTATTTGGAACCCTCTGCAGTCTTTGCTAAAGATACCCTTAGGACAGGCTTCCTAATGATACTTGGGATTCCTAGTATGACCTCCAGGCTTCTCTCCAGTTCAGAGGCCTTTGCCCTTAGAATTGGGTCCACTCTTAGCTTGTGACTTAGATTATGGTATGTAATGGAACCCATGAGGGTAGGGGCACTTTGGAAAATTATGTGATCTTAAGGCCTTTATTGAATGCCTTATTTGGTTAATTGATTCTACTTTTGACAAGATTGAAGATGTGGCTTTCTTGGCCCCTTCCATTCTTCCTTGAGCAACATAGACCTCAGCTGTAACAGGAGGGATCTCTGAGGTGACATTACCATGTTCCCTATAGGACTAGTCCTATAGCAGCTCCCACCAAGAATAGAGTTTTATTCTTGTCCTAGCCAGTTCTCCTGGCATAGCAATTTGAGACCTTTGAGTGATGATTTATGGGTAACTTGGGGAATTCTGGCTTCCTTCTAAGCAGCAGCTTGATTTTTCCTGGAGGACTCAATTAGTCAAGAAACATTTGTAAAGTGACTTAAGTTCTAGGGATATAAAGATAAAGATAAACCAATCCCTTCCCTCAAGGAGCTTCCATTCTTTTGGGAGAGAGTAGACTTTTGTCTGAGTTTCTATGATATTATACTTTTTTCCCTTTCATTTTCAGTCTTCACTTATCTCATACTCCAAGGTTTCTTGGATGGTTCCTTATTCTTGAATTTCATTGAAATTAGTCCTTCTGGCCTCCACATTCTGACCAGGTGCTTAATCATTACCTGGAGGCTCACTGTTTTTTTCCTTTTAAATTTCAATGCTAGCCCCTCGAGAGAGACCTTTATTTTGAGTTTTGTGAATCAGTATGTTTGCTCAAGGCTCTATATCAATAATAAATGATGGTAATGACTGTGTCTTAGCCCAGAGCCTGAGATAGCATGCTCTCCATTCTCCTGGAAAGTGGTATCTCCTGCCATTTGCTGTGTGCCCAAATCCCTTGGGGAAGAAGACAGGCAAGTGAAGGAATTCTTGGAGCCTCCTCCTTCCACCATAATAAGGCTCTGGAGTTTTGTGCTGTGCAGAGTTTGTTTCTTTTTTTTTGGTCTTTTTTCTCTCAGTGTTTATTCTTATTTTTAATAGAATGTTTAATTTTTTATTGATGCTTTTTGTTTTTATATCACTGTCATTTATGAACATCTCTCTCCTCCCTCCCCCACTCAGCAAGCCTTCCCTTGTAACAAAGATTAAAAAAAGAAAACAAAACAGTTTAGAAAATCCGACCAACTGTGTGTGTGACAATATATGCAATATTCCACACTCATACCTCCCCCACCTTTGCAATTAAAGGGGGGGAGTTGTAATTTCTCAACTTGTCTCCAGGGCTAGGCATGGTTATTATAATGTTTACACTGTAGTGATTTAATATATTGTTTTCCTGTTTTTACTTAATTTACTGTGCATTACTTGATATGTCTTTTTTCTTTTCACTGAATTCTTCATATTCATCATTTCTTATAGTGTAATTATGTTTCATTATGTTTATGTACCATAATTTCCTTAGCCCTTTCCCAATTGATAGGTACTTGCTATGTTTCCATTTCTTTGCTATCATAAAACGCCTCCCACTAGAATTAACATTTTAGTATAGATGGGACCTTTTCTTCTGTGTTTGATCTTCTTAGGATATATGTCTTTCAGCAACATCTCTAATGGTATGGACATTTTTAAAAGCATAATTACAAGTTGTTTTCCAGAATGTTTGGACTAATTCACAACTCCACCAACAATGTATTAGTGTGCCTGTGTATTCTGTTATGTGCCATTTTAAGTGCAATTGTAATTTGCTAGTCTGCCAGCAGAGTGTTGCTTAACTCATATGTTATGTTCCAAATTCCATAGTATTTCTACAAATCAAACTGGTAGTGACAGATTCTATGATTTGGCTTTTTATGGAATTTCAAAAAATTTTGGAGCTGAAAGGCTTGTCTGAGGCCATCTAGTATAGCCTATACCTGAAAACAAATTTCCCTTTACAGAATACCCAAGTGGTCATCCAGCCTTTTCTTGGAAACCTCCAGTGAACAGAGATTTCACTACCTCCTGATAGAGCCCATTCAGTCAATAAGCATTAATTAAACATTTGCTGTTTGGCAGGCAATGCACAAAGTACTGGGCTTTGGACTTTTTGTCTGCTCTGGACCTGTGGACTTCAGCAGAGAATCAATCTGGTGTGTTGGCACACCTTTGAAGATTAATGATCCTTTTCTTTAGGGTAAGGGTGGGGAACTTTTGCCCCTGAGGCCAAATGTGGCCCTCTAGGTCCTCAAATGTGGCCCTTTGACTGAATCCAAACTGTACAGAACAATTGTCCTTAATACAAGGTTTTGTTCTATAAAACTTAGGTTCTGTCAAAAGGCCATACCCAAGGACTTAGAAGGCCACATGTGGCTGCAGGCTCCCCACCTCTGCTTTAAAGGAAAGGCCAATCGAAATGTTCTCTGAGGTATGCTGACGTGCTCGGTCCACATTCTGTACGCCCCTATGCTTTGGATGTTTTCCAGCTTAGTGTCCTTCCTGAAATGTAGACCTCAGAACTGAACGTAATACCTCAGATGTGGTCTGAGTTGGGCAGTGAACAGTGGGGCAGTGAACTCTCTCATCCTGAACGTTATGCCTTTCTTAACAATGCCTAAGATCACTTTAACTTGCTTGACTATGGTAGGACTTTACATCGACTGACAGCTCCGTAGGAGTCCTAGGATTATATGATATCACCAGATGTTTTCTAGACAAAATGTCATCTGGCTATACCTCCTTCCCCATATTGTATTTAGGAAATGGATTTTGGAACCCATGTGGAAGACTTGACATTTACTTCTATTAAATTTCTTTTTGAATGTTATTTTTTTCCCAGTTAACAAGCATTTTTAAATCTCGTCCCCAGTTGTCTCCTTCCAATTATAGTTACATTATTCTAGTAATAAAACAAATCCCCACTTTGGCCATGTCTGAAAATCTGTTTAGTTCAGCGTATTTAGCCCATCACCCCTTGGTCGGGAGGTGGGTAGAATTCATGGTTAGTTATCTGGAATCAGTATTGAATTTACTCTTCTTTGGTCCAGCCTAGGGATCTGGACTGACTGAATCTTTTTAGAATCTTGACTTTGTTATTTGGCTCTCTCTGTCCTTAGTGGCGAGAACTAAGAATCTTCAGCCCCTCTTTGAATTACTTCTGAGAAGTCAGTGGTGTTTTATCAGTGACTGAAGTGGTCAACAAATACAATTTCTTGGTGAATGTACAGCATTTCATGACACATCTCCATTATAACTTCCCTTTCACTAAGACAATTGGAAGCAAAGGCATTCAGACAGTTTAAAAAAATTATTTTCTACATTTTGCTTTAAATTTGAGGTCAAAGAAACATCTCCTTAGAACGATGTCTCTCAAAACTCACTTGAATTGGAATAGGTCAGCATCTCTAACAAAGAACTTGGCTTGGCACCTGGCACCACTCAGGCCCTCCTGTGTCTGTGGGTGAAGGTTTGCTTCAGAGACTAGAAATTCAAACTCCTTTGCTATGCTTTAGAACTAAAGTGAACTCTGTTGAAAAATTATTCATAGGACAAAAGAACACGCCTTGTCCTCTGTTTTGTGGTGGAGGAAGTACTTGTTACTTATTGTATTATATTTTATATAGTATATATATATAATACATAATATATATTAGTGTATTAATAGAGACAGAGGAGCACTCATTAAAACATTACGAGATGGAGCATTTGTTAGGTACATACTGCATCTCATTGTGAAATATACATTAAAATGATACCAGATGGTCCCATTTTACAGATGAGAAAACTGAACCTCAGTGGGGCAAAGCAACATCCTCAGGGCATCTTGGGGGCTGAGTGACAGAATTCCTTTCTCTTGCTTGTATGCTATCCCAAAAGCAGATGATTCATTTTAATTCTGAAGCTTAAAGTAAGGAAGCAGTGTCCCATCCTGGGTAGGGCTCAGGCTGAGACCTTTGCAAATGTCCCTTAAGTGCACAGTGCCTTGATTTCTCTATCTTAAAACTAGGCCTGGGGCAGCTAGGTGCTGTAGTGGAAGAGAACACTGGCCCTGGAATCAGGAGGACCTGAATTCAAATTCAGCCTCAGACACTTAACACTTACCAGCTGTGTGGCCTTGGGCAAGTCATTTAACCCCAATTGCCCTCCCTTCCCACCTTCAAAAGGCAAAAAATCCCGCAAAAGACTAGCCTCAAGAATATGTTCCTAGATTAGGAAAAGTACTACTCCTTAGACTTTTGTGGACAGTTTTGGATTCATGAAATGCTTCATAGGAATGCATGTAGTGTTAGATATGCAGATGTCTTGGACAACTGGCATGCCATTCTACACCTCACTTCTGATCATGCAGTTGGTCAGTACTGAGCATGCTCTGTATGCCCTGGCACCATTTTGGCTCTTAAATACAATCAGTTTCTGAAAATGTGGTGCTATTACCATGTTTCCTCCCATTTTTCCTAGTTTACTGACTTACCTTTGGAATGCCCCTATTTCCTCTTGTTGAAATTCTGTCTATCCTTTATAAAACCCTCTTTTTGAAAAAAAAACTTTAAATTTTTTTCAGTTAATAAGTATTTTTTTCTTACTCCCATCTTCCTCCTCTTAATGAAAAAGGAAAAGCAAACCCATGCAACAAATATGCATTTTTAGGCAAAACAAATCTTAATATTAGGCAGGTCCCAAAATGTATGTCTCCCTGTGCTCCTTGACTCTTACATCTCTCTATCGGGACTGTAAGACCTTTCTCAGACCTCACAACATTCACAAAACCTTCCCCATATTGATTGCTCCCATCTCTGACCATCTATAGCCGATCTATAGAGCTGGGGTGTGCAAATCAATTTTTTTTTGTATTTTGGTAAATGTATTTCAAATTAATTGGTTTCCTTTGCAGTCCTGTGTTTTCTTTGATTCATTTTAAAAGCATTATTTCACAAAGGGGTCCCTAGGTTTCATCAGATTGCCATAGGGGTCTAGGACACAACAAAGGTCAAAATCCTGCATCTTGGAGCATTCACTTTGGCAGCCTGGTCTGTGGATTTGTGTTTGGTTGGGTTTTTTTTTGCTTCATGTATGTCTTGTAAGAATGTCCTTATTAACGCTACTTCTTCTGCCTTGCCAGGATCGGTGAGGATTAGAGCACCCCTGCAGTCACAGTTCTTTTCGTTAGAGTTACCTCCTGTATGCCCAGGGCCTCACACACAAAGCAGGAAGCTATCAAAGGGAACAATCGTGGAGAAGTCAACCAAGCACACAGAATAGCAATGAATGTTCTCCCTCAAGCCTGAGAGGTAGTGAACTAGGTATGTGTGGCGTGCAGAGGGCTGGACTTAGAGTCAGGAGTCCAGTGCATAGCACTTGGTTCAGATGTGTGTAAACTCAGTCGCATGGATTTTGGGCAAGTCACTAAATCTTTATAAACCTCAACTTCTTTATCTAGCAATGGGGATAACAATATTTGTATGACCCACCTCACTGGGTAGCTGGGATGATTAGATGTGCAACCTAAAAGTCTGGGGCACTGAGAGGTGAGAGGATGTGCCCAGTGTCATGCAACTAATTAGTGGCTGTGGAACAGCTAGATCTCAGTTCTCCCCTACTCAGAGGCCACTGAACCACACTGCCTGTTTGTTTTTAAATGGGACCTTTGACTTCATGGATATAAGGAAACTCCCTATCAATATAGATGAATACCTTCCCTGTAGTTTATATTCATTTTTTAAAGGTAATCAGGGTTAAGTAACTTGCCCAGGGTCACAGAACTAGTAAGAGTCTGAAGCCAGATTTGAACTCAGGTCCTTCAGACGTCAGGGCCAGTACTCTATTCACTGCAGTGCCAACTTGTGCCTCTCTGAAGTTTATATTCTTAGAGAGTTGTCAGGAGTGGGACAGCTAGGTGGTGCTGCAGTGGATAGAGCACCAACTCTGGAATCAGGAGGACCTGAGTTCAAATCTGGCCTCAGATTTTGAGAAAGTCACTTAACCCCAATTGACTTGCCTCCAAAAACAAAAAACAAAACAAAACACAAAAAAGAGAGTTGTCTGGGACATTGAAAGGGAAGTGACTTAACCAGGGTCATACAGCCAGTATGTAGCAGAGATGGAACTTGAACTCAGTCTCCCTGACCCTGGGGCAGTTTTCCATCTGCTATGATAAAGTTGCCTTTCATTTCTTAGCTATTAATAAACAAAATCCTTTCTCCTTAGAGGTCTTTCCAAAGCACTACAGACAAGATGACTTGTTTATGTTCCATGCAATGTCTATGCACTATGAATCTTTGTTCCTGTCATGCAGACAGATGGAGCAAGCTTCTAAATCTTGAGTGACCCATGGAGCTCACTAAGTTGTTTGCAAAGTAAGGCATTTGGGTTTGGTTCGACTCTGCCAAGGCTTGCCCTAGCAGAGTCATTACCCAGGTGAACTTATCTCACAAGCAGGCTTTTCCCACACCGTCCTGCTCACCTAGACTGTGGCTCCAGCAACCTTTTGGGCAGTACTGGTTTGCTTGCACTCCACTAGGGTTGTTTGGAAAAGGCAAGTTTAAGTCAGGAAGAGGAAAGCTAAGGTTTTGTGAAAGGTGCCCATGATAATGAGAGAAGGCCACAGTGAAAAGTAGAGCTATTTGGGTTTCCCAAGATGACCTGCAGCCCAGGTCTTTAAATCTTAACCAGGTTTGGAGATTACCAACAGATATACCTTACCTTAGGCAACAAAGATGGAGCAAAATATCTGGGTTTATGAACCCAGAGAAAGGAGTATTTGTTTTTATCCTAAGAGTTCCTACAGATGTACTTTTAGGTTTGACCCTCCCCTCACCCACTCTTCTCCAACTGCATGTTTATAATGCTGAAGCTGAAGCTTAATTACTTTGGCCACATAATGAGAAGACAGGACTTGTTGGAAAAGACTCTGATGTTGGGAAAGATCGAAGGCTAAAGGAGAAGGGGACTCCAGAGGATGAGATTGATAGATAGTGTCATGGGAGCAACAAACATGAGCTTGGACAGACTTCAAGAGATAGTAGAAGATAGAAGGGCTTCATGTGCTATGGTCTATTGGGGATGACAAAGAGTCAAACATGAATGAATGACTAAACAGTAACCAACAGTATAGAACAAAGAGTACGGAAATCTGGGTTTCATTTTTAGCTCTGCTAGTAACTTGTGTTGTGACTGTAGGTAAGTCTTTTTTTTCCTTCCCTGGACTTCCTAAATTTTCACATCTGTAAAATGATCTCTTAAGTTCCTTGAAGCTCTGGCATTTTATAATTAAGCTATTCAGATAATTTTAGCTTCCTATCTCAAAAGTTTTTCTAACTCATGGGATTGCTGGGCCACATTGATGACACAGAGGAAGGTATGTTCAATGACATCCCAATGACATGCATGAAACATCAAGAGAAGATGACCCCAGGCTCTGTTACTGTCTGAACTAATGTCTTCTCTATTCTGGATGAATAAGGTTTGGGTTCATGGCCTCCATCAAAAGGGCTCAGAGAGGGGAGTTGCTTTTGGAAACAAACAATAGAGGCCTATTACTTGTTTCCTTAGGCTTTTTCCTATGGGCACTGAACTGAACTGAACATGATTGAAATTCAAGAATAGGGAGTTAAAAGGCCATTTTCTGTAAGGCCTTATAAGGAACAATACCAAAAACTCACAGTGCTTGTTCCCATTGTGACTTATGGCCCTTTACAGGTAGGAGCAATGGTCAATTAAAGTTACTTTTTGACTCTGGGCTAGTATTTCTGAGTGACAGTTTTGAAGGCTTGGGCTTTTCTCTTTATATGTACTTGGCATTATCTGGATTGAAGTGAGAGTAATTTCAGGTACTGATATCTATTCTTTCTTCCCTCCTACTTTTCATTGTATCAGTTGTGGTTTCTGTCATACCTCAAACAGCCATTGTCAATGTCAATCAGTGCCCCCACCAGATGGTCAGATTCTATATCTAATGGCAGACGTTCCCATAAGGAATCATTGCCCTACAAAATCTATATCTATATAAACGACTGGGTGTTAGCACAGAGAGACAAAACGATGAATTGTGCTCCCCCTTTAGTTATCCAGTTAATTTTTTTTGGCTTTTTTTGGAGGGCAATTGGGATTAAGTGACTTGCCCAAAGTCACACAACTAGTAAGTGTGTCAAGTGTCTGAGACCAGATTTGAACTCAGGTCCTCCTGACTCCAGCGCTGGTGCTCTACTCACTGCCGCACCTAGCTGCCCCAATCCAGTTAATTTTTAAAGCACCTTCTGAGGTGTGACTATACTCTAATGCACCAATTGCATAAAACGTGTATTTCTTTCCCAGAAATTGGAGATGTGATGGTTTAGTGAGAGGAATACTAGATTTGGAATTAGACAAGATGTAGGTTTAAGTTGTAATGCTTACAGTAATTGTGTGACCATTGATAAGTTGCTTAATCTCTGAGCCTCAATGGCATCATTTGTAATATGGCAGTAATGATGCTCTAGTTTTTACCTCACTACGGTATTATGAGGCTTAAATGAGATTAGGTACAGAAAAGTGCTTTCTAAAGCTTAATGTAAGATATTATTGTAGGTTAGTAGAGTCAAGACTCTCACCTCATCAGAGTGAATAACCTTGTTGCAAATAACCTCTTTGCTAATAATTCAATATTTTTGCATCAATACTCAGTAGCAATGTTGGCCTATGTTTTTCTTTGACTCCTAGGTTTGGGTATAAGCACCTCTTAGAAGGAGTTTAGTAAGGTGTAGTCTATTTAGAGTATTTTACCAGACAGTTTTTGGAGTATAAGATTAATTATTTTAAAATATTTGATTCAGTTTTCTTTTAAATTCATCTGGGCCTAAGCTTTATTTTTCCCTTTGGGAGCTCATTTATAGATTGTTCAGGTTTTCTTTTGGGAATTGGGTTTTTCAGCATCTCTATTGTTCTGTTAACCTGGGTGTTTTCCATTTTTGTAAATAGTTTTATGTTCTTTTTTAAGTTGTCATTTTTGTGGGCATATAACCAGGTGTACTAGTTTCTGAAAGATTTGTTTATGTCTTCTTCATTTGTTCTGAATTCTGGTTTTTAGTTTTAGTTTTGATTTTATTTTAATTCAGTAAACTCTCCATTATAATTTATTATATAATGTTTCTGCTCTACCACTTTTTCCCTCCCCCTCCTCAAACAGACCAAAGAAAGGGGGAAATAAGTTTACGTTAGCTATCTGTAGTTGAAACAATCTGATTTCAATCTGTTTCGTTCTTCCCCTTCATAAAACCCAGAATTGGATGTCTGTATCTTGTCTTTTCTTTCTTTCTCCTTTCTGCCTCCATTCATAATTATCCTTCTGTAGTTGAAATTTGTTTTGCTGGTGACTATTCTGTGCTCAACTCTATCCTCTCTTAAGTCAAATCACTCTTTCTTCCTCTCTCACTTAATTCAAACACTTAGGCCCTAAGTTGATTTGTAATTATTTATACATTGCCACTGGGTTTCCCAAATAAGTCATGTTAAGCCTTCATTTCAAAATGTAAATATTTGCTATTTGGCCCTTTTAAACTGCTTGACTTTGTTTACTTTTCTAGGGTTTTATTGTCTTATGTTTGGCTTGGAAGATTCTACTCAGTTCTGATTCTCTCAACAAGAATGCTTGAAAATAATTGATTCCTCCTGTAGCCTTAAGTTCATCTTTGTAAAATAGTTTTCTTGGCTTTGTCTAGAGATGGAAGGGACTTCAGAGATCATATAGCCTAAGACTTTATTTGATAAATAAGGAAACTGAAGTCTGACTTCACTTGTTTTTAGCAACACACAAATAGCAAGTGGGAAATCTAGGATTCAAAGCTATCTCCTCTGATTCCAAATCCAGAGCACCTTCCACTGAAACATTGTTTTTGAAAACTCTTTATAGAGTTTATATGCCTTTTCCTGTTACATTTTATGTCATATTGTTTTCTCTTCTCTTTCCCCCCTCCTATTTGCTACATAATTCTGAATGCTTTTGACTGAAATCTCTTGGTATATGAGCTGCCTGTGACTTGTCTGTTTGAAACATTTTTTCTTTGATCTGGGAAGATCTGGAGTTTGACAAAGACATTTCGGAGTGTGTGAAATTTGGAAATTTGTGCAGTTGATAACCTTTGGATTTCGATTATTTTTAATTTGTCCTTTGGTTCCAGTAGTTTTGGATAGTTTTCTTATATAGTTTCTTGGCATATGAAGTCCAGAGGTTTTTTTAAAATTATATTTTATAGATATATGCAGTGATTTAAAAATTATTTCTCCTTGTGCTTTAAGAGTGGTAGTTCTTAATAGTAGAAACATATATTCTAAATTTTCTGTCTTTTTACTTCTTCCTTGTTCAAATTTTTGACTTCTTTTTTCTCCATTCTATTTTTCTGGGTACCTACTATTTTGTTAAGGTTTTCCATACTTAAGCTGTCTATTTTCCTAACAAAGTTTTCCTCAAGTCTTCTAATTTCACTCACTATCACTTCCTTTATCTCAACATTCATTTCTTTTCATGGATCTTCCAGCCATTCTTGGATTCATTGTGGCTAATCTTTTCTCTTTCTGTTCTGTTTATAGTTATTGGTGAATTACCATATTTTCTATAGTTTTCTCCTGAGTTTCTCTTCACAATATATCTTCATTGTATTAAAGAACTTCTTGTATTTGTTCATTATTTTCTCTAATGGTGATGGTTAGTGAAAGTCTTTTGACCCACTCTGGTGTTTCTCATAAATTTCTCTTGGTTCTGTGGTTACTAGAGTTACTGATATACCCATCTCTTAGTGCAAGGTCCAAGATGTGAGTGGAGGGAAGCTATCAACCGTGTAGAGATTTTTTAGTCCTAAAGAAGGGAAGTTGGCAAGCCTCACTGTTAATAGCTTCTAGGTCCTTAATCATTTGCATAGTTTGACATGTAGCACGTGTTGAGTTGGGTAAGCATGGCAACTGATGAATGTGGTCCTGGCAAAATTGGGTGCCAGGGGTGCCTCTCATTTGGGAGATTATGGCTAATGACTTTACCTTGGCTCAGAAAAAAATTGCTATGCTTACAGGAGATAATGTCCACCTACTCATAAAACTATCTTAGAGCTGGGCCAGTGTTCACCAGGAGATAGCTGCCCTTTCTCTTCAGCATTGACCCATGTCATGTTACCCTTTATTTGTTGTGTGAAAATTACTTTCCTGTAAGATCAAATAATAAACCATTTTATAGACATTAAATCACTATTGAAACGCTATATAGCATTATTACCATGTATTTTTTTCATTCATCTCTCTTTGTTTTGTTCTTTTGCTTCATAATAAGACACAATTTCTTATTCTCATTGAAATGGTTCTTGAGGGAGCCGGATTCATAATTGTCACTTTTCATGGTGCCATCTTTTACCAGAAGTCCACAAGGTCACTCTTCATCTTCCTGTGCATGAACTGCTTTCCAAGATATGACTTCACATGTTCTAAACACTTCATATTTACTAGATGGTGATAGCTCTGGGAAAAGCTGTCATGGTCCATCAGGTTGATTATATTAAGAAATGTCTAGCAACGCATTTCCTTGATAGATTTTCATTTGTCCTGTGGAGAAACAGAGGCCTTTTGGGTCAATTAATATGCTTTTACAGTTGGCTAAATATGTATTTACTGTCCATTTTAGACAGGCCCCATTAGAGTCTAGTGGGTAAATTAGGCATTGATATTTTCTGAGTGCTGGCTACGCACACAGCTAATTCAAACAGCTAGTAATGGTCCTCTGGATGAGTGATATGGATTTTAAGCATTTTCTAAATATATATTTTCACAGTAACTTCTAATGGCTCCCAGGAAACCACTATAGCTGGTTAGTTAGGTGTGCTATTGCCTCAACATTCATCTAATATCTGAAAGTCTTTTCCTTTAAGAGAAAACTTATCAAGGCCTTTTTTGGGTAAAGAGTTTTCAAAAACTGTTGTCCATTGGTAAGTGCTCTTGATTTGGAATCAAAGGATATGGCTTCAGATCCTAGCTTTCCTACTTGTTATTTTTGTGATATTAAGGCCCCTTCCCTGGGCATCAGTTTCTTCTTCTTTTTTTTTTTTGCTTTTTGGAGGGCAGTTGGGGTTAAGTGACTTGCCCAAGGTCACACAGCTAGTTTTTGTGTTAAGTGTCTGAGGCCGGATTTGAACTCAGGTGCTCCTGATTCCAGGGCCGGTGCTCTATTCACTGCGCCACCTAGCCGCCCCACATCAGTTTCTTCTTCTGTAAAATGAGGAAATTGAACTAACTGGCCTCTGAAGCCTCTTCCAGCTCTAGATATAGACTTTGGGCAAGTTCCTTCTTTCTTGGTTTCAGATTTCTCCTCTTTAAAATGAGGGGGTTGTCCTCGATAGGCCCCTTCAAGCTCTAGAGCTAGGATCCTGTGTGTTAACTTGGGTGAGCCAGTTCATTTCCATGAGTTTCCATTTCCTCATGTGTAAAACTGAGGGGGTTGGACCTCAGAGTCTCTGAGATCCCTTCTGGTTTGAAATCTAGGGTTGTGGGACCTTTAGGGTATAGGTTTTCTCAAGAACTGGAATAATTTAGCCATGCCCGTACTTTTACTTCCCTTCTCTATATTATTTACATAGCTCTTTGAGATTTACAAAATGCTTTTTGTTGACTCTCAACAATACCCTTGGAGGTATTATCCCATTTTACAGAGTCAACTGTACCTATTTCCTACTTTTTTCTACTTTTCTTCTTGAAATTGTATCAGTCCATACGGTCAAAGCCATCTTTTTCCCACTCCTTCCCAAATGTATCTCCTTCAGGCAGTTAGTCCAACTTAATCACAATCTAGCAGCTGTTCTTGCCTTCCCTCTTCTTGTTCTGCTACTTTAGGACTCAGCTTGGAGTAGATCTTGCATTTACTATGGCGGTGTTTTAAAGAATTCTTTACATATCCTAGGATTTGAAACTAGGAAGTTTTTAGTCCAAGGATTAACCTTATTATATGTCATGAATGCCTCTGGCCATCTAGTGAAATCCACAGGGTACTCAGAATAATTTTAAAGAAATTCATAATTTTTTTAAAAAAGTAAATTTTTGTTAGAACTTTGTAAAAAGAAAGATATAAATTTTTCCATCCAAGTCAATGGACATCCTGAAATCTGTCCTAAGAAGCCCGTATCTAGTCCAATCCTCTTGTTTCTATAGAGGAAGAAACTGAAGCTTAGGTATGGTAAGTCACTTGCTCAGGATCATGGCTGAGACACAATTTGAACCCTGAATGTTTGAGAGTTCTCTTGACATGGGACAGGTGTCCAACGTCCATTGATGAAGTGACCACTCTGGTAAAGGAAAAAAGGCCTTCATCTCTCGGCACCTCCTCTGTCTCTCATCCTCTCCTGTCATCTAAGAGCATTGTCCTTAGAATCAGGAAAATTGAGTTTGAGTCTCAGATGTACCACTTACTGTGTAGATAATAATAGGTATGCTACCTACCTCTCTGGATGCTGGTGATAAATAAATGAGATAATGGATGGAGACATCTTTGTAATCACAAAGTATTATCAAAAGATGAGCAATA
Organism: Pseudocheirus occidentalis; assembly: GCA_028646575.1. Lineage (NCBI taxonomy): Eukaryota > Metazoa > Chordata > Mammalia > Diprotodontia > Pseudocheiridae > Pseudocheirus > Pseudocheirus occidentalis. The sequence continues at coordinate 45,376,680 of CM053602.1, forward strand.
ATGATTATTAACCATCATCAGCATCTTCATATCACCTAGAAGATTGTTTCACTTGTTGCCTGGCTCCAACTGGGGCAACCAGATGCCACCCAGCCTGCGAGAGACCTAAGAGGCAATTCTGATCTGGCTCATCCTCACGTTTTGTAAGACTCACGTTGGGTAGATACATACTATCTTTGCTGTATGGGGACGCTACTGACCAAGCCTCTTACCTGTAGGGCCCAGACTTTGAGTGGTTTTTCCCAATAGTGAGGATGCATATATAGTGATATGTGCTCACTCTTTCACCCTGTGATTCATGGGACGCATCTGTGCAGTAGTACGTGTGGCAAAGCCAACACAACTCAACCCAAACTGTTTCAATGCTTTTCATGATGTTTGCTGTCTTTAATTTCTGTAATTACCTTCTTATGAAATCAATGAGGATGGGCACAAATGTGTCCCATGTATCATAGGGTTAAAGAGTGGGCATGTATCACTACAAATGGTTCCTCAGTATTGGGAAAAACCACTTGAAGCTTGAGCCCCACTGGTGGGAGAGTTGGTGAGTAGTATCACTCTGGATCAAAGTCAGTATGTGTCCACTAAGCCTAAATGATCCTTATGTGGTTTTGCTTTTTGGAGTTTTGTAATGGCAGGTGCTATCCTTCGTCATTCAAAGAAATGTAAGGGAATCAATGCTGCTTGTTATAGAATACTTCTATGCATACATTTATGCACAGCTACATTAATAAGTAAGGCTTTGTTAGGATCTTTGTATATTGGACATTTATCCCCTGCTAAGCCTCTCCATGCAATTTGAACTAGCATCTCACATGTAGAGCTTTCTCTAAAACATAATCACATATAAGAATAAGGCCTTTGATTCCTCATTTGAGTGAAAAAAATCACTCTGCTTGCAGTTGCAAGATAATTAACATGAATCTTATAAATGTTAATTGTCCCTTTTTGATTTTACCTCTAAAAACAGCTGTGAAGATCTCTTCTTATTTTCTTAGTAACTTAAAGTATCTACCTAGTCCCAGTTGGTTCAGAGCATGTGATATCACAGCGGAGCGACTCCACTTTCCTTTTGTTTGCCGATATTGAGTAAATCAGGGGATGCTCTGTTCTCATAACCTTATGCCCTTCAACCTGTTACTGCACTCAGAGATCATCACCAAGCATAGATCTGGATAAAGAAGTAGAAGATAATATCTTGGAACTCCTGAAAAAAAAAGGAGCCTCTAAAAAACCCATCAGAAGGGGTAGCTAGGTAGCGCAGTGAATAGAGCACTGGCCCTGGAGTCAGGAGGACCTGAGTTCAAATCCAGCCTCAGACACTTAACACAAAAACTAGCCATGTGACCTTGGGAAGTCACTTAACCCAAATTACCCTTCCCCCCCCCCAAAAAAACCAAAAAACCCATCAGAGATGGGATTTTTCCTGTCCAAAAAGCAAAAGCTGGGAAGTCATCTTGGGACCATTGCCCATGACCCAAAGTTGGTCACCCATTGTGGATACAGATTTTTGAGGACTACAAAGTTCTACTCCCACCTCTAGCTGGTTATATTCTGACCACATGTCTTGTGAAGGAGTTTCTTTTTCTTCTTCCTACTGTGGATGCTAAATTAGCACTTAATCATTTGTTTGGAGAAACATTTGCCATTTAATGAAAGCATTGAAGTGGAAGGAGAAACCAAGAAAATTTTCTCTTCATTTTTTAGCTTCTTTAGATCCGGTGATCTCTAATTCATATGACTCCGATATTTTGTCCTAATTCAGAAGATTAGAGCAAAATTCTGTAAACCACATGACCTTCTAAGCTATATCTGTAGTCTTAATAGTAGAATGCTTTAATCATACAAGTTTGAACTGCTAAAAGATCATAGGACTCTAGATTTAGAGCTGGAAGGATCATCAGAGAAAATCTATTTTTGTCCTCTCAGTTTACAGAGGAGGAAACTGAGGCCCATGGAGGGAAAGGGACTTGCCCAAAGTCACATATGGAATCATAGACATAGAGCGAGATGGAATCCTGGAAGCTATCTAGTTCAATCTCCTTTAAAAAAACTTATTTATTTATTTATTTTTTGTTTTCAACGTTCACATTTATAAGATTTTGATGGCATGCAATCTGATATAGGCTATGCACGTACCATCATGTTCGTTAGTCATGTTGTGAAAAAAGAATCAGGACAAAATGGAAAAACCATGAGAAAGAAAGAACAAAAAAACAAACCAAAAAAACTAGTGTGCTTTGATCTGCTTTCCAACTCTGTAGTTCTTTCTCTGGATGTGGATAGCATTTTCCGTAATGAGTCTTTTGGAATTGTCTTAGATCTTTGCATTGCTGAGAAGAGCCAAGTCTATCGAAGTTGGTCATCGTACAATGTTGCTGTTACTGGGTACACCAACCTCTTTTTACAGATGAGGAAACTGAGACCCAGGAAACTTTAGGGGCTTGCCCAAGGCCACTAGTATAGTAAGCCTGAGGTAGAATTTGAAAGTTCCAAGAAATAACATTACTTCAAAACCAAATCTCAAATGTAATTTTCAGTCTAGAAGTCAGGGAATTTCCTGGTGAACCTCACTTGCTTTTCAAATTGAAAAGAAGTCAAGGTACATGCTATGAGAGAGTGTTGCCAAGTGTAGAATTTGGAAGAGACCCTAGAGTATCCTCATGTGCCCCCAAGTGTGGCCTACCTTTTTCTTCTCCTTCACAACTTCTTCTTCTCCACTTGAATGTCTTCTCTTCCTATTATGCCCGCCTGTGTTGGGGATCTGGGCCACTGAGAGTAGGTGGGTAAGAAGAAGCAGAGAGAATCTCAATCTCAGGGGAGTCAACACTATTTTAAAAACCTGCCTGAGTCTGCAGTTTATGTAATGACAGAACTTCTATGCATATAACAGCTCTGTGCAGATTTTATGTGCATGCCCCCTTGTGGTGCACAAACTCTGCTGAAATCACCTTTTAATAAAGCCCTGGGGGCTGTCGGCCTCTCAGCACCTCTATTCCTTTCTGTAATATCCCTTATAAATATATAGTATTTGGCTTCTGTTTTGAACACTTCTTTGGGGTACCCCCAAGGCAGCCCATTCCTCTTTTGAACAGCCCTAATGATCAGTAAATTCCCTCTTTGATTGAACCAAAATTGGCCTCCCTTTAAGTCCTACCCATTGTTCCTAGTTCTTAAGGGCCAAGCAGGAAAAGTCTCATCTCTCTTCCACATGGATAACCCTCCAAATAGAAGACCCTTATTATTCCCCTCCTAAGACTTCTCCACTTTATTCAACTGAGTGTGTTGTGAGAAGAAACTTGGTTGTTTTCCTTTGGATGCCTCCAACCTTATCATTGCCTTCTTAAGCTGTGGTACCTTGGGTTGAAGTTAGCTTTCTGGATGTGATCTGGGCAGGGCAGAATGCAAAGGGACTATCTTAGAGGTAGATAGGGACCTGTAGGTCATTTAAACTGACCTCCCCACTCTACAGATGAAAAAAAAAACCAAAACAAAACTGAGATCCAGAGAGGCTTTCTTCAAGTCCTAGCTAAAATCCCACCTCTTTTGAGAAGCCTTTCATCATCGCCTTTAATGCTAGTGCCTTCCCTCTGTTGACTTTATCCAATTTATCTTTTATGTAGCTTGTTTACAGAATTGTTGTCCTGTTGTTTCCCCTATTAGACTGTGAATTCCTTGAGAGCAGGATTATCTTTTCCCTTTTATGTCCAGCCTTTGACATATAACAGGTGCTTAATAAATGCTCTTGCCTTTTGTTTTATGTCCAGCCCTCGACACATGATAGGTGCTTAATAAATGCTCTTCTCTCTTGTTTTATGTCCAGCATGTAACACGTAATAGGTGCTTAATGAATGTTCATTGACTGACTGACTTAGTTACTTGACCAAGGTTAAAAAGGTAGAAAGCAGCAGTTTAGGAATTTGAACCCAAATCTTTTTGACTTAAACTTCTTTATTTTTTTCCTTTGTACCATGTTCCCGTATCTCATTCTGTATACTATAAATATCTTAATGTAGCCTAGAATAGCATTAGATTTTTGGACTGCCTCATCACCCTGGTGGCTCAAAACTAGGATCTCCAGTAATTGGCAATTTTGATTTGAGACATAGATTCCCTCTATAGTATTGAGTTCCCTGTCACCAGTGATTTTCAGGAGCTGCTGACCATTTGTCAGTTATATTGTAGGGGAGATTTATGTACCTGTAGAGGTTGGTTTGGGTGTCCTCCAAGATTCTATGTTTCTTTGAAGGTAATTTTGGAGCTGAGGAGAGAGAGTAGGCCAGCCTCAGTAGGATTCCACAGTAGTTACTTGGGACAGCAAATAGTACCAGGATGTTGAACTCCATGGGAATGGGGGAGAAGAAGAAAGTTAGAGAATAAAAAGTTTGCTCTCAAGTTCTCTCCAAGTCCCTGGTGGTAGCAAGCCATTCTCTTAGCATTGCCTTTGGAACACTGACCTAGACTGTGGATATGTAGCAGGGTCTATGTGAATTGAACAGTATAGGAAGCTTTAAAAAATGCAACTGAATTGGTATAAATTGAATCCCCACCACTGGAATTATACCCTTTTCTATGCCTGGGAATAACCCATGGAAAAATCCATTTGCGAGTACCTTGGGATCTCAGTATGGAAGGACTGATACTGAAGCTTTGCAGTCACTTTTAAAACAACTTTTTAGAGCCGTATTGCTCTTCTCATTCTCCCCCCATAATTTTTAGTACATCTCAGAATGTAAGACCTTCAAAAACCTTTGTTCAGGAAATATGACATATGAGAAAGCCACAGTCCCCTTAGAATAGTGTGAATTGATTAAAAGTGTGAAAAATGTATATTTTCAAAGAAATACAGTCTTGTTACTTTGAAATGTGCAAAGTAATATGGATTGGGCAGAGGATTAATGAGTAAGAGTCTTTTTGAGGATCTGCTTAAATGAAAAGAAAATGCATTCTGATCGCAGAAAGAGCCTTGTCCTGAAAGTGAGGGGCTGTGGGTTCTAGGACAGGCTCTGCCATAACCCAGCTATGTGCCATTGGTCAAAGTCTAACTCACCCTGAGTGTCTGTTTTCTCATGTGTACAGTGACCCCAGTCACTGATAAAGGCTTTTGGAATTACTTTGTATTATTCAGCATATATTTTCTCTTTCGTCACAGGGTACATCATGTATAACAGTTATCATGTTGGCTTTCTCAGTGGTTGGGGGAGGGGCTGGAGGAAGAGAATTTGGAATGCAAACTTAAAAAAACTTATGTATGTTAAAAAGAATCAAATAAATAGAAATTAGTGCCTGCTTGTTATTTATTTTGATAAAATGTAATCTTCTTGAAGATAGGGGCTTTAACATTGTTTTTCTCTGTATCTCCAACATCTGGCATATAATTAATGCTTAGTAAATGCTTGCTGATTGAGCAGTTGGTTAAAATGAGGAGTTCCTCAAACTGTTATCTAATGGCCTCTCTCTAGTTATATTGTCCTACACAGGTCCTCATCGATCCTTAATTGGATTATTGTGCTAGTGTCTTCATTCAGCTACCTGCCTCTTGTCTCTCCCCTGAGTCTATCACTCAGGTCCTGGAGTGATCTTCCTAAAGCATCACTCCCCTGCTCTAAAAGCTCTAGTGGCTCCCTATTTATCACTAGAATCAAATACAAATGACTTTCTTTGGCATTCATAATCCTTTACAATCTGGCTTCCATCTCTCTTTGGCCCAGTCAAATAGACCTGCTGCTTGTTCTTCATACAAGACCTCCCATGTTGCCCTCTGTGCCTTAACCCAGGCTAGACTGGCCTCCCCTTGTGTAAAAGACTTTACTTTCTCATTGGTACCTCTTACTTTGCATAAGTCCCTGCAGGCCTCAGCCCCAGTGCTCTTCCACGAGGGTTTTCTTGGTTCTCCCAACTGCTAGGGCTATCTCCACCAATTTTGTTTCCTGTAATTAGTAGATGTTCATATATGTACATTATGTATCCCCCTAAGAGACTGTAAGCTTCTTGAGGGCAGGGACTGTTTGCAGCCTTCATACTTAGAACCCCAGCACCTAGCACAATCTAGATTGCCTAAGGAGTGTTTCTGAACAATTGCCAATTGATTGCTTCTAATAAAATGCATACTTTGACGGCTCTTAGAAATAGTCTACTCTCTTAAATCTTTATACTGTTGTCCTGCAGTTCTGATTACGCTATTCATTTGCTCAGGAAAACCTTTCTGCCATAGCTAGCACAAAAGTATGTTTCAGGTCGACAGAGGTAGAATGATTAAGGATTTCAAATTAGAAGCCTTGACTTAGTAAGGCTTCACATATTCCTTTACAACGAGTCAAGCCCTGTCCTATGTAGAAAATGTACACTCTGACAGAAGATTATTCAAAAGCTGAGGGGCTACATTGTTAGCTGAAATTGGAATGCAAGACTAATTGAGCTATCTACATTACCGCTAACAATAGACTGCATGCCTCCCTTTGCTTACTCTCATGCAAATGCATACCTCTGATTTCAGATGTGACATTATGGATTCAGAAACCTACACATATAACTATCTAGATTATTCACACTTCCATTTACAGAAACTCTTTGATGGATGATCCGCCCAGTCACAAGGTATCAAATTTCTCACTAAGGGGAATTTCAAAGTATATTATGACAAAGCCACATTTCTCCCTCCTCTCACCCTTCCACCCTGCCTCTGTCTCTCTTGGAAATTGAGTCCATTAAAGTTTTTTATTCTCCCAGCGTATGAGACACTAGCTGGTTATTTCATAATTTGATTAAGTGTGAAGGGATTTGGGCAGCTATTATGGAATTTATCAGATTTAACTGCTTATAAATTGAAATTCTCCCCTTTCTAAAGATAAAACAAAACCAGCTTTGGAGACCAAAAGAGAAATTAACAAATTGGGGGTAATCTATCCAAAAGGTGCTTGACACCTTTGATCATAATCAAAGGCATTGGGTCCAATGGGCATGATTTATTACCATTTCCCTCCCTGCCAGTATCACTTGGGAAGAGAATTCAGCAGGAAGCAAGGCCAGCCAGTGGTGGCCACGTGTGCTGAGAGGCCTTTTTATTGGTCATTGCCTTATGTGAATGTCCCAACCTATCTGATGACTTAACATGCCCTTAATGTATATATTTCTGTGCCCAGAAGTAAGGACATATGATGAACCAAACTCCCATGTAGGACACTACTTTGAAACGTTGACTGCTTTGTATTCTGTTCTCCTCTTCATGCCTCTTTTCTCCATTTCACTCATGAAATACTGGTTTTAGGATGTAAAAGGATGGATTTTCCTCTTCTATTGTTTCCCAGTGGTCATGTTGCCAGATCTCACCTCAGTGTCTCTGATTTCACTCATTTTTCTTTGTATTTCTTGCTATCATCATCATCATTGTCATCATCATTAATGGGTGTGTATTTGGCCTTCTACTTTGCCCTACTCCTAGAAATCTTAGTTGATGAGGAAGCAGCATAGTATTATAGGAGTCACTGTGTATTCAGAGACATGAGGCCCTGTTCTCCCTCCCCACCTTCCCATGACTCTTGATTCACTCTTCCTGAGACTGGTAATCTTATCTCTGGATCTGTGTTCTTTCTACTAACTAAGTCTGTATAGAGGTGTACATATTTCCTTTCCTGGAGTAGCACACTCCTTACTCAGAGAGGGTGGTTCCAAGGCAACACCCATTTACTAAAGATGAAACCTATTCCTCTTGGCCCCTCTTTCTTTCCCCGTTATCCTTCATGGCATTATACTTTAGTCGCACCATTTTACTTCTGCCTCATTACTCCAATTTACACTCTGATTCTACTCTCCCAATGTAGCCCTCCCTTAAACTTTCTGAGACTGAAGCTATCACTATATAGTCCCTATTTCTATCAAAGCTCGGTGGGGTACACCCCCTTATCCCCTCTGTCTCTTGCTTTCTTTTTCCCCACCAGAACATCTTTCTACTCCTGTTACCCCTCCCAGAATGAAATATAATCACTTTGTCCCTTGAACTTTCCAGGCATGGGATCTTTCTCTGTTAGAGATATGTTGACTTTATCCATCTGTATTTTGCCATCTCTTATCAAAACCTCTGGGCCAGGGGTGGGAAACCTACAGTCTTGAGGCACCATGTGTTTTTTCTAGGTCCCCAAGTGCAGCCTTTTGACTGGGTCAAAGTTTTACAGAACAAATCCTTTTATTAAGGGGATTTGATTTGTTTTGTGAAGTTTGGATTTAGTCAGAATGCTGCACTTGAGGACCTAGAGGGCCACATGTGGCTTCAAAGCCACAGGTTCCCTACCCCTGGTAATCATCTCTGTCTCTTTGATTTGGGTTATATGGAGGCTTAGTTGGGTCCCTGCCCTTTGTAAATTCCACTAGGAGAAGACTGATTACATTTAATTCTAGACCCCATTCCTTTGGGTACTGAAGCTCCTTCTCTTTTAGAATGCTTAATTCTTTTTAAGTTTTCTTACCTCCCCATAGTTAGAACCTCATTCTATTGGGTACCTTACCAGGCTTAATTTTTTTTTCACCTTTTATGGGACTTTGTGTATGTAGGGTTTGGGGAGAGGGTCATAGTTGAGTCACTGATGTGAACCCATCACAACTAGAGATCAGGTTGCTTGTGCTGACTTTAGGCAATATGGATTGGGTTGGGGGTAGGTAAGATAGGTAGGTGTTTTAAGTTTTTCTTACGTGATTTTATTTCAGAAAGTTTTTAACCATATATATTCTCTCTCTCTCTGTCTCTGTCTCTCTCTCTGTCTCTGTCTCTCTGTCTCTCTGTCTCTCTCTGTCTCTCTCTGTCTCTCTCTGTCTCTCTCTGTCTGTCTCTGTCTCTCTGTCTCTCTCTCTGTCTCTGTCTCTGTCTCTCTCTGTCTCTCTCTCTGTCTCTCTGTCTCTCTCTCTGTCTCTCTGTCTCTCTCTGTGTCTCTGTGTCTCTCTCTCTCTCTCTCTCTCTCTCTCTCTCTCTCTCTCTCTCTCTCTCTCTCTCTCACAAAGCTTTACTACAGATTTGGTACACTATTTTCCTTGTTTGGAGGTTGTTACATCCAGGGAGTTATGATCAAACCAATGAAGTCTAGTCCTCAGTTTGGCCATAATTTGGTGTCACAATGGGTAGAGCACTGGACCTCTAGTCAGGAAGAACCAAGCACAGTATGACTTCATATGCTAGCTGTATGACCTTGGGCAAGTCACTTAGATGCTATCTGCCTCAGTTTCCTCATATGTAAAATGGGGATAACAAGAGCACCCACTTCTCAGAGCTGTTAGGAAAAATTAGTATTTGTAAGGTTCTATGAAAACCTTAAGGTGCTTTTTGAATGCTGGCTACTATGTCATTATTATTTTTTTATTATTAACCAACATTTTGCTGCTCACATGATCTTATGCTTTTAATAACCAATTATGATGTTGTAGAAATGCTAATTTTATTGCACATTAAATATAGATTTGTTACAAAAAATCTTGTTTATCATTAATGAGAGTGTTTATAGGTATTAACTAATTACAATGCTGCTCCTTTTAAATAGATAGATTTCTAGTATGCTAATGACATTTCTCAAAGGTTTAGTTGATATTTAGAGGAATTATTATAATAGTCTGATTTGGCTAATTCAGGCACTGCCAACACATGTAAATACATTTTACTGAGTGTTTTTCAAAGGGAAAATGTTATGTCTTGGACTCCTAAGAATTTTACTTTTGCTCTGTTTGACATCAGCTCGTTATCATGTGCATAAACTTCTGGACTATCTTTTCTTTTTAGCTACATTTCCTCAGATGGCAGAGTAAACATAAACATAAACAATGTCATTTGTCTCTAATAATCCCATCATTTCCACCATTTTTTGAATTGGTCTTATGGTGAATCCTTTCACTTTCTTGCTCAATGGAGAGGGAGTAGTTTGTCTCTTTCTTTTGAGATCAATCATTCCATTAACAGGCATTTATTATGAACTTACTGTGCCCAGACACTTAACTCGGTACTGGGGTATTGGGGTGCAAAAAATAAAAAAAACCTACTCACAGGAGCTTATATTCTAATGGTGCTGTGAACAACTCCATATAACACACACACAACGATAGTATAAAGATCAAAACTACAAACTTATATGTGTACACACATATTAGTTGTGCACAAGTTAGTTCAGGAGGGAGGGCAATTGAGGAGCTCAATAAAGACTTTGTGTACAAGATGGTGCTTGAGTAGCATGTTAATGGAGGAGAAGGATTCTTTAAGACTGAAAGATGAGAGTGCATTCCCAGTATGGTGGGTTGACCAGTGGAAAGGCACAGAGATGGAGTGCCTCGTGTTGTTGCTTGTCTTTCATTTTTGAAGCAGACCAATGACTTCATGAAGGTAATGTCTTGACTTGCACATGAATTGGACTTAAGTGAGGCAGAGCTGTGCAGAATCGTCAGCCTCAGTTTCTCTTCCAGACTTATTGAAGTCCAGTGGCAGGACAAAAGTCAAGATGACTGGTGATGGCCTGGGATGCAGTGGGTGATCTTGGCCTTTCTAAAGTAAGGTCTTTGATGCCTTGTGTGACATAGTGAGAGAATGCTAGTTTGTCTAGACTGCAGAGTACAGGAGGGAAAGTGATGTGTAATGAGACTAGAAAGAAAATTTGGTGCCAGGATAGGAAGAGCTTTAGAAGCTAAAGTGAGGAATTTTTATTTTTAGATAATGGCAGTGGGGAGCCAATAAAATTAATTTGGTAGGTACATGGTCATATTTGTGCTTAAAGACACTTTAATTTGGCAGCAGTGTGTAAGGTGGAGTGGAGTGGCAAAATATCTGAGGTAAAAGAGACCAATCAGGAGGTTATTTTGGTAATGTTGGGCAGAGGTGATAACAGCCTGAACTAGTATGATACAGTTGTGAGTAAAGAGAAAGAGTTGGATGCAAGAGATGTGGTGGACATAGAAATGGCAGGTTTTGGCAGCTGATTGGATATATGGGGTTGAGAAACAGTGAGTTTACACCAAGATTATGGATCTTAGAGACAGGAAAGGCAAAGCTCCTTTGATAGAAATCGGAAAATATGGAAGGGGGAATGATTGAGGGGGTGAATAACAAGTTCATTTTTGTACATATTGAGTTTGTTTTCCCTGAGACATTCAGTTTAAAATGTCCAACAGGCAGTTGGTGGTTTGGGACGAAAACCAGGCTAGACCTGAGCCTGAGGTGTCCTTGAGAATCTGGAATAACACAACACTTAGAGCCTGGCCTTAACATCAGATTCAAAGTCAGAAAGTAGACTGGAAGAATGAGCAAACTATAAAAGAATCCCACTACAAAAATCTTTTTTGGTGACATAAATGCTCAAGACACAAACCTAGAAGAAAGCAACTCTAAAACATCTACAAGCCAAGACTCTGAGACAAACACAATTTGGACAATAATCAGCTAGAATTCTTAGAAGACAAAGCTAGAGTTATTTTTAGAAGAATTTAAATTTTTAATAAATGAAATGAGTGTGCCAAAAAGGAATAGAAATGAGAGCGCCAAAAAGGAATAGAAATGAGAGCTATGGTTGAAAAAATTGAAAAAGTAATTAAGAGATTAGTATAGGAGGTACAAAACCTTGCCCAAGCAACAAACTCCCACAAAATTAGAATAGATTAAATAGAAACCAATGACTCCATGACACAGCAAGAAATATTAAAATCAAGTCGAAAGACTGGGAAAAATAGAAGAAAATGTAAGGCATCTCATAGTAAAAACAAATAACCTGGAAAACAGATCAGGGAGAGATAATTTAAGTATCACTGGAATATTTGAATGTCGTGACCAAAAACAGCTTAAACACCAAAGTTTCTCAACATTTTTCAAGAAATCTCAAAAGAAAATTGCTCAGATATTTCCAAACCACTGGGCAAAATGGAAATAGAAAAAAATCCACTGGTTATCTCTTGAAAGAAATCCCAAAATAATAACTAGCAGGAACATTAGAGCCCACATCCAGAACTTCCAGGTCAATAAAAAATATACTATAAGTAGCCAGAAAGAAAGAATCAAAGTACTGAGGAGCCACAATTAGGATTACATTAATTTTAACAGCCACCACTATGGAGGAACAGAGAGTTTAGATACAATATTCCAGAGGACAAAGGATATGGGCTTACAGGCAAGGGTAACTTACACAGGAAAACTTGAGTATAATTCTACAGGGCAAAATGGATCTTTGATGAAATAGAGGAGTCTGAAGCATTCCTAATGAAGTGATTTCTTCAAAGTTTCTTGGAGGTTAGGGAAAATTCTCTAACATAATCAAGATGCACATGAAATGACCAATGATTTGTGTGATAACCAACTTTGTTAGACTTAACTCTTCTCAGCAATGCAAAGATCTAAGACAACTCCAAAAGACTCATGATGGAAAATGCTGTCCACATCTAGAGAAAGAACTATGGAGTCTGAATGCATGCTATTCGTTCTCCTTTTTTGTTGTTTTGTTTCTTCTTTCTCGTGGTTCCTCCCATTAGTTCTAATTCTTCTTTACAACGTGACTAATGTCAAAATATACTTAATAAGAATGTATATGTAGAGCCTATATCAGATTGCTCACCATCTTGAAGATGTGGAGAAGGGATGGAAGTGGAGAAATTTAAAACTCAAAAACTTATCGAAGTGAATGTTTAAAGCTAAAAATTAATTAACAAGAAAAAAAGAAAGGACCAATCGTGATTCCAAAGAATTAATGAAGAAAGTTGCTAACTACCTCCTGCTAGGTAAAAGACTCAAAGTGCAGATTGATATATGTGTGTATGTGTATATATATATGTGTGTGTGTGTGTGTGTGTGTGTGTGTATTATATATACACACATATGCATGTATACATTGGTACATACATACATATATGTATGTATCTCTCTTAGATGTGGCCAATGCATAAATTTGTTTTGCTTGACAATGTTTGACACAGGAGTTTTGTTTTCCTTTTATTCTTAATTGGAAGGTGGTGGGAGCAAGAGAGGAAGAATTTCTGCTAATTGAAAAAAAAAACTTAATTATAAATACATGTCACTAAAAAAAAAGAGAGCTCCTTGGCAATATCACTGAAAAAGCAGGAAAGACCAGAGATTGAGTGGGGAAAGGTCTAGATCAGTGGTTCTCAACCTTCCTAATGCTGCAACCGTTTAATACTTGTATGTGGGTGTATCTGCATGTGGGTGGACCCGCCTGGAGAGGGATAGAGCAGCGGTGTCTTGGTTCCTAAGACCATTGGAAATGTATGTTTTCCGCTGGTCTTAGGTGACCCCTGTGAAAGGGTTGTTCTACTCCCAAAGGGGTCATGACCCACAGGTTGAGAACCGCTGGTCTAGATTGTTGCTTTTTACTCTGATCTACACCAGGGCTTCTTAAACTTTTCCCACTTGTCATCCCTTGACCATTTCTTAAACTCTGTTGAGACCCAGTTTAAAATGAGTTCAAGGTAAGTAATTTGCTGGGTTTTTTTGAAGTCTCTTAATTTCTCTCTTCTCTAGTATCCTTACCTATAACTTCAGATTATTCAGTAAGTTTGAACTTACATTTCATTTCCTTCTATGTACAGTTATTATTATGGAGTCACAGAACATCAGAAATTGGGGGACCTTTGAGAGCATTTAGCCCCCCTTATTTCACATATGTAGATAATGAGACTTAGAAAGTAGAAAGTTAAGGTCACACAGCTGGCAGGGCCAGGACTAAGAACCTGGTTCACCTACTTTTAGTCTCTTGCTCTTTCTACTGCAACTCCTCCCCCTCCCCCCATGTCGATATTGTATTTGCTATTAATGCAAGCATCTGAAGGTCTAGTTCATAAATCCCCAGTCCCATTTGTACTAAGCCAGGTATTCACTTTGGATCAATACAATCTTGACTCTTTGGGATGTTGCTTAATTTATGCAACTATGGAGAGCCTAAGAGGTCACAGTTCTGAATTCTTAGAGTTTATCAAGGAAGAACTTGGCACTGGGGGATACAGAAACAAAAATGAAATGCTCCCTGCCATTAAGGAATATAGGATCTACAAGGAAGATGCAACAGAGAAGTAAAGATGAGATACAGGACTAAATTTAAAAAGCAGTTATTAAGTGCTTACTCTATCAAAGCACAAAGTAGCTCAGCTGCTGGGTAGATGGGAAGGGCCTGAAGTCCTAAGGGTACAAGAGCAGGGCAGATGGAAAGGGCCACAGATACTTAGGTGTACTGGTAAGTCCGATGACAGTACCCAAGAATCTGGAGGCTGTAGAGCAGCAGGTCTCAACCTGTGGGTTATGTTCAATTTATAACAATGAAAATACATCCTGCATATCAGATATTTACATTACGATTCATAACAGTAGCAAAATTACAGTTATGAAATAGCAACGAAAATAATTTTATGGTTTGGGGTCACCACAACATGAGGAACTGTATTAAGGGGTCGCAGCATTAAGAAGGTTGAGAACCACTGCTGTAGAGGCAGGGGAATGAAAAGGCCTGGAAAAAAGTAACAGCAGGATGTTAGGGTTGTTGATTCTCAACTTATCTGTGTAGTATAAGTAATCAGGTTGCTCTTCCAGTTGGTATCACTCATAGGATCTGGGCATCCCAGTGTTGGTGGAGGGGGTGAAGAGAAGGCAACACCATAGGAAAACTCTGGTGGCAAGTCTTTAGGGTTGAATTCATCTATAGTGATTTGATTAGGGCCAGCCATTCTTCCACCATTTAGTACATCGGTTGGCTTTCAAAGCAGGATGTGTTGCCTTGAATTTTTGGAATTGTTTTGGTTATCAAGTCTCTGAGCACGGGAGCTGTTTGTTTTGTTCATTTTGAAAATTTAAACTCTAGGGTAAAGGTAAAATCAAAGGAATTGGAAGTTCTCATCCTTCATCTTCAGTATGAAATATTTTCTGGGAATCATTGGAAAAATCTCTGATTAGACTGTTGGAGAGGATGCACAAGGTTGGCAGACCAGTGAGGTAAGAATTAAATTTCAAAATCTAGTGAGTTTATTCAGAATGTGTTTACTATTCCATGGACTATGGATGGTAATATTATCAAAGAAATAGGCTGCATTTGATTGAAGATTGCTTTTGAAACCATGAAGTATTAGCAATTAAAAGATCAATTCTCAAGATCAGTCTTTTCTCTAGTATGTACTACTTATGTGCTTCTGGGTGAAGATCCCACAAAGGAAACTGGGAAGGAGACATCTGGTAGGTGGAGAACCAGGAGAGAGCATTGTCACAAAAACCTAGGGAGGAGAGAGTATCCAGGAAAAGAGAGTGGCCAACAGTCTCAAAGGCTAAAGCGAGGTCAAGAGAGATGAGAATTAAAAAAGGCTATTGGATTTGGTGATTAAGAGATCATTAATGTCTTTGGAGAGAGAGCTTTCAGTTGATGATGAGGTAGAACTTACAGTGCAGAGGATCTAAAATGAATGAGAGGAGAACTGATGACCCCAAGAGGTGATGGGGTCAAGGGTACATTCAGATGTGTTTGCCTTAGCAAAGGGAAAGGCTACCTCTTTGAGATGGGAGTAAGAGGAGATCTTGGAGGAAGATATTTGAATGATGTGAAATGAAGAGGAAGGTAGAAGAGGGAGGTCTTGGTGAATGGCCCTAATTTTTATGATGACGTATAGGATATCCTCAGCTGAATGGGGGAAAGGAGCACTATGGGAAGCTTAAAGAGACAGAAGATGTGTAATATCCAGTGAGAAGAGTGAGATAGTTTATCAATTAGGAATAGAAGGATTGCTTTTTTGTAGTGAAGGTCCAGATTTATGTAAATTTGTCGTGGGCCCAATCAGCATGGGTTTTGAGATGTTAGCTCTGTTCAGCAGCATACTAATAGAAGGAAGGGGGTAGATACTGTGAATAAAAGAGGGTTGGAGTTTGGCAAGTTGGGACTGACAAGAAGATGGGGGAGTAGGTAATTGAAGAGTTGAACTGGTTCCCCGAGGGCTTGAGATTGGGGAGGGAGAAGAGTGTAGCCAGTACAAGGCTGCTGGCTTGGAAAAGAGCTTGGGGATAGAGGAATTGGAGGACACAGTGAGGGTGAAGAACAGAGTCAGAGGTCAAAAGGCTGAGGGAAAACTGGAATGATAAGAGTCTGATTAGGTAAGAGAATTTCAGAGTTTATGAAGGTGGAAGTGGAACACTTGTGACTCATGGCAAGATTAAGTGTGTATAGGTGAGGTGGAGGTGAAGGGATAAGTCATGACAGCTGAGGAGACAGAGGAACTGGGAAGTTAGGTGACTTGACAGCATCAGTGTGAATGTTAGGCCTCATTTAATGGACTTTTGAAATTGTGTGGCAAAGTCTTGATAAAGAGAACAAATCAATTTGGAATTTTGAGGCCTAAGAATGGAAGTAGTGATAAAACTGCCAGGTGGATACACTGACTTTTAGCCTACGTATATGTACTCAACAAATGGGAAAGTAAGCCTTTCTTTGTCTGGAATCCTTGCTGGTCTTGGCCTTTCCTGGGCCTTGTAGGCCCCTGGGCCTCACAGGAACCTCATGACTTAGACTGATAGAGAGTAAAACTATATAGGTCAGAAGGTAGTAATGGAGTTATGGGAAGGCAGGTCAGACCAGGGGCAGTTCTCTTGAGATGTCTCTGAACAGAATGTTTTAGGCACTGGTATTCTGTTAGAGAATCACTGCATATTATACTCTGGTGATTGATGTTTGTCCCTCACTCTGGATTTTCAGACTAATACTCTTGAAGGTTTTGGATTTAACTTTAGTTTAAATGCTGGCCTTAGTAGGATCCGCTGACCTGGGTCTCTCTCTTGAATTGCCTGCCAACAGTTTTTTTCAGAATTCAACTAAAGGATGGACTTCTTGAAAATCAAGGCTATGAAAATATTAAAAATAGACATCTTACTGGCTGAAGGTAGGAGTAGATCCAAGAAGACTTTAGATGAATTCATAAATGGATGAAAAAAGCATTTATTATATTCTTACTATCTCCAGACATCTAAGTTCTAGCAATTTAAATATAGAATTAAAAATAGTTTCAGCCCTCAAGGTACTTCCATTCTAGTAGGGAGAGATATACAGGAAGTAGGGACCAGGGAAGGCTATTCTGTTTTGATAAGTTTGTGGAATGGTAATTGGAAACAGGAACATATGTAGACTGGCCAGCCCTTTTCTGTTGTGTGTAATTTGCCCCTTGTTCTCAAAGAGGACCATCGGGAAGATGATGCCATGACTTGCAATTGAATTGAATTTGAGTGGGGGAGGGCTGTGCAAAGTCACCAGCCACCCTTTCTCCTCCAGAGCCACCTGAGTTCAATGGCCAGATATAGATCAGGACAGCTGTAGTTGGTCCCCCTCTCCTGTAGCAATGTCAGTATGGCTTTGATAATAGTCGAGTTTGATTTGACTAAATAGAAATAGAAAGTTGGGGTAGGGGTGAGGCAAAGGACCGCCAAGAGGTACCTATGTTAATGCAAGGCTGCTAGAGAGAAGATGGCCTGTGAGGAAAGTAGAAGATGGTGGAAGATAAAGTAGACCACATGAGTCTTTTATTGGTCAGGAATTCATGAACGATAGATTTATTACAGAGTATTAGTAAAAAGTTGTCACCAGTCTTTTCATTTTTTTTAAAATTATGGAGAATGTATACCATCTATTTCCCCAATATGTCTCTTGATGTAGCTGCTGAAGACAGGATTCTGGGCTAAGTCGTCTGATCAACCATGCTGTTTGTGTATGCTGATCCAGCATTGTGGGAGGTTGCTAAACTTTCTCTAGAGGTCCTTTAAAAAAAAGGCCATTTCCTACTATTAGGGAGGGTTTGGATAGGAGCCTGTTGGAGGCCGGGGAATGGACTGAATGACATCTCAAGGTTCTTTTTATTTCAGTTAATTGGCATCTACCTCCTTTGTTCTCTCTTTCCACTTTCCTCACCACTGCCAGTGTTGAGCCAAAGCCATTTAGAATATACTTCCCAAACACGCCACCTACACTTTCCAAGAATATGAGCTCTAAGTACCTTACTAGAAAAGGTTTGAGGAGTAATCTCTCCCACCATTGCTCCTGGTTGTCACTCATTATTCTGCAGTGAGGATGGATGGCTGGTTTGGTTTTGGACCAGTTCAAAAGATCCTAGCTATTGCTTTTCCATATATGGAGGCAGGATCATCAGAAAGGCCCCTTTTGGTCCACTTGGAGTACAAAGAAACTGACCCAGCACCAGGGTCCTTCACAATAGGTGTTTGTGCCCAGATACAGTCATAGATGGCTCAATGGTTCATCACACTGAGCCAGATTGGATTGGATGGATCTGCCCTGGGGAATCTTGACACCTCCTACTGTTGTCTTGAGCCAGGGTTGTTGGCATAGAGGGACAAACAAGCCCTTGTATGAAGAAATATCCAGAACTCATTTGAACAGAGATGGTTTAGAAAAGTGTGGCTAGCTCAGTCAAGGGAGTGTAGGCAGTTTATGAGTGAACCTTGCCTTGAGTGAATTTATTTCCATCACCTAAGCCAAAGTTGCAGAACTGCTAGGTGATGGGAGAGATGCAATCGTTCATTCAGCAGGTTTCTGTTGAGGGCCTATAAAACCAATTATTTGTCTTTGTCTTGCAGACTGGCATGTACAGGCACCAGTGGGAGGGGGTGCAGGGTGAGAGGTTTTTTTTGTTTTGTTTTTTACTGTTTAGTAGGAATCTCATATGTTTGGGTACCAGATTGTAACTTGGAACTCAAAACCTTTTAGATGCTCCAATCAGTCAGTCAAAAAGGCCTATGTGCCAGGAGCTATGCTAGAAACTACTTGACTGAGTCTGGGGAGGAAGCAGAGAACTAGAAAGAGTTATTTCCCCCTAAATTTTTATTCAAATTTTTTTATGTTACCTCTATTCTTTTCCTGCTACTCAGTGAACCAAAGAATTAGAAAGGGAAGGGGGGAATTCACCAAAACTAACTGGTATATTGCCTTAGGCTGACCATGTATGTAGTATTCCATACCCATAGCCCCCCATCTCTGTAAAAGTGAAAAATTTAGTTAAAATGTTAGAAACTGATGCCATTTAAAGACTGATCAGCAGTATCTACCTGACTCTGGACTGGTCCTGTGAGGTAATGGGAGAAATGAGATTGGACCCCAACACCATCTGTAAGGGACATATCTGCCATGCAGCCTCCTCTCTTTCCAGGCTACCTGGGGGATTGGGAATGTTGGGGAGCTTTCTGGGAATCCTCCAAACTGAACTCCTGCCTCTTGGTGTCACCGCCACTGCCCCACTGCTCTGTTCCTGACACACATGAATGGTATGCAGAGAAGTCATCACATGTGGGCAATTGCAAGAACACTCACCAGAGGCAGCCTTGCCACCCACTATTACCCTAATGCAGAGAGAGAAGGAAATTACAGACACAGTAGCCACCCAACTAGAAGAAGCTGTTATTGTCGCCCACTGCTTTAATGGAAAGGAACATATGATTAGTGTCAAGTGCCACCCCGGGCAGATTTTCAGTGGCAGCAATGACTCAGCACCAACCTCCGACCCTCTGGTTGCCTTTGGCTGGAAGAAGTAAGAGGAGAATAAATGCGTCTCTTATGGAACAAGGTCAGGTTCAGAATGGATTCTGTCCTCGTTGGCATTTTGGAGAAAACCTCCTCCGATGATTTGCTGAGCACTAGTATTTGTTCTGGTTTTGACTTTTTTTTAGAGAGTGCTGATGGAATGTTAAAAAAAAACAAATATAAGAAAACAAAAAGGTTGAGGAGGGGCCACAAAAAAGGCTATTTGATTCCTACCTTGTTCAATTTAGTGTATGACTTTTAAAAAATTCTACATAATAGATGTTCACAGTTGCTTATGAATCTTTTTTGTTCTTTGAACATTGAAAGGTTTGTGTTAGTTGATTGAATATTAAGTTAATAATACTAAAGGAAAAATATTTAAAATTGTACTTTTATATTAGCTCTCCCATAAGGGAAACAAAAGGGAAGAGTTTTGCTTGAGAAAATAGGCCCATACCTTTGCCCTGCTGGTGAAATGAAGGTGTTAACAGGTCAGGATCCAGCCCAGTTTAGCTGTGACCCCATTGAGTGTCTTTGACTCTCACTAAGAGAAGCTGGAGAATTGCCCAAAGCTTACCTATATTTTAAAATTGAATTGGATTTGTTTAGTAAACAAAAAATCAGTTCTATCTCTTTCCCCACCCCCACCCTAACTGAAAAAAAGGGAAAGAAAGAAAAGCCAAAATCTTGTAAAAAATGCATAGTCAAGCAATACAAATTCTCACATTGTTCTTAGCCAAATGATCCAGAAATATATTTAGATCTCGTTCTGTACCCTGAGTGCATCACCTCTCTGTCAGGAGGATGAAGTGTCATGTTTCCTCATCACTCCTAAGGAATCACAACTGGTCGTTGTGTTGAATAGAGTTCTTAGAGATTTCAAAGTTGTTTTTTATAAAGTTGTTGTTTTTGTTTAAATTATTCTCCTGGTTCTGCTCACTTCGCTTTGTATCAGTTCATACAAGTCTTCCTAGGCTTTTTAGAAACTGGCCCTTTTTTCATTTCTTATGCTACAATTAACATTCCATTACATTCAAATAGTATACTTTGTTGAGTCATTCTCCTTTTGATGGCTATCTCTTTAGTTTACAATTCCTTACTCTTAGAAAAAAAGCTCCTATGATTTTTTTTTGTACATATGGGTCCTTTTCTTCTTTCTTTGACCACTTGGGCGTGATGGCCTAATTTTGAGTTGTTAGGTCAAAGGGTATTGCACAGTTTAGCTATCTTTGGGACATGGTTCTAAATTGATTTTCAGAATAGTTGGCCTAATTCAGGGCCTATCATGTGCCTATTTTCCCAAAGCCCCTTCAGGATTTTCAGACTTGTCTCTTAACAATTCGTTTTAGAAGTGACCTGGCCACAAGATTCTCACTTGGTCATGAAGCTTGACTCTGTTTGCTTTCCTTCCTCCTCCTCGTGCTCAGAATGGGCGTACTGACTCCAGACTGCTTTGTAGAAGTCTCCAAGTCCAAGTTAAAAAAAGATGCCACCAACCTGGTGATTTGAAGGGTAGGGTCAGCTCTCCACCTTGAGTCTGACATCTGTATTACTGCTGTCCAGGATGAGAACCCAGGAGGTCAGAGCTACACTTGATTGTGCCTTTGATTTGACCTGTTTTAGCCATAGCTTTCTCTTATTTGTCTTGGTCATCTCCTTTGGGTAGCATGGACTTGGCCTTGGCTCTGGTTGTTGGCTAGCCTAATGTCTGCCCCTTGGATTGTCTTCTCTGCACTGGGGTAGATTGCCCTGTACTCATGAGGTAGAGCCTAATCTAAGGTGTCTGCATTATCTCTAGGTCTACTGCCCCCTTCTCCCCAATTCACCAGACTTGTGGCTCCCAGGAGACATTTCTGCTCTCTGCTGGTCTTTGTGCTGTCTGCTGGCTAGGCTAGCCCTGTACCTCATCCCTACTCTTTCTGACAGGCTCTTCTTACACATTCCTACAGGATGTTCAGAGATATCTCATTGTCACCTTCTCTGTGATCTATTTTCCTGTGACTATACACGCTCTGATGGAATATGATTCTTCTTTCTTTAGTCCTCCCCTTCTCTCCTTCCCTTTTCCCCTTTCTTCTCTTCCTCCTGCCCCTTTTTCTTTCCTTCTCTCTGGTTTCCTCTCCCCTCTTTGTTTTTCCCTTCTTTCTGTTTCTTCTCTCTCCCTTCTTCCCCTTCTTCTTGCTTTGTCTTCCTTTCCTGCATCTCTTTTCTCTTCTTCACCCTCCCTCCCCTCCACATCACCTTCCCTGTGTCTCTATCTCTGCCCACTATGTTTCTTTCCCTCTCCTTCCCTCTCTCCCTTTCCCTCTCTCTGTATCTTCCCCCATCTCTCCCCCTCCCTCTCTTCTTCTTCCTCTTCTCTCTCCCTCCCTACCTCTCTCTCTTTCTCTCTGTGTTTCTCTCTCCTCTCCTTCTCCCTTCCCATTTCCCTCTCCCTCCCCCTTCCTTCTTTCCCCCCTCCCCCATGGGTCCCACCAGTTAAATAAAATAAAACCTGCTAATAGCTTGTGTTTTATTGTGGTGTCCCTTCTTATACCAAAGCACCAGGCTGCCTTTACAAATGATATTAGTTAAAATACAATATATGTTT
Organism: Pseudocheirus occidentalis; assembly: GCA_028646575.1. Taxonomy (NCBI): domain Eukaryota; kingdom Metazoa; phylum Chordata; class Mammalia; order Diprotodontia; family Pseudocheiridae; genus Pseudocheirus; species Pseudocheirus occidentalis. The sequence continues at coordinate 45,398,784 of CM053602.1, forward strand.
TAGAGTTTTTTTAAGTTGCTTTTATTTGGGAGTTGAATTATGTGGCTATTGCTTCTAGGGCAGTAGGGTATGATCTATGTGCATATAATTATTTCCTGCAAATTAACTTTTATTATTTCTCCTACTTTAGTGTGGGGCTGTGCTCCATAATTCATCCTTTTTGCTTGAGACAGAGGCAGTTGGAGGTAATTGCAGTGAAGTAATTCTCTAATCAGGTAGAGGAGGGGAAGGTGCAAGCAGGGGCCTAGGCTGGGCCCATAACTAACTGGCCTTGTCTGAAGGTGTTGAAGTAAATATTTTCGGTCTTTTGAAGTAAATATTTTACCAGTTTCCAGCCCCTTGCTTTTAATGTCATGCCTGTGATATGTCCTGCTCCAAGCCTGATTCATTGGCCCCTATCTGACTAGATAAATGCAGGCTACAGATCTTGAGGAAACTGGCTTGGCTCATGGATCTTTTCCACTTGTATTTTTTCTTATGCTGAAATACACTTTGACAGTCAGGACTCCCAACTCCAGCCCCATTCTCACTTTGGAGCTATGGATTTAATTGCCAAATTAGAAGTCAGTTAGGTGGGTAGACTCATTTTACCTGGTAAAGAAGGTTGCATTGATTCTGAACATCCTCCTTAACCCCATTTGCCTCAGGACATTTTCCTGTTTGAAAATCTCCCATGGCTACCCATTTAATGCTATACATCAAATCTTAATTCCTCATCCTGGCATTCTGGGCCTTCCCAGCCATGATATGCCCCTCCACCTTTTTTCCATCCTTATCTTCTACTCCTCACCACTTAGCCCCAATCTCCTCTTGTTAGGATGTTTCCTTCAGGGTTCCTCAGACACACCATTGGTCTTCTTCCTTCCTCGCTAGAGTGCTCTCACCTTCCCAGCCAAGTCTGATCTGTCCTTTAAGGGGAAAGGAACTGTAGAGATTATTTGATCCAATGCCTTCATTTTGTAATGAATAAAGTGATGCCCAGAGGGAGGTAAAGTGAGTTGTCCAGGGTCACCCAGTTGGTAGAGAACAGGGTGAAAATTCAAACTCAAAGTCTCTGATTCCAAATTCAGTCCCTTTCCCAGATTACACTGCTGATTCCCTGTGAAATCTTCCTCTGGGCTCCTACAAGGACTTTTTGTTGGTGATGTCAAATATACTAACTGGTCTGTGAAGGTTTATAGGGCATTTATGGACATCATCTGCAGCCCTTTGAGGAAAATACCAGAGCAGTATCCCCATTTTACAGATGAGGAAACCAAGACTCAGAGAAATGAAATGATGTGCCCAGGTCAAGCAGCTAGTAAGTGCCAGAGACAGAATCCAAATATTGGTGTCTCTGTACTCCAGGCATGTCACTTTTTCCAGGATGCCACATGGCCTCTTTCTCTCATTGACTGTTATTTCACATAAAAGGGTAGCATCACACCAGTGGACAGAGTCCCAAGCTTGCAATCAGGAAGAGCCTAATAACTAGGTTTACAAAGCACTTTATGTGTGTTATCTCGTTAGTTCCCTGCCACAATCCTGGGGAATAAGTACTATTATTATCCCCGGGTGAAGACATTGAGGGAGACAGAGGTAAAACATCTTACTCTGGGTCATCCTACTAGTAAGTTTGTCTGAGGCAGGATTTGAACTTTAGTCTTCTTGATTCTCAGTCCTGTGTTCTCAGCTGCATTACCTAGCTATCTTATAGCATAACAGCTCCAATGGCCTTGGGAAAGGACTTTGGGCAGCCCCCTAGGACTCAAGCAGGTGTCAAAATAATTCGCCTAATGCCTGAGTCAAACCCTGTCATTCACCTGCTTTCAGAAGTCATTGGTTTCCTGTTGCCTCCAGGTCAAATCCAGACCTATCAGTTTGGTATTAAAAACTGATGGGGTGGTCACATCCATGCAGTCCCCATTCCTTCCTCCATTCACATATTTCATGTCTCTAGGTTTTATTTCCCTAACTAGACTGTAAATTCATGGGAGAATTGGAATAATTTCCTCTAGTTCCTCTGTAGCCTTTGGAGAATGTTGAGCATGTCTAGGGACTCAATAAATGGTTTTAATATAATCAGAGAGTTTAGAGGTGAAAAGACATTAGTGATAATTTAGTCATTTTACTGAGAAAGAAATGGGGATCCTGAATTGAGGAGGAGACAGACCTAGGCTCACATGGGGTAGCAAGTAGATTGAAACTGATCAGATTTCAGACTCTTATTGTAAATGTGGCTAATTTATTTCACTGATTTTGACTCACAGAATCAGATCATACTCATAACTTCCTGCTCCTAGAGCCCTTTTTCTCCTTTGTGCCCATTAAACCGTAGTTAATAAGCAATTAATTGCTTAGTCCCCTGAGTTCAGAGTAAGCTGATTTCTCTCGATTGGGTTCGTAATGCCAGACTACTGGACAAAGTTCCCAGTTGTCTTTCATTTTTTAAGAGCATTAAAAAAATCAGTGAATCTAAGGATATCTGGGAAAATACTTTAATTTCTGCCCCTTCCCCCTTTCCAGTCTAACTCCTACACAAGAACAAATAAGTGACTTAAAACATCAGAATCTGGACCTGACCAGATAGCTCCAAATGACCTTCCATTTATTAGGAGGTGACTAGTAGAAGAGGCTGTTTTGGCCAGGACTTTCTGCCAATTTGAGCTTTGATATGTGGGCTTTGTTTATAGGGCCATAGATCTAGAAGTGGAAGATACATCAGAGTTCATCTTGCTCACCCCTACCCTCATTTTACAGAAGAAAAAACTGGGGCCTGGGGAGGGGGAAGTGACTTGCCCAAGGTCATACATATAGCAAGTGGTAGAGCTGGGATCAAAACCCAAGTCTCCAAGACTTCAAACCCAGTGCTCTTCAAGACTCCCACCATGTTTCCTTTCGCCTTATGGGATGATAGGCAGTCATGGTTCATGGAGATAAAGTGGAAAGTCAGAACTAGGAGACCAAAGGGATAAAAAATTCTGAATTCCAGGCAAGGCTTTAGGCTAGTAGCCAGGCCGGCATGAAAGAATCCAGGCCCTATCTCATATTCAAAAGTCTGTGGGGCAATGGATCCTAATAATTGTGAATAATTACAATATTATAGACATGAACTCTTTGCATTCTTGCCTTATCCAGGGAGCCACTCAGTTTTTGCAGAGGAGAAGCCAACCATCAGATGCGTGAACCTTCAGGTCTGCAAGTGAGAGCAGGTGACCCACCATTGGAAGGTGATTAGGGTTTGACTCTGGCCAAAGAAGGGAATGTAGAGCCAGAGCTTGAGGGCAGAGACTGGCAAAATAGCACCATGCCAACAGGAAAGAAAAAGAGGAGGCTGAACCAGGCAGGATGTCTGTGTGGGATTTATTTGAGATGTGGCAAAGTCTATTGAAAATTGGAACTTGGAGCCTTTGCTCTGTGGCACTCTCAATGACTATTGATTTCTCTACTGCTGAAATGTGAAGTTATTCATGCATATAGGTTCTGTCTAGTACAATTCACAGCCTCATTGATTAGCCTCCCAATCAATCCAAAGAAAAGGAGGAAGGCAAACTCTGCTTTAAATAACCAAGAATCATGAAGGCTTATTAAGATATTATGTTGGCATGAGGACTGAATCTATAGCATAGTATTCTGTTTTAGGATTAGTTCCATCTCAGAAGATATGGGGCATTTGAAGATGAAGGTTCTGTGGCTCAGTGGATAGAGCACCGACCACAGAATCAGGAGGACATGAGTTCAAATTCAGCCTTAGACACTAGCTGTATGATTTTGGGCAAGTGACTTCACCCTGCCTGCCTCAGTTTCCTCAAGTGTGAAATGAGCTGGAGAAGGAAATGGCAAACCACTCTAGCGTCTCTACGAAGAAAACCCCAGGTAGGGTCACGGAGGGTTGTATACCACAAAACAACAACAACGATGAAAAGGGTTAGCAGAAAGCAGTGTCTGAATGTGGACCATTACTGAAGTTCTGAGTCAGATGACACTTAAATCTGGTCTCAGGGATTATAGTGGTCCTGAGAATTGAGTGAGGTAACATCTATGGAAAAGGTCAGAGAGAGTCAAGGATTCCTGAATGGTAATGTAGGAAGGTTAGTGAGATATGTGAGATACTGGCCCAGGACCACTCAGCATGGTATGCCCACATCAAAAGCACTGTGCTTTATAAGCAAAGTACATTCTCAGTAGCTCAAAATAAATGTGAGATGCGCAAATTTAGAGCTGTCTCCATTCTAGGTGTTCATATGGATCGTTTATGCCTAACCTGTGGTAGAGCCTTCTGGACTCACATTGGTTTGATTGGCCACAGACAACACTGTACCTTGACCATTTTGGTCCACTTAGAGCATGAAGGACAACTACCAACCAATATACTTAGTCTAGCCCATACCCAGAAGGAATCCTTACCATTACCTCCTCCCTCTCAAGGCAGCCCATTCCATTTTGGGGCAGTGCTCATTGTTAGGAAGTTTTTCTTGATATCACACCTAAATCTGCCTCTTGGTAACCTTCACCCACTGCTTCTGGTTGCCTTCGGATGCCAAGGAGAACTTGTTAAAAGTTGTTTTCCCACATGCTAACCCTTTATATACCTGGAGGTAGCTATCATGGTCCCCCAGAGTCTCCAACCCTTTATATACCTGGAGGTAGCTATCATGGTCCCCCAGAGTCTCCAACCCTTTATATACCTGGAGGTAGCTATCATGGTCCCCCAGAGTCGCCAACCCTTTATATACCTGGAGGTAGCTATCATGGTTCCCCAGAGTCTCCAACCCTTTATATAGCTGGAGGTAGCTATCATGGTCCCCCAGAGTCTTCTCTGCTGACTAACTCCTCTAGTTTATTTGAGTGATCCTCATCTGATAGGAACTCAAAGCCCTCCCCATCTTGACTGATCTTTTCTGGATGAGTCTCAACTTATCAACACCCCTCTTAAACCTCTTAATATTGTTGAAAAGCCAGGCCAGTGTTATTCTCTATCTCTTTTGCTGAATAGGTAGCTCTGGATGAACGAACTGAATGGAGAATAAATAATTTAGAAGAAAAGGTAGTAAATTTTAAAAATTTTGTTTTTTAAAATTAAATTGTATTTTAAGAAAGTGGTACATCTTTCAAATGAAATGGAATTTTTAAAAACTAGAATAGATCAAACAGAAATCACTGACCCCATGAGACAGCAAGAAATATTAGAACAAAATTTTAAAAAATGATGAAAGAAAAAATGTAAGCTGTATGATGTCAAAGACACTCTTGGAAAACAGATTGAGAAAATTAAATAATTCTTGGACTCCATGAAAACCAGTTATGAAGGGATAGAGGAGACTCCTACCCTGTGTCCTGTGGGGAAGGCTGGTGTGTGAAAGAATATGACATAAAGAAAGGAAGAAAATGATTGCTAAATATGTAGAGCTGAATGTCAGTATGATGCCACCCCTGTATGTCAAGAGCTATGGAAAATTGTGATGAAGTGTTTTTTGTACTCCAGGGAAGGATGATATGCATCCACCAATGCTGTCAAGTGAGAGCACTTCCAGTAATGGACAGACAATGAAGAAATGAATAGCAGTAGTTGGGGCCTGGGATTGCCTGCCAAGGGGCCATAGGGTGGCTTGTTTGGCTGTTTTTCATCCAAGGATGTCCATTTTCTGGTATATGTATTTTTAAAGCTTCAGTTTGGGATTTTAGTTTTCCAAAAGACTTTTTTTATTCTCATGAAGCAATTCACTATGATGGCAAGAGCCCTAGCTGAGAGTTAGAAGACCTGGTCTGAACTTGGGCAAGTCATGTCAGCTCCTCTAGGCACCCTTTTCCTCTTTAAAATCAGGAGGTTTGATAAGATTGTCCCTGAATTTCTTTCCAGCTGTAGACCTAGGATCTTATGAATACATGTAGCTAGGTTGGTAGGAAATATGCAATGGAGTTTTTTAACTTGTTCATGCCCTCATTAAACCACATAATCATAATGCATTATGTTTGATCTGTGTTTAAATGCCTAGAAGTGTGTTAGTCTCATCTCCTATAACCAGCTTTTCAATGTAATAACCTGGACCTTAATGGAATTGGAATTTATATTTTAAAGATTAAAGTCTTTGCTATTAAGACAATCTATTTATCCTATCTACTTTTTTCTGCCTTTTATTTCAAACTGATAGATTTCAAGTGACCATTCTAAACCCATTTTATTACTTCCTGGGAAGCTCCCTTATATTCTGCACTTGTCTTGGTCTTATTCAATGTAACTGTAATAATTTGATTTTTTTATAGAATGTTCAGTCATGCTTTACCATATGGCAAGCATCATTTATACAGGAAAAGCTCCTCGCTGCTTTACCTTTGGAGGTTGTTGTAGTATCTCAGGAAAGGTTTCCCAAGCAAGCTGTTCCTCTCTCAAAGCCTATGCTGTATAGATATCTGCAGTGGTGACTCTTAAGGGCACCCTCTGCCCCTTGGTTTCCCTTGTTCTCCTCCCTCCTGGCCCTAGGCAGTCCAAGAATGTATCTATGATGAAAGGGTGGTGGGAAATCCCAGCACAGAGAGGAAGGGAGCCTACTTCCTTTCCCCCATGGATGAGGGCTGGAACTGGCCCCAGGAATTCACTGGTATGTGGAGCTTCTGGCAGAGCTAACTCCTGCTGCAGAAATTCAGGCAACAGAGATGTCACATAATGCAAGAAATAGTGATAGAGATGGGATCATTGATTTCCCTGATATATGGAACTGCCAGGGGGAAAACTCCTGGTACAGGTTGGCACCTTCTCTGCAATGTCTAGTGACCCTAGTCTTAGACAGTTGCTTGGGACACTGAGAGGTGAAGTAATTTACCCAGGGTAATGCAGAGGTTGGAGGTTAGGTCTCACCCGGCTATGCCATTCTTCTTTGAAAGCCTTGACATCACACTTGTAGACTGAGCAGAGATGCATTTTCCAAGTTGTTTTTTCTTGGAGTTGAGGTTTTATGCCTGTCTCACTTGTGGGTATGTCTCTTCCTTTTAAGAAACATTCACGTGGCACTTAAAAAGTTTGCATAGTACTTTATCTTTCTCATAATTTGATACAACCACCCTGTGAGGTAGGTACTGCTATTAATGTTTTTACTGATGAGGAAATTGAGGCTGAGAGATTAAATAACATATGCAGGGCCACAGAGCTAGTATATGTCAGACAGGATTCAACCTTTGTCTTCCTGAATCCAAGGTCAGAACTGTATCCACTACACTACATAGCTATTTCCAAATATTTACTGTTTTAAAGTGGGTGATTCATCACTGTCTTTAAATATTTGAAAGGCTGTCAAGTTGAAAGGGTACTGATTTACTCTGTTCTTCCATAGAGCAGAGCTAAGATCAACAGGCATAGTTTCAAATTGCTTTACAGAATTTTCACAGATCCACCAACAATGCCTTAATGTGCCTGTTTTTCCACAGCCCCTCCAGCATTTGTCATTTTCATCTTTGTGCAAATGTCAAAGAAAAAGGTTTCAACAAAATATGAGGAAATATTCCTAACAAGGTAGAACTCTTCAGCAATGGAACTGACTACTTTGTCAGAAGACAGTTGTCCATCATCAGAGTTATTTGGCATTCTTCCAGCAGAGTTGGTAAAACAATATTCTATTACATTCATATACCTCATTTTTTAGCCATTTCCCTGTAGGTGAGCACTCCCTTAGTTTCCAGTTTTGGACTGCTATGAAAAGAGCTGATATAAATATTTTTGTACATGTGGGTCCCTTTCCTTTTTCTTTGTTCTCTTTGGTGTATATAAGGTCATAGGATATGTATGAGTTAATGATGTTTTGGGTATAGTTCCAAATTACTTTCTAAAGTACTTGAAGCACTTCATAGATCCAACAGTTGTTAATGTGCCTGTTTTCCCATAGTGGCCCCACCATTTGTCATTTTTCTGTTTTGTTATCTTTCCTAATCTGCTAAGAGTGAGATGCAACTTTAGAATTGCTTTAATTTGCATTTCTCCAATTGTTAGTGATTTGGAGCATTTAAATATAGTTATTTATAACTCAGATTTCTTCTTTTGAAGATTGTGAGTTCATATCTTTTGACCACTTAACTATTGGGGAATAGCTCCTAGTTTTCTGTGTTTGGTTCACTTTCTTATGCATCTTCAAATAGACCTTTATCAGAAAAAGTTAGTGCAAAGATTTTTTTTCCAGTTAGGTTTCTCCTTCTAATATTAACTACATTAGATTTGTTTGAAGCATGTATATTTTCTAGACATTTATAATCAAGAGGGCTCTCACTTTAAAAAAAAACTCATCATACTCAAAACCCAATTTCCCAAACAGGTTCATTAGGAGGTGATTCTTTCCATTACAAAAAGAATATTTCCCACAGGGCTCCTTTAAGGATAGAGCTCCCTTAGTACATGGATGTGCTTGTTTGCAGATCATTAACTTTCTGGCATAGAGGAAAGGTAGAGAAAGAAGCTTGAAGGTAAATTGTTTAAAGCTACTGCCAGTTACAGACTGGAAACAGACAAAAGTCATCCCTGATGTTATGATGTATATGAATGGAAAAAAAAACCAGATTTCATCGACAAAAAATTCTGAACACAAATTTTAAGGAACACCTTTGTTGAATCGAATCAGGTGTTGGAATATGTATTTATATTAGTGAATTCTACTTTTGTCAATATAAAGTTAGCCTTCTTGATCATCCATGCTGTTATCTTTTGTAAAGGGAAAAAATACTACGTAGGATGACATTGTTTGAAGTGACACAGTTATGGTTAGAAAGAAGTTCACAGAAAACCAAAGATGGATGAGTCTATAGGACTTATCTAGCCTGACTTCTTTATTTTATGAAGGAAGAAGTTGAGGCTCAGGCTGTGGAAGAGGCTTGCCCAAGGATATTCAGTTAGTGGCAAAAATATAGTACTAGAATTCAGGTCTTAGCTCCTAGTGTTTCTGCTCCTGTGGTATCTGGAGCTTTTGTGCTCACTAATAATAAAAGACTTTTGACAGTTTTTCCCTGGAACTAGATGGCTACTGTTGTACTTGGTTTTCATCGATATTAATGACTGTAAGTCATCTTTTAAAAATCAAATGAAGGGCCTTGGATCATTTTTCTATGCTTTCTCTTCCTTGGACTTAGAGTGTAGCAATGTGGGTGAGGTGGGTGGCATGGAATTTCTTTACTCACTTCTTGCCCCACCAGTTGCAGCAGTGAGGACACAGCAGAAGCACATGGTGTTGAGAGACATATGCATGAATGTGTCCTGAGACCAGAGTTCTTGGACCTGCCTATCCTGTTTCTTTTTCTGAGTACAACTCAGAGACTATTGGTCATCAGAATAGATCTTTCAGCATTTGACCTTTGGCATAATCCTGAGTTCCTGAGTTGTTTAATTTGAAAGTTGGGCATTCATCTTTCAGAGTAGGGCAGCTATCCTTAATACCCTGTCTCTGAAAGGATAGAAGGAAGACCAACAGGACCATCCTGCAACTGAGAGATTAAGCCCATGTCTAGATCATCTTGGACCATGCAGATCTGAGGTGATTGGGGACATTTAGGTCTAAAGTATCTTTACTTTCTGAAGGGAGTCCAATCATGATTTGGATATTTGTTCATGCATGCATGTGAGTCCTTAGCATTTTCTGTGGTGGATGAAATAAACTACTCCATGGTCAATAAAAATGAAACAAAAATATAAAAAAGCCAATGAAGATCACATTTTATTTTTGTTATGATAGCAGGACAAATACAGAAAATGACTCATCACCCACAACCTGACAACAGAGCCATTCTGTTATGAAAGGCACTTTCACACTCATTAGTAAGTGTTCAGTTTGGAATACAGAACAGGGCAATCCCTTTTATTTAATAAAATAATAGCAGAGTTAGGATTCACGATATGCTGCCCAGTTCTTATGATCTCTTGGTCTGTTGCTCTAAGATGGCAAGGTAATCCTTTCATTTTGCCCAGAGTTTTCATTCTCACGATCACTAAATAAACCACTAGGAAATAAATTCTTAACATGGGGAAGAATTCTGTTATTGTAGTAAGCATTCCTCTCCTGTCCTACCCCCCCCATTTGGGGATAAAGAGGAGGATCAAAGAAGAGAGAAGAGCATTTTGTGGGGAGACAGAAAGAAAAGGCACAACTGCTCAGTCATTTGGTTACTGTTTTCTGTGTTATGGAGAAGTACCTTTGGACAGGAAAGCATAGAACTAATATACCAAAAACGGAATTGTTACCCATGATCAGTTAGGAAACAATAAATGAAGACATAAGTACCCTCCAGGTCACAAATCTCTTCCCCTTTCTGAGCCTCAGTTTCTTTATTTGTAAAAGAGGAATAGTAATGAGAGTATCCTGAAAGCCTAAAGCTATGGGGATTTCCTGTATCTCCAGAGTAGTCACAAAGGTCAAATGAGACAGTATGTATACTAATTGCTTTGTAACTGTACAGGTTCTCTCTCCTCTCTCCTCTCTGTCTGTGTCTCTCTGTATATAGATGAGTGTGTGTATATTATATATATGTATATGTATATATATATGTAGTGTGTGTGTGTGTGTGTGTACAAGTTGTTCTTTAACTGTTCATGAAGTTCTTTCTAACTCTTTACCATCTCCTCCACCCCCTCTCATTACACTTACACTTTCTCAACTTACACTAGTTCATCAATTTCTTGTAATGTGGTTTCCTATTCCATAACTCAACTGAAATTGTTCTCCAGTGGTTTGGATGATCTTGTAATTGTTGAACCCAGTGATGTTTTCTCAATTCTCATCCTGGACTTCCCTGCAATGTTTGACACTGTTGACTGTTACCAAGGCAGGTTCATAATAACAAGAGTGACAACCCATTCCCTCCATAAAGCAAAGGTGTAATCTCCCACGAATACACTCAACAGCAGCGAGAAGAGTGACCATTAGACAACTGGAATGCCCTTCTCATTGGTCTCCTTTCTTGCAATCTGTCACCTCTACAAGCTCTTCTCCCTAGAGCTTCTGTACAGGTGTTTGTTTCTAAAGGACAGATCGACTCAGAAAGTTGCCTCTCTCTTTTTCTTTTAGCATAAAGTATAAACTTTTATTTTGGGCATTTAAAGTCCTTCACTGGCTGACTCCCATTCTGCTTTCCAGGCTGATTACCCAGAAGTACCTCACAAATTTCACCCTTCAGCCAAACTGATTTCCTTGCTTTTTCCATATTCCACCTCTGTGCTTCTGTCCAGGGTGCGCCCCTCCAGAATAGAATACTCTTTCTACTCACCTTCACCCTTGGGGTTCCTATTTCCTTTCAAGGTTAAGGTCAAGTTGGACCTGTAGTCAAGAAGATTGGTGTTCAAATCCAAGCCTGAGACCATTACTAGCTATGTGACCTTAGGCAAGTCACTTAACCTCTTTTTGCCATAGGAGTGTAATAATGGCATCTGCCTCCTGGTGTTGTGAGGATCCAATGAGGCAATACTTGTAAAAAGCACTTGGCACAGTGCCTGGGCCAGAATAGATGCCATATGAATGTTTATTCTTTCCCTCACCTTGTAGAGGAAGCCTTTTTCTGAATTAGCCATTTTCAGTCCCCTCACCATTATGTTTCTTTTTGTATGCATGTTCCTTCCCTGCCTCTACCACCTAACCAAGGTAAGTTCCTTGAGGTCAGTGTCTTACTTTTGTGCATGTATCACTATAACCTAGCACAGTTCCCAACACATTGATGTGCAATAAATGCTTGTCAAATCCTCCCTAACTGCTTCTCCCTCTCAGGATAAGCCATTGACCCCTTCCAATGAGAGTCAAAGCTAGTCTTGGTACAGATGAATAGCTCCCCAAAATGATGCCCTTCTTGTGAACTTGTAGGTATTATAGAAATGCATGAGCCATTATTATTAAGAGGCTGGTTTGGGAACTACTGTTCAGTCTCAATCTTTCTGGATTTTACTTTCTCTCCTATCTCTGTGCCTTGTAGCCTCCATCCTCTCCACCTCCAGTGGACCATCCGCTTTCCCCGTGCCCTTATGGCTTACATCGTCCCCATCTCCAATGCCCTATCTCTCATGAGTCTTTGCTTGCTCTGCCTCTAATGCACTCTTCACGTTGGGAAACCCACCAAGACACAGCTCAAGCGCTGCCACCTAGCTGAAGTCTTTCCTTTTTTTTTTTTTTTTTTTTGCTTTTTGGGGGGGAGGGCAGTTGGGGTTAAGTGACTTGCCCAAGGTCACACAGCTAGTTTTTTGTGTTAAGTGTCTGAGGCTGGATTTGAACTCAGGTACTCCTGACTCCAGGGCCGGTGCTCTATGCACTGCTCCACCTAGCCGCCCCTAGCTGAAGTCTTTCTTGATCCCCTCAGTTACTAACTCATTCTCTCCCTCATCTCATTACCTTATATCTCTTTTGTAAAGTGATAGGAATTCGGGACTCTACCTAGGAATCATTGCCATCAAGAGCTCTCTGATAAGGAAACTCCCCCTACTAATGCAAGGCAGCATCTTCTCTGGAACTTAGCCTTAGATGCCCAGCCCACTGAGGTGTTGTGACTTGTCCAGAGTAACACAGCCACGATAGATCAGAGGCAGAATTTGAACCCAGGTCAGTTCAGCCTCCAGCTCTCTGTCCACTATGTCATGGTGCCTCTCTCATTTATTTTGTATATACTGAGCTACATAAATATTGTCTCTTCTGATAGAATATAAATTTTTCAGGGGCAGGGATTGTTTGATTTTTGGCTTTGATTCTCTACTGTTTAGCACACAGTGGGTACCAAATAAACGCTGGTTTATCAATTGATTGCCTTTTTTGATTGCAAAATTCTGTTGGCAAGTTAGCAGTGTCTGGCAGTGGTTCATTGGACTTTTTAATTGGCCTTGAAAAACTATGGTATGTGTATGTATTTGGGTATTTGCTTTCCCTTTATGGGACTGAGTTTACTCCAAGTGTCAGCTTCGAACGTTCTTCAATAAACTGTTATATTCTTTTCAAAGTTGCCACAGCCTTTTTCTTCTACCTTTTTCCCCCTGGCTTTTCTCCTCTCCTTGGCCATTTCCTTTTGGACAGCTCATAATTTTGGTTTCTAAATGAATCGCTCTCATGTCGTGTGTGTGTGTGTGTGTGTGTGTGTGTATTTTAGCATTCATACACAAAGGTAATCGAAATCAGTTCTGAGGGCCTTTTAAAAAGTCCTAATTTTCAGCTTAGCGCTTACCTCCTGATTGAAAGCCACATCCACAAAGTGATGGGGAAAATAAACATTGCTGAATTACATGACAATAATCACTACTTTCAAAAAAAAGAAGCATATATCTTCAGATAACTTCCAAGGCTTTCTGGCCAGATTTCCTGTAAAATCTTGAGCTTGGAAGAGAATCCACTAAGCTGTTTGGTATGTGGCCTGGCATTTAGTAAGTTACATGTCTTCCAATCTTGTTATTTCCAATTTTAGGTCTGAGCATATTGGACAAACTAACCAATCAATCAATAAACCTTCACTGGGGATACAAAGACAAAAAAGAAAATGTCCCCTTCCTGCCCTCAAGGAACTTACATTCTCTTGGGGGAAATAGCATAGATACACATAAGTAGATGCTAAGTAGAAATACAATAAATGCAAAGTCATTTTTTCTGGAGCATCGTGGAATCAGGAAAAGCTCCATGATGATGGTGGCTTTTATTTTGTTTTTTGCTTTTTTGGGGGGGAAAGATAGGGCAATCTGGGTTAAGTTACTTGCCCAAGGTCACACGGCTAGTTTTGTGTTAAGTGTCTGAGGTCAGATTTGAACTCAGGTCCTCCTGACTCCAGGACGGGTGCTCTATTCACTGGGCTGCCTAGCTGCCCTGAGGGTGACTTTTGAATTGAACTTTGAAGTAAATTTGGGATTCTGAAAGGTAGAGATGAGGAGGGAATGCTTTCTGGCAGGTAGGATGGTCTGTGCAAAAGCCTGGAGGTAGAATGGCACAAAGGAGCAGCAGCAAGAAAAGGAATACAAACACAAAATGTAAAGAAATATTTCATATAAAGATCTTGTAACTGACAACCCCCCCCCCAAGTTTGTTTGTTTTGATCCTCATCCCAGAGTAGTGGGCTGGTTTGTGCTGGTCCACTACCTCTCATTTATTTCATCCTCTCTTTGTTCCAGGATACTTTATGTAAGAAGGCTGACTAGAGCTTAGGGAGTATTGAAGGGCTGAGAAAGAGAGGGAAATCAGTCACATGAAGAATGGACTTATAGCCTTGGTCAAAAAACAACTATCTACAGATGAGGATTATTTTTGCCTAACTTGATATTTGTTATTGTAAGGTCATTGGAAAGAGGTATTTCTGTGGTAATATCTCCCAGGGAATCTTGAATCATTTTGACATATGAATGGCGTGATATCTTGTATAAGATCCAGGAAGATACTACTTTGTTTTACTGAGTAGAATGCTATCAGTAGATAACAAACACTTTGGCATCATTTATTTTTTATGTCTTTCTGTTGTCAAGTATTAGTTGTGAACTGCTCATACTTAGGTGTCTTCCCTACTCATACCTTCATCAAGGATGCCCACAAATTGTGTGGAGACAATTTCCCTAGAGGTTTTGTAGAGATGGGAGAGTAGGTGTGTGTGTACACACACACACACACACAAACACACACACGTTAGTAATTATTGATGTTTCTACCTTTGTTTAGAATCAGTAAGGTCTGAGTTTTGGATTTTTAGGAGTACTTTTGGTATTTTCTTCTCCAATTAATACCTTCAAATTGGTCCCTACATGTCCTCACAACTGGGTCACCTCCAGTACTGGTCTCGTTTGATCCATTTTGAGTGATTTTCTCTTTTTTTTCTTCTCTTTAAAGTAGGAATTCTTAACTCTGTAAACTTAAAGTTTGATAACTATTTAAATATAATTGATTTCTTTTGTAATCCCATGTGTTTTTTTTTTACTTTATGCATTTAAAATACTATTCTGCAGGAGGACCTGAGTTCAAATCCGGCCTCAGAGACTTAACACTTTCTAGCTGTGTGACTTTGGGCAAGTCACTTAACCCCAATTGCCCTGCCTTCCCCCCTCCAAAAAGCAAGAAAAAATGCTATTCTGAGGAGTTGTCCCTAGGCATCACTAGCTTGCAGCTAAATGGTGTAGTGGATGGAGTGCTAGGTCTAAAGTTAGGAAGATGTAGATTCTGATTAGCCTCATAGACTTGCTATGTGACCCTGGGCAAGTCATTTAAACTCTGTTTGATTCAGTTTCCTCATTTGTAAAATGGCAATAATAATAATGGTTACCTCTCAGGGTGGTTGTGAGGATCAAGTGAGATAATAATTATAACTTAGCACAGTGCCTGACTACCATCAACAGCATTACTGTTACCATCACCACCATCATCATCATCATCATTGCCTAAGAAATCCATATTAAAAAAGATGAAGAACTATTGCTTTAGATTAATGTCAACTTCTACTGTAAGAATCCCAAGGACTGTGATATTAGACTCTAAGCATTGTGGTTCTGGTATCCTTGATGGGGAAACTGGTTGAAAAGACTTTTTGCAAATCTTTTCTATTTTAATTATGTTTGTAATTCTCTTTCCATTTTCATCCTTGAATGCTCTTGGGGAAATTTTGCATAGTTGGACTTCTTCACAAGCTTTCTTTCTCTTGGTTTTATTTTGTACCACTCTCCTGTTTTTTGAGACTATACTGCTCACAATTTTCTGTCATCCTTCTTTGTAAGATCTTATACATGAGTTTATTTTCTAAGCTGGTATTGTCTTTGGGGGCCATCTCTTTCCTTTGGGCCAGTAAGCCAAATGTTTGCTGACTAAAATACTTCCTGGGCTCTTCTGAGCTCTTTGTTGGGACAATTAATGTACATTGGTTTAAGTTGTAGATGAAATGACAGTCAGTGGTGCTATCATTTCTGTTTTCCATTTCCTATTTTTATTTTATTACTTAAATAATTCTGAATTAAGTTTTAATTTTATGCCATACTTACGTCTCAATACTATTTTTCCTTCTTATTTGTTATAAATTCTGATCTTAGCTTTGGTGGTTTAACTTCACAGAGGGTTGACCCCAGCGTGTCTCCCTTGTACATAGTAAGTCTCTTCCAGGCTCTTAAAATGTAGTCAAGCTCATTCCTTGTGGTGTTGCTCACCATGTCCAGTATATACCCAGTTCTTCTCCTCCTCCTCCTAGTCATGATATAGTGGTGTGAGGCTTTTGCATAATCTACAAGTATTTGGTCTCTCTCGTTTTTTTCTTTGAAAACACAAGTTTCTCATACACTTCTCTCCATCATCACCTTTTCCCTCCTTTGCACCAAAGGCATCAATAATGAGTGTATGTTGATTTGATTTAGAGGGTTTTATAAAGTTCTTCATAGAATTACTCTTCCTTTTTGTCCCCATCAACTAATGTTGATGTGTAAAAGGCAATCATTTTCATGGTATTCTTTGTAATGTTAATTACAATTAACATTAGTACTGTAATATGTAATGACCAAATGACCTATGAAACAATTATTTTTCATAGCTTTCAGGCATATGAAAGCATCCACTATGTCAGCTCCTTTGTTTATCTCTAAGGAGTACCCATGAGCTATTCTTCTATTCAATTCCAGCTTCTATAGGAAGGTATGTGCTTACCCAGACTGTGCACCCATGGGATACAGAGATCCAGCATAGAGGCTAGGTTGAGGCGAGGGAGTCCCTGTGGACAGTGGGGGCCTCTACATTGCCCCTGTTTAGAGATGGAATTGTGTTGATTGTATCAGGCTTCAGAACATCTCAGAGCTTCCTGGAAGAGATCTGTAGTCACTGAAAGTTTAACCTTTCCAAGAATGCAGGAAAGACCAAATGGATGAAGAATTGTGTGTTTCCCAGATTTCAACACACATCAGAATGGATACTTTTTTATAGCTTTCCAATAATATTCATATCTGAGATAGACAGTGCAGATGGATAATGAGTTGGGCCCAGCATTGATAAGGAGAAGAGTGGGCTGGATTATGTTTGGGAAATCTCAAAGCATGTTTACTGACCCCAAGCTTCCCATAATAGCAAAGGTCCATCTTTTCAGTAAAAACATTTTGCTGATGTTTCCATATGGTAGCAACTCCTGAAATACACCTGCCCCTGAAGAACTAAGTGTGAGCATCACACACAGGGCAACAGAGAGGTGTGTGGTGGATGAGGGCAGATTGCAGTAAATAACCGAGGTGTAACTCTGAAGAACAAGAGTTAAGACCCCTCACCAAGGGATTGTATGATGGAAAGAGAAGATGAGCTGGTCATGTAGTAAAAATGAGGTATGAGAGGTAGAGGGACAAATCCTTCTATTTCTGTTATTTTTTAGTGTTCTTATCATTAATGAATGTTGTGTTTTATCAAAGGCTTTCTTCCATATCTATTGGTATAATCATGATTTTTATGGGTGTCTTATTTATATGATTTATTATGCCAATCAGTTTCCTAATATTGGACTCTGCTTGCTCGTGTGGCATAAATTCTGCTTGGTCATAATGGCTAAATTTTGGATATATATCCTCTTTTATTTTCCAGTTGTTTACTTGATTTTTTTGTATTGATAATGGCATTAGCTGTCTTTCTTAATTTGCAAAATGGTTTATTGTTGGTTATGGTTTGTTTCCTAAATGTTCACTAGAGTTCACCTATGAATCCATCTGTGCCTGTTTTTTTTTCTTCGAATGTGGCAGATTGTTAATGGCATCTTCGATTTCTTATTCTGATATTGATTTATTTAGATTATTTGCTCTTTTGTAATGTGGTTATTTTATATAGTCATCCATTTCTTTAGTTCAATTGCGTATAGCTATGTATCAGAATCTCTGATACTTGTCTTTATTTCTTCTAAATTCATTGTCTCTCATGTCTCATTTTTGATTTTTGGTAACCTGATTTTCCCTTCTCCTCTTTTTGATTCAGTTTGTTGATGGTTTGTCAATTTTATTGGTCCTTTAAAATAGCTTTTAAAATTTGTTAACTTAATTGGATTTTTATACTCTAGTCCATGAATTTCTTTTTTCATTTTGATGAGTTCTTGCTTTGTCCTTGGTTTTGAAGTATTAATTTGTACATTTTTGAATTTCCTTAACTGCAAGCTCAACTCATTAATCTTAACTTTTCTCCCCCTTGTTAATATAACTACTTAGGGATATAAATTTGCCTCTGAGAATTGTCTTGGCTGCATTCCATAAATGTTGATATGACATATTTTTATTGTCATTATCTTTAATGTGATTTGTTATTGTTTTTATGGCTTTGTCTTTAACCAAACTGAGTCAACGTATCTTGTATAGAAGTGCATCTTTTGCTAATATTTCTTACATTGGTTATTCTTCTTATTTAGCTTTATGATCTCTAAATGTGATATTCTCAATTTTTGCCTTTCTGAATTTATTTTGAACTTTTGTGCATATAATCAAGTATTGTAACTATTCCATATTTATTTGAGAAAATGCCTATTTCCTACTTTTAGCATTGTTTTTTTTCCATAAAATTATCAAGTACTATTTCTTCAGTACTCTGTTCAAGTATATAACTTCTTTCTTGTTTCTCCTTTTGTTTGATTTGTCATGCTCCATTTGTACGCTTTTGAGATCTCCTGGTATTTTTGGTTTTCTTTGTAATTCTTTTTGTAATTCACTTACAAAACATTCTGTTACAGATTTAGTTGCCATGCCATTAGGCACATAGACTTTTTTATATTGATTGCTAGCCTTACATTGTCAACTCAATCTTTAAATATTCCCTTGTTTTCTCTCATAATGGTTTTTTTTTCCTTTTGAATTCAGCTTTGTCCGGTATAGTCATTGGAATTCGCCAGCCACAGTAAGTTTTAGTTTCTTGAATGACTGGAAGGTATGGAACTCTACAGTTTCTGAAGAATTGTGTAGTGGTATAAAAATATCATTAGAGAGAGATTTTGCAGAAAGGGATAACCAGTGGACAACTCTCCTACTCCTATGGTATCCATAGCATGTCAGGAGATCTTATGGAAAGCATGATGGTTGTGCTCCTTGTGAAGTAATTACAGGAGGAGAAGGATGGGGGTTACAAAGTATGAGAAGCCATTGGAGAGGTCACCACATTGAAGAAATCACACCTCCAGTGATATATGATATCATGTCTGATTATACTCTGCAATGTCTTTTGCCACTTATAGGCATATTTCTTTTTGGCAAAAACAATATTGGGCTTATTTTTCTGCTTCCTCCATTTTTATGCCCTTTGTTCTCCAGTAAAATAATTCTGCTTTTTATCGAGTCTCTTGTTTTCTTCATATTTTCTATGGATGCTGAATGAATATAGATCAAGGGCATTCTTGATTTAGGTATGAGAAGGGAACAGGCAGACTTTCACAAATGATATTCTACAGCAGAACACATCTTTACAATCCCAGATTTGACTGAAAGGCATATGTTAAAATACGAGCTTTCACTGTGTTTCCAGTTCTCTGAAAAAAAAATAACAACCCCCAAACAAAAACATTTAATTTAGTTAAGTACAATACTGCCCTCTTCCAACAAAGTATCTCCTACCCATATGTCAAAATGACTCAAGATTCCTTAAAAGATGTCACAATAGATAGAGCTTTATTCAATATCTTGTAAGACTTAAAATATGGAGATGTATGCTCTCCAAAGGTGTTTGTCACTGTCATGGTGGAGATATAACACTGACTGCAAGTGGAAGAGGAATTCCCAAGGAATGAGATGCTTTTGTATTAATTGCATTTAGTCCTAGAATGTTGCATATTCCTATGTGAGACCCATATTCACTTTTTACTTTTTCTTTTTTTTTTTTGAGGGCAATTGGGGTTAAGTGACTTGCCCAAGGTCACATGGCTAGTTTTTGTGTTAAGTGTCTGAGGCCAGATTTGAACTCAGGTCCTCCTGACTCTAGAGCTCTATTCACTGCACCCCCTAGCTGCTCCGACCCATATTCACTTAACAGATGTTGACTTAGCTTTCCGCTCTGGAACGAACCAAGTGGGTGAAGAATTCCTGTTGTCCTGTGCACTTGGATGGATGGCCCATAGAATTAGTCCATCAGTAATATGTATCTTGGGCAGACATGCATGGACGATGAGGTGAACCAGAGTTGGGCAGGATGAGGGCAGATTGCTGGTTTACTTTTAGGCATTACGTGCCCAAATGTCTTTCAGAAACAAAGATCCATCTTTTAAAAAACTCATTTATTTACTTGTTTATTTTAGCAACAGCATTCTTCTGGCAATACTGTGCATCAGGGTAAAAGATAGAAAAGATTGAAATACTAAAGTCTCCAAACGGCTGAATTTCATTATTGTGTGGTCCTGAGATTCCTTCGCTACACTCCATTCCTTCTTTATTTCACCTCATGATTTTACCCCCAATTTTATTTCTTTCTTTAATTCCATCCTTATGTTTATTATCCCTTTTATTGTGTCTTGAGGAAATTCTGACTTTGTTTCTGGCACAACTACTCTTGGTTTCTTTTCACTGTGTTTTTCTTCTTCCCTTTTTGCCTTGGCTTCTCTTAATCCATAATACTTTTTCATTCTGTCAGAAGTTTTGCTTGTTCATTTCTTTGAGGGCTTTTGAAAAAATCTTTTGAGAATTTCTGGGGGTATTGCTTCTTTTGGTCATTGCTCTAGCCAGTTTGGAAGGGAATGTTGAGTCAGAGCATTGCTCCCTTGCAATCCCTCATTCTGTCAATTTCCAGAGCTCTCCGTGTTTTTTCCATATGGTTTCTAAGAAAAAAAAATCTCTCCTCTCTCCAGTTGGAGACATGTGGCCATATCATCAAACTTGGACGTCCCTCACACGGCGTGGCAAGCAAATTCTCTTGGTGGTGGTTCTGTGAAGTAGATTGTTCCTGAGGCCTCAGGTTTTTTTCCCCTTCTCCCTTTGAGGAAAGTACAGACAATTTCAGCTGTTTAAGGAAATTGTATTCTCCTCTGTACTAGTCCATCCTGATGTATATATTAATTTTTAGGTATTCTCTCTTCTTCTTTCTTACTCTGAAGTAAAGTATGAGAGTTTGGATGTGTGAAGAAGGGGGGAAGGTGACAGTGGTGGCAGTGGTGGCGTCTAGGATTATCTCTGTCTCTGACATGGATCAGTAGACCCAGCTTCATCAGTGACTACTACTGGTCAATGCTAGAGAAAGCTCTGCCTTGAATTGCAGCCTTAGTAGCATGCACAGACCAGTGGGTCTTCACAGGGTCTGGTGCTCTGGGGACAGAGTTGGACAACACCATCCTAGACCAAGAATTAAAGACTGATGCTGAGTATAATTTGTCCACCTCCAGGAGGGGAGGCAGCGTTGTGCTGTGGAAAGAATTTGGGCCCTATAGAAAGGGTTCTTAGCCTTTTTTAGTCCTGGACTCCTTGGAAACTCTGGTGGTATCTATGGACCCCTTTCCAGAACAGAGGTTTTGATAAAACACACAAGATTACAAAAGAAAGCAATTATATTGAGAGAGTTTCCATAATATTAAAAACATGTTTATGTATCTCAGATAAAGAGCTCCAGCTATAGAACCAGAGGACCAGGAGTTAAAATCCAACCTGACACTGCCTATGTGATCTTGGCTAAATTATTAAATCAGTTTCCTCACTTAAATGAGGGGATTGACTAAAGGAATCACAGAGAACTCTCTCAGTTTCAGATCTGTGACCATCTCAAAATGGAGGGGGTGGATATGTGGGGAAATATATGTGACAGATGCCAGAATGAGGCCAACCTGATCCAGGAGGCCTGGAAGAATCTGGGATAATTTGAGACTCATTGTAGTTCCTAGGGAAAGAAGCCAGGGAGCTGATAGTTAGAACTGCAGAGTCAATGAGGAAGTGTTTGTTCACACAGTGGGCTAGAGCCCAAAGGGATGGTCCTGCTGCCACGTACATGGCTTTTGGTTCTGCTCTGGTAGATAGGTGTGCTTTGGCTGCAGTTGTTACTGTGTGAGTGGGCATCTGTGCCCATGTCTGGTCACATTGCTGGGTCTGTGTCACTGCTGACAGTGTAGGCTTGGAGAGGAAGGATGAGAAGGAGCCCTGGACACATTGCTGTGAGACCTAGGGACTTACTATGTGCCAGGCCCTGTGCTCTGTGCTAGGGATACAAAGAAGAAAAAGAGAAGCAATCTCTGCTCTCAGGAGGCTTACAGTTTAAAGGAGGAAAACAGTACCCCAAAGGAAACTGAAAAAGAGAGGGGCGACAGGGGACACTTGACAAGAGGGCATGATGATGGTGGTGGAGTCAAAGCCAAGTCAAGCAGCTGGTGGCAAATGAAGAGCTGGTTGGGATTTCGAGCCTTCTATGATAGGATCTTGTCATCAGGGACAGTGTACTTTATCAAGGGACCCAGCACATACATAAACCAGCATATAGAATCTATGCAAAATGATATAGGAGGGTTATAAAGCACATGACCTCTAAGGGGGTTTAGTGATACATCAGTCCACCAGAAGGGACCTCAGAGGACATCGAGGCCAACTGTCTCTCTTTACACAGGAGGAAGCTGAGGCCCAGGGAGGGGAAGGGACTTGACCAAGGTCACACATTTGGGATCACAGATCTAGAGCTGGGTGTTTAGAAGCCATACCATCCAAACCCCTCATCTCATTTTTGACTAGTCAGAAGAGCCACATCTGACTCCCACATGTGCCAAGTGGTCTGTGGATCAGCCACTTCCCCTCTCAGCCTCACTGTCCTCATCTGTGAATTGGGGGTGGTAATGATAATACTAGTAGTCACAGAGGTGTTGGCAGGAAGTCATTCTGCTAACTCTGAAGTGCAATGTAAGTGGTTGTTATTAATAAGGCTCTTTTCTGGGCTAATGTTCTACTATTAGCTAAGGATAAAGTGACTGGACTTCTCAAAAAGGATGTCTGGTGATTTTTTACATGCCTACACACATACATATACATATACATGCACACAAACGTGTCAGACACACATGTTTATTCATATACATGCACACACACATAGACATACCACACAATATATGTGTGGTAAACATATATGTATGCAACGCATTTACACACCTCTGCATGTGTGTAAGTATATACACATCTATGTACATCTATACTCATACATAAATACACACATATGATTGTTTGCCTCCCAAGGAACCTCTGACTGGCTGTTGTTTGACTTTTCTTTACTCACACTATTCTGTAAGGGGATTAAACAAATAAAAACAGACTTATCTTCCATCCCCTCTGTTTCTAAAGCCTAGATCAGATTGGCTTCATTGGGCTAAGCTTTCACCAGCTCTTTATTTGAATGGAGTAAAAAAAAAAAAAGGTTTACTTGCCACCCACTATCCCCACCTCTGAATTGTAGATGCCCCTTCTTCCCAGAGGACAGTTCAGTGTATCTCTGAAGGCAGTCAGTCATTTTTGATTAAGCAGTGATTTGATTAGATAAAAAGAAAAGTTGCTTGAGCATTCATTTTTCCAGCAGCGCATAACTAATTTATGCAAATTCCAGTGGTGCTAATCTGCATGCAAAATATAAAAGTGTGATTACTAAGCCATGTGCACCTGTATTGGAGTTTAATCAGGTACAAATATTAATGGCAAGACTAAAGCTTTAAACAAAAGGCCCACAGCTGTCCGTGGTTGGTAGACTACTACCTTGGGTAATCTGGACGTTTTCAGCCTTGACAATGGTCCTTTCTCAGGAAACACTAAACAATAAGATTGGTTTCAGTAGCAGCATTCTGGCAAGATGGAGATGAGATTTTCGATAAATGATTTGCGCTCCATTACCTAGTCCAGTTGCAATCAGGCTGTTTGAAATGCCTAAGGAAGCCATGTGCTCCAGGAGCCAGCTAATCTTTCCCTTTCTCAGTAGATGTTAGGAAACACACCGGTGTGTCTCCCTGCCTCTCAGATCTCTCTCTGTGAAGTTCGACATTGGCAGTCAAGCCTTTGACACACTGCATTGACGTGTTCTCTAGATGTTTTTTGGATATTGGTCTTAATAGAGACCTTCATGAAAGTGAACATGAGTATGAGAAATGGGCCTATATACTTTACTTTGGATGCTACCCTCCTCCTTCCCCCCTCCTTCAGGCATACAGCCGGGTGCCAGGCAAACTTAGGTGCTTAACAAATACTTACTGAATTAGTTGATTGGATAATGTTGAACTTGAACCTCGGAAAGTAGATAGTTGATTGGCCCTGCCAACTCTAATTCTCTGATCTATTATACTGAGGAAAATTAAAGTAAAGTCATATATGCCTATGGTTTTCCATACACGTAATAATGTATTTAAACCTGACTCATTTTTTTTAAAACATTGACTTGTTTATTTACTGTTAGTTTACAAGATTCACTTGAGTTTCAAATTTTCTCCCCTCCTTTCCCCTTCCTGCCATGGTGGTGCGCAATCAAGTACAGGATCTGCAAATACTTTCATATTGCATAATATTTGGGTTGTATAGAAGGATTTTAACCAATGGAATGAACAATGGGAAAGAGGAAGCAAAACCAAACATGGAAAAGAACAATAGCATGTAGATTGCTTCAGTCTCCATTTAAACTCTGGTCTTTCTAGATCTTTCTCTGAATGTAGATATCTCCTTCCATCCTGATACTTGTAGAGTTGTCTTATACCTGTGCTTTGCTGAGAAGAGTCCAGTTTATCAAAGTTGGTCATCACACATATGATGTCTGACTCATCTTTCAAGGCACAGCTCAGTTGCTGTGAAGACTTCCCTTAGTTTACCAAGAAGATGTGAACTCTCTCATAAAGTACCATGATCCTTCATTCCCATGGCTTTTAGGTATTTATAGTCTATTTTGTATCACATCAGGCATTTACTTATTTATTTTAAAAATATTTTTAAAAATTTGTTGCTTTTATGTAGCCTATATTTGCCCCCCATTCCATTTTTATTTTTGTGAGCTCCTTGAATTCAAGGATGATGTCTAATCGTGGCCTGTAATTACCCCAAAACTGAATAAAGAGCCATAAATGTTTGTTGAGGAAGTGAATGGATAGTTCTATATTATTCCAGTTACTCCCTTTGGGTGTCATGCCAATATTTGGTCCTCATTTGGACATAATATTAATATTTGGGCATCATGCCAATGTTTAGCCCTCATTTGGGTATGATATCAACTTTTGGGCCCCATCAAAAAGCATGTGATGATCATTTGATCTCTGTTTCCAATTTCTTTGAGAATTTTAGGTAATTATGCAGATTCCCCACCATCTTTGGCACAGGAAGATAAAAGCCACACATAGAAGGAGATGATAGAATGGAGGATACCTTGCTTGCCAGTGTTCTCCCATTTCTTTTAGGAATCACAGTGTCTAGAGCAAGTGACTTGGAGTCAGAAAGATCTGAATTCAAATCCAACCTTAGATACTAGCAGTGTGACTCTGGGCAAGTCACCTCACATCTTTTAACTTTATCTCTTCTCTGTGTTGTGGGGATAATAGTAGGCCTCATAAAGTTGTGGTCAGGATCAAGTGAAACTGTAAAATACTTTGCAAACTTTCACATTCAGTATAAGTGTTAGTCATGATCATGATTTTGTGATTCTGCTCCCCTCCCTCTTCCCCACCTGAGTTTCATTTAATAGGAAAAGTCTAAAGATTGAGTCTATTAACCCAGCCCAGCCTTCATGATTTACAGTTTGTCAGGATGAGACAAAATCTTGTTTCCTACTTGATGGTTTTTAAGGTGGCCATAACATGCCACTCCTGCCTCAGTGTTACCTTTGTAAATCCAACAGTTCTCACGTTTGCTCTGTCTTGGTGAGAGGGACAGTAGTCAAATGTTGGTTTTGTTGTTTGTTTTGGAGTTTCCAGAGTAGGTTAATCAAGATGGTACCCATCAGATGAGATCACTTGAAGGACCTGGGGATATTTAGTTTGGAGAAGAGGAAATCAGGCAGTGGGGGAGAGAATTGGAGCACAGTTGATTTCTGCAAGTATTTGGAGGCTTGTTGTGGAGAAGAGAGATTCAACTTACAAAACCAGGAGTAATGGACAGAAATTGTAGAGAGGCTGCTGATGACCCTTCTGATTTCCTGAATCTGATTCTGTTAAGTATCTGAAGCTATGGGATGCTGGGAGAAGATGGTGGAAATGGGAGAAGAGACTGGATTTAATTCTGTTTATATGGGCTTAATGCAAAGCTGGTAACTCCTTTTTATTGAAAAGCTCAAGAAAGGATTGGATTATCATCAAGAACTCTCTCATGAATGCAACTGGACCTGCAATCACTTAGTAATTATGTGACCTTAGGCAAGTCATTTTAACCTGTCTTCCTCAGTTTTATCTACACAAGGATTATATTAATAGCACCTACTACACAGGGTTGTTGTGGGGATCAAATGAGATAATATTTGTAAAAAAGACTTAGTTCAGTGCCTGGCCCATAGTAGGTTCTTAATACATGCTTATTCCTTTCCTTTTCCTCCATGGGCCTTGAAATGGAGATCCTGAGTGCTTTTTGAATCTATTATCTTCCCAGAAGACCTGGATGGCTTTGAATAACAACTGGTTCCAAAGAGTATAGTAGAAAGAATGTTGGGGAAAATAGAACATTGATAGAGTGCCTACTACATGCCAGATGCTGTGCTAAGCTTTGGAAATGAAAATAAAACAAGAAAGACAGTCCCCATGAAAGATGAGAGCTTCCATTCTAATGAGGGATGACACATAAAGGGCAGCCTGAAAGTGGGGAGATACTCACATGGGAGAAAGGCTGGTGTTGTAAGAAGAAGGGGAAATCCAGAGAGTGGAGAGTGGGGCCAGGAGTGAAGTAAATATGGCCACCTCAAGAAATGGTGGTCTGGTTGATGGACTTATAAATCAAAAGGCAGGGTTGCAGGCCAGAGATCATCTCCTGGGGGAAAGATTGCTGGGGGAAAGTAGAGCAGATACTTGTGTAAGGAAGCACCCTAGCATACCCAGGGCAGCTGTTAGCACAGGTTCTTAGATCTGCTTTTCTAAAGGAAAGCAACTCAAAGTGGGTTAACAGTCTTTCTTTAATCAAACAAGCATATCATTTACCTAGTTCAGGGGGAAAAGTCAGCACCC
>CM053602.1:45426280-45470778 GCA_028646575.1 Pseudocheirus occidentalis
AAACAAGCATATCATTTACCTAGTTCAGGGGGAAAAGTCAGCACCCTGAACTCCAGAGAATACAAACACAAGTTCAAGCAGACCAAGAAACAGATCAGCAGATGGGCTTCCAACCATCTGACCATCACCTCCATTACCTATTCAAGTTACCAGAGAGGGAAGCACCAACATCTGGGTTTTTCAAAGGGGGGGGGGCACTCACAGCTTCCCAGAGTCTCATCTGGCCAAATCACACAACTCTTCTAAAAGTGAGCCCCAAAGCAAACCTCACATCAGCAGTATATATAGCCTTCTCCTAGGTCAGAGAATGTCACAGCCCTCTTGACCCACTGTCCAATCACAAAGTAACAAGGTGTGGCCATTCCCAAAAAAAAGGTCTCCTGCCACAGGCTCCACGTGACCACATTCAGCCTATTAGGGGGCAGAGTATACCTTCAAATCAGGGAACATTCTCAGAGCCACTTAAGCCTATCAAAGGGTCTAGGGGCAGGGAAGATCTTCAGATTCCCATTACAACACTCAGGTTCAAATCCTGGTTCTGATGCTTAAGGGCTCAGTGACCCTAGGCAAGTCACCTCCCCTCTATGGATTTCAGTTTCTTCATGTGTAAAATAGGCATAATAATATTTATATTCCGTATTTCATGGTACAGTTGGGAGGTTCAAATGAACTAATATGTGGAAAGTGTTTTTGTAAACCTTAAAGCACTTTAGAAATGTCTGTTTTCATTATTGAATACTTTGTTCCTCTGGGTCCCCAGCTACTAAAGAAAAAAGTTAACCTCATGGTCTGGATAGATAGTTAATAGTAATCCATCTTTCCTGATGGAAAATGCCAGCCATGTCTAGAGAAAGAACTATGGCATCAGAACACAGAGTGAAGCAGACTATTTTGTTTGATTTTGTTTTTTCTTTCTTATGGTTTCTCCCATTCCTTGTAATGCTGTGCAGCATGACTAATGTGAAAATGTATTTAATAGAAATGTATGTGTAGAGCCTGTACTGGATTGCATGCTGTCTTGAGGTAGGAGAAAATGTAAAACTTATGAAACTGAATGTTGAAAACTAAAAATAAGTAAATTAATAAACTGAAAAAAATATAACCAGGGCTATAAAACCTCCCAGTCTCAAACTAACCCAATTCCAGCACTGGTTTCATATACTCTTTACAGAACTCTTAAAAAAGAAAGATGATCACTTAGCCCAAGTGTGGGGAACCTGCGGCTTCAAGGCCACATGTGGCCCTTTAGATCCTCAATTGTGGCCCTTTGACTGAAGCCAAACTTCACAGACCAAATCCCCTTAGTAAAAGGACTGTTTCTCTAAACTCAGTCAAAAGGCCACACCCAAGGACCTAGAAGGGCACATGTGGCCTTGAGGCTGCAGATTCTCACCCCTGTCTGTTTGGACAAGTCCCTTGGGAGGGACTGGAATTTTTCAGTGCATTTTCTTGAGGTTGACAACCAGACCATACAACATAATGAACAGAGTGCCAGATTTGGAAATGCCTGGGTTCCGGTCCTACTTTTGACACATGTTAGCTCTGGGATTGTGAGTGAATCACTGAACATCTCAGTTCTCTAATCACTAGGACTCTTATTCCTGCGTTGCAGATCTGTACAGAGACAGCATGATGGAGAGCACTGGCATTAGATTCAAACTAATGCATATGCAAGGCTCCCTATGGGCTCTGTATTGACCTATTTCTAAACGTAATATATATTTTATTGTATTTTAATTTATTTTGTTTAAACATTTCCCAATCATATTTTAAGCTGGTTCAGCCCACATCCCGGGCATGTTGTGGGTCACATGGGTATGTTTGACACCAGTGGTGTAGTGGATAGAGGGCTAGACAAAGTAAAGAGGACCTAAGGCCTAATTACACCTCAGGTTCTTATTAGACATGGGGCTCTGGCCAAATCTTTTAACTTCTCTGGGCCTCATTGTCATCATCTATAAAATGAAAGAATTGATTTAACCTTTTAGGTTCCTTGCCATCTCTGGATCTGTGATCCTGAATGTGTGACCTTGGCTGAGTCACTTCCCTGTGTTTCCTCTTCTGCGAAATGAAGGTTGCACTAGATGACCTTTGAGGTACCTCCCAGCTCCAGGTACCTGTGCTTGTTAGTTCATCAGTATGTCAACATTATGCTTCTGAATTTCTTCATCTTGACCCAGGTGTTGCAGTGCATTGTTTCCATCCCCTTCCTGCACCCTGTCCTTCCCTTTGAACGAATAGTTGAGTTCTTTTCGAAAACATTGCTGCTTCTGAGACCCTAATGTTTTTGTTGCCCTTGCCAGAGAGGCCTCCAGAACCCAGTACACCAGTGGTAGTGGCATTCCAAACCGAATGCCTATGGATTCCAGCAGATGTCCTGTTTATTTTTTCCTAGATGATGAATGACTTTGAGATGGTTAAGGTCTTGTGCTGTTTGGTACTCTGGTGCTTTTAATAAACACCTCTCAATGACACTAATTAGGGAGGATGTTATTGATGGCTCCCACTCAGTCTTCCTTTGTGATGAGGCCAAAGGGTAGAACTCTTTTCAAGCTTCCAATGGGCCAGGAGATGGGTTTGGCTTAGCTCACCGGTTCCCGGAAGTCATCGGTGAATTGCCACTCTGGGTCCCTGTGAAAGACAAGCCAGGTCGAATGCTCCCACATTTGGATTGAATTTCAATTTGTGGAGCTGCAGAAAACTCCCCTGGGCTCAACTCCGAGGAGCTTTCTAGAGATTGCCAAAGCTTTTGCAAGGTTGTTGGCAAGGGGAGGAACACCAAGCAGATGTTCCAGTAGGATGGAGCCCATTCCTGAGAACTATTCTCGGGAAGTCAATGAGAGGGATTGGAAGGAAGGCTGGGTTGGAGCAAAGAGAGGGAAGAAATACTTGTGCTTACACCCACCGAAGAAATAAGTTTACGTATTTTAGACTTAGTGGCTCAGATGTTCCAGGCTGCTGAAGAAATTTAAGATGTAGTCACTAATTAATCACTTGAACTTTGCATGGAGACTCTGGCACTGCTACTAATCTCACGACAACTGGCTGTTTCCATAGCAAAGGTTTTGTTTTAGATGATTCCTGTCTTCTTTTCTCTCTTTCTTCGTTTTAAAAATGCATCAAATACCTGGGCTAGAAGGTACCTTAGAGATAATTTAGGCCACTCCTCTCATTTTACAGATGGGGAAACAGGGCCAGAGAGGGGAAGTTGCTTGAAGGCACCCAGGTAACAGGTGCCCAATGGATCTGAGATGACTCGTAAATATTAAAGGCTGGCATTCATATTAACTGTTATTATTGCCTACTCTCAAATAAACCATTAATAATAGTGGATGTTTATGAAGTATCTTAAAGTTTGCAAGGCACTTATCATTCATTATTTCATTTGATCATCAAAACAACCCAGGAAGTTAGGTGTCAGAGTTGGGTTTTTTTTTGGGGTGGGGGAAAGGAGTGAAATTATAGCTATGATTTTATTGTTTTGAGAAATTCCTGTTGAGAAAGCTCCCTGTACCAATGGGAATTAGCAGCTGTATTGCAATTTATAATCTCAGGATTTTGCTTAGAGAGCCAAGAGGTTAAGTAATTTGTCTGGGGTCACGGTACAGCTAGGTCATTATTAGTGTGAGTAATGAACGCCCTGAAACTGTCACATTATTTGAATGCATACTGCATGTTTCTCTTGGGCTGGAACCAATTGCTGTATTTTATATAATTATAGCTTTGAATTTTAATCTGTGTTGCCCCTTTTACTCCATTGATTCATTATTTTCACTTATTGGGACCTAGTTGTTTCAGTCGCAGAACTTGAACCCCGTTCTTCTTGACTTAGATGTCTGCTCTCTGTCGCCTAGAACAGGGGTGGGGAACCCGCAGCCATGAGGCTACATGTGGCCCCCTAGATCCTCAAGTGTGGTGCTTCGACTGACTTGAAACTTCACAGAATAAATCCCCTTAATAAAAAGATTTGGTCTGTGAAACTTGTCCTTAGTCCAAAGGCCAGACCAGAGGACCTAGAGAGCCACATGTGGCCTCAAGGTCACAGGTTCCCCACCCCTATCGTAGACAATGCTGTCTTCCCATTTTATGCAATGATCCTCAGGGAGGTTGTGACTTATTCATGGCCATACAGCTAGCAAGTGTCATAGGCAGGATTTGAACTCACATCCTCCTGACTTGGTCTTGTGTGCTTTGCGCTCATATGTGTATTACCTCTCTCAAACCAACAAAGTTAGGCTTGGGAGATACTGAAGTTTTGACTCAGTGTGAGTGGTGGACTCCTCCCTCCTTCTCTTCAAGCATTCATTTCTGGTCTTTTACTTTAAGTCACTTTCCTTGAAGCCTTTAGGATGGCTGACATATTGAGGAATTACTGTGCCTGAGGAATTGATTCGACTTTGTTGGCAAATGAACTTGATCTTCATAAATTAACAAACAGCAGTTGGGAAGCTAATGTCTCCTCCAACCTATGTTCTCTTTGACCTAAAGTCAGAGTAGGAGTATACGCCTCCAGCTGTATTCCTGGGTTTGAGGGAAGTCACTAGAAATGGTTTTAATATGTCAATACTCTGCCTGTTTGAAATAGCTTCTTGTAAATCAGGATTAAGTCAAGAATGTAACTCTTTCAGTGGTGAGAGATTGCAATTTTCCCAGAGAAGGTTTTTCTACCTCCTTTTCTAACTGAATGTCGTGTGTTCATAGGTTGAGCCATTTGGAGGTTTCTTTTCCTGTCTTTCTTTCAGAGAAGGTAGGGACATTTGCGTCGGAAAATGGAATCGTTAGATAGGTTTAGAATTGGTTGGGTGGCCAGCCTGTTGGTTGCCCTTAATGGCTCTACAGGAACTTGGAAGGAGATCTCCAGCAGAGTTATCTCAAGGATCTGGGCTTTGTCTTGTGCTGTTGAACATTTTTATTGGTGACTCTGATAATGGTATGGATGGTGAGGTCATCAGTTTTACAGATGATACAAGGTCTGGAGCAATGGCTAAGGCACTGAATGCAAGGACAGGATCTCCCAAAAGATCAATAGACTAGGGCATTGGACTGAATCTAATAAGATGAAATTTAATAAGATTAAATATACAGTGTTAAGTGAGGGTTAAAAAATTAGTTATCTTTTTGCAGTGCCTTGGGCAGCTAGATGGCACAGTGGATAGAGTGCTGAACTTGGAGTCAGGAAGACTCATCTTCTTGAGTTCACATCTGGCTTCAGATACATACTAGTTGTGTGACCATGGGCAAGTCACTAACACTGTTTGCCTCAGTTTCTTCATCTGTAAAAATGAACAGGAGAAGGGTCTAGAAAGCCTCAAATGGGCCATGAAGAATTGGATATGACTTTAAATGACTGAACAACAATTTGCCCAGTATCTCTACTTTCTTTCCTGTTGTTGTTGTTGCTGTTGCTGTTGTTGTTGCTGTTGTTGTTGTTGTTGTTGTTGTTGTTGTTGTTGTTGTTGCTGTGTTGTTTGGGGTGGTAGCTTCGTGGATTCTGTGAGCTATGGGCTGCCTGGGACAGACAACCCTGATGCCTGTATCCATATAGTCTCATCTGGTAGAGCCCAAACAGAGCAAGGCATGAGTGGATATTAAGGAACCTTAGGACCTGGGGCTAATGGTATCCAGTGGATCCATATCCATCCAAGGTTGGATTTCCTGACTCTTGCCAGATCCAGAAGATGCTCTTAGGACTTCCCAAAATAGGTCTGCCTTTTGTGGTGGGGGGAGTGGGTAGCTTTAACAGAGACTCTTGGTTTACTGTGCTCAATTCCCACCTTCCACGTGAGGCCTTTCTCAGTTCCCCTTACTTCTGTTGCCTTCTTCTGAGATTACTTCCTCTCTACTATGTTCATATCTTATGTGTCCATAATTATTTACATGCTATCTCTATGGCAAGAATGTGAACTCTTTGTGGGCAGGGGCAGCGTTTTTGCTTTTCCTTGTATCTGTTTTCAGTGTTTGGTGCCTGACAGTTAGGGTTAATAGAGGCTTATTAACTGATTGACTTAACAAGTCATAGAGGATATGTGATTGAGGAATGTTTCTGATCAAAGAAGATACATTTACAATAGATTTAGTCTTGGCTCCTTAAATAGCTGCTTGTCTTAAAGAGTTCGTGAAGTTTTAGTGGACAGCAAGCTTAACATAGGCCAACAGTGGGCCATGACAACTAGGAAACCCAGGGTGATCACAGGCTGCATTAAGAGAACCTGTTGAACTGGGTCCTTGTTAGATCCTATGTCATTTTAGGATTATTTGAAGGTACTGAGGATGTTTAGCCTGATTTAATCTTCAGAGGAAATGCTGTCTTCAGGAATTTGAAGAGCCACCATTATGCAATAATGATTTGACTCGCTTCATTTGAACTGAGAATTGAGAACTAAGAGTAATGTATAAAAGTTGCAAAAGAGGCAAATTTAGGACTAATATCAGGGGAGAAAGTAAAAACAAATGATCAAAACTCATCAACAATTAGAAGTGGCCAAAAGTGAAAGGAACTGATTGCTGCTTTAAGAAGTGAATTTCTTCTCCTTGGGGGTCTCCGAGGAAAGGCTGAAGGTATGCATGGTGGACTTCCTTTTTCTCTTTGATATGACTCCCAAATCTACATATCTTTCTTCAGCTTCCAAATCTAGATACCTCTCTCTGACTTCTCAATCTAGGTACCTCTCTCTGACTCCCAAATCTAGATACTGCTCTCTGACTCGCAAATAGGTATCTTTGTCTGACTCCCAGATCTAGATATCTTTCTCTCTGTTTTTGTCTCTTTCCTGAAACCTGGAAATCACCAACTGCCTTCTTGACATCTCTGCCTGGATGTCCTAAATGTGTCATAAACTCATATCAAAACAGATGGAACAATTTCATCTCTTCTAATTTCCCTATCTGTGTTGAAACCCTATTGTTCTTCCAGCCAGTCCAGTTTATAAATTCAGTTGTCTTTGATTTTTCTTTCTTCTTCAGCCCCCCCACCCCAGCCAATCACTTTGCAAATCTTGTTTATTCTAACTTCTTGGCATCTCTCCATCCATACTCTTCTTTCCATTCAGATGGCCACCAACTCAGATCCTTATCATCTCTTACTTGTCCTATTGAATTAGCTTCCTAATTGGTTTCCCATCCTCAGATTTCTGCTCTCTTTGATCCCCATGGCTTCCAACCCTTTGACACCCCTATTCAAGGAGCTTCATTGGCTCCCTGTCACCTGTAAAATTAAGTACCCCTTTGTTTGACTTTAAAAGCCCTTTACATTTTGATTTCCACTAATTATTCCCGGCTGATTCCCTATCACACACCCTTTGTTCCAGGCAAATTGGTTTATTTGCTACTCCTCAAACCCAGCTCTTTCATATCTCACTTTTGTGCTTAGAGACCCACTGTCATCACTCATGCCAGGATTACTTTCCCTCCGCACCTCTGCCCCCTGGAATCCCTAGCAAGATCTTTCCTTATCCCCTTAGTTAGTAGACTCTCCATCACATTATTAGCCTTTGACTTTGTATTTATTTGATATTTGTTTGTTTGTGATCATATTATTTTCTCTCCTGAAGAATGTAAGCTCATCAAGGACAAAATCCATTCTTTTATTGTCTCCGTAGACGCAGTGTTTGCTATGGCAGCCAGTACATGGCAGACATTTGTTAAATCTTCACTGAATCGGATTTCCAGGTACAGATTGAACTAGATGGTCTCTGATGCCCCTTCCAACTGGGAGATGTTACGATCCATCTTATGAGAGTGGGGAGGGAGAAAGGGGTGTTATTTCTGAAACTTTTAAGAATAAATTAAGCTTCTGAAAAGTGGAACTAGATGGCAGTTTGATAAATGGCCCATCTTCATGGCTGGTCCTCCACATCGGTAGCTGAGCAGAGAATAGTGATTTGGTCCCCCTACACAGTCTACCTGCCATCTTTCAAATTCCCTCCCCTTTGCACTGCAGGAGTCCTTCAGTGCTCAAAAGGAGCTAGACAATTAATAAGTAATTAATCATATTCATTGTTAATACCTCTACCCTCCTCCTCCACTGCATTTGGAGCATCTGGATCAAGGCATAATTTTAGGCAGTTCCAATAGGATCGACATCATTTCTCTTGGCAGATTATAAGAGAACTGTAAAAATTGATAATGAAAAATCTTGTGAGCATTTAGGCCCATTTTAGGGGAAGTTTACAATACTTTCAAATGAGCATTGATTAAATGATGAACCGATTGCAGAGAGGCCATTTAGAAAATCGGAGGAGGCCTGGGGGATGGACAGTTTCCCTGCCAAGCCAGGGATGTTCATTAATGAACCAAGAGGGCTAGAGACCTCATGAAGGGGAGCTTTTTCAGATGAGTGTCCCCATTATCATGAAATTGGGAGGTCAATGGGCATTGTAATCAGATATTTATGAAGGTAGCTAGTTCTAATGTTGTGTAGAAATAGTCAAACTACTGTTATATGGTCTTTGAATAAGATGCCACTTGCTAAGAGCCTTGAATATGAATTGCAAATTCCCTCCTGCAGACTTGAGTTGCTGGAAACATGCACAGGGAGGATTGCTTTCAAATAAGTTTTGCAGAGTTTCTTACCATGAATCCTTTTTAGCTAATGGGTGGTATATGGAACATGCCTGTCTTACTTAAGCATAGAAATGCATGGTTCTGAATACAGAAATCCCCGTAGGTATTCCAGTGGAGGAAGAATGGTGCAGTGGATGGAAAGTT
Source organism: Pseudocheirus occidentalis (assembly GCA_028646575.1). Lineage (NCBI taxonomy): Eukaryota > Metazoa > Chordata > Mammalia > Diprotodontia > Pseudocheiridae > Pseudocheirus > Pseudocheirus occidentalis. The sequence continues at coordinate 45,434,987 of CM053602.1, forward strand.
GGATACAGAGTTGGAGAACCTGAGTTGAAATCCTGGCTCTATTTCTTAATTACCTATGTGACCTTGGGCAAGTCATTTCCTCTCAGTGGGCCTCCCTTTCCCCTTCTGTCAAACAAGGGGACTGGGTTGGAGCAGCCTCTGGGATCTTTCCCAGTTCTAGATCATGTTGCTTTCCTTTCTTGAGCCTGTTTCCTCCTCTGTGAAATGAAAGGGTTGGACTAGTTGACTGAAGAGGTCCTATTCCCCTCAAATCTATTTCCCTTTGAAAGACTATTGTTGTTGATCCTTCATTCCTTAAGAGGACCAATGACACAAGAGGAGGATGATGTCTTGACTTCTGAGTGACTTTGATTTAAGTGAGGAGGGGCTGTGCAAAGTCACCAGTCTCACTTTATCCTCTAGAGCAGTGGTTCTCAACCTGTGGGTCACAACCCCTTTGGGGGTCAAACAGGGTTACCTAAGACCATTGGAAAACACATATTTCCGATGGTCTTAGGAACCGAGACACTGCTCCTCTATCCGTCTCCAGGCCACCCACATGCAGATATGCCCACATACGAGTATTAAAGGGTCATGGCATTAGGAAGGTTGAGAACCACTGCTCTAGAGTCATTTGGAGTCTAGTGGCAAGACACTGGCCAGGATGACTAGATATGACCCTGACCTCTGAAAGAAAGCCATGCTTTGAGTTCAAATGAGGGATTCGGAAAGACTTCTTGTATGAGGAAGCAAAGAAGGCTTTGAAGGGTGAGTAAACTTTCAGTAGGCAGAAATGGACAAAGAGAATCCTGTGATGATAGAGACGGGGTAAGATGACCTCAGAGGGAAGTCATTTCTATGCCTGAGGGTTAGAGTGGTGGCTTCATGGATTCTGTGGACCTGATGCCTATATCTATATAAGCCCATCAAGTAGAGCCCAGACAGAGCAAGACACCAGTGGATATTAAGGAGCCTTAGGGTCTTGGGTGGGGGGTTCCAATAGATCTGTATCCGTCCAAAGCTGAACTTCCTAACTCTTGCCAGATCCAGAAGATACTCTTAGGACTGATCCCAAAGTAGGCCAGCCTTTTTGGGGCTGGGGTGAGGGATGGGGTGCTTTAACAGAGCTTTTTTCCATCTCACACATTCCTCGCCCATGACATATTTTCTTTTCTGCAAGACTTCTCCATCTCTTCTCTAGCAGCTCCCACTCAATGAGCTGAGTATCTGCTACTGGAGCAAAATGCTTGTAAATGTTAATAACTTATTCTCAGCCACATATTTCACACGTAGGAAAGCACATCATCTTGGGCTTTAAAGTTCAGCTGCTTCCTTAGTTTTCTTTTTGACAATATAACAATTTTTTTTAGCGTCTTCATTTTCCTTCAAATTAAGAAGGTGCCTCTCCACTCCCTCCACTCCTCCTTCTTTTGCCTCCCAACAGTCAACTATGATAATGTACTAAAGCATACATATCTTGATCTTTGAAAGGGAAGGGAAAGCCCATGTTTGACCTGAGGTCAAATGGAGAGAATCTTGGACCCACCCGTGTCACAAATGGACTGGAAAGGCAAAGCCATTGACATTTACCATTGCAGCAGGAGAAGCACTGGATCATAGGCTGCTGTAGAAGTTAAAGAATCCTGGGTTCCAATCCCAACACTGCCACTGACCAGTCGTGTGAATGTGGGCAAGTCCCCTTCCCTAATCTGGACCTCATTTTCTCCATGTGTGTAATGAGAGGATTGGATGAAAGCCAATTCTGAAATTCTAAGTCTCTAATTTGCCACCATGGATATTAGTAAAAAGTGTGTGCACTTAGGATGTCTCTGTGTGTTTTTGTGTGTGTACATGTGTTTGTGTGTGTATAGGGACATAGGGCAGAATGGATATGTATATATGTATTTTAGGGTAAAATGGGGAGACTAGAGTGATAGAATAATTGTGCCCATCTTCCCAGGGCAGGCACTCAAGCAGCTTGTGTGGTTAAGATCCACAGTTTAAGAAGTGCTGAGGGATCATGAGTAGAACAAATTTCAGAAGCCCTGGACAGAGCAGGTGTCAGCAAACACTCCCATTTTTGTAAGGTGCCCAAGAATGGCTTTTACATTTAAAAATACTATCATTTATATGAATTTGAAATAAAAATTTATTGAATTTTAAAGCATAAAAAAGATTCTTAGCTGTGTTGGCAACCTCATACAAGTCTCCTGTGTTTCTAAAGAATCTTTCAACTCGTGATTCCTTATTGGCCAATAACTTTCCATTGTCTTCATATCTTGCAGTTTGTTCAATTGTCAGATGTGTTTTTATTTCCAGCTTTTTTTTTCTACAGACAACATGGCTATGAATATTTTTGTGTTTGTTACATTTCTGCTTTCAGTAACCTCAAGACATGGAAGATGTAAAAGCCATTCCCCAAAGAAATGGTAAAAGGATACGAACAGACAATTTTCAAAGGAAGATATCCAAGCTATCAATAACCATACGGGAAAATTCTCCAAATAACTAATTGGAAAAATTCAAATAAAAAACCTTTTTTTTTAAAGTGACAAAGATTCTTTATTCTGATACTCAGGAGGGGGGAGCCCAGTCACTGTGGAGGGTCAAAGGAAGTCACAGTAGGGCAGATGGAATGGGTAGAGGACAGTGTAGCACTTATCATGCCATAATAGCTTCTTCTCTAGGAAGGCAACAGTGTTGAGAGTCAAGACCAGGGTCTGGTGCTTCAGCATACTGTGGACATTGAGGCCAACTGCTGCACCAGGTTGATGGTCTTCAGGTTGGATACAGCAGAAATAATGTTCTGGGGTGTCTCCTCATCCACATCAACAATGAGCACAGAGTCACCCCAACATTGGTGCCGAACCAGATCTGACAAGTATCTTGGGTCTGAGGTTGGCAGCTCCAAGGAATCTACCACATGAAGGTTGTCCTGCATCAGTTTTACTGTCAGGGCCACCTTGAGGCCCAGCACTTGAACCTTCATAGGCAACATATAGTAGTAGCTTGTTGGACCCTGTGGACCATGGGCAATACCACCTCCATGCCAGATTGGGGAACGAATGCTCCCATGTCAGGCTCGGCCTGAGCCTTTCTGCTTCCAGGGCTTCCTCCCACCACCTCTCACCTCTGCCCAAGTCTTGGTTTTGGCGTAACTAATTCTCTTGAAGTTCTTCTGCCATATGGTAACATCATGTAGAACATCCAGCTGGGGTGGCACGGCGAACACATTGGGGTGCAGGTCGGCCAGGCCCAAACACATGTCCTCATAGCCCTGGAGGAATTCCACCCAGGCTTGCACTGGGGTTCAGTGCACAGGAACCAGGAGCTCACAGCCGCGGAGCAGGGGAATGGCGGTGGGGCTTGGGAGGCCTGTAGTCAGTGCATGCTCCTGGCTTCCAAGGTCTTCACAGGTCACCATAGACAGAGCCCTTCGTGCTGAGGTTAGGCCTCGACCAGGTCCCTGAGCACTGAGGGCTGTCCGGATCAGAAACATAACTGCACCCGGCTCCAACACCTAGTGAAAGGGCAACTGATAAAAAACCTTTAAGGTTCCACTTCACACTTATTAGACTGGCAAAGATGACTTAGAAAGGAAAATGAAAAATGCTGGAAGGAATGTGGGGAAACAGGCACACTAATTATTGTGCCTTCAGAAATTAGGAAATGGGCACTTTCAGAACAAGTTGGGAAGACTTCCATGAACTGATGGGGAGCTAGACGGGGCCTTGGATAGACCTGGATTCAGGAAGACTTGAGTTCAAATACAGCCTTAGACACTTCCTACATGTGTGACCCTGAGAAAGTCATTTCACCCTGTTTGCCTCTGTTTCCTCATTTGTAAAATGAGCTAGAGAAAGAACTGGCAAACCACTTCACTACCTTTGCCAGGAAAACCCCAAATGGGGGCATAAAGAGTCAGATATGACTGAATAGCAATGACAATGAACTGATGGAGAAGAAGAGAGCAGAACCAGAGCAATTTACTTAATGACAGCAGGTTAGAGGGGGGAAAAGAACTTTGAAAGACTTTAGACCTCTGATTAATGCAATGAGAAACCACAAGTCTAGAGAGATGATTGACTTAAAATCCAAAAGGAGGCATGCATGCATATTGGGGCATGGCCAGTCTGGGAACAGATTGCTTTGGGTCTGAGTCTAGTAATGCTATAATTTAAAAAGACTACTACTAACCTCAGACCTCCAAGCACTCATAGAAAGGAAAAGGAATCATATAGACAGAAAATATTTATGGGAGCTTTTTTCCCTTGGTAGCCCTGCAAACTAAGGGGGTGCCCATGTATTGGGGAATGGTTCAACAAATTGTGGTTTATGATGGAATGGACTATTATTGTGCTATCAGAAATGATGAATTTATAGGAGTTTAGGTTATAGTGGGAGAGATAATATATGTATACATACATTTTGTATAAGTGCTTAACAGAAAAATATATACAAAGAATAAATGCTATATAGTTAGGGACAGAGAGAGGGGCAGGCACTAGCAGTTGAGTGTGATGGAGTTGGTAATGAAGAAAGACTTTATTGTATAAGGTGGTGCTTGGAGAAATAAGGGATTTCTGTGAGGCAGAGACAAGGAGGGTATGCATTCCAGTAATGGGGGACGACCATTGAAAGACATGGAGTCTCCCTGGTTTCTTACATTCAACTTGAATGTTCTTATCTCATAGTACCTTTGCTAGATTGATGGGAGTCAGTCATTAATATTTTAAAAGAATTCTTTTTTTCTCATTTATTGGTGATTTTGAATATTTTAAGGTGATTATAATTTCTTCTTTTGAAAACTGCTCATATATTTTGCCCATTTACCTATTAGGGAATGGTTATTATTATGATATATTTACATCAATTTCCTTATACATTTTGCAAGTTAGTCTTTTGTTATACTTATTGAATGCATAGATTTTTCCTAGTCTCTTTCTTTTCTCCTGATCCTAGTTGCATTGCTTTTATTTTTCCATTTGCAGAAGTCATTTAATTTTTTATGTGGAGAGCATGATCACATTTGCTATCTCTGGTGTTTAGGTGATTCCTAGGGAGGTGCCCAAATATGCAGACTTCATCCTCCCCTGAAAATGAGCCTAATCTTTCAAGTTCTTCTGATATTGGAAGATGTGTCTGCCCTCCTTCCTTTTATAGGTCCTGGTCTTAGGGTGTACCCACTGATTTACCTCTGACTCAGTCAAATTTTCTTGAATATTATGTCCATACCTTCCATAAGGAAATCTCATCAAAGGAAGAAGCAAGTTCCCATTTTATGACATCATAGTTATCCAAGCTACTCATTCATATCCTGTTAAGGAAGTTTATCTCAGTGGGGCTTCCAGAGTCTCAGTAGAAAGATAGAATCATGCTATTCCTTGTCAAACTTTCTACATGTATAATCATGGTTGGTAGGTAGCACAGTATAGAAAGAGCCAGATGACCTGGATTCTAATTATGCCTCAGAAACTCTCACCTCTCTGACCTTGAGCTGACTGAACAGCAACAAAAACAAAAACTTTGCTTCTCTGGGTCTCAGTTTCTTCCTCTAAAATGAACATGTTGAACCTCTGAGGCCCCTTTCAGCTCCAGATCTAGGGTCCTCTCCCCACTCTAGCCTTTCACCCAACTGTCAGAGTCATCTTTCTGAAATGCAGGGTTGACCATGTCATCTCTGACTCAATAAACTCAAGGGGCTTCTTTTCATCTTCAGAATCAAATATAGAATTTTTTGTTTGGCATTTAAAGCTCCACCCAACCTCTTTCAGTCTTCTTACACCTTCTACTCACCACACACTCTTTACTCTTTGATCCAGTGACACTGTTGTCCTTGATGTTCCTCATACAAGACCTCCATCTTCCAGTGTTGGACTGGCCTTGCCCTAGTGTCTGGAATGCTCTCCCTCCTCATCTCCACCTCCTTGCTTTCCCTGGCTTCTTTTAGGTGCCATCCAAAGTCCTACCTTCAGCAGGAAGCCTTTCTGAATCCCTCCTAATTCTTCTAGTGCCTTCCTTCTATTGATTATCTCCAATTTATCCCATCTATAGCTTGTTTGTATATAGTTGTCTCCTCCCTTAAATTGTGAGCTTCTTAAGAGCAGAGAGCCAGGGAAGGGGTGGGGGTGGGTTTGTTTAAGGTTTTTGTTTTTTTTTTTTTGCTTTTCTTTGTATCTCCAATGCTTGGCACAATGCCAGGAATTTAGTAAATGTTTACTGACTGTGATGCTGGACAAGACTTTCTCTAAGCCTCAGTTTCTTCCTCTCTAAAATGAAGGTGTTGAACTAGGTGGCCTATGAGGTCTCTTCAAGTTCTAGATCTGGGATCCTATGATTATTTGGTTGTCTATTTCATCTTTTAAAATCTCTTCTATCCCATTTCTGGTGACAGTTATTTCTCATGCCTAATTGTGAATAATAAAGCTTTCCATTCTCTATTTTTATAGTGTTACTTTTGTACTGAAAATATTTACCCATTTGTAATTTATGGTACTATAAGGTATAAAAAAAAGACATGGATGTTTAGTGGACAGATGGTCAGGAAGTCGTGGGTTTAGTTCTTCCCCCTGACAACTACTTGCTGTGTGATCCTGGGTAAATTCTTTAACCCCGTTGTGCCTCAGGCAACTCTCTAGGTCTGTAAGTGGTAGTCAGCAAAGCATATCTGTTTCTGTGTAGGAGGAAGATTCCTGTATCAGGAATTCCCTACAGTGATGAAATTGTTGCAAATCTTGATCACAAGAATAGTTTAGGAATTCTCATCTAAATCTCATTTTTGCCTAACTACTTTCAGGCTTTAATTCTCGTTACCTGAGATGTCCGTTTCTTGTTGAATTATGTTGTTGGACTTATGACTGGTAATGTGGTGGTGAATATTTAACAACTGACTCGCCAGAAAAATAATACCCACAACATACTTTTCAGTTTAATCTGTTATTAACATTTTCTCCATCAATTTAAGTCTAGTCAATCAACAAAAGAATAAATGAAGTCCTAATTTGTCTTCTTTGCCAGTTTCCAAGGTATAAATGCCTATGTTGGGCAGCTAGTTGGCGCTGCAATGGCTTGAGCCCTGGACCTGGAGCTGGGAAGTTTCCTCTTCCTGAGTTCAAATGTGGCCAGTGGTACTGAAAAGCTATGTGACCCTGGGCAAGTCACTTCACCCTGTTTGCTTCAGTTACCTAATCTGTAAAATAAGCTGGGGAAGGAAAGTACAAACCACTCCAGTATTTTTATCAAGAAACCCCAAATGGGATCATGAAGAGTCAGTTATGACTGGAAAAAGAAAAGACCGAACAGCAACAAAAACAAAATGCTCACTCACACTGACAGTTTGACAACCAGCTCTCCAGATCAAACTGACTCAGCCTCTACTCCCTCAAGTACCAACTTGCCTTCTGGAGCATGCTTATCTAATCTCTTCCACTTCTCTACTTTTCTACTTTTTAAAAATCCAGGGCTAGCTATTTTGAATAATTAATGCTTTGTAGTATAGATTGATGTTGGTTAGCGTCAAATTCCCTACATTCCTACTTTTTCATTCTATCTCTTGATTTTTTCTGAATCTTTTATTCCTTCAAATGAAATGTTCCAATTTCTTTTTCTTTCTGTCTTTGTTATATGGGTTGCCAAGGCTGAAGATTCAACACCAAGTACCCAGTCTATCATTGATAAGCCTCTCTGTACTCAGCTAGGCTTGCATTTTGATAGGTAGAGTATCAGTTCTGTACACCATAATTTGAATTTATCACTTTGACTCTACTGGTGCTTCCCAGCCATGAACATTGAATGTCTCACTAATTGTCTAGATATTCTTTGATATCTATAAAATTGTTTTGTTATTGTAGTTAAAACAGTCCTCCTTTTCTGGGTAAGTTAATTCCCAATTATTTAAGGCATCTTGTTGTCTTAATTGGAATTTCTCTTCCTCCAGGGTTTTGTTTGTAATATACAAAATGGCTGATGATTTTTGCAGATTTATTTTGTATTCTGCTGCTACTGTATTGAAGCTGTTAATTGTTTTGATTAAACTTTTCATTAATTCTCTGGGGTTCTTTAAACCATCCGATTGTCTGCAGAGAGGTATGGTTTTTCCATCTTCTTTGCCTTTGCCAGTTCCCTCATTTTTTTTCCTTGTCTTATTAATCCTGCAGAGAGGCAGTGTGTGTAATTGAGAGAGTGATGAGTATGGAGTCAGGAAGACACATAGCTTCATGAAACTTGCTGTGCTGACCATAGTGGAAATTCCCAAATTTTCTGAGTCCAATACACGTCTTCAAGAGTTCAATGAGATTCCACACTCGTGAAAATTTCTACCACCATGTCAAATGAGAGCAGAGATGATGGATGTTCTTGTTTCACCCTTGATCATCTTGGGAGAATTTCTAGTATTTCTCAGTTACAAATGATGCTAATTCTTGGTTTATGATAAATACTTCTGCTCATATTAAGAAAAGGTCCTATGTTTTTAGCATATTTAAAGCATTTTAATGATATTCTAAAATATATATTTTATATATTTAAACACATTTATAATTATATATTTATGATCATTTATATATTAATTATATGAATTTAATATGAATAATAATAAGATTGATATTAAGGTAATGAACTTAATATATTATGTTAATAAAATGTATTTAAGGTATATTCAAATATATATCTTAAAATATTTTTCATTTTTATTTTTTTAAATGTGTTTTATCACAGACCTTTCCTATGTCTACTGATATAATGATTAGTATTTTATTAAGGATTTTTTATTAATGATGTTTATACTTTTTCTAATATTTTCTAATATTCAGTCCATCCTTGAATAATAATGGTCATAAATCCAGATGAATTGTAGTGAATGTGTTTTTTATATGTTAGCCATTTTGCTGTTTTTAAAAATAATTTTGCATCAATATTTATTAGTGATAGTGAGCTATAATTTTCTGTCTCTCCTTTATCTCTTTCCAGTTTCAGTATTAGGACCATATTTGTCTTACAGAAGGAATTTGGTGAGTGGATTTCTTTGTGAATAGTTAATGTAGTGAGGAATTGGACAGTAGAAAGTGTATCAATTTTGGAGTTAGAGGATCAGCATTCAAATTCTGCTTGGACTACTTAATTCCTGTGTGACTTTGGGCAATCTCTTTTAACTTCTTTAGGCCTGTACTTCCTCATTTTAAAAAAGAAGGGATTGCACTATGTGACTTCTCAAGTCTTTTCCAGCTCCAAATCTGCAACCTTCTAATCCTTTTTGTTTTTTGATTGTTTGATGTAGTACTCACTAGCTAATTTATCAGAACCAAGGTTGGGTTTCTTGTTTTCTCTGTTCCTATGTCATCTCCTTAGAAAGTCCATTAATGTTCGTTCCCTATTTTGCTTTCTGGGGTTGAGAAGTTTAAACCCTCAGTTTCCTGCTTTATTAATTCAAGTATTTTACATTTTTGAAAATTGTCACAGATCTAGAGCTAGAAGGAACTTCAGGAATGATCGTGTCTAAATGCCTCATTTTGTAGATGAGAAAATTAAACCCATAAAAGTTAAATGAGTCCAGAGGGCGGGACAGTGTGTATGGCCACTGCTTCCTGAGGCATCTCATTCTCTTTTTGGACAGCTCTTATTATTAGGAAATTCTGCTGAATCTGCCTCTCTAAATACCAGGACTGCCCTCCCACTTCATAGGGCTTACGGCTCTCTGGGGCCAGGCAAACAACTTCTTGTGGCAAAAGTAGTAAAATGAAAATATTTAGGAGGCTTCCAACAGCCTCCTAAAAGTGGAACATTGAGGCACTTGTTTTAAATGGCAAAGGTCTATGCTTCTCTTGCTAAGATTCCTAACTGATGGGCCCTTCTAACCTCTTCCTCTTTCCTCTCCCCCTCCCATTGGGGGCACTCTACTATTGTTTTATATTGTGACCGCTTTGTTTTTAAGTTTCTTGACAATATTTTCCCCATCTCTTGTGAGTCTGTCACAATGACCATTTCCTCTATGATTATTAACTTGTATTTGTTTTTCTCCTGACGAGGGAACACAAGAGAGAGCTGTCTGTGCTGGGTTAGAAGTTAATTTAGGGTTAAAAATGTATTTAGGGCTCTCTGTTGCCACTGAGAAAAAGATAAAGTGCACATATCAAGTGTATTCAGTAACAAGCATGGAGAAATCAACTTCTGAAGAAGGAGGGAGCAGGGAAATGAGGGCTAAGACTTCATTCAATGTAATTAGGAACATTCTCCATGGTAAGCCTTTATGGCAGACCCCCAGAAGCCCAGAGAGAATGGTAAGACCTTCACCTGGAACTGTTCCACCTCCAGTAAAGTATTGACCTCATTAGGAGGGAAGCTTCTTGTAGGAACTGGAATGGATGTTCTGTGAGTGGAGAGAAGGAGATAGATAGGAGAAATGTTATGGAGATAGAATTGGTAATATGTGATAACTAGTTAGATATGGGGAAGTATAGGGAAGAGTGAAGAATCTACAGTGACCCTGTGGTGCCTGAAAGGATGGAGGTATTCTTGAAAGAAGTAGGGAAATGAAGAGGAAGAGCTAGTTTAGAGTGGAAGAGAATGGGTTCAGCTTTGAATATGTTGGGTTTGAGATGCCTATGGGATATCTAGATGTAGCTGGCCAGCAAGTAGTTGGTGATATGAAACTGGAGCTCAGTGTAAAGATGGTGAATGGATATATAGATTTGGTAATCATCTTCATAGGTAAGTTAGCATAGCCTAATTAGAAAGATTGGTTTATAGCCTGCTTTTCACATTTACTAGGTGTATAATTACAAGAAGTCACTTCTAGGCCTGTTTCCTTGTTTGTGAAATGGGCAAAACATTGCCTGTAGTACCTATGTCATAGAATTGTTATGAAATTAAAATGATAATTTATATACACATATACATATATGCATATGTATGTATATGCATGTGTATTTATGTACATACACAATATAGCCCTGTTTTAATCTATTAGAACTTAAATCTGTACCAAGACTTTTGGAACACCCTATATCTACAGTACTTTGCAAACCTTAAATACTATGTAAATTATTATTATGTATTATTAATATTATTGATGTGATGAATCCATGAGAGCTGATAAGATCACCAAGAGAAAGTTAGAAAGGCAAGAGAAGAAGGTAGGCATGGAGGGATACCTACACTTGGGGGAGAGGCAAAGATAATAGTTCTGTAGATGAGGTAAAATGGTTGGACAGGTAGGAGAAGAACTTGGAGGGGGAAGTGTTATGAAAACCCAGGAAGAATTGATTATTTAGAAAGGGAATATACTCAGTAGCATCAAAGGCTTCAGGGGGATCAAGAAGGAGGATGATTGAGGAAAGATCCTGAGACAATTAGGAGGTTGATGATAAATTCAGAGAGACCAGTTTCAGTTGAAACTAAAGGGAGTTTGCTGGATGTAGGATGGTGAATTTAATTTCTTAAGGAGTTTGGCTGAGAAAGAGAGTAGAGCTGTAGGATGAGAAGTAGTGGGAATGGTGGGATAAAGTGAGTGTTGTGGTTTTGAGGATGGAGTAGACATGAGTATGTAAGTTGAGAAGAAGCCAGAAGATAGGGAAAGATTGAAGATTAGAGAGAGATTGGGGTTGATAGTGGGGTCAAGACACTGGGAGGGGGTGAATTAGAAAGGAAAAAGGAAAAAGGCCTCCTCTTCATGTGATGCTCTAGTCAAGAGAGAATAGTGGGGAGTGATGTTAAGTGGTTGTGTGAAGAAGTGGGAAGGAAAAGGAGCTTGAGGCAAAAAGCCTGGGCTTTCTTAATAAAATATGAGGTGAAGTCCTTAGCTGAGAGGGCAAGGGTAGGGTACCTTGGGAGACTTGAGGAGAGAAGTTTGGAATGGCTTCTGTGGGCAGTGGGATAGGGAGCCCTTTAGAGGGAAGTAGAATTGCCTTACCTTAATAAGAGCCCACTTGAGATTAGATAATATATTGGGGTACTGGAATCAAATTTATGCCTTGAGACCAGTAGGAAGGAATACAATATTTGACCTGTTGGTGCCAAATATGCACATTGGGTTCTGACGGGGCAGCCAGTGGAAAGACTTCATTATCAGGCAGTAAGCCACTGGGAAACAATCCAATATTCATCTGTACAAGCTCTACAATGGACAGGAGGGTACTCCTTTTTGCTTTTCAACTCTTTTGGAAGCATGCTCCCCAGGTGTCCATGTGGATTTCCAAGTGAGCCCCAGATGGTGAGATCCTTGTTACAGTAACAGATCTTTGTAGTGTCCCTAGGAGGCCCAGGTGAGTGAACTGTTCAAGCCATTGCCAATTCCCCTTGTTCAGTGGTTCTTAACGTTTTTTGTGTGTCTTGGAGTATTTTCGCTGTCTGAGGAAACTGATGGATCCCTTCTCAGAAGAATACTTTTAACATTAATTAATTTATTTTAAATTTCATTTCCATAAGATTTTGAGTTCCAAATTTTCTCTCCATCTCTCCCTTCTCCACACCCCCAAACAGTGTGTAATTTGATATAGGCTCTACGTGTACGTTCATATTAAACTTATTTTCACATTAGTCATCTTGTAAAGAAGAATTAGAACCAATGGGAAAACCACGAAAAAGATGAAACAAACATGCATTCAGACTCCACAGTTCTTTCTCTGGATGTGGACAGCATTTTCAATCATGAGTCTTTTGGAGTTGTCTTAGATCCTTGCATTGCTAAGAAGAGATAAGTCCATCAAAGTTAGTCATCACACAATATGACTGTTACTGTGTACCATGTTTTCCTGGTTCAGAAGAATATTTTTAAATACATAAAATACATCCGATTATAAAGGAAACCAATTATATTGAAATATTTATCAAAATAGTTTTTTTTTAAAGTTCATGAGGTCAGCTAGGTGGCACAGTAGATAGAGCACCAGCCCTGGAGTCAGGAGGACCTGAGTTCAAATATGGCCTCAGACACTTAACACTTACTAGCTGTGTGACCTTGGGCAACTCACTTAACCCCAATGGCCCTGCCTTCCCCCCTCCAAAAAAAAGCTCACGGACCCAAGGTTAAGAATGCCCCTCACCCCTGACTAGATGTTAACATCCCCCATCCTGTTTTATTTATTTTAAGCATATCCTGTATTTACTCTGTACAAACATGTATTCCCTTTCCCCCAGCATGTAAGCTCCTTGATGGCTAGATCTTTTTGAAGTTTGGTTTTATATCCCCAGAGCCCAGCACAATGCCTGGCACATAGTAGGTGTTTAATGCTTATCGATTGGTCTTATCTCCCCTCCCCAACCCCATCTCCCTGCCCTGTTTCCATTCTTTTGACTCCTTCACTAAAAGGAAGGAGAGAGCACTGCCTTGCTCTGCTCCAATCCAGCCTTATATTTATAGACAAAAGGGAAGGAGCTATGTATAAAGAGACATTGAAATATTGAAAAGTGTCTGATGGCAAACCCTGGGTGGAGGAGGGAGGAGACTAGATCAAGAGATTGCCTTGAGCTAGGAGAAGGTCTGCTTTTTTTCTCAGCAACTGGATCAAGCGTCTAGAGGGAGAGAATAATGTTGGGGTTTCAAGGTATTGACCCAGGCAGTCATTTGTCATCTATAAATACATTCATAACTACATGAAGAGTGCAGGACCCTGGACTTTTCTCCTTATTCAATGGGCACTTTTCACACTGTAATAGCCTCCTTAAAAATTGGCTTGACTTATGCTGTCCAGATGTGAGATTAACAGCTGTGAGTCAGCATCATCATGTAAGGGTTTCATTCGAAATCCCTGCTTTTCATTATCTTCCACAGATGCCAGAGTTTTCTGAAGGATTGTTGCCAAACCTAAGGATTGTTACCTACCTTGAAATCAAATGTCTAAGGGCAGAAACTCGTTTTGCTTTTTTCCAAGCCCAGTGCTGAGCACAATGCATGGCACATAGGGCATACTCAATAAATGTGTGGTGATTGATGGACTGGTTGGACCAGGATAGTGGCGGTGGGGAAGGAAAGGAGGGGATGGATGGGAGAGTCTTTCCAGAGATTCAATCAGTAAGATTCAACAGCTGGTGGGTTGTGGAGGTGAGAGAGAAGGATGAATGAAAGATGACTGAGGCTTGCTGTCTGGGGCAGTGGGAAGATGCTTATACCATTAATAAAAATAAGGAAGTATGAGGGAGGAGCTGATTGGGGTTGGAATGGGCTGGCTGATAACTTTGATCATAGACACTGAGGCTTTCATGATGTTCAGTGGAGATGTCCATTAGGCACTTAGAAATTCTCTGTAATGCAGAGCTATCAGTCAACTCTAGAGATTGAGAATCAACCACATTAGAACTGAGAGTTGCCAGCAGGGGAATACATAAGATTATCAAGGGAGAGCAGTGTTTTTAGGGATATGATCATAGACTTAGGGTTGGAAGGAGACTTACAGGCCAAGGAGGTTGTGCTTTTCCTCTGATTATGAGTCAAGACACTTTCTACCAAAAAGAAAACAAAACTCATGTAAGTTTCACAGGTTCATAGATTTAGAGATCAAAAGTACCTAAGTCATTAAGTTACCCCTCCCAAATGAGGAAATTGAAGCATGGAAAATCTGTCTTATGGCACCCTTCTATGTAATATTATTTATCCCCCCCTCGCTCTCCCTCTCCTCTCTCTTCTCTCCTCTCTCCTCTCTCTTCTCTCTTCTCTCTTTTCTCTCCTCTATCTCTTACCAGGCAACCTATTAGTACACTGGTCCCAATGATGATGCCTTTGGTTTTCTTCTTTTGGCAAATTCCTACTAAGTGCGTTGGAGCCAGTCCATTTCCTAATTCTCCCTGTTCAGCTGAAGCTGTAATCAGTGTAGCCTCACTTCTACACACCTCTTCTTTTAGCACAGAGCTTCCAAGCCAGAGACTTTGGGCTGACGCTGCCCTGCAGGGGGTGGCCCCCCATGTCACTGTCAGCTTAGTCTGTAGCTTCAAAGTATGGATGTGAGAATTGATTTCATTTGCATAAGCCTTTGAGTCCCAATAACTCAATTAGCATGTCAGATACTTAAGATATTTTTCTTTCATAAAATCCCCAATGATGGTATTTTTTTCTTCTTGTGATTGGGTGAGGTGTGAGAGAGTTTTGATTTTTTTTTTTAATTCCCAGTCCCAGTCACTTTGACCATTTTCCACAGCCACTAGGGGGAGCTGTGTTTCCTTGCTAGTTAGCCTCCCTCTTGCATTTTCTGCCAGCTCCAAGGAAGATTGAAGATGTCCTCTCATCTGAAATTTACTAGAAACCATCTACCTCCCATAGCCCCCCAAAGAGAGAGGGACGTCTTATAGTCTGCCCATTGGAAGAGTCATGTATTCAAGGCATATGTATAGAATAGTTAATACTTCACTGAGCTAGAGCTGGAAGGATCCTGAGAAACCATCTAGTCCATTCTTCTTGGTTTATAGAGGAAGAAACTGAAACCCAGAGATAGAAAGGCACTTGATCAGGATCACAACATTAGATCGATCACATGCAGGCTCATAGGTCTAGAAGCAGAAGATACTCTAGAGATAATCTCTTCTCACCCTCTCATTTTATGGGTGAGGAAATCAAAGCCTCGGGTCACAGAGTTAATTGGTGAGGCGGGATTTGGACCTAGGTCTAGAGACTTTTAAGTTTAGCACTCTATTATGCACCAGCTGCCTCGATAAATTAAACCCAGTTAAAGGGGATGGTGAAGAGGAAAGTGATGGTGTGTAGGATGGGTGTGGGATGCACTGGGATGCCAGTGGTGTATTGAGAGGATGAAAGTAAAGATGGGAAATTTTTCTTTCTCTCTAATTCTACTATTCCTCCACAACTCCTTTTCTGCATTGAGGTCACCATCATCTTTTCTTTGTTCTTCCTTACCAACCCCTTTCCTCCACCAATAGCCATTCTCTTAATTAATATTTTCTATTTCTTCCTTCACAACATCTCTCTTGTATGTCCTGTTGTCTCTACCACATAGACAACAACCACTCTGGTACAGGTCTTTTTTACCTCTTATTTGGACCATTACAGTAGTCTCCCCATGGGCCTCCTTTCCTCTGGCCTCTCCCCTCACCAGTCCATTTCCCATTTGGCCACAAAAGATGGTCTTGTTAAGCACAAGCCTACCATGTCATTCCCTTGCTCAGAAATCTGCAGTGGCTTCCCATGGCCACCAAAATGGGAGTTCTTAACCTATGGTCCATAAAATTGTTTTTTAATATTTTGAAAATTGAATTTTAGTATGCTGTTTCCTTCATAATTGTATATATTTTATTTCATACTTTGAACAACATGATTGTAAGAAGGGGTCCATAGGCTTCACAATCCAAAGGGATCTAGAACATATACAAAAGATTTATAAACTTGTTTGCATGTGAACTGCTCAAGACCAAGGACCATCTTTTGACTTTGCTTCTATCTTCAATCACATTGCTTGGCACACAGTAGGTACGTCGTTGTTGACTGACTGCTTAGAAGCAACTTGGATTAATGGATAGTGAACTAGGTGAAATCCTACTTCAGACCTTTATTAGCTTTGTGACCTTGTACAAGTCACTTAACCTCTCTGTTCCTTAGTTTTCTCTTCTATAAATGGAATCATTGGAGCCAGTGACTACCAAGGAGCCTTCTGGCTTTAAGTCTTTGATCTAATGGACACAGAAACTTAATAGTATGACATAAAACCCTTCACTTTCTGACCATTCTGTCCTTTTTAATGACTTCTCAGAATTGCAGTGTCTGAGAGTTAGCAGAAACCTCTGCAGCCATCTAGTGCAAGTTCTACATGAAAGTCTCCCCACTATAACATAGCTGATAAGTGGTTGTCCAGACCCTGCTTGGAGTTCTCCATTGAAAGGGAATATGGTATCTCTCAAGACACCCCATCTCACTTGTAAACAGCTTTGATAGCAAATTTTATCCTGATAGCAAGACTAAAGGTTCTTTTCAATATTTCTCTATTGATCTTGGTTTGGCCTTCTGGGATCAGAAAAAACAAGTGGAATAATCCCTCTTCCATAGGACAGTCCTTCAGATACTTAAAGACAGTTCTTTTGTCCTAGTACTCTCCCTCCATTTCTCACTCCCTAGGCTTCCTTTCTTTGGACAAAAAATCCCCAGGTCTTTAAGATTTTTTAAAAGATCCTCCTGTGGCATGAACTGAAGGCCTCCTTCAGACTACTTCCCATTTTTCATGTCCTCCATAAACTGTGGTACCCAGAACTGATCACCTCCATATAAGCTTGATGTGATGCTGAAGATGCCAAGGTCATCCATCATGTTCCTAGCCATCTCAACTTTTGTCTTGCCACTGGACTTGGATGACTCTGGAAGAAAGAGCATGGTTGATGACTTTTTTCAACTTTGCCTCACTTATATCCAGTTCATGCTCAAGTTAAGACATCATCCCCTCATGTCATTGGTCCTCTTCAAAAATGGACCAGCAATGACAACAGCAGAGTGGAGCTATCACCTCCTTGTTTCTGGAAGCCAAGCCCCTCCTTATGCAGCCTGAGATGGCATTTGCTTTTTTGCCTGCCAAGTCTTACTGCTGATTCATGCTGAGCTTGCAGTCCATTAAAACTCCCAGATCTTTTTCAGGACAATTGTCATCTAAGCATACCTCCTATACTTGCAAAGGTGATTTTCTTTGTACCCAGGCACAAGACTTTAGATTGATCCCTCTTGGATTTTTTTCTTACTAGGTTTAACCCAAAACGCGAACTTGTAAAGATTCTGTTGAATCTTGTAGTAAAGTAGATCCTGGTCCTGTTCCTCTCTCTCCTCTTTGTGCCATTTGCAAATGTGGTAAGTATACGATCTCTGTCTTTTTCCAAGTTATTGATTAGACTCCTTAAAAAAATAAATCATAGCCATGCAGATATCTCTGGACTCTGCTGGAGTCTTGTCATGTTAACATTAAGCCATCAACAGCTATTTTTTTTGCATTCAGTCAACCAACTAATTCTGATGCCATCTGATTATATAACTGTTTAATCAGTGTCTATTTTCTCCATGAGAATAGAATTGCATGCTGGGTGGGGTAATACAGGCCTATACTCCCTGCTCCTGAGTAGGCTGAGATGGGTGGATTACTCGAGCTCCAGAGCTGCAGTGGGCTAAGTTGATGGAATGTTTACACTAAGACTGACACCAATATGGTGCTCCCCTGGGAGTGAGAAGGAGGGGTACCTGACTGCCTAAGGATGGGCAAGCTCACCCAGGTCAGAAGGGGAACAAGGAAAAAGTTCCCAGGCTGATCAGTAATGGGATCAAGTCCATGAATGACCCCTGTACTGTCAGCTTTTGTTAGGTAGAGAGGTCCAGTCTCCAAAAAACCAGTAAGATATTTTATCTTACTGATGTTACATTGTTCACATTTTTCCACATTTTAGCCAAACTCATCTACTTTCAGATTGCATTTCATCCCTCAATCCTGTGTCTTCGCATGATCTGTCCCTGCTTCTCAACACTGTGTCCTTCCCTTTGATTCTTAGAATCTCTAGCTCCCTTCAAAAGGCAACTCATCTGCTTTCACGTTCCCCACCGTTTATTCTACATTTAGACTAAACTTGTCTACTTGCCTCCACTACACACCTTTCCTTGTCCTGGCTCCATTCTTTTGCTCACACAAACTTTCCTCCTTCCTGGGATTCCCTCTTCAGCTCAAGTGCAAAAAAAATGATCCCTACTCCACCCCACCTCCCAGCTGTTATAGGTGGTTCTTCTGATTTCTTACTATTTATCTTCTATGTACCTTTCTGCACATGTTGGTTCCTCCAGACGAATACAAGCTTCTTGAGGACCAGACTCATTTATTTTTTGTCTTTGTAGCTTCAGTACCTGGCTCATAGTTGATAAATTCTTGACAAATTAAGTTGAATGGATCCAATTGCTAGAGCAAAAATGACAATGCTCTCCCAATGTGATTTTTTATTTAATGGAATAGCAGTCAAAAGCGCAAGAGACTTCTTTGCAGAACTAGAGAAAATTATAATAAAATTGATAGGGAAAATCAAACAAGTTTTATAGCAGCTCATTACACGGTAACCAAAAAACTGGAAATGAAGGGACTATTCTCCTCTAGGGAAATGGCTAAGCCAATTATAGTATGTGAATGTAGTGGGATATTATTGTGCTGTAAGAAATGATGGAATGGAAAGTTTGAAGGGAAAGTCAGAAGATCTCTGTGATCTGATGCAGTGCAAAGTGAACAGACCTGGAAGAACAATTTGTACTATTATAACAACGTTGTCGAGAAAAATGATTCTGAGTTATTTGAGAACTCTGATCAATGGCACGATAAAGCATGTTTCCAAAAGACTGAAGAGGAAGCACGTCACTCATCCTCCTGACAGAGAAGTGATGAACTCACAGTGTGAAAAGAGACATACGTTTTTAGACATGGCTTGTAGGAATTGGTTTTGCTCAACTGTGCAGCTACGAAGCAAGGGCATTCTTTTTTTCTTTTTCAAAAATGTGCTCAGTGAGTAGGGGGAGGAGGAAACTAAGTGAGACAAATTAATAAAAAGATGTTAATGTCATATAATAACATTCTATATAATATACAATAACATCATTAATGGAATAGTGTTATATATAATCTAACAGTTTTCATGTTTAATATAACATTTGCTGTTACACAATAATGTTGCCATGAATTAAAACTTGGGCACTGAACCACACTGCCAAAGAATAATGGTATAAGTATCCAGCATCATCTTGCTACTTAAAAAAAGTATTTCAACACACTGCATTAATGGGCTAGGGTGGCCATGGCTGTTACTGTTGTTGGGAAGGAATGGGGGTGGGGAGTACTTATTTAAACCAGGTGTTAAGGACATAGGATTTAAATTGGATGCCATATGTATTTTTAAATTGCTATATTTCTAAGACACATGCTGTGTAATAAAATTAAATTAGAAAAAAAGAAAATCAATCAGGCAAGACTATCAAAGGGGCTCACTGAAAAGCTGATAAATGGAGTCTTGCACACCCCCACATATAAAACTTATTACAAAAGAGTCATGTTCAAAACTGTCTGATACTGGGGTAAAAATTGAAAAATGCATCAGTGTAGTATATCTGTGTATATTTATATCTATGTCTCTCTCTACAGACACACATAAACATGTACACACACACACTTGTGTATAATAGACATTTAACCAAATATTTATAAAAAGATTATTGCTACAGGAATCCAAATTGGAGAAGATGTTTATGGTATTTTAAATTTCTCTTTTTTTCATGATGTGTATTGTTTGCATTCCATTTATTTCCACTTAGAGCTAATAATAGCTAATAGCTAGCATTTGTATGGTACTTACTATGTTCCAAGTACTGTGATAAGTGCTTTACCATCATTATCTCTTTTGACCCTCCCAACAACCATGGGACGCAGGTGCTTTTATCATCCCCCCTTGGCACATGACGAAACTGAAGCAAACAGAGGTTAATTGACTTGCTCAAAGTCACATAACTAGCAAGCATCTGAGGATGGATTTGAATTCGGGCATTCTCATTTCCAGGAGGGCAGCTAGGTGGTGCAGTGGATAGAGTACTGAGTCTGGAGTCTGGAAGACCTGAGTTCAAATATGAGCTCAGACACTAGCTGTATGTCCCTGGGCAAGTCACTTTACCCTGTTTACCTCAGTTTCCTCATATTTAAAATGAGCTGGAGAAGGAAATGGCAAACTTCTCCACTTTCTTTGCCAAGAAAACCCCAAATGAGGTCACCAAGAGTCAGATACAGCTGAAACAACTGGACAACAAGTGGGAACAGTACTTATCTCATTATATTCCTGAACCACAGTTTCCCTAGTCATTTCCTAATTGATGGGTATCTATAATATTTCTAGTTCATTGCTACTTCAAAAAAGGGCTACGGTGAATATTTTGATGTACAGGGCTCCACTTTTCTGTCTTTGACCACTTTGGATATATGCCTAGCAGTGGAATATTTGGGTCAAAGAGTGTGGATGTTTTAATCACTTCCTTAGCATCACTGCAGTCACTTTCCAGAATGGTTGGGCCAGTTCATATCTCTACAATTCATAGTATTCATATGTTTGTTTTTCTACAGCCCTTCCAACTTGGACTATTTTCATCTTTTTGTAATCTTTGCCAGTTTTATTGAATGTGAGTTGCCACTTCATTTTTCCCCTTGTTTTTGGTGATTTGAAGCAATCTTTCTTATAGTTTTGAAAAGCATTCAAGTCTTTTGAAAATGGCCTGTTCATATCTATTGACCATTGCTAATTCTTTGGAGGAATTTTCTTGTACAGCGTCTTCCAAAAAGCATAGTTCGAAGTTTAAAAGACTTTAGGGAGACCTTATATATCTGGATTACTTCCCTATATAGCTTGGATATCGGACCCTTATTAATAATATTTCATGTGAAGATTTTTTTCCTAGCTGACAATTATCCTTTATAATTGTCACTAATAGCACTAGATTTTTGGGGGGAAGGAAGGGTTCAGTTTCATGAAATTAAAATAATATTTAATCTCTTATGATCTCCTATATCTCTTCTTTGGATAAGCAAAACATCAGATCTCATTGTTTTCTCGATTTCTTATGATGTAACCATTTTGTCACATATCCATTTGGAGGTTAGGGTTGTGATCCTATGACCCATTTATTGTGGTGTATGGTGCAAGATGTTGCCTTCCACTTAATTTATGCCAAATAGCTTTCCAGCCCCCCTTCAGCATTTTTTGTCAAATAAAGTTGTCTTCCCCAAGTATTTTATATTTTCTGGCCTAGGACTCATTATATAACAAATGTACTTTGGCAAATTTATTGATAATCTGTTGGGAAAGGGATTTAGACTCACATCTGATACCATATATAGTGAATTACAACTGTACAAGAGACTTACAGGTGAAAAGCAAATGATAAGAAAAATGAAAGAAAATGGAATAAAGTATTTATCTCAATAGTAGAAGGGGATGGATGTTTTTAAATTAATCAAATGGAATGAATTATTAAGGAAAATAGATGTGCTTTGTTGCTGTACCTGAAAATTAAAAAAAAATCTGTACAACAAAACCAATATAATTAAAAGAACAAGAAAAGAACAGCTTATAGAAAATTTGTGCAGCAAGTATGATAGAAAAAATACTTGACATATGAAATATATAAGGAATTGTAAAAACAAAAAAAGGGTGCAGTGTTTCAAATGATAAGGATAAATAATTTTCTTTTTTGTATTTTTGTATTTTTATTTTTAAATTTACTTTCAGTTTACAACATTCAGTTCCACAATCCCTTGAGTTTCAAATTTTCTCCCCGTCCCCTCCCCACAATGGTGGCATACAATCAAGTATAGGATCTACAATGCCTTCACATTAAACATCAGTTAGGTTGTGAAGAAGGATTATAACCAATGGAGTAAACAATGAGAAAGAGGAAATGAAACAAAAAAAAAAAGAGAGAGCAAGCAGTTTGCTTCTATCTGCATTCAGACTCTGTGGTTCTTTCTCTGGATGTGGACATCTCTTTCCATCCTGAGTCTTTTGGAGTTGTCTTATAACCTTGCATTGCTGAGAGGAGCCCAGTCTATTCAAGTTAGTCATCACATATATGTTGTGTCTATAGTTGTGGACAAATTTCTTCTGGTTCCACTCTTTTCACTCAATAGCAGTTTGTATAAGCCTGTCCAGGTAAATATGAAGTCCGTCTGCTCCTCATTTTTTATAGCACAGTAGTATTACATTACACTCATATACCACAACTTGTTTAGCCATTCCTCAATTGATGAGCATCCCCTTAATTTCCAATTCTTTGTCACCACGAAAAGAGCTGACATAAATATTTTTGTACATGCAGGGCCTCTTCCCACTTCTATGATATCTTTGGAGCATAACCTTAGAAGTGGTATTGCTGGGTCAAAGGGTATGCACTTATTTATAGCCCTTTGGGCATAGTTCCAGATTGCCCTCCAGATTCATTGAATCAGTTCACAAGTCTACCAACAATGCATTAGTGTTCCAATTTTTCCACATCCTCTCCAGCATTTATCATTTTCCTCTTTTGTCATCTTAGCCAATCTGGCCAGTGAGATGTGGTACCTCAGAGTTGTTTTGATTTGCATTTCTCTAATCAACAGTGATTTAGAGCATTTTTTCATATGCTTATAGATATCGTTAATTTCATCCTCTGAAAACTGCCTGTTCATGTCCTTTGACCATTTATAAATTGGAGAAGGACTTGTATTCTTATAGATTTGACTCAATTCTCTGTATATCTTAGAAATGAGGCATTTATCAGAGAAACTCATAAAAATTCTTTCCCAATTTTCCACTTCCCTCTTAATCTTAGTTACATTGGTTTTATTTGTACAGAAACTTTTCAATTTAATGTAATCAAAATGATCCATTTTGCATTTCATGATGCTCTCTAAGCCTTGCTTGGTCAAATCTTCCCTTCTCCATAAATATGACAGGTAAACGAGAATAAATAATTTTCAAAAGAGACATTATTAAATTAAAGCAACTTGGAAGTATCACCTCATGACCATCTAATTGGCAAAAATATTTTAAAATAGCGGAACTTAATTCTGGCAAGGTTGTGGAGAAAGCTAAGGTTGAGGTAGTTGTGTGGTATAGTGGTTATAGAACACTGGACATGGAGTCCAGAAGATCTTCAAATCCTGCCTCTGACTCTTACTAGCTATGTAACCCTGGGCAATCACTTAACATTTGTTTGCCTCAGTTTTCTCATCTTCAAAATGAGGGAATTCCAAGTTCCCTTTCAACTGTAAGGCTGTGATCATGTGATCTTGTGAACATTCTCTTCTGATAGAATTGCATGCTTGAATGTTTTTGGTGAGGAATATTGTAGTAAACGGCAAAAGTTAAAAATAACCATACCTTTTGACCCACCAATTCTATTTTGGTGTGTCTACTCTAAAAAGGGTTATCAAAAAAGAGCTATGTGTTCAGTGGTTTTCATAGACTAAAACAATACATGTAATACTCAGAGAATAGTCATTAGTGGTTCCATGTCAGCTTGTTAATGTCTTCTGTACAGTTCCCTGGGAATTTGTGCTTAGCCTGGTGATTTAAAAAATTATTATCGACTAATTGGATAAAAGCACATGTATCAGAGGGGGTAGATTAGATTCTCTTTCTCAGCTCAGTTAATGTAATCATTCAAAGTAAGGGCAGATGATAGAGGTAATAAGTTATTAATATGTTAACAAAGTGCAAAGATTTGTATAGACTTGCTTAAGAAATGTGGGAGGGAAAAAAACCCTTTATTTGATTGAATTGTAAGAGGAGCTTAGCATTGGCTAATCCATAATTGGTCACACCTATGGTGTTCTCTGAAAAGCTGAGCCCAGGAGCTCTGGTGACAGTTGAATTGTTGAGGCATTCCATTCTGGGACAGGCTTGGTAGAGTGTGTCTTCATGCTTGGATTGTTGCTGTAGTCTGCTCAGTTGATCTCTCTGCCACAAGTCTATCCCCATCCTAGTATATCTTCCTCTAAGTTACCTAAGTCATTTTCTTAGAATAGATCTTGACCGTCTCACCCCACATCCTCCATTGTTCAGTGAACCCTGGTGGCTCCCTATCCCATTCAGAATGAAACCTAAAGGCCTTTGTTTGGCCTATAAAATCCTTCATAACTTGTTTTCCTTCCCATGCCCTTCCCAGTCTTGTTATAACTTACATCACAATCACATATGGTGAGATCCCGTGACACTGACCTTCTTGTTGTTTCTCTGTCTTCCAATTCAGAGCATTTTCACTGGTAGCTGTCATCTAGTCATCTCAAGGACTTTTCCCTTCTTCCCTCAATAAGTCAGTGCTCACAGTCCCCCACACTAGGGGTCTTTACCATAGTATACGTATTGATGTTCTCTCATACCATAATCTCCCAGTTCCTTAACTTAGTTGTTTTGTGTGTCCTACTTCTCCCCTCCACCTCCCAAAAATGGTCATATGTTTGAGACTGTCATCACCCACAAATTCACCACCTTGGTGTTCATGAAATTCCTTTATTAAATTACTTCTCCTTTTGCCTTGCAACCCAAACCCTCTTCTTTGTCCTCATCATGACCTTCAAGCCCTTTGTCCCTCAGTTCTTTCCCCAGTCATTACCAATGACTGTTCTCTGTTCTTTATTTTGTTGTTCAATCATTTTTCAGACATGTCTGACTCTGTCACCCCATTTGGGGTTTTCTTGGCAGAGTTACTGGAGTGGTTTGCCATTTTTTCTCTAGCTTATTTTTTAGTTGAGGAAACTGAGGCAGATGGGGTTAAGTGACTTTCCCAGGGTCACATAGCTAAAGTGTCTGAGACCTAATTTGAACTTGGATCCTTCTGACTCCAGGGCTGATGCTCTATCTACTGTTCCACCTAGCTGCCCTTCTTTATTTTGACCCTTTCCTAAACCAGTTCAACTCTACACTGTCTCATTCTCCTGAGTTCCTTGCCCCCACTGTCACACCACCAATCTTGCTCTGTGAAGCCTCAGCCTTGGATCGCTCCTGCCATCTGCCTTTGCTCCTTCTCCCATGCTACTGACTGAAATGATGCTGTGATGATATCCACAACAAACTGGTCCCTCACTGAAGCAAGGAAATCCTTTTGCATGTATCCAACTAATTCACTACCCCCCTCATCATCTTAGTGGCTTTCTCAAACCTTTTCATCCTTCCTACAACTCCCCATAGTTTCCCCTTCCCTTTCCCCTACCTTCTCTGCTGAACCTTCCTCGTGTTTGGCTAAGAACAATTGAAACTATTTGTTGAGAGCTTCCTCTTCTCCCCTCCTCACATTTCCCAGATGCCTGTCTCCAGTGTTCCCTCCTTCACCCATCTCATGTGAACAGGCAGCCCTTCTCCTTGCCACCCCCCCCAGGAACATGTCTTATTATTTCTGATCTTCTCCAGCAGATTGCTTCCCTGCTATCTCACTCAACTTCAACCTCTCCTTGTCTACTGGCTGCTTCCCTCCCACCTACAAACATGTCAATGTCTTCCCTTATTCTCTCTCATTCCAGCCCCACTAGTCATTGTGCCATAGCTCTTCTCCCTTTTGTGCCTGAACTCTTGAGAAGGCCATTTGTAATAGATGTTTCTATTGCTTTTCCTCTCATTTTCTTTTTAACTCTCTACAGTTTGGCTTCTGACTTCATCATTCGGTTGAAGATGCTGTCTTCAAGGTTGCTGATTAATGAGTTGTCAAATTGAATGGCCTAAGTGCTTTCTGAGATTATCAGTCTGAGATTATCTCCAATTGATACTGTGTGTCTCCTATACATACCTGTTTATTTGAATGTTGCCTTCTCCATTAAACCAAGACTTCCTTGAGGCCAGAGACTGTTTTTTTTCTTTTCTGTGTATCCCCAGTCTTAGTGAAACCCAATAAGTATTTAATAAATCCATATTGAATGACTGGATGACCAAATTGGGATGCAGAAGATCTTGGATTTGGTTAAAATTTATGGATGAATGATTTCATATGAAATTTACTAGGGATAAAGGTAATATGTTATACTTATGCTCAAATGCACAACCTGCAAGCTCAAGATGAGGGAGGCATGGCTTGAGAGCAGTTTGTTTGAAAAGTAATTCCCTCTGCAGCACATCAGACAAAGTCTCAAGCTAGGCTCTGCTTTAAGACCTCCAGAGAGTGGGCAACCCACTCCCTCCCCAGGCAGTGCAGGGGGCCCTAAGGCAACTCTCATTCTTGCTGAGTTCTTCCTGACATCAGACCACCCCCTTTGTCATCTTCCTCCATCCTTCCTACTTCTGTCTTCTGGTGCCTAACAAGTCAGGTCTAATCCCTGGTCCACATAACAGACCTTGAATGCAGCAAGACAGACAGACAGAACTAGGGTGTGTGTGGGTGTGGGTGTGTGTGCACCATGTATACACAGAGAGTGGGGGTGTTTCTCTCTACCTCTTTCTCTCTTTCTTTATCTCCCCCTTTCCTTTTCTCTCTCCCTCCCTCTTCCTTCCTTTCCCTTCTTCTTCCTCATCCACTTCTTCCTCTTCTTCCCCTTCCCCTTCCTCCTCCCACTCTTCCTCTTCTTCCTCCTCCTCCTTTTTCTTATTCCTCCTCCTCCACCTTCTCTTCCTCTTCCTCCTCTTCTTCCCCTTCTTTCTTCCTCTCCTTCCTCCTCCCTCCTCCTCTTTCCTCTTCTCTCTTCCTCTCTCTTCTCTCCCCCCCATTCCTAGTTGCTTCAATTGATCTTTGTATGGCATACATTTAAGACCCTTCCCCATTCCAGTTATGTGTTAGATTATTCTTAGTTCATAGACCATACAAATAGTAAACGGTGGGCCAGATTTGGCTCTTGGGCTGTAGTTTGCCAACTACAAGATGGTCGATAAAGTCTCTTCCAAGTCTGAAATATGATCAATTTTGCAGCTAAGTGATAATTAGGTAAATATGGATGTGGCCTTGTTATTGATCATTTAGGCTTCAACAGGCCTTGTTTGGAGCATCTGTCTTGGTCTTTGTTTCCCTCCATTTAACAACAGATGGAAAGGTAATTGTCATCTCATCTAGATGATTTGCAATTTCTCTTACATCAGATGTCACTTCATCTTCAGACAAGATGCCTGACTTTGTGGATGTTAGGATTTTGAAACAACTTCGCTGGTTTCAGGCAATTGTTTAGGTCCAGGATATGCCTTTTTCTGTTTTTTTTTCAACTGGACTGAGTTAACCACTATCTGCAACATTTATATGTTTTGAACTTTAGTAAGTTGCTGCTGAGGTACCACTGGTGGGAGAATTTTCTGGTCCGTGAAAGCTCCAGAGCAGAGGTTTGATGCAGTCTGGAACACAATCTGCTTCAAAGTGGCGGCTTGAGGCCCAGCATCTGTCATCAACTTAACCTCGTGCATATCCTCAGCATAAACATCCCAGTCATTTATGTGCTAGTTGGAGATGCCACGTGGTTGAGTGTGAAGAGCAATGGCTTTCACCTTGGGAGACCTGGGTGTGAATCTGGGTTCTGTCAGTGGCTTTGTAACCCTGGATGAGTCCTTTATCCTTTTTGAGCTTTGGTTTTTTTCATCTATTAGATGGGCAAAATAATTCTTACACCATGGAGAGCTGGAGTTGGGACTGCTTTTTGTAGACCTAAAAGTATTCTTTCTAGAAATGGAACCACAAGCATTGACTGAATGCAATTGTCTTTGTTTTCATATCCACATTGTCTCTGTCTTCCCCCAATAAATCGCAAGCTTTTCTAAGACATTGTCGGTGGTTTCTACATCTCCCATGGCTCTAAGTGTCATTGTTACTATTGATTCATACCTCACAAGGTCAAATTATTCTTTATTATTATTAAAATATATATTCTATATATTTATAATTTATATATTTATTATTCTTGTCATTGCAGTTGCATTTGTCCCTTCCACATCACCGTGGTTATGGGGGCAGTGTCCCTGCAATCTGGAAAATCCACATCAAAATTTTTGGCCCTCCCTTCACAGAGGAGTCTGTTGTTTTTCTGTTATGGGGTGTTTACAGCACCTTCTTGTAAAATTTGGGTTAAACTTATGCAATATTATTCATATATTTTATGCAATTCTGAGTTTCTTGACTTTTTCTGTTGGCTGCAGCTTCCACCAAGCTCCCTCCAAATTCCTGTTTAATTTCTTACGCCAACCCATGATAAATTGAAACTGCAATGAGGAAAGTCACCATGTGGAAGGGATAACTTTATTACTACCGTTAGCTAGCATTTATATAGTACTATAAGGTTTGCAAAACATTTTGCAAATATGTTCTCGTTTTTGCTTCACAAAAATTCTGCAAAGGTAGATGCTATTATTATCATTCCCATTTTAAATATTTGGACACTCTGATAAGGCAGACAGATTAAAGAACTTAAGCAGGATCTCACAGGTAATAAGTGTCTCAGGTCACATTTAAACTCAAATCTTCCTGATTGTAGATCCAGGACTGTCCACTATGCTGCCTAGCTGCCACCAGATTCAGAGGCAATGTGTTGTAGTAGATAGGGCACTGGACCAAGCATCAAAAAGGCCTGGCTTCAAGTCCCACCTTAGACATACTAAATCTGTGACCCTGAGTAAGTCACTTAACCTTTCTGTGCCTCAGTTTCCTCCTCTGTCAAATGAGATTGGACTAGATGGCCTCTAAGGTCACTTCCAACTCTAAATCCTAGGATCCTAGGGTTCTAAATTAAAGTGTACCTAAGCCTAGATTCCTTTAGATTCCTGAAAATTTATCCAGAGAAGGAAATTCTACATACTTTTTGGGGAAACCTAAGCCAGTAGAGCCCTAACTAGAGAAGAGCAAAGTAGACTGCTGTGTGGAGTATAGAATGTGCAAGAGGATGCTGGGAGGGATGCCTTTTAGTCTGACTCATTACAAATGCCCATAATTTGTTTTTAATGCCCCCAAATCCCATCTAATCTTCTTGATTCATGGAGACCAATTGTAGGATGTCAACTTCCCAGTATTACAGTGAAGACTGAAAGCTTCCTTGAGGCAGCAGGGAGAAGGGTGGAGGGCTGGAGTAACAGATAGGAGACTTCAGTTATCAGATCTTGTCCTCCTTGGCTCTGTTCTCATTGTACATGGTCTCATGGCATTGTCTTTGTATGCCCAGTACCCAGAGTGGTGCCTAATACAAGGGAAGCTTTTGTTTTTGGAGGGGAGAAGGCAGGGCAATTGGGGTTAAGTGACTTGCCCACAGTCACACAGCTAGCTAAGTGTCAAATGTCTGAGGCTGGATTTGAATTCAGGTCTTCTTGACTTTAGGGATAGCACTCTATTCACTGTGCCACCTAGCTGCCCCTACAGGAGGCTTTTAATAAATGTTTGTTGATTGGTTCAAGTCTCATCATTCTCTTCTGTGAAATAGGGAAAATAATGTCCTTTGTGTTTGTTTCATAGTTTTATTATGTGGATATGAAATGTTTTGTAAACCATGGTGTGTTATAGATATCAACTCTTCTAATGATTGTTATTGCTATCTAAGACATTATTAATATTGATAGAAATTATTATTAATAGCCGGTTATAGAGGATATCCAGACTTTCCCCCCATTTCTTTGTTCAAAAGCCCAGCCTTTGAAGAACATTACTGACCTCTGCTAAAAATTTACCCTACCTAGACTATCTTATCTAAGGTAACTTGCTGCCCATTGTGTTCTATTCAAGCAAGTTTGGGCTGAGGTAGATCCTTTGTCTAAATTTCCCAAAGCTGAGGGTGGTCTGGGTGTAGGCATAATCTCTTTGTCTAAGAATGTCCTGATGTCATTCTCTCAAGCCCCTCACTAGAGTGAGCCCACTTCTCACTGGAATATTCTTTCTCTCCTTAATTGTTAACAGTCAGAATTTCTTGCCACTGTCTAGAGCACCCACATTTCCAAGGCCTTATAAGTTCTGAACCCGCCATCATGAGGTTCTTTGGCATTCAAGAGTGCCACTGACCTCCTCATTGTAATATTGCCCACCTCTCTTTGTAATATTCATTCTCTCACTAATTGTTAGCCAATCAGAATTGCTCTCTACCCTCAGGAAGTACCCTCTACTTGCTCTTCCAAGGGCATATAAACTGAATGCCCACCACCATGAGGGATCTTTGGCATTTGAGAGGGCCACTGACTTCTTTTATTACTCAATGTGCCAGCCCTTTAATAAAATAATTAAATTATCCCAGAACTATGTCTAATTTTTTAAATGTCACAGTGGTCAGTAGGACATGCGGCATTTAGCCATGGGTCGTCTGTCTCCTAATCCATTGATGTTTCCATTGTACCATGTTGCCCTTCTATACAACAGTGACTTTTCTGGGTGGCCAGAAAGTAGTTTATTGCCACCATCATGTTTATGTTATTTGATTTGTATCATCAGGCAGAGAATGAAAAGCAAAAGAATTGGTAAATGGTTTCTAAAGTTGGGCAGCCTTAATCCTCATTCTCAAAATTACAAGCAGTGAGTCTCTGGCATGCTGTCTTGGAATGGCCCATGCCTACCCCCTCCCCCTTCGCTGCCGATCTCTGCCCATCTCCCTGCTGGTCTCCCTAACCTTCCCTGCCTTCTGAGGCAATGTTCTTTCTTGTGCCCTGAATATCAACAGTCAGCTAGGTACCCCGCAGGAAGAAAAGTTCTTCCTGAGTGTTCAAAATCTAAATTAGTCTGAAAGGTTAGTGCCTGATTATGAAGATTAACTAATTATATTTGCAAAGTGTTCGCTAATCATAGAGGCACTCTCCAAGTGCTAAATACTAAGTCTCCTCCTCCGGCTTCTCCCTGACTTTAGTAGGAGCCACCTACCACTAGGGTGACTCCAGGGGGCCGGGAAATCGAATGACACAAGGAACCTTGAGTGAGCAAATGCTTGGTGCTAGTTAAGCCATGTAGGGGATCTGAGCTTTGGGACTGGAAAAGGTTTTGAATGAGGCGAATTCAAAAATAGCAAAGAGGAACACAGAGGGATTTTATTATTTGGACTGGACCTGTGATTTTGTTTGATGTAGGGATCTCCTGGTAAGGAAACTCTCTTCCCAACCGCAGATAAATAGCCACCTTCCCTGCAGCCCAAGTTAGAAAATTGACATCATAGAGAGCTGGCTTTAGGGTCAGGTAGATCTGGGTTCAAGTCTTACTTTTGAAACATATTGGTTGGACAAATCCTGAAAATCTTAGCTCTTCTCTTCCCCATTCCAACAATTTTGAGAATATGGCTGATTTAAGAAAGAATTACTGTGAACGGAATTTCAAAGAAGAGAGGTAAAAATTGGGAGAAGATGAATTAGCTTACCTGGACCCCAGTCCTATGAGGTTTGACAAGTCTCTGGTGCCAGAAAATTTTCCTTGAACTCTGTTTCTCCTTTTGCCATAATAAACTGCTATGGGTTTACTAAGCAGATAAAACTAATTTTTATTTACTTAGCGAGGAGGTTGGCATTAATTTTCTTAATTATTTCTCCACTTCAGGAACAAGAGTGGACTGCCTTCTGATCAGACTGAGAGTTCTCAGTACTCCCTGAGCCACCAGGTCCCTAATTAGTGAGGGTGGTCCTCTTAGAGAATGAAGGACGAACAACAATTAGTGAGGGAGTGACATTCTGAAGGAAATGGAGCCATGAAAAGCAGTTTATGACATGTAACCAGTGCATACCACCAGAGGCACAGAGGTGCCTGCCTACCCCTTAACTCTCTACCCAAGCCCCTCCACACATTTATAAATGCTGTTTCCTCTCCTGTTCTTCTGTGCTTTTCTTTTCTTTTTTTTCTTTCCCTTCCCCTCCCCTCCCCTCCATTCTATTCTCCTCTCCTCCACAAGTTAAATGACTTGCTCAAAGTCACACAGCCAGACTTACAGAGCTGTGGACTCTTTAAGATACCTGCATAAGTGGGACTTATTGCCTTGGTGATTTTTTCACAAGGAGCTCGTTTCCTGCTCAGCCCTTTTAGTCAATATATCATCATTACAGTGACCCATTCTTTCAACTCTTGTCTCTCTTCATCATGTTTATGATCCTGGTTGACATCAGTCCTCAGTTTCCCTTTCCTTCTCTGCTGACTAGTCTCTGTTTGCCTCCATATTTTCATTGAATTGGATTTTGACTAGTGGCTAAGCTCATCTGACCTCTCAGATTTGTTTCCTTGGTATCTGTCTGCCCTGTGCCTGGCTAGATCCCCTTCCTCTTCTGCCATTGTTGCAGGCTAGCCCAGTTGACATTGTTGGATCTCCAATGAGGAGATTGGAATTAGACTTTGGTGCAGATTACCAATGTAGCAGAAGGCAGCATGAGGTAGAAGACTTGAAGTAGACTAAGACTCAAGAAGATCCGAGTTCAAATTATGCTTCACATACTTGCTAACTATGTAACCTTGACTAAGTTCCTTCCCCTCCTGGAAATCACCTTACTGTGAAATGAGGGAGTTGGATTCAATGGCCTACAAGGTCCCTTTCATTTCTAGATCTGGGACCCTATCTGTGACCTTGGCCAAGTCTCTTCCCACCCTGGCAACCAGTTTCCTCTCCTGTGAAATGAGAAAGTTGTAATAGATGTCTTTACTGCTTTAGATTTTGGATACTGGGACCTTTTTGGATACAGAGCCGGTGCTCTCTTACTTCTGACCTTGGTATTTTCTTGTCTATGTATGCACTATTCACCCTCAGATACTGTTGTTTTGTGTAGGGGTGGGGAACTTGTGGCCTAGGGACCACAGGTTCCACACCCCTGGTTTTGTCTCTCTATACCCAACACTTAGAATAATATAGAGCTTAAAAGCCTTAGTTGATTTGAGCTTTCATGCTTTGGCTTTCCCCAGTTTTCTTCTTGGAAAAAAGGATAAAGGTAGACTAGGTGACCTTTGAGCTGTGTTACATCTCTCTTGTCCTATGGGTTCAGCATCAACCACTAAATTCTCCTTAGGCTGCTTCTGGACATGTTCTTTCAGTAGTACTGAGCACTTTCTATGGCTGCCCTCTGGACCAGTTTCTGTGGTAGTCATGCTCTGGCTTGGCCACTTAACTTCTCCTGCCCCTGTGGCAGAGATCTGGCATCCTCAGGGTCATAGTGATAGGGCTTGGATGGGAATGGAAGAAACTCACATTTCTGAACTCCTAGTTACCATTAGATGCCTACCTTCCATTGTGTCTCACAGGGAAGAGTTAGCCATTTTGAAGTTGTGAGTGGGGAACAGACAAAATAAATATCACTCTTCCTTAAGTGAACTCAAATGGATCCTTAGACTATGTTACTAATGGAAGACTATAACACTGATGGCTGCTGGGTCATTTATGCCTGGTGAGGCTGCTCTTGGGGTGGCTGCCATATATAGGGCTGTAATAGTGGTTGTGGAGGAGAAAAAGAGAGAAGAAACAAAAAAGAGTGTGGGAGAATTCAACTAGAAGTAGCATCAAGGTGCTGTTTGATTTCTAAAGGAATCCAAGGAAGAAATGAATGAAGCTTGGTTTTTGTAAGTGGAATGGAAGGAGGGAGGGAAGGAGAGAAAGAGAGAGAGAGAGAGAGAGAGAGAGAGAGAGAGAGAGAGAGAGAGAGAGAGAGAGAGAGAAGGGAGAAGGAAGAAGGGAAGAAGGGAAGAAGAGGGAGAGCAGATTAACACTTTCCTGGAAGAGAGAAACAGGAAATGATAGAAAAGGAGTTGGGAAAATGGGAACCCAAATGGAAAGGCAGGGAGAGGAAATTCAGGGACAATTAGTGAGATGACAGCTGAGGGGTCCCTTGGCCTGCTGTTGAAGTCACTTGTCCATCTTCGTCAGTGTATAAAAGGACTAAATGAAGCTGGGGAGAAATGAGTTTGCTTTTCAAAATGAAATGGGGGAAA
Source organism: Pseudocheirus occidentalis (assembly GCA_028646575.1). Lineage (NCBI taxonomy): Eukaryota > Metazoa > Chordata > Mammalia > Diprotodontia > Pseudocheiridae > Pseudocheirus > Pseudocheirus occidentalis. The sequence continues at coordinate 45,469,236 of CM053602.1, forward strand.
ACATCCTATTATATCCTTGCCCCTAAAGTTAGGGTATGTGTGAAATAAATCTGAAAAGCCATCAGCAGACTAGGGAATGAAGTCAAACAGTCATCTGTAAGCGGATTAAAAAGAACATACACCCAATGAATAAATCCCAGGGAAAACAATATTGTCTACAGCTTCTGGAATATGTTATGGGGTTATGGTTGTCGAAACCTTGTTGGGAATAAGTTGCCATGTGTTCTTTCCTGAGCACACCCAGACCCTTTATTTGTCCATCTAGCTGCTTAGACTGTGGCCAAATATAGGCTCTCCTAGCTCAACAAGTCACTACCACTATGGGCTGCTGAAGGATACTGCTGATGCCTTGATGGTGGTGGGGCTCCAGCTTGTAGACTGCCAATCTGATATCTCTCTGTGCCAAAGACAGGGAGGCAAAGAGCCTGTAGGCAAAGAGCTGGCAAGGCTCTTATAAACCCCAAAAGCCATGGAACCATTACCTGTTTTTGATGTGCTTTTTGTTGGGAGGTCTGTCATATTATTCAGGAATTGTGGCGTGACATAGTTTATCATGATCTTTTGGGCAGCATTTCGTCATTAAATTTGCCAGCTCTCTTTTAATTTTATTAAGAAGGTTTCATCTGACATGGCTTGGTGGAAAGAACACTGGCTCTGGAGCCTGAAGACCAGTGTTCAGTTCCTGCCTTTGTTACCTGTGTAACTCTGGTCAAGTTACTTCCTCCTCCTGGACCTCCGTTTCCTCCTCCGTAAAATGAGGGGGTTGGACTAGAGGGCCTCAGAGGTTTCATACTGCTCTAGATCTAGGAGCCTAGACCCTGTTTCCTCCCCAGCTATTTCTATGGTGGACCATCTGGCTTTAACAGTCAGCAGAAATTAATGCATCCACTCCAGCCTAACCTGAATCACATACCACTATTACCCTCTCCATCTGCCACACATTCTGCATTCTTACAAGAGCTTGGCCTTTTTGAAAACAAGATTATTCACATGATGCCACCTTTTTTCCCTCTCAGGTAGGCTTGTGCTCATGTTTTGCCATCCAAGCATTTCAATTTCTCTGCGTTGGTCTGATGGAAGCCTTTTTGGTCAGGGCAGAGTTACCTGGGCTGTTGGATGTCCTCTTTCTGAGAGTTCATTGCTCAGCTGTATGTCTTAGAACAGTCACACCATTTAATAGAATCATTAGCATCCCAGCCTTAATGGGATGGGATAGAGTGGATGCATCCCATCTGCAAAATCTCAGCCAAGGTCCATCTGGCCCTTGTTTAAAGTCTTCTAGTGAGGAGTGTGTGTGTCTGCCTGTACGTGCTCATGGGGGCGTGCTTCCTCCAGAGGAAGCCCCTGTTGGACAGCTCACTTATCCGGCAAGCCTTTCTTCTGTCTGGCTCCCCAGCACATGAATTTCTTGTTTCTGTTTGAAAAAATGTATAGAAGTGAACTGATGTTTCTGGAAGGTGCTACCTAACAGACAATCCCCAAAGGGAGGGAGTCATTTCTTTCTTTTTCTTTTTCTCTTTCTTTCCTTTCTTTCCTTTCTTTC
>CM053602.1:45471278-45499169 GCA_028646575.1 Pseudocheirus occidentalis
TCTGCACATTTCTTTCAATGATGTAGTCTGCAAGCATTAAGTATTTACTGGCTGTATGACCTTGGTAAGCCATTTAATCTTGAAGCCTCATTTTTTCATTTGTAAAATGGGAATAATAGCACTCAATAAGGTTATTGTGAGGATTGCCTGAAATACTAAACAGGGTGTCCCCAAAATCTAAATAGCTTAAAGTTGTACTGACTTTTGGAATACCCTGTGTGTAAAGTATTTTGCAAACCTTAAAGTTAGATATAAATGCTAGCTATTATTGTTGGGTTGTTATTATTTAACCTCTGATTTCTTGAACATTTTACTTTGTGCCAAGCACTGTGCTGGAGCACTAGGGATACAAAGTAAAAAAAAATCAGTCCCTACCCTCAATGAGATATTCTGTTTTGGGAAGCAAATTTTATACACATATGCACATACACATTCAAAATTAATACATAGTAGTTTGGAGTCATAGGGGAAGGAAAATTATTCTTGAGGTTAATATTGATGAAAATTAGGCCTTCCAAGAGGCAGCAGAGAAGAGGGAGCTCATTCTAGGCATACAGATCCCATTCATGCCCATCTATCCTTTGTGGCTCTTGTCCATTTTTGCCCATAAATTCCCCACAGGGGTTCTGCTCAAGGTTCTTGAATTCTTCCTTTCATTTTTCTAATATGGGATGGGGACATGTAGAGGCCTCAGGCTGCCTACCGTATCCTCAAAATGTAGCCAGCCTATCTTCCCTTCCTATTATTTATTCCATCTGGAAATCCAACGGTTCAAAAAGACACCATCATTGGGGAGTTGCCCTCCATGCAAGGAAAGGCAGGCTGAAGGCAGTAGCAATGGACCTTTGTGGTGTCAAGCGAGAAAAGGGAACCTTTAAATGTTGAGTCAGATCTTGGTGAGGATTCCCACAGAGCTTTACGAGCTGCCGAGGGAGCAAGCTCAGTTCGGAGATGTTGCTTCTGTCAGTATTTATGCAGCAGCCAAGTCTTTGTTCTTCCTACAGTCGTTTTGCACTTGTTCCTTCCTTGTAATATTGACAGCCTGAAGTAGCAGGTTAATCTCTTTCTCTCTCAAAATTCTTTTCTCGGTAAATATCCATTAGCTCAACATTTTCATTGCTGCCTGTATACCTAGTGGACTGGGGGAACTTGGCCCCTGCTGGGAGTGACACCGCTTTGTTTGGGGCTTGCTTCTTGGCTCCATAATTGCAGTGGTTTTATCAATGGGAGAGGTCAGGCCTTTCCTGGCCAAGGCAGCGATCAGAGAGAAATGTTCAAGGGCTTATAAGGCAGCTTTGATTTCTTCTCTCCCTTCCCTCCCTCCTTCCTTCCCTCCCTCTTTCCCTCCCTCCCTCCTTCCTTCATTCTCTCCTTCCTTCCCTCCCTCTTTCCCTCCCTCCTTCCCTCCTTCCTTTCCTCCTTCCTACTCCTTCCTTCCCTCCTTCCTTCCCTCCCTCCTTCCTTCCCTCCTTCTTTCCCTCCCTCCTTCCTTCGCTCCCTTCTTTCTTGCTTCCCTCCTTCCCTCCCTCCCTCCTTCCTTTCCTCACTCCTTTTTTCCACAAACAATTTAAACAACATTGATATGTGGGAGGCACTGAGGGAGATTTTTTGAAAAGCAAATTAGTTCTGAGTTCAAATTCTACGTCAGACACTTGTTACTTGTGAATGTTTGGGCAAAGAACTTTCCTCTCTGAACTTCTATTTCCTCTTCAATAAAATGAATGTATTAGAATTGAGGGTCTCTAAGGCTCCTTTTAGCTTTAGAGCTATGATCCTATGCATGAACTTGGACAAGTCACTTAACTCCTTGGGTTTTAGTTACATTATTTGTAAAATTAGAGAATTAGAATGGAATGGGCCCTGGCTCTGGGAGCCCAAGGGCCAAGGTTCAGGTTCTGCCTATAATCCTTATCATCTGTCAACCCCTTGCACAAGCCCCTTTGCTTCCCTGGCCTCAGTTTCCTCCTATGTAAAATGAGGTGAGAGGACTAGATCAGAGGTGCCAGACTCATCACCACAGGGCACATGTAGCTCCCCAAACTCCTGAGTTCACAGGAAAAGCCCCATAGTTGGACACCTCTGGTTTAGATAACCAATCAGGTTCTGTCCAGCTCAAAATCTAGGATCCTCTGTGTGATCTTGGACAAGGCAGTTCATCTCTTTGGGCCTCAGTTTACTCTCCTCTGAAATGGGATAGTTGGACTGCTAGTCTCTTGAGTCACATTCTAGCCCTAGATCTATGAGCCTATGGTCCTCTGGACCATATATGATCTATGAGCCCTGGACTTGGAACCAGGAAGGACTGAATTTGAATCTCACCTCAGACACTAACTAGCTACTTGAGTCTGGGGCAAGTTGCTTAACTGCTATCTGACTCAATTTTCTTATCTGAAAAATTTGGATAATCATATCACCTAACTCTCAGAATGGCTGGAAGCATAAAATGAGATTATACATTAGGAACTGTCAAGTCCTGTAGAAATGCTAGGCTAGATATTATTTCATTTGATCCTCATGACCACACTGGGAGGTAGAAACCAGGCATATTATTACCCTCATTTGGCAGGTAAGACAACTCAAATTTAAAGAAACTAAATGAGTTGGCAGGAGTTTCATAGCTAATAAGTGTCCAAGGTAGGATTTGAACCTAGGTCTTTCCTCATTTCTGAGTCTAATGCTCGCAGACAGGGTCTTTGGAACATTCCCATTTGACTGGGATATAATGTTTGTGGGGAAGAGTGGTGTGAGTTAAGGCTAGAAAGATATGTCGAAACTAAATTGCACAGGGCTTTGAATGCCAAGTTAAGGAGTTTGGATTTTGTCCTATAGTCAGTGTGAGCCATGGAGGAAGTGATATGAACTGAGTCATGCATTGGGAGTATTAATCTGGTGGCATATCAAGAATGGTTTGTGGCGAGAGAGGGAGGAGAAAGGGGGGAGAGAGAGAAAGAGGGAGAGAGAGTGAAAGGGAGGGAAGGAGAGAGAGAGAGAGAGAGAGAGAGAGAGAGAGAGAGAGAGAGAGAGTGAGTGTGTATGTTGGGGGTAAGACTAATAATACTAACATTTATATGGTGCCTTAACCTAGTAAAGCTCTTACAATAACACTTCCTCTAATTTGAGTCTCACCCCACCCTTATGATCTAAGCATTCCTATTTTCAAGTGAGGAAACTCAGACTCAGAGAGAATTTAGGTGGCTTACTCCTAGCCATATAGCCAGTGACAGAAGTGAGGGCACCCCTCCCAGGTTTAGCACACTATCAGTTACCCCAAACTGTGTCTCCAACTCAAGGTAGGGAGATGAGTTAGGAGGTGGTGGGGCCCTGCTCCAGAACACCAGCTATTGAAAGCAGGCAAGAAGGAATGGCTTGGTGTGATGTTGCTGAGATAAAGATGTGAATTCTGTTCTTGAGGAACAGACTTTGTTTGCAACAATCCCACAAGTAGCTGCCATGGTGCCTGGAAATCGGTATGGTGAGAATGACTGTTGTGACAAAGTTGGAGATGCTGTCACTGCTTCTCTATAATTCAAAAGATCTTACAAGGAACTCAGGGAAAGCTACCCAGAACGGAAGGTGCCATCCATCCATCCATCCATCTATCCATCTATCCATCCATCCATCCCTGAATTATTTATTGGGTGCCACTTGGTATCACTATTACTACCTTGATCAGCCTTCCTTATCTGATGCTAGGAGAACTCAGCTTGCTAGGGGGCTTTCAAGTTTGTGAGATAGCTTTCCTTAAGCTTTCTTTCTCAGTAGCTTTCACCATTGACTGCATCCCCCAAATGGGAAGGCCAGTGGCTGATGGTGGGAGCCAGAGAAACCAGCTAGGGTAACTTTACTGGGTTTATCAAAAAGTTACAAACCAGGTAATTCTATTTCATTTCTTTATTTCATACTATCCATAATTTAATTCTTTTCTTTCTCATTCTCCTTGTAATACCAGGTAAAATGGGAATTTCTATATTGACTGTAGAAAAGAAAAAGAAAACTATATATGAAATTACAAATATCTTTCTTGACAGCTTGTTTTTCTATTTAAATACTTTTATCATACATTTGCATTATATAACATAGTGGCAATATAAATTCCACATGTAACTTTCAAAGCTGTCCTACTTTTCTGTGATCCTTTTAGACTTTCTGTTTTGTCTTCTGTGCATTGAAAAATGCTTCAGTAATACTCTTTATTTTTATCACTCTCTTCCTACATCTCTCACCTCTCCCCACCATTGAAAAAGAAAAATAAAACTCTAGTAATAAATATACATAGTCAAGTATAATCAGTTTTCACATTAGACATGTCCAAAATTTCATGTTTTATTTTTCATTTTGCATCTGTTGTCTTTCTGTCTGGAAGTGGGCAGCATGATTCATCACTGGCTCTCAGGAATCATGATTGGTAATTGCGTTGAGTGTAATTTTTAGGTCTGTCTTAGTTTTTTTTTTAAAACAATGTTGATGATATATAAATTTCTCTCTGGTTTTGCTCACTTTACTCCGCATCAGTTTATGCAGATCTTCCCAGGTTTCTTCAGAATCACCCCTTGTGTCATTTCTTATGATACAGTAATATTCCCTTACATTTATATGCAACTTATTTTGCCATTTCCCCAGTTTATGGGTATCCCCTTAATTTCCAATTCTTTGTTACCACAGTAATATCTGCCACAAATGTTTTTGTGCCTATGGGTCCTTTTCCTCTTTCTTTAGTATCTTTGGGGTATAGGCCTAGCAGTGATATTGCTAGGTCAAAGGATATGCCCAGTTCCATGACTTCTGATTTCATTTCTATGCACCAAAGTCAGCCATTCATTCCTTCAGTGCAATTAGAAAGTGGCCCTGGCAGTATGCTGCTCACACACTGCTTCATTTCTAGACCTACATCAGAAATAATTTTCTCTCATCACAGGCCTACCTAAATGTCAAAGCTAACTGTTTAATTGGCAATAATTCCTATTGAATTTTTAACTTGTGCCCCAAATGTGGCTGCCTTGATGGGGGTATGTTTGGTGGTTTTATTTTGGTCTAACTCAGTTTTTATTGTCTCTGTGTTGTCAAGAGATGCATTATCTCTACCTGGCTTTCTGCTGTTCCATGTACAGTTTCTCTCTACCATGACAGCCCTGTAACTTCAGTGTCAGATACACTGCTCCCAAGTCATCCCAGATTTACAGATTCTATTACACTTCTATTGAATAGCTCTTAATCTGCTCTGAAGGAAACATGCTACAACCAGCAAATTTTATCCCTTGTCCTTAATGGGAACCTTGCTTAGCAAGGATGGACAATTGCATTAGAAATATTCCAACTATATCCAGCCAGTTTGGAAGAGAGTTTGAAAAGTTAACCCTGTGAATACTGGACTTGAGGTGTATGTGTTTGTATGCATAGCTCTGGTGGCCTGAGCATGGGAAATAAAGGCCAGAATTGTAGACTTTTAGAGCTGGGCAGGACCATGGACAAAGGTTATTAAATTCAGCCCACCCTTGAATAAAGCATGTTCCCATGATCTTCTCCTCTTTAGCATCCGTGACAGGTTGTCCTTTAGCCTCTCCATGTATGCATGCTGTGATTTAAGACTCACCAACTCCATTTTTTTCATTTTCATAAATCTGCAGATTCTTATTCTCTGTTCCTTTCTAATTAGCCCCCTAGTTCCTACATAGCTTGCTTAATTCCTGCTTCAGATACTTGACGATGTCTGAATATAACAGTATTTCTTTATCATGCTGCAGTTGGGTTACAGGTCTATCATATGTACAGAATGAACAAAATAAGTATTAAGCCTTTACTATGTGCCTAGCATTGTGTTAGGGTCTTAAGTGCAAAAAGTGAGACAGTCCTTGCCTTCAAGGAGCTTACATGGGAATGGAGCAAGGGTTTTTAACCTTTTTGTGTATCCTAGACCCTAGTCTGGTGATGACTATGGACCCATTCTAAGAAGAATGTTTTAGGTGCGTAAAATAAGATAATCAGGATTACAAAGGAAACTCATTATATTGAAATAGAATTTTCCAAGTTTTTTTAAATAAACAGAGTCACAGACCCTAGGTTAAGAATCTCTTACCTTAGCAGTAAAGGTTATTTTGGAGAGCTGAGTTCATGAGTAATCACCTTTTCATTGATTGCTTTCTCTGGTGCTGACTTCCCCAGATCTCAATGTTGCTTATACTTGAGGCCTTAGCAAGAAAGGAGAAAAGGTGCCTTTCTTCTAGTCCCCAGGGAGCAGTGATATAGAGCAGTACTTTTTAAACTGTGGGTTGCAATCCCATATGGGGTCATGAAAAATTTGGCAACAGTAAAAGGTTTCTGAAAGTGCATCAACCAAAAATGAATTCAGCATCAAATGTGTAATGAATCCGAGGTATTTCCAGCAGTGCTTATCTGTATTGGATAATGCAACTTCACTGCAGCCTTGGTTCTGAACACAAATCATGTGCACTTTGCACTGTGCATGTCTTTAAAAAGGTTTCACAACACCGACGAATGCTGGTGAATGGCAAAAGGGGTCACAAGTAGAAAAAGTTTAAGAAGCTCTGATGTAGAGGACAGTCCTAGTGTGTTGTCTTCCCTGGTGGAGAGGTGCCCTTGCAAAACACAAAGGATGGAGGGAAAGAAAAGAGGCCAGAAACCAAGAGCTATACTGATGTACTCTTTCACCATCACTCTGCTCATCCTGGTGCCACAGAATGATGGTAGTTCATTTGGAGAACTCTAGGAACTTTCCTTCCTTAAATAAATCTCACTTAATTACCACTCATATTCAATTTCTCTTTTGGTGTGGGCTCCATAGGTAGACAGTACCTGGGCTCTTTGGGACTTGAGTCCACAACTTTTCTTCTTTGCTATTGGCAGTGATATATATACATTTGTGTATGTATGCATGTATGTGTGTATGCATATGTGCATCTGTACATGCCTCAAGGCTCATGGAGATGGAAGAAAATTCTGTCAGCCTGTTTATGGTAACAGCAGTACCATGTGATTGATCTTCTGGGTTCTGACTCTTGGCATGGTGGTCCTTTTACATTGATTGGTTAAGGATGGCTTCATTATTCCCACACTGGGTCCAAGGAAGGCTATAGCCTGGCCCTAAGTCATTCAGTAATGTGTCTTAGTCATAGCCTAATTTCATCGACTCCTCCATGATTCTGACCTTCAACTTCTCCATTCCATTTTGACTGATTTGTATGCCCTGTCCAGCTTGGCTTGCTTCTTTTAGTCTCCTTCTTTTTGTTATTTCAGTGCAATCCCAAGCATTTGCTGTATGTAAGTGTATGTTGCTAAGTGCTGGGGATATAGAGGTGCAAAGGGAAAGCAGTCCCTGTCCTCAGTGAGCTTATATTCTAATGGGTAGGGGATGCAACTTGTACACAGATAAGTAACTCCAAGCTAATTTGAGTAAGAAGAGAATTCTGATGACCAGGGGTATCACAAAAGACTTGCTGTAGCTGTTGGGCATTGAGCTGAGCATGGAAGGAAGCTGGGGATTCCCAAGGGTTGAGGTGAGGAAAGACTGGATTCCAAAGATGGTGGACAATTTATATAAAAGCACAGTAGTGAGAGATTACATGTTGAATTCAGAGAATGGCAAGGAAGTTACTCAGGTTGTCTGGGAATCAAACTGTAAGAAGGAAAGTAATATGAAATGAATGAGTCTGGATGGGTAGGTTGAGTAAATTTTTAGATGGTTTAAATGCCAAGTTGAGGAGTTTTATTACTTAAGGAAATGGGGATGCAGTGAGGATTTTTGAGAAAGTAAATCACGTAGTCAGACCTGTGCTTTAGGAACATTTTTTATAATTGTGTAGAAGATGGGTTGGAGAAATGGGCAGCAGGGTGATTAATTAGGAGGATGTTTCAGCAGTCCAGCTGAGAGGTGACAAGGGGCTGAATTTGATGGATGTTTAGTTTCTGCTGCTGTCTGTGCCCTTGGCTGTTGAAGCTTTGACTGGCTCCTTCCCCAACTTCCCTTTTAGGCTTGGTGCTTCCTCAGTAGGCCCTTCCTGGTCAACTCTCCTCCCACATCATAAATGCACAAAGAAGCCAAAGCAACTCTACCATAAAGTCAACAATATCATAGGATCATAGGATTAAGGATTGGGGAGAGACCTTAGGGATGATTGAGCCCAACATCTTTATCTTACATACAAAGAACCTCAGGGCTATAAAAGTAAAATTACTTGCTGAGGGTCACATGAATAATAAATAACAGAATGAAGATTTGAACATAGATTTTTCAGGCTCTAAAGACAGTGCTTTCCCTGTTATTCCATGCTTGTTGGATCTTTCCTTATTTGGTGTTTAGAATAATTTTCACTGCAGGAAGGAGTCTGGCATAGGGGAAGGAGCACTACACTGGAAGTAAGGGGGCTTGGTTTCAAAACTTGGCTCTGCTTCTTGTTACCTGTGTGACTTAGTGTAAGTACTTCACTTCCCTGGTCCTCTGTTTCCCCTCTGCAAATTAAGGGTGATTAGATTAGAAGACCCCTGAGGTCCCTGGGTGACTTTGAGCAAGTTACTTTACAGCTTCCAAAACTATGATATTTCAGGGCAGTCCCCTAGAGTTGTCTGTATTCTAGAACCAGATTCTTTTCCAGGGTACTATGTCCATCATTATTTTCAGGTCTGAAAGGCCCAATAGGGGTGAAGCTGAGGTCTACAGCACAGGCTAAAGGGAAGAGGGACTAGTAAGAGGACAAAGAAAATGGGAGATCAGAAAGGGAGAAATCACAGACAGAGCCAACTTTATCCATAAGCCTAGTGGACAGCTCCCTTTAAGGTATGATGTCATGGATTTATAGAGTCTTTGATTATCTATTCTTCTACCTTATCTCCAATCCTATTCCTCCTAATGACTGATGTCCCAGATTTTATAGTTATCATCTTCCCCCAGAGTTGAGAATCTTAGATGGAAGTGGAGTCAGGATGGTGGAGCAAAAGTAGGAACTTGCTTGAGCTTGCCCCCAATCACCTCCAGTACCTGTAAAAATGACTAAACGAATTCTAGAGCTGCAGAACCCACAGAATGATGGAGTGAAACCCATCTTCAGCCCAAGACAGCTTGGTAGGCCAGTAGGAAGGGTCTACTACACCTGACTGGGAGTGGAGCACTGTCAGCATGGACTGTGAAGGCACAGAAAGGGCAGGGGCAGGCCTCAGGACCTGAATCATTGGCAGCTGTGGTGATTTCCAGGCTTTTCAACCCACAAACGCCAAAGATAGCATAGAAAGTCAGTGGGAAAACTCTGTGGGACCTAGGTGAAAGAGGAGCTTGGTCAGGCCCCAGGACAGCAGAGGTGGTGAAGGTGGCTGAAGCGGCTGTGTGGCAGCAGCAGTAGTGGCTGCTTCCAGGGCTCTATGCCCACAGATGGTAGGGAATCCAGCAGCTAATACAAAACCCCTGAAGCCTGGGGCAGTGCATTCATCCCCAACCCCACTAGAAGCAGAGTCCTTCTTTGACAAAGAGTTAGAAAGTCAAGTATTTGTCTGAGAAGATGAGCAAGCAGCGTATAAAATCTCAGACTCGGGGTGGCTAGGTGGCATCGTGAGTAGAGCACCATCCCTGGAGTCAGGAGGACCTGAGTTCAAGTCTGACCTCAGACACGTAACACTTACTAGCCGTGTGACCGTAGGCAAGTCACTTAACCCCAGTTGCCCTCCAAAAAGCAAAAAAAAAGTCAGACTATAGAATCTTACTTTGGTGACAAAGAATATCAAAACATAAAACCAGAAGAAGACGACAAAGTCAAAGTTCCTGCATCAAAAGCCTCTGATCAAAGAAGCTGAGAATCTTAGAATCATAGACTATTACATCTACTTGTCCCTTAGAGGTAATCTAGCCTAATCCCTTTATTTTATATGTAGGGAAATTGAGTCTACAATATTGTCAGGTGAAATGTCTACAATGGGTGTGAATTTCAGCTGTGTGGCCATGGGTACCTCACTTCTTTCATCTATAAAATGGGAACAATACTATTTTTTTCTAAGTACCTCAAAAGGATTTTGGGTAGAAAACGCTTAGGAAATTGTGAGTTATTATTATTGTTGTGATAAGTGTTATTAGGTGATTTGCCCATGGGTCTGGGTCATGAAGATTGAGACTTTTATCTCTGTTAAAATATTCAGGCCTCTGGCAAGTAATGTTTTACTGTGATTAGTTTCATCTACTTTAGTATAAATGAAAGATCTGAGACCAATTAAGGAAGAATGTGCACCATGGAAAGGGAGAAGGAAATCTGGAGGCTTGAGGGAGGCAAAGGTAGAAGAAAAGAAAATTGGATAAGAAGACAGGAATTTCTCTTCATCATGGTTTTCATCAAAGCCTGGCCTGAGAAATAGAGTCAGGGAAATAAAGGAGCTGTGTTTTAGGGGGAGAATTATAATAATTAATGCTACCAGGAATTTTCCCATCTTCTATTCTGTGTAGAAGTATCTAAATAATCATGATAGATGTTTCTAGAGTCCTTTGGGTTTTTTTATGTCCATTGACTCATTTGATCCTTGTAGGCGTACTGAGAAGTAGGTAACATAACCACCATCCTTTGAGGTAGGCAGTGTGAGTATGACTATCTCCATTTTACAGATGAGGAAACTGAGTAACAGAAAGGGGAAAGGACTGGCCCAAGATCGTACAACTAAGAAGTAGTGACGAGTTGGCGCTGGGTCTGGGTTCTAATTCTCTTGCCAGTATTCTTTCCACTGCATCTCATTGCAGCTATGTACCCAGCATGAGAATAGGTACAAAATTGTTGTGTGAAAAGTACAGAAGAAGTAGAAGACATGAATGACCCTGCCCTCAAGGAGCTTATAGCCTTTTGGAAATGCTAAGACTTATTTCTACACATAAAATAAGTAAGAGAGACTGACTTTGTGGTCATATTTTAACAACTGCTCAGACAACAGTGGAATTGACGTCTGGCTCATAGGGCCTGTTTCTTGTCTATCCTATTGCTGTTGTTGGACCCCCTCCGCCCCATAGGGCACTGTGTCCATTGTCCAAAGATCTCATTTCTGATACTTCCTGTGTAACTTTAAGCAAGTCTTTTTATCTCCCTGGGCCTCAGTTTTCTCCTGTGTAAAATGGGGTTTGACTTGGTAACCTCTGAAGCTCCATCAAAATTTAGATCTAGAATCCTCTGTGTGAACCTGGGCAAGTTATTTTCCCCTCCCTGGGCCTCAGTTTCCCTCTCTGTAAAATGAAGGAGGTAGTCTAGATCAGGGGTTCTTAAACTGGCCTACACAGACTCCCAAATTGTCCGTGGATAGATTTTGGTGGTTTGAATGTAGATGGAAAAAAATCACCCTGCAACTGAAATTTAGCATTTTATTCAATTATGAATTTTTAAAAAATTCTGAGAAGGATTCTCTGGGTTTTATGAGACTGCCAAAGGAACAAGCACAAAAGGGGTTCAGACCCTCTGTACTAGCTAGCCTTTGAAGTAATTTATTTTTATAGCTCTGGTTCCTAAGGGTGACCTTGAGCAAGTTGCTTCTCTTTTGGCTTCACTGTCCTCATCTAATAAGAGGGGAATGGCACTAGGTGACTGATAAGGTCCCTCCCAACTAGTCTTAGTTTGTGAAGCAGAGACTGACTTCATGGCTTACTCCATATCATAGTTCTTGAGAGCCTCTGTGCCAGAGGCCCATGCTTCTATTTCTTTTCCTACAGCGATGTAGGAGCATAGCTCTGGAGCTGGAAGAGACCTTAGGGGCTAGCTAGTCTAATCCTCTCATTTTACAGATGGATAAACAGGCCTGTGGAGATATAGTGAACTGCCCAAGGTCATGTGCGTAGCAAGTGTCAGAGGGAGGTTCTTTTTTGTGGTTTTTTTTTTTTTGGAGGGGGAAGGTAGGGCAATCTGGGTTAAGTGACTTGCCCGAGGTCACATGGCTAGTAAGTGTTAAGTGTCTGAGGCTGGATTTGAGCTCAGGTCCTCCTGACTCCAGGGCTGGTGCTCTATTCACTGCACTACCTGGCCGACCCTCAACTCACATTTCTGTAGGTCTTTCTGGTTTTCAAAGCAACTGGCCTCCTGGATCTTTTTTGATATTATGCCTGCCACTGAAGAAATAGAGAGCCTTAGATCAGGTGATCTGTCCAAAGTCATTTTGAGCCCTGGACTAGTCTGAATTTGTTGCCACATGAAATATGTATGGCCTGTCTAGGCTAGAGACAGTGATTCTAGATCAGGGATCAATCAATCAATAAGCATTTATTAAGTGTCCATTCTGGCCCAGGCACTGGGTTAGGTGCTAGGGATACACAGACAGAAATGAAACTGTCCCTGCCCCCAAAAAACTTTGGATGTATTTGGATGGTCTGGCCAATCTAGGGTCATGCAGCGGGGTTGAGGCGATTGGCCAGGGAATAGAAAGGCCAAGAACAAGGACCCAAAGAAATGCTGATCACAGATGTTGTTGAGAGTAACAGAAAAGGAAATACCAGTTGATGTTTCTGCCTCTTGGTCCCTAAACTGAAATTCGGAAAGCAGTCATCACTGAATTAAATCTTATTTGCTAAGCTCCCAAATGGCTGTTTAATAAAGAGAAGGAGGTAACATCCATCTGATTTACAACATGAACTAATATATTAATCCTGAAATATGACTTCAGTAACCTGAATTATCAGAACAACATGTAAATCTCAAGTCAGGCAGACACTTTTCCTAGCTACATTTTTTATTTTTTAAAAAATGCCCTCTCAAAACCCTGACCCTGAAAAAAATCAAATCAAAAGACTTGGGCCACAGACCGGACTGTCTCGAGCAGCTTCTAATTTATGTGGCCAAGGGTGCTGATGTTTGCAAAGCTGCCCCCTTACGGGCTGAGGTTAAACAAGTGACTGGCTTGAGCTATAAATGAATGAAAAATCAGCTGCAGTTTCAGCCCCGTGCAATGGCCCCTACTTTGTAATGAGCCCTAGTTGGAGAGGTACCTCATGTTGCCAGTCGGAGTTCCCTGCAGACCACTCCATTTGTCACTGCTGTCTGGAGGACAGATGTGTAGGGCACCAGGAAATGGCACTCTGGGGAATTGTTTATGGGGCTATGGGTGTGCAGGCCGGCAGTGGACTCCCTTATCAATAATAAATACCTCCCTCACCCAAACGCTTACCTTTAAATAAAGCCTAGGTTGGAATCAGCCTTGACCTAAGGCATATTAACATCCAGGGCCAGTGGGTGGGTGGCCTGAGGGTGGGACCTGCTGGGAGACTGAGTCTTGGTAAGAACCCAACTCTTGTCTCCAGGGCAATTTGGTTCACATTGCCTTGGTCAGAGCCACACAGCTCAGTATCAGTGGTAGTGTTTCATCCTGATGTGTCTTTGCTCAACCTTAGAGAGAGATTAGATAATACAGAGTAAATCAACAATGTCTTTACTGGCATTTTGCTCCCAGTAAACAGGAGAAGTCAGCCTTCCCATCAAGCTGGGACTAAGGCGTGGCACCGCATTACATGCTACATAGCAAAATGCCAGCTGTTGGATTCCAGGGACTATTACAGTGCTGAAGAAAGTATTGAGGATGATGAGAAAGAGATACCAGGCAACATAGCTCCCAGAGAAAGATGGCTACTGAAGGGAGAAGAGAGGACTGGTGAGGAGGGAAAATGGTAGCAGGTAGTACTTAAAAAAAATCAAATTTTATTAACATTTTTTATTTTTGGTTTTGTGTCCATTTCCTGTTTTTCTTCTTCTCCCTCACATACTCTAGGTGGGGATGGTTACTTATCCAAGATTCCTTCATTGCCACCTCAGCAACTCATTGCTTTATGTCGGTGAGACTCAGATCCAGAAGAGAATGTCCACTTTTTGGAGAACTGTGTGACCCTGGGCAAATCCATAAACCTCTGCCTGCCTCAGTTTTCCCATATGTCAAATGGGGATCATAGTAACACTTCCCAGGGTTGTTGTGAAGGTCAAATGACATATTTGTAGAGTACTTTGCAAACTTGTATAAATGCTAATTATTACAATTTTATCATCGTCATCTAAAAAGCGCTCTCTAGGTGTGCTGTCATGTGATCCTCACAACACCCCTTAACATAGTAGGAGAAATGCAGAGCAGGTACCATTGGCCCCATTTGACATATGGAGGAACTGAGGCTCAGAAACTTCACCTGAAGTAACTTATTCAGTGTTACAGAGCTAGTTAGTGACACAGCCAGGAATAGAACCCCCATGTCTTCATTACTTTCCACTCAGTCCATGACTGCCTCTATCTTCTGTGTACATGGAAAGAGTTCTCAGCCTTTCGTTTTGGTCTTGTTAGCCCCTTCTATGTGGCCTTCAAATATCTCACTTGATTCAATGCTTTCCTTTCTTCTTACAAAGACTCTCATCTAACGAGATATTAGTGCGACACTGTGAACGTAGGACAAACCTAAGAATCAGGAGACTTGAGTTCTAATCTAACTCCAGTCTACCATCATGGCATTATGAGACCTTCTCATTGGAAAATGCTCTAATTTTTAAAAATCATATTGCTACCCAGGACCACCTTTTCCTCCCCCACATGCATACTTAAAATGTTCTCAGAAGTTGTGACAGCCTCTCATTCACTGTTAAGTGACCCTGCTTTGCTAAGTACCCGATGAAAAGAAGATTATATATTGTAATTGCAATTAAACTTGTCTCCTGGTTTCTTCTGGTTGAGACTCCTCAGCATGTAGGAATCTGTGAAGTAATCTTGAGCAACTGAGGGGCTGAGGGGGAAGGTGAATATTGGGGAGATGCTAGAGCACTCTGGCCAGCTAGAGAATGGACGTCCAAATGGGGACTAACTTGTAACTACAAGCGAGCTGTTGACAGGCCTGAAGACTGAGATCCTCATGGTGGTCCCAGCTGTGGACTGACATGCTCCTTTAATGGTAGATTGATATTTGATTGCTTAATTTGGGATGGGAAAGAAAAAAAGTCACAAATTCCATGTCTCCCTGCTTCCTCTCCTCCCAGTTATCACCAGAAGCCCCTTAAGGTAAAGGACTGTGTTTTAAACCTCTTGGTTATTCCAGTATGTGCACACAATAGGAACTTGCCATTTGGTATTAACGCTGATAGCAACCTGGACAAACTTCCATTTGCCCTGGCCAAGTCACTAAACCTTTCTAAGCTTCGGTTTCCTTACATATAAAATGTTGTTATAATAATCAAATCTACCTCCCAGAGTTCTTGGAAGGCTCAAGCGAGATGACATAGGCTAGGCTGCCTCAGATGCAATAGCTGTGTGACCCTGGAAAAATCCCTAAACTGATGCCTGCCTCAATTTCCCCATGTGTCAAATCAGAATTGTGACAGCACCTACCTCCCATGGTTACTGGGAAGATCAAATGAAAATATTTATAGAGTGCTTTGCAAATCTATATACCTGCTAGTTATTATGATTTCTTCATCATCATCATCATCATCATCATCATTTAAAAAGCACTTCGTAAACCACTTTAAAATACTATGGCATTGTGGGCCACTGTTAGTGTCCCCATCATCATGGGTCCTTTAAGGTTTGCCCATTGCTTTTCTCACAACAGCCCTGTGGAGGAGGCCATGTGCATGCAATTAACCCTGGTTGACAGCTTGGTTCTGCTTTTATGAGGTGGAATTTGTAAGGAGAAGTCTCTAGAGACTGGTTACTCTGAACACTCTACTTGAAGTCTCAGAGTTACCACCAAATGGATGGTTAGGCCTTCTGTCCTAAGTGGAATTCTGTTTAAATTATCTGCATAGAAGAAGCTGTTGAAGTTCTGGGAGAAACTAGTCAGTGTCTATAAGGCATGCTTTTCAAATTCAACCCTCTTGTTTGTGGCAGAACTATCCCAAGATCACTTGCAAGTAAATTGTACGTACCTTCAGAGAGAGGTGACTCAGTGCTCCAATGGGTCCTTGATCACATTGATTCAGAGGTTTCCTCCATCTGTGTGGATCATCTAGCTCATCCATACCTGCTTGGTCTGTGGGACTCCGTTCTGTCTTTTCCGCAAAGTTCACGCCAGGATATGCATCTGTTGTACTGGAGGCCATCTTTGTTCTCTCTTGAGAGCATGAGGATATCAGTAGAGTAAGTACTCTGCCTGTCCAATTTGCATCTCATTTTTACTAATTGACCCACCCACCTTTTCTTTTGTCATATGATTCCTTGCTGACATCCTTTACTCCTGTTCTTTAAATATGTTGCAGCCCAATCACCCGCGATGCCCTCTCTATGATACTCAGCTTTAGTTCTTCAGGGACAGGGGTGTTCCAAGTAGATTCCCTACAGTAAGACTGGTAAAATGCCTGAATTGAAAATAGAAGCGTAGGGTCAGTAAAACTGCTTTGCGGTCATCACAATACAATACTGCTTGCTCTTTTCCTTCTTTTTAACTCTTGCCCTGACTTCATAGTTCACCTGTGCTTTCTGTTCTGGATATCCAGACTGTTGGACAGGTTCTGTTCAGATGCCTTTTGAAATCTGAGTGATAAATATTCTTTGTAAACTTGGTCTTTGCTTTGTGTTTGGACAATCCCAACTGCTTCGAGTGATGGTACATGCTTTCCAGGAGACTCTGCAATATCTTGGGCCCTGATGCAATCAGGACAGTGTCACCTGCCAACAGGAGCATCTGGAGGACCTCACCAACTACAGGGACTCCCTCCTCCAGCTGGACTTTGCCTTGAACCTGCTCCATCCCAATGCTGAATACTTTTGGCGAGCCTGTTTCGTGCCTCTCATGATGTATTCTCAGAAGGTCATTGAACAAGATCATTTTGCTTGTTACATCTCCCAAGGGATCTTGAATTATCTCAATATACTAGATATTCTAAGATTCTTTTTTTTTGCTTATTTTGGGGGGAGGGGAGGACAGGGCAATTGGGGTTAAGTGATTTGCCCAAGGTCACACGGCTAGTAAGTGTTAAGTATCTGAGGCCGGATTGAATTCAGGTCCTCTTGACTTCAGAGCTGGTGCTCTATTCACTGTGCCCCGTAGCCACCCATATGCTAAAATTCTTAAGGAATTTTTAAGCTCTTAGAGCTTATATATGAATGGAAGATACCTGTGGTGGAAAAGAGCCAATCAGGTGGCATCTTGGTGTGCTGAACTCTATTCCTAATCAAGAAATTAAAAGTCCAGTGGGATCTCCCATCCTCTACACAGTCAATTGGGAGATTGTGAAGATGTGGCTCACTGTTGAATATCACTTCTGAAAGCCTGCTTAGGCCATACTGATGTCTTCTTTGAGAATACCCTCAGTGTATGTATAGATGATGCTTCTGAAGCTTTCAAATAGAATAAAGAGTTGGCATATAGGTGAAGGGCTGTTGGTCAGTTTCGGGGAGAATCAGTACAGTCTGAATTTTTTGCCAGTCCTTTGGTATTTTCTCCTTTAAGTAACTTGTAGCTAAATAAAATAATACATTGTAAAAATGCCTTCACAGTTGTATTACCTCCAGAATAAATCTCCTCTATATATACTTGATTCAGGCTGATTTATTTCCCCATCTTTGTTCTCTTTAGTATATCTGTGAGCAACTCAGGAACCATTGTGCTATGATCTGAAGGAGGTTGCTCCACTCTCCTTGGTGGATAAGACAGATTATTGTAATAATTTTTGCAAATCTTTCCTATTTTTGTTTGCAATCCTCTGTTTCCCTCCTTGAGTGCTCTTGAGATGACTTTCCTTAGTTGGATAGCTTGCCAAACCTTGTTTAAACTGTGACTGTGCTCTGTTTTCTCCTTTTATCATCTTTGTATCTTTTACCTTGCCTGGCATAGTATGATGTACATGGAAATATGGGCCAGACCTGTGATTTTCTTGGTATAAAGAAACCCTTGGATGAAGAAACTCCCTTAATGGCTGTAAGTCAGACCCTTTTCTGCAACTAAGAATCTCAAGAGTTTTCTAGAATGCTGAGAGATGAAGGCCTTGCTGAAGGTCAGATGGCCATGATGTGTCCAGGCTCAGAACTTCTTGGCTCTGAGGCCAGGCTCTCTCTATTATATCAAGCTTCTTCTCTAATGCCATGCCCATACACAGACTAGGCACTTCTTCATGAATATTTTGTAAATTGAATAGGATTTCTCCATTTCTTGGTTGTAGGCCCTACCTATGTCACTGCATATAGCACATATCTTAGACTCAAGGGATGCCCACAATAAATGTCAAGGGCAGCTGTGGACTTTAGGAGAAGAGCTCTAACAGTTGAACATAGTAGTGAATACTTGTCTCACTAGTGATATTAAAAAACATTGGGCTCTTTTCAGGATGCTGGTATTTGTAGTAGGCTGGTTGGAAGCAAGCCCCTTAGTATTTGTGCTCAAGGATAAAGGAGAGTTTGTGTGTAGGGTGAATGTGAGTTAGTATTTCCATGTTGATAGGGCCTGACAGAATTAGCCATTTTACCACCATTGGCTTTGACAACCAATGTCCACAAAGGATAGTGCTTAGTTCATATTATGTGCTTAATAATTACTTTGCCATTCATTCCTTAATTCATTCGTTTCTGTGTAGTACCTCAACAGAGGAGAACTTCAGTGAAGGTCAACATGCAAAGCAGCAGTCATTGGTTGGAGAGGTCGAGGGCAAGGATAATTACTGTCATTTGATGAGGTAGGGTAATCAAGTTGCCAAGTATTTAGTGAGCACGTTTATTGCTCAGTGATGCATGCCCAGAATTGGAGATCATATCAACATAGTTCTAGAGCCACAAGGGCTTTCAGAGGCCATCTGGTCCAACCCCCTCATTTTACAGAGGAAATGGAGTGGGACCATTGGCCTCATAAGGTTAAATGGATTGCACGAGGTAGTATTGGAAGGTAGGATTTGAACTCAGTTTCTCTGAACATAGAGTCAGTTCTTATTCTACTGGACTTTGCTGCCCTGAAGGAGATTCTAATTTTGCTGTGAATTTTAGACTCATTTGCCTGAAACCATCAGAAAATAATACAAGACTGTATACGATCAAGCATGTGATTGAGTGGTGCCTCAACCTTATGGAAGTTTGGAGAAGGGAGAAACTACCTTGGGAATCTGAATGGCAAGTTGATTCCTTTCGCATAAAGATTTCAGAATCCTGGGAATTGTTTCTTTCCTCTATTCTTTTCTCTTTGGGTCCATCTACCCCAATGGACTCCTTAAAAGGAGTGTGTTGGACAGCTCCTCTGATTCCACTGGTCCCATGGTGCTGTTGATTTCCGGCTCCACCATAGCAATAGCCCAGGGAAAAGGCTGGGTCATGGGCTTGCTTCAGGCTAAATATTTGTCAGTGAGTATTTTGGAGATGGAGACTTGCAGAAGAGTGAAATGGAACTAGATAGACTTTTACTTCAAGAACAGCACGAAAGAGTGCCTGCATTTGGCTGTGTGAGTGGATTTATGTAGCCCTTGATATCAAAATTTTGCTTTCTTATAAATATGTATCTATGTATGAGTAATATTTCCATGAAGGAATAAGACAGATGGAGGTACTGAAAGTATTGGAGATTCCCCCAGTGAGAAGAGCTAATGCTCACTTTCCCTTCCAGATGCAGACAGGAAGAGAATACTTGAGGAGCTGAGGTTCTCTTTGTTAAAGGTTAAGTCCCTCCCCCACTCCCACACGCATCTTCCACATAGTCAGTCCCCCTGCCTTCCACCTGGTAAAGTGACCTGCTAGCTGTCCTCTACCAAGTGAGCCTATCAGCCATGCTAGTCCATTTCTGGCCTCTGTGCCTTTCCTGATTCCTCTTTCTAAACCCCCCACCCACCCCCAACTCTCCTCAGTTTTCTGTACTTTCTCTTGAGATTAATTTACATTTGAAGGGCAGTGTGTGATTGAGAATAAAGGGCAGATTTTGGAGTCAGGTAGACTTGGGGTTAAATTTTGCCTCTGACATATGGTGGCTGTGTGATTTTTAGCAAGTCACTGAATCTCTAAGTGTCACAGGGAAATTTCTGAAACTCTAAGTGACAGAGAATTGTGATCTGCATTGGTAGAGGGAGTTTCCATTCTGAGCTTTCCCTGAACCAATATGATCACAGTCAGGAACTCTCACCCCACCCTCAAGTAAACAACAGACTGAGAAAAGCCGAATATTTATTTGTGTTTATGTAGTCTCCCAGCAGGAGGGGGTGCTAGATGGCTCAGTGGATAGAACACTGAACCTGGAGTCAGGAAGATCTGAGTTCCCTACCTGTGTGACCCTGGGAAAGTCACTTACCCTCTGTTTGCCTTAATTTACTGGAGAAGTCAATGGCAAAATACTCCAGTATCTTTGCCAAGAAAATCCCATGGACAGTAGGGTCCACTGGGTCATGAAGATCTGGATATGACTGAACAATAATCACCAGAAAACCTGCTCCTAACAAGCTTCTTGAGGGTGGGGACTGTCCTGATTTTTGTCTTTTTGTCTGCATTTAGTACAGTGTCTTGTACATAGTAGGTGCTTAATAATTGTTCATCAAATAGAATCTTACATCAAACATTCAGGGTTGCTATTATGAGGCTTCCCACTCTATAGAGTTTACCATGAGAGTCAGGAGAGAGTGTTTCTGATTGATTCCCAGTGATTAGGGCTGTCTCCAAGAGGATTGACTGACTGGGAATCAGTAGGACCCACCCTTCTTTGTGTTTATAAATGTGATTTGAAGGACCATCTCAGCCTTTTTTAGACTTGTTTTTAACCTTTACCTCTTTAGAAGGAGGGGAAATGCCTAACACAGCTGACCTACTTTGGGTGGGTGGGTGGGCTTAAGGGGGAATCTAAGAAATTACAGTATCCTGCCCCTAGCAACTTGAAATGTTTGTCTTTGCACAGGGTCACATGGGAGTTGCATATGGCCTGAGTGAAAAGATCCTGAGAGTGGACTTTTCCAACTTAAGAGATGGTAGAAGCCAGAGCAATTGAGTGATTTCTTGCAGAAACACAGAGCAGAAGGAGACATGTAGGCCCTCTCAACCTGAGGGGACAGTTCCAGCCTTGTGATGGTGGCTCATCAGTGATCCCACATCTAAGAGTTCCTAAATTCAAAAAATAAAACTGCCAGAGGGATATTAACTCAATAAATGCTCCTTGAAGGTTAAAGATGATCACCAATTGCAATCTTTTACTGAAGCCACTTCATGGGGATTGGGGTAAGCTTTCTGGACCCAGCAGTTTCCTTGGAGGGGGAATCTAAATCATAGGGTGGTTCCACAAGGCATATGTGGGAAAGGGACTGGGAGAAAGAAGAACTCACAGGTATGTCAGAAGGGTGCCCTGACAGCAACCCCCCAAGTCAGTTCTATTTTTTTTTCTGGGCTGGCCTTGTCCTTGATCACCCTCTTGTGAAGGTGAAATGAATGGATGAAGGAATGAAAAAAATTAAGTACTTACTATGTACAAAACACCACACTCAGCACTTGTGGGGGGGCGAGGGGATATAATCAGAAAAGCAGGACAGTCCCTGCTCCTGCGGACTTCAGAATATAAGAGAGAGAGAGAGAGTACATATGAGAAAGTTCATCTGTAGGGTAGATGGAAAGGTCCCAAAGTTCCATGACCCTCACCAGTCTGAAAGGAGACAAAAGACATAACTGTAGTCAAAGTGGAGAGCCTGAAGAATATGGTGACATGGGGTGGGGAGTATCTTAGGGTCTTTGGCAAGACCTATCCATCCCTTTGTTCAATCTCCCCCATCCTCCCCCAGCCCTATACGACGACTGCTAAGGAATATCCAAATAGCAGCATGCTTCGAAGCTCTCCCAGGAGTACTTGGGGCCTTGCCACAGGGAAATATGCTTTTGATTTATGATAATTTCATTATCTAACTGCCCCCTCCCTCAACAGGGACCAGCAAATAGCCTCAGAAATGGGAAGAAATAATTGGCAGGAAGTGAAATTGAGGGTTGCTTTGATAAAAATCATTGTCTTGGGGGATTCAGGCTATGATCACTAGTTAGACTGGGTGACGATATTGCTGAATCGGATGCTCAGCAAATTCTGGGTGTTATTAAGAGGACTGTGGTTGGTATCATTAAATGATATCCATTATTCAGCTAAATGTTCCATGCCCTCTTAATAGCCTGCTTCCTCATAGACTGGGGCAGAAATGACATATTTTTGATGTAGGCACAAAGGGCAGGTAGTGCTTACAACACCTTGTTGGAGTGCCAGCCAAGCCATAAAATTTGTCAATAGAGACAAGTCAGATCTTGTTTTTGTCCTCACCTGAAGTGCAAGCTTGTCTCACGTCCATTATAATAAGCACTTAATAAATGTCTCTTCATTCATTCAGGTCATTTGAGTAGCTTCAACTTGAATCAATAGGGGTATCTTGAAGCACCTACTATGGATGTCTGTGGCACTATGTTGATTTGGAACTCATGATAGTTTGATAGTTGATGAGCTATCAAACCTTTGGGTGATTCAGGGAGAAGTGAATCTGTTTCCAGAGAAGCCTGCCCTATTGGCAGCCTGAAAATGTGCCTTGGTCAATTCCGTATGGATCCCGATAGCAGGTTCTACACTCTCAGATGTTGATTGGCTCCCTCATGCCTGGGCATTATTTCTGTATTGTTTTCTCAAACTCTGTTCAATGGCTCGTGGATTTGTTGTTGCTAAGTCTCTAGCTACCAAGCTTTTCCCAGAGGTCTGTGGGGGAGCTGTGTGTTTACATCTTCATAGTCCTTTCATTTCACTCTCTAAATTGGCCATCAGATGTTTATAAGCCTCAAAGTGCGAGTTGCAATCTGAAGTTTCAAGATGGCTTCCCTTTGTCTGACAGGGCATTTGTTATTGGGGTGACATTCTCAGGTGTTTCTCTCTGTCTAGTCTCCCTAAAACAATCCAGTTATTTGGGGATCTGGCCACTGCCAATAGTGGCTTTGGGGGTGCTTCCTAAGGATAGGAAACGTGAGAGACAATGGAGACAGTTTGTGCTTTGGAATCAAAGAACCTCAGTTCACATTCTGGCTTTGCTTACTAGGCTAATCACTCCTCCTCTCTGGACCTCAGTTTCCTTTTCTGTAAAATGGGAAGGGCGTTGGACTAGCTGGTGTACAAGGTCCCTTCCAGCTCTAGATCTAGGAGCCTAGGTGGGAATTTGGGTGCTCACTACCCCTCCCTGAGCCTCAGTTTCCTCCTCTGTAAAATGAAGTAATTGAACTAGATGGCTTCTGAGGGTCCTTCCAACTCTAGAGTCAGGAAGCCAAGATCCTATGGGAGAATCCCAGAGTGAGGCAAGGAGACTTGGATAGAAATAGGCAGTAAACAAGCTCCCTGGAACATAACTCGTGGTCGTTGATTGTATTAGGGGGCCCTTCCTTCAGAGTACTTCAGAGAGCTAAAATTGTTTGTCTTTTGCAAACGGAGGGCTTAAATCCAGCTAGCAATCCACTTCCCGCAGGCGATTTAATCTTTTGGCTGGATTAACTGCTGACTTTAAAAAATGTAATTACCCAGCTGTGAAGGGCCATTTGGGAGGTTTCTGGAAATGGGCTCCTGGGCTGTGGGGGTGTGGCAGGATGGAGTTATGGATCTCAGTAAATTGGTGACAGGGTATTAGTGAACTTGCCCCTGGATGGCTTAAGTCCAGAACTATGCAATCTATGAAAGGGGTGGGAGGGAAGAGCATCATGGGTCAAATCCAGCCTTGTTCGTCTGTTGTGCTACTTCCTGTTTTGCTCTTCTTGATTCTGAAGATCTCTGGGCTTTGTGGGGAGATGGGCAGTGAGGAAAATGAAAATGCCTCCATGGAGCCTTCGCCCTTGCAAGCCTGCAGCTCCCATTCCTCCCCAGCACTGGGCAAAGCTGCTTGTTAGAGAACAGCCTAGAACAGTTCTGGAGTGAACAATGAACTGGACTTTGGAGGTTTAGGGTAGGGATGGGAGGAAAATAAGCTGCATGGAGAGTGGGTGGGTATGTAGAGATATAGATTGATGAATGTAATGTGTGTATTTGTCCTCATTATAATCAGCCAACACTAAGAGGAAGATAGTTTATACTATCAGTCTACCTGAGCGAGGACATTATAGAATAAAAAGAAATGGGAAGCATAACTCCAATTTGGTATCAGAACTTATTTTGTATAGCTCCAGAGGACAGAGCTGGGATTATTGGTGGAAGTTGCAGGGAGACAGGTTGTGATTCAGTGTGATGAGAGCTAATCATGGAATAAGCTATTTCATGAAGTACTCTGAGTTCTCTAGTATGGCTGTTGTGTAAGGAGAGGTGTGGTGATCCCACCACAGATGTGGGAGAGAGGATTTCTCCCTCCAGGTGGGATGGACTCTCTGTGACCTCACAGGTCCCTCCCAAGTCCCACAAGTCTGTCATCTGACTATGAATGCACCTAGAGTGTTGGAAAGATTACTGTGTGTTCAGGATACTTGAGTTCAAATCTTATACCTCATCCTACCTGGCTTCAGTGTCTTCCTCTGTTGAAATGAGAGAGATAGACTTTCAGTGGTGTCAAACTCAAATAGAAGCTGATCCATGTCTACTGCATATTTACTTAGAAACCACAAATTCACGTTATTTTTATTGTATTATATTTTTCCTTATTTTGTTAAACATTCCCCAAATACATTTTAATGTGATTTGGCCAGCACTTGGAGTTTTGCAGGCCTTGAGTGTGGTGCCTTTGTGATCCTTTCTGATTCTATATCTGAATCCTATGGGGGACCTTGGACCTTCCCCTCCCCTGGGCTCTATTTCCTCCTCTGTAAAATGAGAGGCTTGGACTAGAGGGTGTCTAAGGGCCCTTCAAGCTCCAGAGTTTAGATCCTGCTTATGACCTTGAACAAATCCCTTCCTCTGCCTCAGTTTCTTCCTCTGTAAAATGAGGGAGTTGAACTATCTTGCTTCTGAGGTCCCTTCCAGTTCTAGACTAAGATCTTATCATTAATGTTGGGGGATATCGCTATTGCCCACATGTAGACCAGGAGCTCTTAAGTGACTCTGTTAGTAACATTGGGGTGCTTTTCCTCAGTGTACCCCAGTCTCCATCCTGTCTTTCCAGGCATATATTAAGTAAGGATGTCTGAGGGTACGAGGGTCCATACTTGGTAGGATTACATTGGCAGAGATGAGGGTGCTGAGACTTAATGATATGAATGATTTTGAAGGTCCTTTCCTGTTCTAAGCTTGACGATACTCAAGAGAGAATACATTTTCCTCTAGAACATGTAGGGGCATCAGGCAAGCAGCAGTTAGAGAGGACCAGTGTCTGGGTTTTAGCCTGGAAAAGGGAGGGTGTGTGATCTTTCAGAAGATCTCTGTGATCCTGAGTAAGAAGGGGACCAGCAATAATGATCTGAAAACTGAGAGAATAAATGTAGTGTGTTGCAGAGACCCAAGCCCTGTATTCGAATCCCAGTGTCCTAATAAGAAGGGCCTTTTCTCTGGCCAGTTACTGAGTCCCAGGAAGGAGACCAAAGAAAGGGGAATCTGTAAAGATTCCTACTTCACCAAAAAGTGTTTTCCCTTTCTTATGTGGGATGTGTCCATCCACACCCTTCTTGAAGAGGAAACCAATGGATAAGGGATCCAGCAGGGCACAGGTATAAAATTTGTATTCCCTAAGCATGATTTCCATCTACTGTCTGGTAGTCAAGAGGCATTTCTAGGTTGGAAGTCTGTTTTCTTACTGCTGGAGTTACACAGCTTACCAAACCATGTCTTTATTGGTGATTCCCTTGTGGGTAAGGTCATGCTGTTGATATATATACATATACATATACATATACATATACATATACATATACATATACATATACATATACATATACATATACATATACATATACATATACATATACATATACATATACATATACGGGACTCTCATCATCTTGTTGGGGTTTGGAGACAAAGAGAGTCCCTGCAATAGTAAGTTTCTCTGTCATGGAGTAAAATTATAGAATTTCAGATCTGGAAAGGACACCAGAAGGCAGCATACTAGTGAGTTGAGAGAAACCTGGGATCAAATTTTGCCTCTGAAAACGATTAGCTGAGAAAGCCTGGGCTTGTCACTTAATGTATCAATGCCCTGGACAACTCTAACACTGTAAGTGACTGATTTGTGATCAACTGATTTGTTTCTCTCTGCTCCCTGTCTTTGTGTCTCCTCTCCCCCATGTCTGGAATACACTCACTCCTCTCCTCACCCTTGTTTCCTTAAAGATGCTGCAAAAGCCTCACCTTTTACATGAAGCCTTTCTTTATCGTCTCTATTGCTTCCTCTCCCAAACTACCTTGTAATGAAATAACTTATCTTGTATTTATTCTGTGTGTACTTATAAATGTCCTTGTTGACTACCATGATGAGAGTAGGGTTTCTTTCATTCTTTGTGTGTATATCCCAGACCCTTAGCATAGTGATTGGCACATAGTAGATACTCAGAAGTACTTGTTAATTGATTTGCATTGTTGGAAAAGTTATTTCCTCACTGGGAGCACCCTCTCTAACTGTATTCACAGGGACCAAAAATATTTTCTCCTCTATTATTACTTGAGCTTGAGTCTACTTTACAGCACATTCAGCAACTGGCCATCCAGCCTTTTTTAAATGGATTTAGTGGCAGGGAGTTAACTTTCCTCCAAGGGATGCCTGTCTTCTTTTGGCTAACCCAATTTGTTAGCAATTCCCTCCTTATTTTCAGTTGTTATGGTTTCTGACCTCTGAAGGCAACAATACATATCTGATCCCTCTTCTATAGAACAGTCCTTTAGCTATTGGAAGAAAGCTATCATGTTCCCCATATCCCAGGCTTCTCCTAGCTGCATGCCCCCAGTTTTTTTTCCACTGATGCCTGCATAGCATGACCTCCAGTCCCTCCAGTACTCTGGCTGCCCTCCTTCATTGTACCACTTTGGCCATGGGTATGTGCTTGGGCTGCATGGGATGACCCAATCCAGGGTCTCCTCAGATTGGCCAAAGGGCTTTGGTGAGAACCTAGCCCAGGAACCTGGGTGTGGCCTACTCAGAACAGCATCCTTGGTCCCAGGCACATAGGGGAGATTTCAGTAGGAAGAAGGCAGATTTTTGCCTTCATGAAGAAATATATGGCAAGTCCCTGCTCAGTTCATTCTAATTCTTCTCCTGTACCTATAGGCAAGTTCTCCTCTCTGAGTTCTGTCAATCCCATTCACTGGAGTGGGGAACAAGAAGAAGGATGGAAAAGCCATTAAAGTGTGGAATGGGAAAATGATCTGTCATTCCAGGATATGGCTTGGTGGGAAATTGTTGCCAAGTCTGCAAGGCACCCACAAGGCACAAATGGTGACACAACTCTGTGGCTGTGTTACTGTTGATCATATCATGCCATCATTCAAAATCATTTAAGGGTATTCCCAAACAGATATGAGTAGAATCTCACACTAATGTCCCAACCAAGGATGTTTCAAGAGATAGTTGTAATTCTCTAATTAACACATCTAAACCAAAACCCTGACCTTAATACTGATATTTTAAAGAGGAGATATAGGATAAGACTGCACTTGTGATGTCATTGGTATGTGCCCAGAATTCCCAGAGTAGAAGATCTGTATCTATTAATGCAGCTTCGTACCTTCCCTGGACTTAGCCTGTGCGGGGGCCGTAAGGGGAGACATGTGCTTGATTAAAACCCTGCCCTCTCACTTACCCTTTCCCATGGTAAGTCTTCCGTCGTCACCGGCCTCCAAGGAGGAATAACCAGACAGAGCACCCGAGGTGAAAAGAGGTGGTGTTTATTCGGTCGAGATCAATCATATCCCGGAACACCCAACCCACACCAAGCAAGCGCTTATAAACTCTAAGCCCCTCCCTGCTAACTTCCCTAGCCCAATCACATAGCAGCATCCACAACATTCCCTTAAAAGGCAAAACCTACCCAATCTAACTTTCCTCAATTACCTAACACCATTTTACACAATTAATACAGCTAAACTCAGCGAGGCGCCCCTCCCCC
>CM053602.1:45499269-45519221 GCA_028646575.1 Pseudocheirus occidentalis
GCCTGGTATTTGTAAACCTGTTTTTAAAAATATTTTAATAACTATTTCAGAATAATTGATTTTCTTTGTTGTTGTATCTATTTGGTTTTATGTATTTAAAACCTTATTCTGCAAAGGGTTCCTCCGTAGACCTTGCCAACCCGTTACCGGGTTCCAAGACACAAAACCAGCTAGTAGCCGGTATCTTAGAGGATTTGTCTTGAGCACCCGCAGGCGAAGGCACTGGTCCAGAGTTTTACAGCCAGTGTCTGGCAGGAAGAGGCCTTAAACTCAGGCCTTCCTGGCTCCCAGGTCAACTGTCTGTCCACTACTAATCTCTCGCCTGCCAACCTACATCTTTATGTTGAAGAATGATAATAATATCTCATTTTCATAGCAGTTTCACATTTGAAAAGCTTTTCACATATATTATCTCACTTGAGCATTACAGTGACCCAAGAAGGCAGGTGCTCTTATATTATAATTTTATAGATACAAAAAAATGAGGCTTGGGATTTGAAAGATTAGACCAGGTTCATAGAGCTAGGGAGTATGTGAAGTAGGATTTGAAACCTATGTCACCTGGATTCCAAGCCCAGTTGTCTAAATGCTTTACCACTTGGCTTCTCAGTACTCCATTGTAATATGCTGCATTTTGCTGGTCTACAGTCAGTGGAGGCTAGCCCAGTGCTCTCCACCCCCTTCTGCACTTCTTGACCCAGTAGCTGGAGCCAGTGCCAATAGATCCCTGATGTACTTGGATCCTCATGTGCCTCAGGCCACAGAGCCTCCCTGGCCTGCCTCCCCTCCCCTCCTCTGCCCACCTACTTCCTTCCTTCCTCTCCCTAGCCCCCTCCTCTCCTCTTCTGCTATACCCTCTCCTCCCCCTTCTGCGCTCCCCTTTCTTCTTCTCCTTGTCTCCCCCTCCTCTGCCCTCCCCTGTCCTCTCCTTCTCTCTCCCATCCCTTCTTTTCCCTATACCCAGGACTCCTGATCCTGGAGTCTACAGCCCTTTATTGATGATGAATTTCTCCCTGGAATGCTCAAGGGTCTTCTTTCATTCCCTGGTGGGGGTCAAGAGAGACAAGAAACGTGCCCCCTGGTTCTTCCTGCCGGTCATATAGTGCTGGGAGGTTTAGAGAGAGCACAGTCTGGCTTAGTTCTCCCAGCTCAGCTTTGGACTCTGATGAGCAGGTTGTTCTTTTGAAGACTTTGTGGGGACCATGTCCTTCTTCATTTCCTTTGCTTTAGACCCCTTTTTCCTACTCTGCCTCTTGTCATTAAAAAATCAGCTTAACAATATTCAATAAGCACAAACATTCCATTATCCAAAGAACAAAAAGAAGTCTAGATGGAACCCTGAACATCTCTTAATACAGTTTCTTTAAAATGCATGTTAAATTTATCCCTGTACCATCAGAACTGTCCGTGGTGCTCGGCATATGTTAGAATATGGTGCTGAGCTAATCCCCGAGTAAACTAGTTAACTACACTCTGTTTCCCCGACCACATACAGCATTCTTGATCCTGGTGGGCACCTTAGAAAAAGCATGCCATGGGTGGCCAAGGGGAGCAAGTAGGAAAGACAAGGTGGATGAAAGGAACTTATTCTGCTACTGGGCAAACAACTCTCAGCACATGCTCGGGTGATGGTGACTCAGTGGCAGCATTGTTCTGTAGGAAGGAAGGTGTGTAATTTGTATGCACAGCAAGCTAGACTTCTGTTGTTAGCCCTGTGTGCTGCTGTGATGGTGGGCCCCTGCTGACCCACCATACCCTGTTCTGACTCATTTCTCTCCTTCTGGCTCACAGAGAAACATTGCTTTATAATGATGGTAATGTTGGTGGGTCTCAGGGCTAATGTTTCATCTTTACACCATACGAAGTGAGCTTTTGCTTTGAAGCCCAGGTGTGAGGAGGGGGGAAATGGTAGGTGGGCAGTTTGTTTGCCAAGATAACCCAAGATCTGTGCTGGCCTGTGCAGTGAAAGAGGCTTGCCGTATGCTTGTGGTATGAGGGCAATTTGTGGGACAATAGGGTAGTTTGCAAGATATTTGCAAAATGGAGGGCCTTAGCTGGAAGGCAGCATCATGACTCCTTATAAGGACCCTTCCAGTTCTGAATCTATGATTGCTGTTCTAAAATCAGATTGCTGTGTTCTAAAGAAAGCCATGTGGAAAATGCATTTGAGAGATGACAAAAGATTTTGCCTACATTGTGGAAAAAATCTCCTTGGAAAGACCATTTTTCTTTTTATTGGAGGTGGGCATTGCAGATGGCAGTGGTAGATTGTCACGGATTGATTTCTCTGATAGAATGTAAACCTCTTGAGGAGGGCAGCTTTAGTTTCATCATTATGTCCCCTAGCACAGGACCCGATACACAGCAGATAAAAATATGTGTTAAACTTGGCCCCAGAGCAGAAATGAACAAACTCACCTACCTACCTCCTTTATAGAGATGGGGAACTGTGTGTGTGTGGGGAACATTTCTGATGGTCAGACTTGGTTAATCAATTAGCAAACATTTATTAAGTGCAGACTCTGTGCCAGACACTGTTAGGCATATGGAGACTACAAAGATAAGGAGTTGGAAGAATCCCTATTCTCAGGGAGCTAGCATTCTAATTGACATGTTGGCTAGTTTTGCTGAACCACCCTTTATCATTTTTACAGTCTTGGTCAGAGGTGATGGCTTTCCAGGTAGGTGAGTGATGGAATATATATTTGGAAATTAAGGGAAAAATGTAAAATGAAAACTATATTGATTGATTAGGATATAGTAGGCAGAACTTGATTAAAAAAAACAGGGATGGGAAGAGACAGGGTTCCTAGAAATGGGGAGATTTGGTTCCTAAAAAAAGATTCATTGAATATGCCAGGTATCCCCCTCCCCCATTCTTCAACAGGTCCCATCCATATAGTTTCAGGTTCTTAAAGAGAGACTGGATCTGCCACTTATTCATTTACATTTTTCGTGGCAAGCCATGATTCTGTGTAATGACGCTGAGTGCTAAGTACTTCATGATTTCCATACTTTGTGTGAAATCATTGCCTGTGTGCTCAATACAATGAGATGAATATATTCTGTGATTATCCCTTTCAAAACAAGACTCTTTTGTTGTGGCCTGATCCCCCTCCCCTACTCCTCCACCTCACATCCTGAAATCCATTTTCCCAATTCATCTCAGAGTGTAAATTGGTGCTTGGTGATTGTTCAGAAGTGCCGTCAAATTACCTGTCACCGTGTATGTTTTTAATTCCTTCCCCAAGTGGTATTTATATGACCAATAGAAATCTAAATATTTGATCAGTTTTCCTTTTACTACTGGCTCCTTTGGAGAGAGCCATTCATATTTCTGAGTTTTCTGGAAGAAGTGGGGCTTGTTTGCCATCTTCTAGGGTGAGGCATGGGAGGGACCTTTTGTCCTTTCCTCATCTCACCATATCTGCAGCAGCCGATGTAGTCCAAGAATGCTCAACTTTAGGAAGGACGGTGATGAGCTGCAGGACATTCCAGGGACAGTGACCCAGTATACCAAGCAACCCAAAGATGAGGCCAGCGAGGAATTGGTCTATGGAACAGTGGCCCATAGAAAGACAAATTGGACTAGTTCTGCTTAATGCCACAGGGCAGATCTAGGAGTAATGAGCAGAAGCTGCAACGAATACAATTCCAGCATATTATAAAGAAAA
This sequence comes from Pseudocheirus occidentalis, assembly GCA_028646575.1. Taxonomy (NCBI): domain Eukaryota; kingdom Metazoa; phylum Chordata; class Mammalia; order Diprotodontia; family Pseudocheiridae; genus Pseudocheirus; species Pseudocheirus occidentalis. Next base: position 45,502,944 of record CM053602.1, read on the forward strand.
AAAACATCCCAATACTCAGAGCAAAGTGGAATGGATCATCCTTGCAAGAGGTAGAATGGCTTTTACCAGAGACTGCTTTATTAGTTGTCTTTAAGTGGAAGCCTTAAATGGAACCCCACATAGCAGAGGGGGTCCTGGTCCAAAAGAGGCAGATAGGTGGCACAGTGGATAGAATATTGCACTCAAGAGAACCTGAATTCCAATCCTGCCTCAGTCACCTACTAGGTGTATGACCCTGAGTAAGTCATTGGACCTCTATTCCTCAGTTTCCTTGTTTGTAAAACAGAGGTAGTAATACTTCCCTAAGTTGTTGTGAGGATCAGATGAGAAAACATATGTAAAGTGTTATATGAGTGCTTTTATTATTATATATGTTATCCTAGATAGGCTCCAAGATCTTATCCAACCCTAGGACTATATGATTCTGAATTGATGGAGTATATGGAAGAGTAAAGAACAGTGCAATTCCATGTAAAATCCTAGACTCAAGGGCCGAAAAATCAATTATGTGTGTGCAGAGCAAGGGAGATTTGGTTAGACAAAAGTCCAAGTGAGAAAGATCGGGTGAAGGAGGTTGTAAGTAGGTTGCCAGCTCCATATGAATCATTGGGGTGAAATGGCGGTCAAAAAATCTAATGGGATCTCAAGCCTGCTTTAAGAAAAGCAAAGTTTTTGAACCAAGGCCAATGAGTGTTCCATTGCAGATTCAGTTCTGGAGGCCACTTTTGGGGATGGATGTCAGGCACCTAAAATATTTTCAGAGGAGAACAACAGGCTGGAGAGGAGACTGAAGGCCCTGCCCTGTGAGGCATCGTTGGAGAGAGAACTTAGAACATTAGATGTGTTTTTCTAAATTATTTTATTTTCATGAAAATCTACCTTCCTTGAAGATTTTCCTCATTCTCCCCTCACCCAGGTCCAAGAAAGCAAGAAAAACAAAGCCCCTCTTAGAAACATGAGTAATCAAGCAAAACAAATTTCCCCATTGGCCATGTCCAAAAATATGTTGGAATCTGCACTCTGAGGCCTTTACTTCTCTGTCAGTAGCACGTCGACACAATTTTCTTCAAATACCAGAAAGATTATCATACAGAGAAGGAAGGAGACTTATTATATTTGGCTTCAGAAGGATGGATAAGAAGTGGAGACTCAATTCCTGGGAGGCATCTTTTATTTTGGTAGAATGCAGCCTATTGGAGCTGCCTAGAAGAAGGGGGAAGGGAATAAGCATCTGTGGAGCACCTAGTACGTGTCAGACTTTGTGCTCAGCCCGTCATACAAGTTTCATTTAATCCTCAAGACAACTCTGGGAAGTAGGTGCTATTATTTTCTCCATTTTACGATTGGGGAAACTGAGGTAAAGTCACCAGCTGCTTTACCCAGTACTAAGATGATCTACCTGGAAAGATTTTGAGTTTCCTGTCAGTGGAAGTGTTTAATTTGAGCAAGAGAGAGGAAATGTGTTAGGCACCGTGCTATGTGCCTTACAAATATTATCTCATTTGGTCTTTATCTCCCTTGTTAGGTGGGTACTCTTATGATACCCATTTTACAGATGAAGAAACTGAGGCAGAGAGATTTTTTTAAGCAACTTGCCCAGGATCACACAACTAGTAACTGTCTAAGGCTGGATTTGAACTAGGGTCTTTCTTGCTCTGGACCCAGCACTCTATGCATTGAGCCACCTAGGTGCCTCAAAGATTCTGTTAACACCAGTAGAAAATGTTGTAAAGGAGATTGGTGACTCAGCCTTCCAATTCCAAGATTCCTTGATAGCTGGAAGGCAGATTTTAGTGCAAGAGGAGGAAGCCTGGCCATTGGAGCCACTCAGCAGCAAGACAGGCTTCCTTGAGGGCTAAGTGAGTAGAGAACAGCCAGTTTTCCTCCATGGCTCTAGCAGAAACACAACACTTGGTTACCGTCAAGGTCTGTCAGCCATAGTGAGCTGCTTGAATTACTGGCTGATGAGTCCATGGATTGGTTCCTTCTTTTCCACAGAGCATACAGAAATTTCCTGGCAAGGATGAATGGAAAGTTGCCTCAGTATCATCATCTCCTTGTGGTTTGGATCTCCTTCCTCTGCTTTCCTTCCCTTCAGATTTTATAGATCATCTTCTGCTTCTTGACCATTTGTCTAGCTTGTTCCCCATCACTCTGTCTTGATTCTTGTCTTGTTTTGTCATCTTCCCCCTAGCTGTTCCCCTTGCTCTTACCATGCATGCCCTTTGCCCCTGACCTATTGTCTAGCTTTGACCTTCACAGTGGATGCTTCTGAGTTGCATTTTCTATCACTTTAAGGTTCCCACAGCACAATGACCCTGTAAGGTAGATGCCATTAATATCTCCCTTTTACAGATGAGGAAACTGAGGTTCAGTGACTTACCCAGGCTCACACAGCTAGTAAGTATCTAAGGCAGGTTTTGAACTTTGGTTTTTCTGATGTCAAGTACAGCTTTCTACTCTACCTCCTAGCTAGCAGCCTTATAATACTGACCTAACTATTTACTTGGTCAGAGAACCAAGCACACATAGTCTCCACCATTGATGTTGGCATATTCCTCGACTCCCTTCAGCTTCTCTTCATTTTTCCTCTTTTCCCTTCCTGGCACCATCAAAGTCCTGACTCTGACAGCTGGTTCCCTCATTGGTTCGGTCCAGTGTTGCATTTCTTATGCTCTCATGTTTTCAACCTTTGTTACTTCTCAGGGGGAATTCTTCTTTCATTAATTGTCTTACTTCTTTGAACAGACAATTATTTAAATTCTTTCAAATTTTCCCAGTCAATATTAGCATAGAAGTGACAGAAATTTCATACTCGGAAGCAGAAAAAAATCAGTACCATGCCATTTTAACAAGGTCCCGAGTTTCCCAATTATTTGAGGTTTTCAGTCTTCATGTTTCCTGACCACCAACTGCAACATATATCTTCTGAAAACAATATAACACCTTGTAAATGGTCTTACAGAGCAACAGAAAATTCAGAACTGATAAGCAGAATGTGGGTCGGTGATTACAAGGTTGGGATATTGATTTTTCTATTTAGTTGAGCATGTTTTTGGGGGTTTTTTGTTGTTGGTTTGGTTTTTCAAGAAACAGATTTATTCAACTCAAAACTTCTATCCAGCAATAGAATGTAATTTCTTTCCTGCATTCTCTTCCTCTATTCAGCAGAACCCTGCCACAATTAAGTTTGTTATTATACAGAAACTCTAGTCACATTTCCTGACCCTCAGCTCCCTGCTATAAATGCTGGCTTTGCCTTTGAGGTGGGGCCTAGTCCTGACCACCAAGGCTGACTCTATAATTGGATGTCTCTGTTTTGTTTATTTATTTTATTTTATCTTTTCTTTGATATTTCCCATCGATTTCAGCTCTGATTACTCAATCCAGACATTCTCTCTTCCATGGCCCAGTGTCCACTGCCCTCTGAGGCCTAAGGGCTGCCTGAGAGATGCCCCATTTAAGGAACTGGGTGGAGGGGTCTCTGGGGCTTTCAGAAGGTATCTGAGACTGTAAGAACTTTGTTCCTTTTAATTGCTTCTAACCATGGTGCCCCTTGCCCCTATGTCATCTGCTTGCTCAGTACTGAAACCAGTTAGCTACACTAGGCACTGCCTCCTTGAATTATCAACTCAGAAATTTACCTTCCTCTCTGGCCCTTCTTCCATTCTATTTCACCACCACCCATCAAGTCTTTCTCAGCAGAGTTTTATTCTGCCTAGTCCAGACCAGGAACTAGTGGAAGTAACAAGAAATGCAAATTTCAAGTTGAAAAGGATAAAACAAAACAAAACAAAACAGAAAACTTCCTAATAATGAGAGCTGTGTACAAGGGGAATGGATTAGGAGGAGTAGGTTTTTCCTTGGTGGCAGTCTTTAGTCAGAGACCAAGTATGTGCAGAGCTACTTAAACTGTGGGTCCTCACTCCATATGGTTTAAGAAACACTGAAGGGGTCGAGACAGGAAAAAGTTTAAGAAGCCCTGGTGTAGAGGATTCTTGTTCAAGTATGGATCAGTCAGTAAATCAAATATTTGTTAAGCACCTACAAAGTATCAGGCACTGTGCTAAGGGCTAGAGATACAAAGAAATACAAAAAACAGTACCCATCCTTAAAGATCTCCTAGTCTAATGGGGGAGAGAACATGCAGAAAACTGTGTAAAGCAAGTTATATAAAAACTGAGTCTGAAATAGAAAAGTCATCAACAGAGGGAAGGAACTTGAATTAAGAGAGATAGGAAAACATTTCCTATAGAAACTGGGATTTTTAGCTAAGATTTGAAGGAAGCCAAGAAGCAGAGATAAGGAGGGAGAGAATTCTAGGCATGGAGGAAAGCTGGTGAACATGATTAGAGTTAGGACACATACTAGCTTCCAGTCATTTAACCTTTCTGAGTCTCAGTTTGCTTGTCTGTGAAATGGGGTTAATGATATGTAGTACACACCTCATGCAGTTGTTGTGAGGCTCAAATGTAAATAGATGTTAAGTTAGCAGAGTATTTCTTCAATATCATTTGTTATCAAACGAGATAATATCTGCGAAATGGCACATGAGTGTTAGATTCCCAGCTTTGTGCTGAGTGAACACATAGCAGAGGTGTGTGGTTTATTGAACATGGTCCTGATATTCTCCCTAAAACAGTCAGGGAGGAGACAATGCCTAAGACACAGCATTTAAGCAATTCTTTGATTTTCTTTTTATATCGTTTTTTTCCCCCAGAAGCAAATGGAGAGTAAATTTAAGTTTAAATATTTAACATTATTCTTGAGTAAGTAGGTAGGGGGCAGGATGGGAATATTACAGGTTTTAGAGCTGCAAAGGACCCTGGAGATATCAAGTCCAGTCCCCCCATTTCATAGATGTCACACAGTGTCTTATGTGAAGAACAGCTGGAAGTCCAATGTTGCTTTATCCCAGGGTAAGCAGAAGTCAATGGCTGCTGAGGACCCTTCCATCTGGGAAATTCTGGGATTTGCTGATACAGCCCCTACTTCTTCTATTGACTTTCTGCAGTCCATGGCTGATGATAAGCCAACCTTTAGCTACTGTCCAGTCTCAGCATATATTAACTCTCTTGATGTAATATCTCCTGGTTTATGAAACCAAATGAACCCATTGAATGAGACTGTTCCAAGGAAGTAGATCTCATTGAGTCCCCAAATCCAGAAACAAGGACTAAGAAGTTCAAAGCCAAAGTCATTTGGAAGAGCTGATAAAAGCCAATCTCCCTTGGCTATCAGGGAGAGGAATCTGGAATCACAGACCATAGTTTTAGAGCTTGAAGTGGCCATGAAATTCCTCCTGTCTAACCTCTCACTTTAGTGACTTGGAGAGCCAGACAGTTAACTTATCCAAGGTCACACAGGTAAGTGATTGGCAGACCTAGGATTTGAAGTCAGGGCACCTAATCCAGGAACCAGTGGCTAGATTAATATTCCTCAGGCAAAGATCTGACCATTTCACTCTTGCTCTAAAAAATCTTTAATGGTTGCCTACTTTATGTTCCAGAATTAAAAAAAATCAGCCTGACATTTAAATCCCTTAGATGGTTGGCTCCTACCTATATTTCCAGCCTTATTTTATAATACTCCCTTTCATACTCCATGAAGCTAGCCAATCTCCCCTCCTTTCTCAAGATTTTGGTATCTGGATCACAGCCTTGTTCTTCTCCCTAGCCTTTGCCTTCACACTGAAGACTTACTGTTTAGACAATGGCAATGTCCTCCTAATTGGCCTATCTTGGCCTCAGGGTTTTTCCTCTTGCCAATCTGTTTTCTGCTGAGGCAAAGTGATTTTCCTCAAATGTCCATTGTGATGGTGTGTTGTTCAGTCATTTCAGTCGTGTCCTATGCTTCGTGAACCCATTTGGAGTTTTCTTGGCAAAGATACCAGAGTGATTTGCCATTCCCTTCCTTACCTTATTTTACAGATGAAGAAACTGAGGCAAATAGGGTGAAGTGACTTGCTTAGCGTCACACAGCTAGTAAGTAAGTGTCTGAGCCTGGATTTGACCTTATGAACATCCTGGTTCATGAACTTCAACTCCTGTTGTCCTATAGCTATATCTATATACCTATATTTTTATCTATATCTATTTCTCTCTCTCTCTACACACACACACACACACACACTCACACACACTCACTCCCTTACTCCCTCAATCATTCCCCTGTTCCCCCCGGTGTCTTTGTGAGGCCTTTATGGATATGTCTGCATACACACACATATATCAATACACATAAATACACATATATCTACACAGAAACACATATGTACACAAACTTATACCTACACACATGTATATATTAATGCATGCACATATACATTTACTCATGTGCACACAAAGACATCTATTTAGGCACATGTATGCATGCATAAACATGCATATATCTACACACATGCATATATACACATATACATACACACAATTATACTCTGTGTACACAGTGTGGATGATAGATAGTCTGAGAGGGGAAATCACTAGAGGCTCTGGTACCCAGATGGCCTTACAGGGCAGGTTTTGACCCGAGTCCTCATGAAAATGATGGAAACCAAGAGGCACAGGTGAGGCGGGACAGCATATAAAGCCTACATGACAGCTAGTGCAAAGACATGGAGGCAGGAAATAGAGTATACTCTGCAAAACAGCAAATACAGCAGCAAATCTGGGTTGTCACGTATGGAGGAGATTAAAGCATAGGAACTCTGGCAAGGTAAGAATGAGATAGGTTGGTGAAGGTCCACAAATGCTAAATGTAAGATTCTTTTTTGAACCTGTAGATAATCACTGGAGTTTACTGAGCAGGGGGTTGTTACATGGTTTGCCCTACGCTTCAGGAAATTCACTTGGACAGCTGGGTGGAGAGTGGACTGGAGTGGGCAGATGCTTGAGACAAAGGGACCAATGGGAAGGTTATTGCTATAATCTAATCAAGCAGTGATTAGGGCCTGTTCTAGGGAAGTGGCTTTGTGAGTAGGGAAGGAGACATAAAGAAGAGATGACGTGGAGGACAGCTAGGTGGAGGAGGGAATAGAGCACTGGCCCCCTGGAGTCAGGAAGATCTGAGTTCAAATCCAGCCTCAGACACTTAACACTTACTAACTGTGTGACCTTGGGCAAGTCACAACTCTAATAGCCCTGCCTTCTCCCCTCCAAAAAGCAAAACAGACAAACAAAAAAGAGATGCTATGAAGATGGAAATGATAAGCTTTGACAACAAATTAGCTGTGGGAAGTGGGTTTGAATGAATAACCAAGGATGAGACCAGTGTTGTGACCCTAGGTGACTGGGAGGTTGGGTAGTGCCTTTTACAGTAATAGGGAAAGTAGGAAGAGGGGAAAGTTTTGAGGGAAGGAAAAAGAGTTCTCTTTTGAATATGTTAGAGTTTGAGATATCCAAAAGGCAGAAACAAGGATTAAGAAGTTCAAAGCTGTAGGCAGCTATATGAGCTGATAAGAGAATGTGAAGTGTAACTGGACTAGATATGTAAATCTGAAAGTCAACTGCATAGACTTGATAATGAACCAGAAGAGTTGATGAGATGACCCAGTGAGGTAATATAAAGGGAGAAACGAAAAGGCCCAGGATAGAAACCTGTGGGACACAGGGATATGACCCAGATGAAGATCCAGCAGTATTCAGTCTGACAAGTAGTAGGAGAACAAATTGACTTTCTTTTTTTTGTTTGTTTGGGTGAGGCAATAGTAGTTAAGGGACTTGCCCAGGGTCACACAACTAGTAAATGTCTGCCAGATTTAAACTCAGGAATATGAGTCTTCCTGACTCCAGGCCTGGCACTCTATCCACTGCAATGCCACGTAGCTGTCCTAAGGAGAACAAATTGAGAAATGGGTCAGAAAAACCTAAAGAAGAGTATTCAGGAAAAGAGAGTGATCAACAGTATCAAAAGTTACAGGAGTGGTTAAGAAATATGACTGAGAAAAGGCCCATCAATTAATATGCCATTGGTAACTTTGGATAGAACAATTCCATAGAGACTTCAGAGAGTTAAGAAGGGTGTTAAATGAAACAAAGTGGAGGTACCATTTGGAAATGGTTTTCTTGAGGAGTTTAGCCATGAAATGGAGAAAAGGATGAGGACAGAGGCATCATTTGAGGATATTTTAAGGATGGGGGAGACATGGAAATATTTCAAGGCAGTAGGGAAGCAGCCAGTAGATAGGGGGAGATTAGAGGTTTATTGAAATGAGGGGAATGACGGAGAAGCCAGGATGAAATGGGGTTACTTGTGTATGTAGAGGGGCTTAGCCTGGCAAGGGGAAGAGGGTGAAACAGGAGTGGAGGAGAAAATTGTGACAGGAAAGCATTTGGTAGATGTGAGTTGGGATGGTGGGAGCAAGGGGGAACTCTTTTACCTTTGATCTTTCCTCTATTGGCTCCTTCCCTGCTGTATAGAAACATTCTCAGGTCTCTTACATTCATGACCAAAAAAAAGAAAATCCTTACTTAGCTTGGGGGTGCTCATATCTCTCCATTGGTAAATCCAGTTTCTTTTTCTTAGTCTTATTGGTCAAGAAGTTTACCTCTGAAGTCTCTGACACTATTGATCACCCTGTTTTCCCAAAGACCCTTTCTTCTTCCATTGGCTTTCAGTACACTGTCCTTGACTAAGGCTAGAAAATGGGCAAATGGTTTCTAATCAAGGCCAGTACCAAAGCACAAAAGGGAAAGTATTTGAGTTTCTTATTACAACATCATGTTTTCCTTTGAAAGCAAGAAAAAAAAATGAGTTGTGCCCAGTCTAGCTTAATGGAAGTAGATATGGCTTTTAAGCTTCTCAACAGCACCTACACAATTGGGCTGAATTACTTGTTTTGTTGATATCTCTCTCTATTTCAGCTTTGCTTGCAGCCTTTGAAGCCCAGACAGTCAACTGTTGTTCCTATTGTAGTGAAGACTAGAGAAGCTATAAACCACTAAGGAGAGCTCTGTATTTTCATAGCTTGAAGCATGCTTTAGGAGGGCAGGGTTGGAAAATTGGACAGCTTCCCAGGTCCTCCTGAGACTAGTCTTCCCTGTGTTTTTATTACATAGTTGGAAGTGAAGTGAATTCTTATGATGAGACATCCCTATATTGAGAAATAAATAAAAAAAATCATGTGGAATAAACCATTCCTATACAATCTGCCATTTGGGATTATTCACCACATTTGCCTTTTCCATTCATGTGGGTGATGATGATGGCACTTATAGCAGTTGCAGCTGAAATGTAGATAGCTTTTTCAGATTGACCCTATGCTTCATTTTTAGAATTGTTTTTTCTCCTTCCTCTTTTAAGTCAGTACTTTAATCCCAGTTTACTTATTATTACTCGGATGCAGCTCTTCTCTGACTTGCTCTAGCCCCCTACCCCATTCCCATTTACCTACCCTTTCCCTGGTGGGGGAGTATTACTTAAATTATTGACTTCTTTTTACTGTGGTTGATTTCATTTTCTGTTTCTTTCCTTCTTTTGAATCTCTTTTCCTCTCACATTTAAATTGTTCATGGGAGATCTCCCTTCCTGCCATCCCTTCTAATTTTTATGTTTATTAATTTTCTTTTAACTGCATTTTTAAGGAAGTTGTTCTTCTTTTGATTCTCTTCAATAATTCTCTTCCCTTATAGTCCATCTTGAAATATTATTATCTGATTCATGGCTTATATGCTTATTTATTTCTTCAAACATCTTTGGGTTCCTCATGGGGTTAAAGCTTCTCAAGTACCCGATTTAATCTCTAAATTATTTCTGTGTTATTGATTTTATAGATTGTCCATTGTCATCCTCACTTTAAAAAACTTCTCATTCTTTTCTTTTTGCTTTTTGGAGGACAATTGGAGTTAAGTGATTTTCCCAAGGTCATAAGTATCTAAGGCCAAATTTGAACTCAGGTCCTCCTGACTCCAGTGCTGGTGATCAATTCACTGTGCAACCTAGCCACCCCAAAACGTCTCATTCTTAAAGGTATTAGTTTGTTGAGGGTGTTTAAGGCAGAGGCAGCACCACATGGTGTGGGAAGTTCTCTATGTCTCAAATTGTGCATTTCATTCCTTCACCTGATTGTTTTCTTTCCCAAAGGGAATGCCATCTTGTTTCTGTGTTCAATTTGGGTGCCTACTGCCCCTATAGGCTCACACGTTATTTTTCCTGGGTCAGGGTGTTGCCCATGCAGGAACAATATTCTCTTCAGAGAAGGCAGTTCCCTAATGCATGAACACCCCCCATCCATGTTAAATCCGTCATGATGTGCCTGTTTCTCATCACAGGCAATCTTCTCTTTTCATGTGTTCTTCAGCTAGAACTCCATATTACTTTCACCATAGCCAGCATCCCCTTTCAGTTCCTTAAGTTCAATCCCACCCTTCTGCCACCTCTTCTGTTCTTCTGAGGGTCCTTTTTTTCCTGAGAATTTATAGAAATCACCCTCTCTTCAATGTTTTCCCATAGACTTGGTAATAGAGTGTTTTTCATGCCTCTGTTTTCCTTACCTCTTTTCTTTCCATTTATGCATCCATTGTATATGCATTATATCATTTTGGACTGCAACTTGAGCTTCTTTGCAATATGATGCATTGTGATTGTGGAAAAATCTTGTGTGTTTGGATATCTTTTATATTTGAAAGCCTTTTTTTCTTGGCCATTTGCAAAATTTATTATTGTTGAAATTGTTAAATGTAAATTTTAATATTTGTTAAGAGAAATTTGGATACTCTTTGAGAATCCTTTCTTCTCATTTTAGGATCTTCTTTGTTCATTTATCTACTTATGCTCTGGGCTTTGAGGGATTTTTTCCCTTGAAATCTTCAGTGTTTCAACCTCAAATATTTGTATTTACACTCCTCATTTTTTTGGATATTCCCCTTTTGCTGGTGGCTACACTCCTGGGACTGAGCTTCCTCAGCCATCTCATTCGACAATAGGTTGGACAATCTTCCTTGTAGCTAGGATGAATTAGTATCTTGCTTTTTGCAGGGCAGGAGAATGGGAATAGCTTCTTAATCTTGACCATCTCAAGCTCTAGGCCAGATTCCAGTCAGAAGGCAGAATGTTTTCATTCTCCTTCCTCTCTCCCTTCTTGTATGGCTTGATATATGTATCTAGAACTTATGGCAAAACAGGGAGGAGGTACAAGGTACTCTGGCAGAGCCTTTGTAGCTTAGCTTAGACATTGGAAGAGAGGGTTCATTCTTGATAGTCTCTAGGCACAAGTCTGTGAGTAAGCTTCCATTTTTGCTGTGGGAGCATGAAAGCTGTTGGGGAATGGGTATTGAAAGAGCACTTTAAAAATTAGAGTTCACTCTTGTTAACTCATAAACATTTTACATTGTCATTATCCCCCTTAATTTGTCTTTTAGATTCTGCTGTATTTGCTCTACGTCAGGCACATAACTTATTTTTTTTTTCTTTTTGGACAGTTAGAGAATTTGACGGACCTAGAAAATATGACTAATCTGTCGTCTTGTTGAACATATGACCTGGAAAACTCCACAGTGTTTTATTTGTGATATCTTATATGATGGGTATATACTCCCTCTGTGACATAACCAAAAAGAGATCATTCTGCCTCCGCTTGAAGACTTCCATTGAGAAGACCCACTGCCTCATGACACAGTCCAGTCTACTTTTGGACTGCTTTGATCATTAGGAATTTTCTTTCCTGACATCAAGCCTAAATCTGTCATTCTGCATATTTCACCCAGTGATCCAAGTTCTTGTCTCTTGGGCCATGCCAAACAAGTCTAATCTCTTTTCCATATGACAGCTCTTCACTACTTGAAGGCAGCTATCATGTGTCCCCTGAAGTCTTCTCTGCCTAAAAGAGAGTTGGAAGTTCATTCTACTACATGGACCTTTAACATTACCCCGAAAGTACCTAACAATCCATTTTCTACTGCTTTTTAAACTTTTTTTTGGCATTGTGACTATTTGACTTCTGGGCAACTAGGTGGTGCTGCGGTGGATAGAGTACAGGTACCTGGAGTCAGGAAGACTCATCTTCCTAAGTTCAAATCCCTCCTGAGACGCAGTGTGACCCTGACCTAGTCACTTAATCCTATCCATCTCAGTTTCCTCACCTGTAAAATGAGCTGGAGAAGGAAATGGCAAAGCACTCCAGTATCTTTGCCAAGAAAACCCCAAATGGGGTCATGAAGAATTGGATACAACTAAACAGCAACAGAAACAACAGTTTGATTTCTGTTCCCTCCACTTGTTTTTTCAATGCTTGCTATTTTGTTAGTTTCCAAGCTTCTGTCATAAGCCTTTAAAATCTTCAATTGAGTTATCTATCTCTCCCTTCAATTTTTAAAAATAAAGTCTTTGAAGTCCCTTTGGGGTTACCTTCCCATTCCCTTTTGCTGTTATTACAGGATTCCTCATAGTATGAGCATCTTTTCTTTGTATTCTCATTTCCTGAGCTCCTTGACTGGTTGTTGTTTCCTGCAGGAATTTCCTTTTTGGTGGTTGCTTCCTTTCTCATCAATTTCCTGTTGTTGTTTTTAGTTTATGTAGTATATTTCTAGTTACTTTAAGTGATATTAAGGAGCCAGGTGAATATACTGCTTATCAGAGGCTGCATTTTATAGGATTTGGAGTCAGAGGACCCTTCATGACCTTCAACAAGTCACTTTCCTCCCTCTTGGCCTCAGTTTCTTCCTCTGAAAAATGGTGGGTTTGTATTAGTTGACCTCTAAGGTCCCTTCCAGCTCTTAAGTCTGTGATGGTTTGATTCTGTCACTTGACCCAAATTAAATTTTTAGATATTTAGCAAGCCCCCCCCCCAACAGTATATTAAGAAAAAAACATCTTCCTTCTCGTCACCACCCATTACTCCTGGTACAGTCTTCTGGGGCCAAGGACAACAACTCTGATTCCTTTGCAGTGGCACTTCTGTTAGATGGTGGGTTTTCAAGTTTACTCTCCTCTAATTTAAAGATCGTCAGTCATAATGTTAAACCCTTTGTATGTATAGAATCCTGGAGGTGGAAGAATAAATAAAGAAGGTGGAAGAAAAATAAAAGGCAAATAGAGGCAATTCTTCCTTGTACCTGGAATTTTGGTGACCAGGAAATAGGACCCTACATTTGTTAAATGATAGATGTATTGTTGTGGGGTCCTTACTGTTTTAAGTTAGTCCATTCTTCTGGAGGAGTTTTTGTTTCTTTGAATGAACTACATTTGGGTAATTTTGCTTAGGTAGAGAAACTTGCCTTCTGTTCTCATGAGATGATGGAATTGGAAAGCAAGGTATATAGTGATGTACCAGGCCACAAGAGATCCAAACAGGGACAGGATTCCATTTGCAATGTCTACTTATATGTAGCAAGGCATTTTGGAGTGATCTTGAGCATAAGACAATGAGTCCTACAATAGGAGCTCTTAGCCTCTTTAGGTGACCTGGAGGGACCTTTTTGGCAATCTAGTGAAGCCTATGAATCTGTTCTCTGAAACATATTTTTCAGTGCATAAAATAAAAGGCAGAGGATTATGAAGGAAACCAGTTATATTAAAGATGGAATGTTTTCCCATTCAATTTCATGACACCCCCCCCTCCATGGACCTCAGATTATAAACACCTGTTTTTAAACACAAGAGTAGACACTCCCCTACTGCTTTGTGCATTCTTCTTCCTCTTTTTCCTCCTGTTGTCCCCTGTTGCCTTTTAGGAGTACCCAGAAGTCTTTATGGACACTGCTCAGCCCTAGCTCTAGCTTTCACAGACAATTGTTACACTGTGGTATAACCAAAAGACCTCTGGACTGGTGGGAGGAACAGATCTAGATTTTAATCACCATTCTGAGTGAATTTAGTTATGTCCTGTTTCGTCTCTGGATCTTAGTTAACTCCTTCTATAAGACTGTAGTATCTTTACTTGGTAATTCCTAAAGTTTTTTCTCTTCAAGCATGCAAGGAGGAATGTATTAAATACCTACTATTTGCCAGACATTGTGCTATGTACTTAATTATCAAGTTTTCATTAAGTACTTCCAATTTGTCAGATAGGCAGCTAGGTGGCATCGTAGTGGATAGAGCACTGGGCCAGTCAGGAAGACCTGAGTTCAAATTTGACCTCAGATACTTCTTAGCAAATCACTTTATCTTCCATGAGGCTCAGTTTCCACAATCCTAAAATAAGGCAAAATGGCATCAGTCTTTTGATATGTATCTACTAAACATCTAGAAAGAAACGGCAGTGTCATCTTCCTGAGTTCAAATCTAGCCTCAGCTGGGTGACCCTGGGCAACTCACTTAACCCTGTTGGCCTCGGTTTCCTCATCTATAACATGAACTAGAGAAGGAAATGGCAAACCACTCTAAGATCTTTACCAAGAAAATCCCAGATGGCATCCTGAAGAGTTAGACACAACTGAAAAAAACCTACTGAATAACATTTGTCAGGAATTGTACTAGATACTGGCGATACAGTAACAAAAGTGAAATCATCTTTACCCTCACAGAGCTTACATTCTGGAAGGAGGTGGCTAAGGTATAGCTCTGAGTCTATAACCCTAGGTATCTGATCTCTGCTTTTTGCCACAATTTTATAAGCCATATACTTTCCCCTTCCTAAAAGGGGACAGCTATACTTTTCTCTACTAGAGGAGTAACAGCAGTAGAATGATGAAGACATCTATTGAAAAAGTAAAAACACACTGATTGGTACCTCTGTTTCCTCATGTATACTCCCTTTAGACTGGAGGAGGAAGGGTTGGAATTGAGGAGAAATTTTCAATTATATTTGCATCCTAAATGATAATGAAATATTTATGACCTCAAAGTCCATTGCATTCCAAGGTCTGGTACACAGCCCTTGTTGGTATATGTCTCCAAGCCAGCATTCACATTCACAGCAAGGAAAGGAATTTGGTACAAAAGCTGCAGACGATCCCATGAAAAATGGATGACAGAAATTAGGCAAACGGAATAGCTTGATCTTAGAAATTGTTTTCTGCATGACCTTGAAAGGTCATGAATGATTTAAAGTCGTGGTACCTGTTATGAAGTATTGAATGTTTAAGGCCCGTACATCAAACCAAGATGGCATTTGATCTTGTGTGAGGACAAACATTGTCTTCTTAGTCTTCCTTGAATCCCCTGCATCTGCTGCTTTGCCCACCGTGAGTGCTACAGAATGAGATGATTAATTTGGAGAACTTCTTTGTTTATTTCTTCATTGGAAGTGGATGAATTTATGGCCTTTTGAAACTTTGGGGAGGAGGGGAAAGGGCATTGTCAACCATAATGAGTAAGAAATTTTAAAAGCCTTGACTCACTGAAGAGTAGATTTTGAAAAGGAAGTCATTTCTGCAATATTACATGTATATTGACGATATCTGGCATTTAATTTCTTCTACCCAGAAAGTGAGGTTTCAGTATAAATGCTAATATCTTTTTACTTAAAAAAAATGTCAGGAGAATCTAGGCAAGGTTGGATGACTTCCAAGGAGAGCAGACTGGGCAGAGTCCCAGGATTCCACATTACTTTGCAGAGTTTCTAAGGATGTCAGGCCACTGCCACTCCTTTCTACCCATAGCTTGGTAATGTGCTAGATACATTGGCTACCCTGCAGGCCATTGGACAGGGCTCTTTTTGGTCCCTAGGCAGAGGACATCCTTCCTCCCTGTACTTGTCAGAAAATTGCATTATAGAGTGATTAAAAAAACTTTGTGTGTTGGCCCTGTGCTCAGATGGGGTATAGGAAAAGGGGGTGTTTTGTGCTATAGATTTGAGGAGTTATTCCCAAAGGTGACTAGCTGTGGAAAGTGGCTCTTCCTCTTTTTAGACATGAACTCCATTCCCTTTGGCAGTTTCTCTGTAATAGCCAGCCAGCAAGATCCTGGCTTTTTCACTCAAGCTTTTTTTGCTCTACTACCTTCCCCTTGCCAGTCTCCTACCTTGTTATTTCACTCTGTATCCAAAAGCTAACTCATCTGCAACAAAGGGCAGACTGGTATTACCCTTGATGAGTTATAGATGAAAAGTATTTTCCCACTATGCGTGAGAGTAATTGTCACGACCACCAAGGAGCTTTAAAGCAAAGCAAAAATTTATTGACAGGTTCGAACCTGGGTCCCACCCGATAGATTAGGTGGAACCCCGATGCCTTCTACTGTATCCTTCTTATCCTCAGCTACTAAAGCGGGTGCTACGGGGTGGGTTTTGATTGGCTGGCAGATCTGTGGGACCCTTAGCTACAAGGCTCCAGGTGGGTGCAACGGTTCTGGCTGTTGTGCCAAGATGCAGGTGCCTTGAACAGGATGCTGTAATTGGGAACA
>CM053602.1:45519721-45537268 GCA_028646575.1 Pseudocheirus occidentalis
TCGATAGGTCGCGTCAGCCCCCCTGCTATCTGCAGGCCGAGGGCTCTGAAGCAGCCGCTGCGGCTCTCAGACGGTCCTGCTGCTACAGCCGCCTCCTGCTGCCTCCTTGCCCTGGGAGCAGTTTGGCCGGACCCGCTCTTCTCCTCCCCAGTTAGCAAAATCCACTGACCTTTCTCTTAGCCTTTTTGTCTTCTGGCCTGATAAATGTGGTAACTGTGCCTCCAGTGCAGCCTATCTGCTCTCCTGTAGCCGCAGTTCCCTGCCCGATGCCCCAGGGCCTGAGCCGGGGGAGGTTTCTGCCGGGGTCGCAGACTGCTTCGAAGAGCCCCGCCTGCTGTGCTGCCTGTAGCAACAGATGTGCTTTCAGTCTTGTGGAGAGTTTTGGAGCTTGAAAATCTGTTTAGCGTCCCATTTTATGAGTTTTTTAGCATGTTTGTGTGGGAGCTGCGGCGCTTTGCTGCTTCTATGCCGCCATCTTGGCTCCGCCCCCCCTCCCCATGCAGTTGTTAAGTAAATCTATTTTGTAAAAGTTATATGATCCATAAGAGTCTTATTTCATTCCAATTCTGAATCTTTCCAGGAACACATAGCTTTTAAGGTCTTTGATATTCTAAATCTGGAATGTCTATGTATGTGGTATGGGTTTTTAGTTCATTTGATTTCTGTTTCCATAACCTACAAATCACCTCACTATTCTCTGGGAATGTACAATTGGGGAACAGACTAAATTCTGGGAGCTGGGAAATAACATTTATCAAATTGGTGAATTATCCTCTGTCTACACTTCAAACAAATGCTTGGATTTTCAAATTAGTCACTTTAAAGCCAACATCTTTGAAAGTCTTTCCCCTGGGATGCCCTCATCAGCCAATGAAAGAACTGGGGAAGAATTTATCTAGCTGGTAAAGAAAAATGATCAAGGACTTGAAGTCAATGAAAAGAAAAAGTTAGAGGAATCAGCGTCTTTAGAACTCTAAATTGTTGGAGATTTTTAGGGATTAAGTAAACTTTGAAGTTCTGACATGAATGAGGACCTGAGTAAAATGGCACAGAATGCAGTATGACTTGAGTAGAGAATAGAGAGTGTGTGAGGGGAATGGACATGAAAGGAGAAAAGTATGTAAGAGCCACACTGTGTAGAGAGCCTTACAGCTCAGGCTGAAAAATTTGTATGGAGATAAAGAGATAGATGGAATGAATTGACCTCAAGGGAGAAGAATTTGAGTGTGATGGTGTCAGATGGGGATGGTCTGGAAGTAGTAATGTGGGAGCAAGAAATGAGTGAATGTAAGGAAAATGATTTAATTGCTTATTATGTGCACTGTGTTAAATCCAAAACCAACATTTGTCCTTGCCTTCTGGAAGCGTACATCCTAGTGGCAGAGACAATGCACATAGGTGATTGATGTCTGGAGAAGGTTACTTTGGTGTGGGAATTGACAACACCTGTGAATGGATGCAAATAGTGGCGATAGCTAGATGGCACATTGGATGGAGCACTAGGTCTGGAATTAGGAAGAACCAAGTTCAAATTGGCTCTCAAACACTTACTAGCTATATGACCCCAGCATGACACTTACATTCTTTTTGCCTCAGTTTCTTAATCTGGAAAACTGAGATAATTTCATCTGCCTTGAAGGCTTGTGCCTAGCACAGTGTCTGGCATATAGTAGACACTTTATAAATGCTTTTATTCACTTTCTTTTCTAGAATGGCACGTATTTTATAGTATCAATTGTAGTATTGATTTAATTATGATTCTGGAGCTAAGAAGAATAGGTGAAGGCCACACACAGCATCAGGGCTGAGAAAACAACTAGATAGGAGAACAAAGCATGGCTGGAGTTGGCCTAGATAAACTGGACTGTGTGGGACATTCCCCAGTTGGTGTGGGCCCCATAGACTTGCAATGCCAACGCCTCCTGACCCAGTATCTTGGGGCCCATGAAAGGAGCAATTAAAATGGTAGAAGGTGGCACAAGGAACTGAGAAGGGACAAAAGGATGGAGAGGAAGACCGTTCTTTAGACCAGGGTTTCTTAAACAATTTCCATTGGTAACCTCTTCTTGCATTTCAGCAGTTTTAGTTGGAGTTGTATGGCCTGAGGGCATGTGCAGTGCAAAGTACTCCTGCTTTGTGTTCAGAATCAAAGCTGCAATGAAGGTGTGTAATGCCAGAAACAACTTAGATTCATTATGCATTTGATTTTAAATTACTTTTCTGGCATCACATGTTCAGAAACCTTTTACTGTTCTCAATTTTTTCACGATTCAACCTAAGGTTGCAACCCACAGTTTAAGAAGCCCTGAAGTTTAGAGGAAAGAGACCTTGAGACAAGATAGCGACTGCATTAGTAGTCATATTCATCAGAAAGATGATTGAAGACCAGGTTAAAGGAATGAATCTTATTGTGGGATTATCAGTGTAGAGATGGGAGTAGTTCAGCCCTCTCACTTTACAGGTGAGGAAACCGAAACCCAGTGAAGGGAATGACTTGCCCAGGATCACATATAGGGTCACCAATCTAGGAATGGAAAGGATGTTGGTGGCCAATGACTCCAGCCCCCTCATTTTATCATAGAGCAGGCTGAAGCCTGAGAAGGTAAGTTGCCCAAGGTCACCCAGGTGTAGTAAGTAGCAAAATCCAGAATTTGAACTCTGGTCTTATGATTCTAAGTCTAGCACTCTTTTCATTGTACCCTACGGTCTCATTCTTTTTCCTCCAATCTTGGATTGACTTCATCTACCACGGCCATATAGTTTCGTTTCTGTATTCTTTGGAATCCTTGACTGCTGTTTCTTTTGCTGTGTAGACTTTTCAGGAATCAGATCCAAACCTGTTTAGCATGGTAAGCAAATGCATGGTGAATGAATAAAGCATTTATGAAGCTCTTACTGTGTGCAAAGCACTGTGTTAAATATTGAGGATACAAATAGAAAAGTCAGACAGTCCCTGCTCTCAAGGAGTTCCCACTCTAATGAGGGAGACAATACATATGGAAGGTTTCCATTGTGTCAGATGGAAAAATCCCATGGTCCTAAGGGTACAGCAGAAAAGTGGATGCTGATGCCTTTTCTTTAATATCATTAGTTATTGTCACTATTCCCAAGGCTCTTGGCTCCTGGCTTGTCTCCATCAGGGTCTGAGGAGATACTGCAGTGAAGATGGACACATGTTGCCTCCTGCTTCTTATTTGCAATCTGAAACGTGCAAAAGAAGGCCTCTTCTCAGCCACAATTTGAGTGGCCCTAAACTGGGAAGTGGAGCCCAATGAAGTTCAAGTCTTTTTCCCGGATGCCTTTGAATTTGTACTTAAATAAAAGAAATGAAAAGAAAGAAAGAAAAAGAAAACTTAGCTATTCAGTTTAACTTGTGTTCAATTTATTTTCCACTTAAGAGAGAATGGGCTCCTTAAATCCCCTAGTGTTGCTTATTTTTGTTCAGTTAATTTAACTAAAGAAATAAATCTTTTAGGCAGGGAGCCATTATTTGGGAGAGAAAAATTGAAAGTTTATTAAGTGAACATTCTGAACAGTAGCAGATAAAAAGGCAAAGTCTAAACCCAACATTGTGGACATGTAAAATGGAATTGGGGTTCATCTTTTTAGTTCTCTGCTGTGACTTTGGATTGCAGAGCTGTTCATTTTACTTCATTCAAACTTGGATTCTGCATAAAGCTATGTAAAGAGAACCAGTGGTATTTAATCTATGAAAAAAAACCCATCATTTTATTTATAAACTTGCAGGAACACAAGCAGATTAGCATTAAGAAAATATTATTATTGCAATTCTGCATGGATGGCAGTGTGTTCAAGGATTTAAAACTTCCATGAATTTTTCAGGACTAATGAAGCATTGAGATTGACTTCTAGAAGGGGGCAATGGAGCCCACTTGGGAAAGAAAGCTGTCCATCATTTTGGAATGGCTTTAGTTGACTCCAAAAGATGTAAAAGTAGTCCCAAGGGGAGTTGTTTGCATTGCTCTTTCTGCCCCTTCCCAGACAGGCTGGTCTATGAATAGCAGGATTTAGCCTTTGTTCCTAGCTACTAAGGTACAGATCTTTGTGGGCAAAGTCTTTGTGGCATGACTTTGAATGGTTTTCCCAGGGGCAAGGATGGGTTCGAAGGGAGCCTTATTTGTTAGGGTCCTAGTACCTTGGTCCTACCTCTGTCACTTATTGACTGTGTGAGCCTGGACAAGTAATTTAATGCCTCATTCTAGAACAGAGGAATCAAATATGCCACCTATGTGTATGTGTCCTATTATACTCTTGACTATAATATGCAACCAGATTAAACTATAATTGGGAAATATTTAACAAACTAATTAAGACTACATTAGAACATGTTGTTCAGTTGTTTTTCAGTTGTGCCCGATTCTTCGTGGCACCATTTGGCTTTTTCTTGGCAAAGATACTAGAATGGTTTGCCTTTTCCAGCTCATTTCACAGATGAGGAAACTGAAGCAAACAGGGTGAAGTGACTTTCCCAGGGTCACACAGCTAGTAAGTGTCTGAGATCAGATTTGAACTCTGGTCTTCCTGACTCCAGGCACAGCACTCTTATCTGCTGCAGCACCACCTAGCTGCCCTACAGTGGAGCACAGGTTATCTTAATATGTGGTTTTCTAATTCAGTATATGACCTGCAGGGATCCTTAGCTATGACACTGTTCTTATTTAAGTTTGACATCAAACTTAAATAGAAGAATCTAAGTTACAGAGCAGGTATAAATGTGTGTATGAGTACATACACACACACACACACACACACACACACACATTGATATGATCATTTGTTTTTATAAGTGAAAAACTACTTTTGTATTAATTGGAAATTGGGTAACTTTATTTCTGATAAAGATGGAGTTCCATGTTGCTGTGCTTTGCTTGACAATATCTCCTTCCTGATAATCCAGGAAGCCATCATCTTTGGGAGCTTTTTCCAGTAGTCCATGCGTGTCACCCTTCTATCTCTCCTTTGATCACGATTGCTGCTTAGTTTATTTTGCTTAGTTCTGTTTTGAGGTAGAGTACATATGCCTTTCCCCTGCCCTCTCCTCTCCTCCCCTCTCCTCCTCTCCTCTCTCATCCCCTCCTCTCTCTTCCCCTCCCCTCCCCTCTGGTTTTGTTGGACCCCCATCCCTTGACGTGATATTGTAGTAGTAAGGACCTAGAAATAAAGGAACTATATAGTTCCTACATAGGGATGCAATGGATAGAGCAAGGGGTGGGACCTGGAGTCAGAAAGAGCTGAGTTAAAATCTGCCTTCAGTCACTTCCTAAGCTGTGTAACCCTAGGCAAATCATTTAACCCTGTTTGCCTCATTTTCCTCATCTGTGAAATGAACTGGAGGACATGGCAAATCATTCCAGTATCTTTGCCAAGAAAACTCCAAATGGGGTCACCAAGAGTTGGTCTTGACTGAATGACAAATAGCAAGAGTAAAAAGAAAGCAATACAGAGGAAAGCAACATGCCAACCCCTTAGGCATTGCCATACTGAGAATAGGTTGCTTCTTCAACAAGGTCAAGTGTTATAGACCAAAGCTGGAACTAGGGGCTAAACTCAACAAGAGGAGGTTTCATCTGGATGAATATAATGTCCTGTTCTTATGGGAAAAGCAATCCCCAGCTAAGAAAAGGGTAAAGAGTGTTAATGATGCATTATTAGCCACTTCCCTGTATCTTTATTGACCATTTCTATAAATTTCCCACTCCCAAACAAGTAACCAGTTGGCACCCTTGGGTGTTACTGATTGATGATATCTGATTTTGACTGCCTCCCTTAAACTTTTTTTTCCTTCTTTAAGAATGAATCTTCCTATCTTACTGAGGCTTAAGTACAACATTCTAGCATAGCAGCTTTATCTCTCTCCATTTCTGACGTAGACTGGTTCTCTGCCCCTTTAGGCACCATAGTGGCCTCAAGCTCCCTAGATCTTCCCATATTGACACCAGACCTAGTGTGGGCACCCCATTGACTTTAGCCCAATGGTAGGTAATACTTCCCAAACACAGACAATTCACCAGCCTCAACCTTCCCTAGTAACAGGAGTCACCACCACAACTGACTAAACTTTGCCTTTACAACTTGAATTAGTTGACAGTGCCTCATTTTCACCTTCTGTTACGCTTTTGCTCAATCTCTCTTGCAGTTTCAGTGTAGCATACTCACACCCTTGGTCTGCCATGGACATAGAAAAAGTCATGCCTCATCTTTGGGCCTCAGTTTCCTCATATATAAAATAAAGTGTTTTCTCTGAGGTCAAGATTGATCATCATAATTATTCTGTGTTCAGTTCATCTTTATTCTTTCCTTTACCATTATCCTAATGATTGTATATATTGTTTTCATGGTTGTGTTTAGTTTACTCTCAATCACTTCATGTCTTCCCCTGCCTTTCTGATGAGCCCTTCCAATTTATCATTTCTTATGGTACAATATTTCTGTTACATACATATGCTATGGTGAACTTAGCTATTCACTAATTGATATTAATTTTCTTTGTTTCCAGTTGTTTTTTTTCCAATGCTGGCCAAGCATGACAGAATAGATAGAGAACTGACATCATTGTCTGAAAGACCTGCATTCAAGTCCCAACTCTGACACATACTGGCTATGTGTCTCTGGGTAATTCACTTTTCCTTTCAGTGGCCCAAGCATCTCTCTCAGAATATAAATTGGAGAGAAGTTGCCAACCTACAGTGGTAGGGACTTTGTTCATTTGGGAGCTCCCTAGGACAATGAAATCACCATCCCATTAGCTACCACAAAAAGTACTGCTATGAACCTTTATGTCTTTATGGGACTTTTCTTTCTGCCTTTGATCTGCTGCAGTGGGGAATCTATGACATTCTGGGTCCTTATGTGTGACTTTTTGACTGAATCTAATTATGACAGAAAAAATCCTTTTATTAAGGAGATATATATTCTTTAAAGTTTGGATTCAGTCAAAGGGCTGCCCTTGAGGACCTAGGGGGCCACATGTGGTCTTGAGGCTACAGGTTGCCCACCCCTGTCCTTGGGTCATATGCCTATCAGGGTCAAAGTGTATGGATGTTTTAGTCACTTTTTCACGTAATTCCAAATTACTTTCAAGAACTAATGGAACAATTTATAATTCTACTGACAGTGTATAAGTGTGCTTGTTCTTTTTCTTTGTATACCCAGAAATTGTTTTGTTCTGTATTTTTTGTTTTGTTCTGTATTGTTCTTTCTTTGTATTCCCAGAGCTTAGTGCACTGCCTTGCACATAGAAAGTGTTTAATAAATGCTTCTCGACTTTTTGGAATAGAATATCCTCTTGTAACTTATTTTGGTATATGGTATAAGATGTTGATCTCACCATACTTTTTCCGAGTTAGTTTCCAGTTCCATCAGTTCTTGTTGAATACTGAGTCCTCAAGTGACTTGTTTTGGACTACCAAATATTGAGTTAGCGAGTTAATTTTTTTTCTTCTAATTCTTGCTTATCTAGTCTGTTTCAGTAATTTGCTTTCCCCCTTTTAACCAGCTCAAAGTAGTTTGGATGATTATTATTTTGTAATAAAGTTTAACGTCTGGAAATGCTATTTCCTTTTCATTCATGTATATGACATATATTAACATTATTTCCCTTAAGATTCTAGACCTTTTGTTCCTTCAAATAAATTGTTTTCATTATTTTTCACACCTCTTTAAAGTAACTGCGTGGTAATTTAATTGGTATAACACTAAATCTCTAAGTTAATTTAGATGGTATCAGTATTTTTATTACATTAGTATGGCCCTACTAGAAGCAATTAATATCTTACCAATTACTTAATACTTTCTTTAAAGCATGTTCTATAATTGTTTCTAAGTCTCAAGTGTGTGGTATCTTGATAGAAAGATATTTTCTGTATTTTGTAGTTTCATATAGATTTCTCTTTTTGAAATTTCTTCCTGCTTCTTTTGCTCGGCCTCCTTAGAAATGCTGATAAGTTTTGTGTATTTATTTTGGCTCTTGCTACTTTCCTGGAACCATAGTAGAAGGGATGTTAAAAGGGATGGCATTTGCCATGGTGGGGGTGGGAGTATATATTTCTAAATGAACATGAAATGAAAACAAATGACATTATTATTAAGGATAGGTTAGCTCAGAAGTCCCCGAATTCAATCTCATTTGCCCTCTGGAGCAGCCTATGTATATTTTCCAGAGAAGAACTTAGGCACTAGATACACAAAGAAGGAAAAGATACTGGTTTGAGCTAAGCCAGCACCTAATCATTATTTGAAAGGAAAATAGGTGTTGCCTATAAACAGTTTATTTTGTGGATGTTTTTAGAAACTTGGATGATAAGAGTTTTATAACTTCTATGATATGGAGATTCTTTCTGCATGGAATGAAGAGTAGGGCCTACAGCTTTTTACTGATTCTTCTTCTATTTTGTTCCTAAGAAATTTGAGTTGTTTCTAGCACTCTCATTAGGGACAGCTCCCAATCCTCTTGGTCTACAGAATGAAGTTCATGTAAACATTAGAAGTGAGGAGAGCAGCTCTTGCACCTGCTTTGTGCCTCTATTGCTCTATGCCCCCTCCTGAGTTTAGGACACACTAGAAAATCAGTCATAGGCCCTTCTTCTCAGGAGGGAATGCCTTCAATCAGTCCCCACCTAGTCTGGTCTTAGCATCTCTGTTCTCTCTTCCCCTGCTCTGACCACACAGTGGGTAGTGAGGAGGCTAGATAGCAGTTGTCCCCTGCCTGACCCTAACCTCATACCCATTTACACCATTATCCCTATAAGTCTCCCCCACTCTCAGTGGCAGTTTACACCCCTTCATCCCCCTTCCTTTGCTCTCTACAAAAGAGTGAGTTATTTTTAATGATTAATGAATAAATTAATTGTTTTGAAGATTTTTTGACTTTATGTTATCTTTTTTAAAACTCAGTTTTGGGTATATTTTAGAATGTACAAAAGGTGTTATCATGGGAGTACTACCTATATGTATAACACTGTCCCCCACTCCTACTTCCCCAGTGTATACTGATATTGGCTGACTAAGTCCCCAGATTAAGGCAGCTTCTAACTAATTAAGGTTCTAGGGGTTGGTGGCCATCTATCCTCCCAATATTATAGTATGTGAGCCCCCACTAACCTTCCCCTTATTAATTAATCAGTAGATGTACTTCCTTAGTAAAGATATTTGCTCAAATGCCTGAAGAATTCTAGAACAACGGTTATCAAATACTGCCCTCACCACCACCACTCCCATGCCCTCCAAAAATAACAAAAATTTCATGTCATAGTCTTCCACTAGTTCACACAGAGCCTGTGGGTAAAGACTTAGCATGTTGAGGGGGGCATCCATAGCCAAGGCAATTCAGAAGTCCAGAACTAGGCTGACTCCTCACAGGGCACAGAGCCTCTGCTGAAAGAGTTGCTTATCTGCTCTTGTTTTGGTTGGAGGGACCAATCTGCTTCTGGACTGAGTCAAAGCTGAAACTTGGCAACTGGGCAGTTGCTGCCTTTCAAAGGCACTCTGCTGTTAGGTGGCAGCTTCCTTAGGGGCCAAACTGGGCTGTTTCAGTTCTTCTCTGTTCAGTCTCTTCTCTACTAGATACTTTGATCTGTTGAACTCCGTGAGCTTTAAGTCTTTCACCAACTTGAGCCCTTGGCTTGACTGGATGATACCAAACTTTTTTCAGCTGGAGTGTTACAATACTTTTTCTTAGCCTGAATATTTATGTTCTTTTTAGCTGGGGCGCTAATGTGCTCTTTAAGTATGAGTAATAGCTTTAAGCCTAGCATTTGCAGAAGTTTCTGCTTTTGACTCCTTCAAAGCCTTAGCTTTTAGGACTGTCACTTTGAGTCAGGAGGAGAGTTCCGATAGCTTGAGTATGAGTGTGTGTATGTATGTATGTACACACATATGTATGTATCCATTAATATAAACACATTTATATATGTTATATAACATCTAGTAATATGTGTATATACATACATGAATTTTGTGTATTCAGTCCCTATATATGTATGTATGGACATATGCACATACACATGTATATATACATATATGTATGCACACAGATATGTACACACATATATACATATACATATCTATGTAGGTACGGGCTCTGTGAACAAAATGTCTTCATTAATAGGCATGCAAGATAAAAAAAAAAGTTTGTATCTAACTGCCACAATGAATTCAATGTTTTGTCCTATGTTACATGCAGGGGAGGACATTTAAAATTTTTTTTCTATTTTTTTTTAGAGGGGGGAAGGCAGTGTATTTGGGTTTAAGTGACTTACCCAAGGTCACATGACTATTAAGTGTTAACTGGATTTGAACTCAGGTCCTCCTGACTCCAGGGCTGGTGCTCTATTCACTGTGCCACATAGCCTTCCCCATGGGCATTTTAAATCTTGAAGGCAATTTTAAAGTTTAATAAAAGATGAATGAAGCCCTTAATGGGTACACATTTGACCAAAGGATTCCATGTTTGCTGGTGGACTGTCAAAAATGCTAAACCATTTCCAATTCTAGGCTGTAATTTCTAGATTATATTAAACAGGGAATGCTAGGCCTTGTGTCTGTTCTACTCACTTTTTGTCCTTGGTTATTTTGTTCATTTTGTTCAAAGTTGTTACCGAGGTCAGATTCAATCTTTCTTTGGAACTAAGTAGGTTTGGCTGTGTTCCATAGCTACAGATTGTGTCTCTCATTTTTATTATAGTGTGGGAATTCCTTGGGACAAAGTAACATAATTACATTGATTGACTTCTACAATAAACCTTACAGCTTGTCACATCTTTAAACAATTTTTAATATATAATAATACATCTTCCTTTTGCCATGGTCGCTCGTTTGACACAATTTGGCACTGAGTTCATGAGATGTTAACGTATTCTTTAATTCCTCATCATGAAGCCCTGCTTTTATCAAATTAGGTGTTAAGTGTACCTTTGACAGTTGACTTTCTGAAATTTAGCCTTGATTATAGATAATAAGTTTTAAATTGGGTTGAAATAAGGTAGACTCCCTGTCTACTACAGCGTATTTATCTCCAACTCTTGGATAAATGTCTTAACCTTTTATAACCTAGAATGGTGCAAGGTTGTATAGCAGTCTTCCATCTCCATTGGGGAAATTTTGTTATTCCAGAATAATTCTCCTTCTCTGTATATGAATTTCTTTATTAGAGTCCATCATTCCCTCAGTGAAGATGACTTTTAATCCTACTGAATTTAAAATATTCCCCAAACATTTTTAGGGTGAATATGTTATAGTATGCCGTGTTTGGCAATTCCTTTGTCAGGTCCTGGCATTACTTTTGTGTCTTTGTGTTTTCGTTTGCACTGTAGTGTGAACTGCTCTCATTGTGGGCTTGAACAGTCCTTGAGACACTGGCCCCCATGCCTGGAATTCATGCCTTCCTAACCTCTCTTGAAATCCCTGGGTTATTTCCAGATTCAGCTGAAGTACTAGCTGTCACCTTATACTTTGAGTGTAATGGAGCATGATCTAGTCACCATGATCTCAGTGGCTAGTGCTTTGCTACCTCAAACTACTTTGATTTCATTTTATGTCTATATTATCTATGAATGTATATTCCCCCACCTCACACAAAAATGACATCTCTTTGGTGGAAAGGCCTAGAACTCTCTAGTGCTTAGTGCACAGTAGGAGTTGATTAAATCTTTTTGATATATTGAGGGACCCTGTCCTCCAGGATCTTAGTGTAGGAAGGGAGAAATGACTTAGGCACATGAGAACACAGTTTGTTCTTCCTAAAATATAGTTCTTGCTCCTGCTCAAGAAACTTCTATGGCTTGGTATTGCCTCTTGGTTCCTCTCATTGGACTTTAAAACCCATCACAGTCTAGCTCCAGCCTAAGCGTGTTCTGACCAAATTGGACTACTTGCATTTCTCTCCTATAAAACATTCCATTTTCTGCCTCTATATCTTTGAATAGAGTGTACCCCTTGTCTAGATCATTGTCCTTCTTGATTTCCCCTTCTTGGGATCCCCCACTATTTAAAGTTAAGTTCAAGAGTCAATCTTTTACAAGGCCTTTACACATTCTGTACTCTCAAGGAGGTTATCATCCAACGTAGGGAGAAAGGATGGAACTAAGCACTTTAGGGAGCACCTACTATGTGCCTGGTAATGTGCTAAGAGCTTTTATAAATATCATCTCAGTTGATTCTCACAACAACCTTTGGAGGTAGGTGCTATTTTTGTCCCCATTTCATAGTTGAGGAAACTGAGGCAAATAGTAAGTGTGCAAGGCCAGATTTGAACTCAGGTCTTCCTAAGCCTTTAGGCTCAATGCTTTATCTACTATCTTCCAACTGCCTCAGCTGGCGAAACAAGAAGTTCATATCTAATTATATCCAGAATAAGTAAACAGAAGGTACTTAGGAAGGGAAAGCACGGGCCCTTGTGGGGACTTGGCTCAGAAGTGGCTTTATGTAAAAGTTAGTGCTTGAAGGATGAGAAGTACTCTGTTAGGTAAAGGGAACATTTTCCAGGTATTTGGGACTGCAAATACAAAGGCCCAGAAATGGGAGATGGAGAGTCATATATAAGGAACACGGAGAAGGCCAGTTTGGCCTGGTGCCAGAGTATAAGAGGGGGAGTAGTGTTTTCTGGAGGCTGGAGAGAAAAATTGGGCTCAAATTTGAAGGACTTTTAAAGCCAAACAGAGGGATTTTGATTTGATCATAGAGTACATGGTGAGAGCATATCTAGGTGGCAATGCAGTAGATAGAACACTTAACCTGAAGTTAGGATGACTCTTCTTCCTGAGTTCAAATCCAGCCGCAGACACTTATTAGCTGTGTGACCCTGGGCAAGTCACTTCACCCTGTTTTCCTCAATTGCTCACCTGTAAAATAACCTTTAAAAGGAATGGCAAACCATTCCAGTATCTTTTCCAAGAAAGCCTCAAATGGGGTCATGAAGAGTCCAACATGACTGAAAATGACTAAACAGCAACATATATGGAGACAAATTAGGGGTTTTTTGAGTAAAAAAAAATCATCAACCCTTTCCTGAGTACTCTGCCCTCACCAATTTTTTTAAAATGCTAATTTCAAGAAACTCTGGACCTCTTTCCCATCCAGCCACCCTTTACAGGAAAATAGTTCTTAGCTGTATGGACAGTTTTTTTGGTTCATGATTTCTCACTTAAAGGAGTAGTATGACATCATGCTTTCCTCTAATCAAATTTTATTCTACAATATAGTAGATAACCTTCCTGATTATTCATAAGCAATCCCAATCTCAAAAGGTTTGCTTCTTCTGGGCATAAAAAGTTCATTCTTTGTGTTTGTATGTTCCCTTGTACTGACCATCTTGAGCCAGAATGTTGAGAACTGTTGATTAGGATTGGATTTTGCTATTTGAAAAATGGCCTTGGGGCACCTAGGTGGTGATGTGAATAGAGCACTGGCACTGGATTCAGGAGGACCTGAGTTCAAATCCAGCCTCAGATGTTTTCCACTTACTAGTTGTGTGATCTTGGGCAAGTCTTGTAACCCCAATTTCCCTGCCTTTCCCCTCCACAAAAATAATGGCCTTAATTTCCCTAGAATGCCCCACTTTGTGTATCCTTGTGGTGAATTGCCATGTTGCATACTCATATATTTAGGTCATCTGGTTTCCATATTAGTTGTAAATCTTTTCTAGCTGTTGAAGGGCTTGTGTAACACAGTGCTTTCTTATATACATTTTCTTCATCCCATAACAAACTCAAATCTGTGACTGGTTAGCACCATTGTTCAGAGCCCAGTACTGATAGGTTTAGGGTCATGGGCTTGACCCTGGTGAGAACCTTCATGATTTGCTTTGCAGCTGAACATTATGCTGCTAAATGGGATTGGCCATAAGCATAAAGAAGCAATGAGATCATTGACTCTGGTGTATTTGGCCTGGATCCAAATCCACGTTCTGATTCTCACCATCTTTGTGTCTTTTGGCAAGACACTTAGCCATCCTTGGCCTCAGTTTGGTATCTGTAAAAATGAGGGTTTTGGACAAGATCATTTCTTAGGTCACTTCTAGCTCTCTAACTGTTATGGACTAGGAGTTCAGGAGACTTAGGTTTTTATTCTAACAATGCCATTCAATAGAACTTTGACCTCAAGCAAGTTACTCAACCTCACTGGGCCTCAGTTTACTCACTGTAGGGAGGGGGGGCAAGTGTCCTTAGGTGGCCAGACCTCCATGTGCTTTGGCCCTGGTGGACAGACACCCTCCAGTTACCTGTCCTCCTCATGCTTCAGTGTAGCACAGGGTAGATGGGCATCTTAGAAGGGTCAGACCTTCTCATGTGTCAGTGTAGCTTTATGAAAATGAAAACAAAAAACACGTAGCATTAGCCTATGCCAGACAGTACCACTAGGACCCCAGCTGAGCACTGGGTAGGCTGCCAGACCCCTACAGCCTCCAGCAGCACCAGCCACCCCCCACTTTCACCCTCTCAACACAGCTCCAGACACAAGAGCCTGTGGGCCTTGTGATAACATCAGCACAGCACCAGGTAAACAGCCAGCATTTGTAGCAACTGGCACACAGCTTGAGACAGAGCCCTTTCAACTCTGGCAGGAGAGATCATATTTAAAAGAAAGGAAGAAGGCCCCCCCCAAATATGAACAAAAACCAATGAGAATCTGACTGTAGAAAGTTATTATGATGACAGGGAAGACCAAGACAAGTACTCAGAAGAGGACAATAGAGAAGTACAATGAGTGCAGAATGAAGGTAGAGGTATAAGGGGATAAATTATCTCACATGTAGAGGTGAGAAAGACATATTACAGTGGAGGGGAAGATGGTGGGGAGCAAACAGTGATGGGCATCATTTGAACCTTAATCTCACCACTGTTGGCTTAAAGATAGAAGAATATACACAGTCATTTGAATATAGAAGTCTTTCTTACCCAACAGGAAAGTAGGAGGGGAGGAGATTAAGAAAAGGGGATGGGGGTGGAGGCTGACCAAACTGAGGGAAAATCAGGGGAGGTGGTAGACAGAAGCAAAATAGTGATGAGGTGGGAAAGGGTGAAAGGGGAGAGAGAACAAACAGGAGGAAGAAGAAGATGGAGAGAAGTGCACATGGAGTAACCATAAGTGTGAATGTGTGTGAGATGAACTCCTCAATAAAATGGAAGCAGGGTGGAGCTAAGATGGCAGAAAGGAAGCAATAACCTGTTCATGGTCCTCCAACAATTCTGTTGCTAAAGACTAAAAAGTGAATTTGAACATATTTGAGAGTGTCAGAACCCATTGTGAGACTGAGAGTGGCAGATTCCCAGCCCAGGAAAGTGCCTACTGAGGTCTGGGTAAGGAGAATGCTAAACACAGGAGCCTCACCAGTGTGGATCTGAGAGCAGAGTACAGCAGACTGAGAAGAAGCCCCAGCCAGCCAGCAGACTCATCCAGCCTTAGAGGTTTGCAGCCATCTCACCAAAGGAGAGAGGAGCATCAAACCGGGTAGGAAAAAACTCGGGGCCCACAGCAGGGTCAGCAGCTTGTCCTGGGGCAACTTGGATGTTTAAATTATACACCCATACTTCCAGAAGCCAAGATGGAGGAATAAAGTTTAGTTGCTCTGATCTCCCCTCCCTGACCAAGTAAAGTCAAGAGTTAAATGGCCCACCCAGAGAAAATCTTGAATTAGTGGAAACAGCCTGAGGCTTGGGCATGACTGAGGAAAGGGGAAAGAAGACAGTACAGAGTCTAAGCCCAGGAGGGTGGAGCCAGCAAGCCCTAACAAGAAAAGCCCCGCTGTGCTTTAGTACCACCAGGCCAATCAGCAACTGCAGCTTTGCCCTGCCTCTGGCCTTCAGTTGTAGCCTGCTCTGAGCCTGCCTGAGCTGTAGATCAGAGACACAGACTCAGAAACCTGAAAGAGCCACCCCACCCTACCCCCGTAGGTTACTCTGTAACCCCAGGGTAACTCAGGAGAATAGTTGAGAGTCTTGGTATTGGCCTCAGCTACACATTCAGAGCCTACAGCTACCAAACCCCTACCCCCCAGCCTGAGAAGCTGAATATTCCAGCACCCCAGAAGCAGACATCCACTTCAAATATCCAGGACATAGGTGCTCACAATGGGGAAGAAGGAAAGTGTAAAGGCTAGGGCCATCAAATCTTTTTATAGTGAGCAAGAACAAACAAATTCAGAAGGCAACACAGACTCTATACTCACACTGGAGACCACAGAAGGAAATGTGAATTGGTCTCAAGCCCAAAGAGCCTTCTTGGAGGATCTCAAAAGAGATTTTAAAAAGGAAATTAGAGAGGTGGGAGATAAATTTAAATCTACAGTGACCAAATTGGAAAAAATCTCACTGAAGAAAACAAATCTTTAAAAAGCAAAATGGGAGAACTAGGACAGGAGGTCCAAAATCTAACTGGAGAAAATACCTCCAAAAAAATGAAAAATGAACATATGGAGAAGGAACTCCAAAAACTAATTGAGGAAAATAATTCACTAAAATTAGAATCAGACAAATTGAAGCTAAGGACTCTATGATGCAACAAGAGTCAGTCAAACAAAACATAAAGATTGAAAAATTAAAAGAAAGTGCAAAATACCTCACTCAAAAAACAACTGACCTAGAAAACAGATCCAGGAGAGATAACCTAAGAATTATAGGCCTACCAGAAAACTATGATGAAAAAACCAGCATGGACAACATCCTCCAAGAGACTGTCAAAGAAAACTGTCCTGAGGTCCTAGAATCAGAAAGAGAAATGGTTGTTGAAAGAATTCACTGATCTCCTGAAAGAGATCCCAAATTGAAAACTCCAAGAAATATATTAGCCAAACTCCAGAGCTACAAAGTCAAGGAGAAAATCCTGAATGCAGCCAAAAAGAAACAATTCAAATATCGTGGAAATACAGTAAGGATTACACAGGATTTGGCAGCTGCTACATTAAAAGATCAGAGGGAATGGAATGCAATATTTCATAAAGCAAAAGAGCTAAGACTGCAATCAAGGATCAACTACCCAGCAAGACTGAGCATATTCTTTCAGGCAAGGAGATGGACATTTAAGAAAATAAAGGACTTCCAGACTTTCCTTATGAAAAAGCCTGAGCTCAATGGAAAATTAGATCTCCACTTACAATATCCAAGAAAGACATAAAAAGGTAAACAAGGAAAACATACACTCATACATACACATACAGATACACAAGCAGATGCTCACACATATACATAACTTGGGACTCAATAAGAGAAAACTGTTTACATTGCTTTGTGAGAAGCAGATACTTGTCAATACTAAGATTTGTATAAGTATTGTGACAACTAAAAGGGATGTATAGAGAAAGAGGGTGGCAGTATAATTGGACGAATCAGAAGATTAAAAAAAACCTATTAAGGGGGAAGAAAGGGATTTTAATGGGAGAAAAGGAAAAGTAGAGGCAGAAGATGGTAAATTATGCCACAAGAAGAGGCATAAAAACATGATAAAGTGGAGAGGTGGGAATGAAGGAGATGAGCATCATATGATCATTACTCTCATTGGTTCTGATTTAAAGAGGGATCCATACAAATGGCTAAG
>CM053602.1:45537768-45562302 GCA_028646575.1 Pseudocheirus occidentalis
ACTAACTGAAGAGGAAGTAAATTACTTAAACAATCCCATCTCAGAAAAAGAAATTGAACAATCTATCAGAGAACCACCTAGGAAAAAATCCCCAGGGACAGATGGATTTACAAGTGAACTCTATCAAACATCTCGAGATCACTTGATTCCAATACACTACTATTTGGGAAAATTGGTGAGGAAAGAGTCCTTCCAAATTCTTTTTATGGCACAAGTATGGTATGGATACCTAAATCAGGGAGAGACAAAAGGGAGAAAGAAAATTATAGACGAATCTCCCTCGTGAATGAATATAGATGCAAAAATCTTAAATAAAATATTAGCAAAAAGACACCAGCAACTCATAAGAATAATACATTTTGACCAGGTTGGATTTACTCCAGGAATGCAAGGATGGTTCAGTATTAGGAAAACCATCAGTATCATTGATCATATCAACCATAAAACTAACAGAAACCATTTGATTTTTTCAATAGATGCAGAAAAAGCGTTTGACGAAAGACAGCATCCATTCCTATTAAAAACACTTGAAAGTATAGGAATAAATGGAGTTTTCCTTAGAATAAAAGGTAGCATCTACGTAAAGCCATCAGCAAGTATTATATGCAATGGGGATAAACTAGAAGCCTTTCCAGTAAGATCAGAGGTGAAACGAGGATGTCCACTATCACCCCTCTTATTCAATATGGTACTAGAAATGTTAGCAGTAGCAATTAGAGAAGAAAAAGAAATCAAAGGAATCAAATTAGACCAAGAAGAGACTATGCTATCACTCTTTGAAGATGACATGATGATATACTTGGAGAATCCTAGAGAATCAAGAAAAAAAATTCTTGAGACAATAAACAAATTTAGCAAAGTTGCAGGATATAAAATAAACCCAAATAAATCCTCAGCATTCCTATATGTTTCCAATGAAGTCCAACAGCAAGAGATAGTAATAGAAACCCCATTTAAAGTTACTGTAGACATTATAAAATATTTGGGAATCTACCCGCCAAAACAAACCCAGAACCTTTATGAACACAAATACAAAACACTTTTCACACAAATAAAAGCAGATCTTAATAATTGGAAAAACATCAATTGCTCACGGCTGGGTAGAGCTAATATAATAAAAATGACAATTTTTCCTATATTAAATTACATATTTAGTGCCATACCAATCAATCTACCGAAAATTACTTTATAGAACTAGAAATAAATAGTGACAAAATTCATTTGGAATAACAAAAAGTCCATAATATCAAGGCAATTAATGAAAAGAAATGTTAGGGAAGGCAGCCTAGCCATATCAGATTTTAATCTCTATTACACAGCAGCAGTCCTCAAAATTGCCTTGTACTGGATAACAATAGAGTAGGGGATCAATGGAATATATTGGACACAAAAGACTGTGTAGTCAACGACTGTAGTAACATGCTATTTGATAAGCCCAAAGACCACAGTTTCTGTTTTAAGAATTCACTATTTGACTAAAAATGCTGGGAAAATTGGAATATAGTATGGCAGAAACTGGGTATAGACCATCATCTAACACCATATACCAAAGTCAAGTCTAAATGGGTGCACGATCTAGGTATAAAGGCTGATACTGTAAATAATATGGGGAAGCAAGGAATAGTTTACCTGCTAGCTTTATGGAGTTGGGAAGACTTTATGACCAAAGAAGAGTTGGAGAGCATTATAAAATACAAAATGGATAATCTTGATTACACAATGCTAATGTAAGCATGATTAAGAGGGAAGTTGGAAATTGGGAAAGAATATTTACAACCAGTGTCTCTGATAAAGGCCTCATTTCTAAAATGTACAAGGAATTAAGTAAAATTTATAAGCATACAAGCTATTCCCCAATTGATAAACGGGCAAAGGATATGAACAGGTAATTTTCAGAGGTAGAAATTAAAGATATCTTTAAATATATGGAAAAATGCTCCAAATTACTTTTGATTTGAGAAATGCAAATCAAAACAACTTTGAGGTACCACATCTCACCAGTCAGATTGGCTAAGATGACAAAACAGGAAAATGACATGTGCTTGAGAGGATGTGGAAAAGTTGGAAATGTGATGCATTTTTGGTGGAGCTGTGAGCCAATACAACCATTCTGGAGGGCAATCTGGAACTATGCCCAAAGGGCTATAAATAATTGCATACCTTTTGTCCCAGTAATACCACTTTTGATGTTGTATCCCAAAGAGATCATAGAAGTGGGAAAAGGACCCATATGTACAAAAATATTTATTGCAGCTCTCTCTCTTTATGGTGGCAAAGAACTGGAAATTTAGGGGATGCTCATCAATTGGGGAATGGGTGGACAAGTTATGGTATATGAATGTGATGGAATACTACTGTGCTATAAGAAATGGGAGGGAGATGGACTTCATAATTACCTGGAGAGGCTTATACGAACTGATGCTAAGTGAGAAGAGCAGAACCAGGAAAAATTTGTACACAGTCACAGATACATCATATGTGTGATGACCAACTATGATAAAGTGGACTCTTTTCAGCAATGCACAGTTAAAAGAGGGCTCTATAAGTATCAGAATGGGAGGAGATATCTACACTCCGCGAAAGATCTAGAAAGACTAGAGTTTAAATGGAGACTGAAGCAACACATGCTGTTGTTCTTTTCCATCTTTGGTTTTGTTTCTTTTTTTTTTCTTTTTCCCATTTGGTTACAATGCTTCTATACAATCAGACTATTGTGCAATGTGAAAGTGTTTGCAGATCCTATACATGATTGTATGCTACCATGGGTGGGGGGGAGAGAGGGAGGGGAGAAAATCTGAAACTCAAGCGATTCTGTAACTGAATCTTGTAAACTAAAAGTAAATAAACAAGTCAATAAATTAAAAAAAAATAAAAAATAAAATGAAAGTAGATAGAGTTGATCAAAACCAGTATCCTATAATATGTTGCATGCAAGAAACCCACACGAAGCAGAGAGACACACAACGAGTAAAGGTAAGGGGCTCAAGCAGAAAAAGCAGGAGTAGCAATCCTGATCTTACACAAAGTAAAAGCAAAGATAGATTTGTTTAAAATTAAGAAAGGAAACTTTATCGCACTAAAACATACACGTAGACAATGAAGCAATTAAATTATAAGAGTAAGGGTGTGGAAGACAAGAGATAGCATTCTGAAATGTAGAATAGATTAATTTTGATCATATTACATTAAAAAGGTTTTCTACAAACAAAACCAATGCAACCACTATTAGAAGAAAAACAGAAAGCTGGGAAGCAATCTTTATAGCAAGGGTCTCTGATAAAAGCCTTACTTCTCAAATATATAGAGAACTGAGTCAAATTTATATGAATAAACCATTCCCCAATTCACAAGCAGTTTTCAGATGAAATCAAAGCTATCTATAGGCATATGAAGAAGTGCTCTAAATAAGATTGGCTAATTTGACAAAAAAGGAAAATGATAAATAAATGTTGGAGAGGATATGGGAAAATTGGGCACTAATGCACTGTTGGTGGAGTTGTAAACTAATCTAGCCATTCTGGAGCATAATTTAGAACTATCTCCAAAAACAATTGAACTGCCTACACCCTTTGATCCAGAAATACCACTACTAGGCCTGTATCCCAAAGAGATAATTAAAAAGATAAATGGACCCACATGTACAAACATATTTATAGCAGTCCTATTCGTGGTGGTAAAATATTGGAGACTGAGGGGATGCCCATCAGTGGGAGAATGGCTGAACAAGTTGTGGTGTATGAATGTAATGGAATGCTGTTATGCAATAAAAAATGATGGACAGGCAGATTTCAGAAAAACCTGGAAAAACTTGTATAAACTGATGCAAAGTGAGATGAGCAGACCTAGGAAAACACTGTACACAGTATCAGCAACATTGTATGATAATCACCTAGGAATGATTCAGCTTTTCTCAACAACACAGTGATCTAAGACAAGTACAAAGGATTCATGAAAGAGAATGCTATAAATATCTACATAAAGAGCAGGTGAACTCATAATGCAGATCAAAGCATATTTTCCCCCTTTATTCTTTCTTGTAGTTTTTTCCCCTTTTGATCTGTTTCTTCTTCTACAATTGTGGTGAATATGGAAATGTGTTTTACACGATAAACTATATCAAACTGCCTACCAATTTCAGAAGAGGGGAGGCAGGGCAAGAAGAAAAATTTGGAACTCAAAATCTTAAAAAAAAGCTAAAAATTTTCTTGATATGTAATTGTGGGGAAAACACTATTTAAAGCAGATAAAATTATATTGTTAAATTCTTAAAGATGGGAGATGAGATGACACCTCGTCTTCCCCACTCTTTTGTAAAGGTGGGAGCTTGAGGCATTTGAAACATTGGACATTATGTCAGATTTAAAAAAAATGTCTTGATTAGCTATGCTACATTCCACCTTCCTTTCCTCTTATTCTTTTTTCTTTAAAAACAAATTTTTTGAGGACAGCTAGGTGGCGCACTGAATTGAACACCAGCCCTGGAGTCAGGAGGACCTGAGTTCAAATCTAGATTCAGACACTTAACACTTACTAGCTGTGTGACCTTGGACAAGTCACTTAACCCCAATTGTCTTGCCTTCCCCCCTCCAAAAAAATTGTCAACTGTGATGACTTTTCTGGGAGGAGGTACAGAGAGGGATATGGGTGGAAATCTAGGTTATGTAAAAGCAGAAGACATCCATGAATTTTTTTAAATGCCTTCATGCTTTTACTGAAAGCATTCCATGTACTTGGACTGACCTCCCATCTCTTATCTACCTTTCCAAATCCCACCCATCATTCAAGGTCCAATTCACATACCTACTACTTAACAGTGACCTCTCGTGTGAACTTTGGCCATGTCCTGGATCTTGAAGGATATATATGTATATACATATACACATACACACATGTGCATATGTGTGTGTATATATGTATATATATGTATGTCATACATATCATATATATCACATTTTTCATATATGTGTGTATGCATACACACACATATCTAGGCCAATGACCTCTGAACAGCATATTCTTTTAGTATCCCCTTCCTGTTTGGAGAAGTGAAATCAAACATGGATATGTACATGGAGTCAAAGTGTTGTGTGACCCTGGGCAAGTCAGTTAACTTCTCTATGCAACAATATATATATGTGATTTGGAAAAACAGCAAAATACCTTCTTCCAGAGGGATGAGGGACTCCACAGGTACAGTGAGACACATTTTTTTAATGTGGTCAGAACGCTAATTTCATTGTTTGACTATGAGTATTTGTTACAGTGGTTTCATTTTTCTTTATTTTTCTTTCAGAGGTGGGATACGGAGACAAGGTAGTTTTTTATTAATTGAAAAACTTCAAATTAAATTTCTGAAAAATTCAAAAGCAGAGGAAAGTATTCCAGGTGGAAGGGGCTCTATAAGCAAAGGCATTGAGACAAGTGTTTATCTTTTCATGAATATATGTCCTGTGTCTCTTCCTAGCATATAAAATCTTCAAAGGCAAAGATCATGTCTTGGATTTTATTGTATCCATCCCCCTATATCATCGGCAAGTGAATTGTGCATGCATAAAATTATATGTTCAGTCAATGGATAAATAAGTAGATAATTACTTGAGGCTACTTGTCTTGCTCAGAAATGCCTACTTTGGCCTAGGTCATTTGAAATTAAATGTGAATTTAAGTTTGCTCCAACTGTCATCCCTCCATCCCCTTCACAGTTATGATGCCCCCCATAAAGTCTTTGAT
Source organism: Pseudocheirus occidentalis (assembly GCA_028646575.1). Classification (NCBI taxonomy): domain Eukaryota; kingdom Metazoa; phylum Chordata; class Mammalia; order Diprotodontia; family Pseudocheiridae; genus Pseudocheirus; species Pseudocheirus occidentalis. Next base: position 45,543,499 of record CM053602.1, read on the forward strand.
ACAGCGGTTTTGTCTCCTTGGAGCTTGTGGCCTGCCTGCCTACTTAATGTGATTCCTCTGCTTAGTTTCTATCTAGAGGGAAGCTTTTCCCACCCTTTTTGTAAAGTTTGAACAATGAGTTTGTTGCAGCCCCAGGGAGTGTCTGGTTATTTGCAAATACACGTGGAGCCAGTTAACTAGGGCTTGTTACAAAAAGTTGGTAGCTCCCCTCTTTCCCACCCACATCTTTGTTCTCTTTTCTTCTGGTGTGAGCAGAAGTAGAGTCCTGTGAACTATTCAATCAAGTGTTTTGATCTTCTCTAAGGTAACTATTAGTCCAACTGGTTTCTGTCCCCTGAGAATGTCTTGCTGAGCATACAATCCATACTTGGCCATTGCTTACCTTATAAAGACATGCATTTTGATATTGTAATAAGCAACTCATAATGCTCCCATCTGGGGAGATTTGGGGGAAGCTTTGAACTGCATTGTTGAGGCCAAAGCAAGGGGCTTGGTTGTTTTTCCGCTGGGTTGGAACTGTGCCACAAGGCAGAAAGTTATTTATTCCTATGAAAACCATTCACCTTTTTTTTCTTTTTTTGAGCCACTATGGTGGATAGTCATAGGACCATTTGAAAATGAAGGGAAAGAAAGCATCAGTAAAGCATTTTTACCCAAAGAGAAAAAGTTTGGCTAACACTTAATTCAGGAAATACATTATAAGTATTTGCTATGTTCAAAGCCCAGAGGTTATTGGCCTCTGTTATAAAACACAAAGTTGTTTAGATACTAGCTTGGGCAGATCCAGTTGGAAAGGCTCTAAAAGCTTATCCAGGCCAATGGCCTCTCTACAGCATATTCTTTTAGTACTCCCTTCCTGTTTGGAGAAGTGAAGTCAAACGTGGATATGTACACAGAGTTAAAGTGTTGTGTGATCCTGGGCAAGTCAGTTAACTTCTCTATGCATCAATTGCTTCATGTATAAAATAAAGTGGGGAGTGGTTTTGAGACTTGGTGATCTCTAAAAATTCTTCCAATTCTAAATCTGTAACCCTGTAATTGTGTATGTGGGATGTGGATTGATGAAGAAAGAATTGTCACTAAGGGAGTTAATTAAGCCCATTCCTGAGAAAGGTATGGCTACAACCACCTTATGGGTCACTTCCTCAGTGCCAACTCTTTACCCATCTCCTCAAACTAATTGGATTTATATTTGGGGCTGATAGCCGGGCAGAGGCAGCAGACTGAGTGAATCCACATCTCAATTTGCTTTTCTGCCTGTGGAAGTAATTTTGGTACCTTCAATTCATGGATCATATTCCAATAGTCAGCCATCACAAAAGACAGAAATGAGAATGGGAATCCTTGGTTAAGTGGAATAATTGACTGTGAACTTGTGTCAGTAAATTGCTAACCTACCATTTTCTTGATCAACCCCAAAGGAGGTGTGGTGGTCCAATCATAGTTTGTGATCAGTATTGATATACAATAGACCAGCTTTCTTTTTATTAGTTTGAAAAGGTTTTAAGTATATAATGCTGAAAAAACCATAATACATAGTTTGCTTAAACGGTGATCTTTGGGAATGGGCCATATCCATATAGATTTCATATCTCCCCAAAACACTTGTTTGGAAATCATTCTTATAATCTGATTATCCTTGCTTCAGGCTCATGAATCACAAAATGCTTCTGAATTGTGGATAACAACATTTGGCAAGTATGTTATTGCTGGCTTAAAAACTGCTTCATTAGAATTGCAGCCACCTATGTCAAGGGCCATATTATTTATCATCTTTTTTCTCCCTCCCTCACCCCTAGTAAGCAGAAATGTATTAAAATTTTAAAGCCTTCTAATCCCAATTAGGGATTTCCATGGGACATTTGTCAATAGTGTGTCCTTAGAAAATTGGGCTGCCTGTGTCTGGGAAGTGATGCACAGGTGTCTTTGCAAGAAGGAAGCAGGTAGACTTGGAGAATCCCTCCAAGTTAATTTGAATAATATTTGACCCTGACTGCTATCCCTTTACTTTCCTGTTAATATGAAATTGATTGGAGGCACAACTGGAGAAGGACCAGTGCCAGAGCTTTGATTAAATGACAATGGAAAAGACCAGCCTTGGAATTTAATTGGAAACCTGGGGGCTTGGTACTTTCTTTCTTTCCTGACTACCTGAATGTTTATTCCCTTCTAACAAATGCCCAGGGGACAAGGAAGCCTGGTAGTGCTTGTTTACTAAAGAACAAAACCAACCCAACCAAACCAACTGTGGATTGAGACCACTCTATCTCTGGTTTCTTTGGGATTCTGCCCACTCATCCTTTATGTCCTTGATCAGCCACAGTGCCACACTATGGCTTAGCTAATTAAAGGGTAGAAAACCCTCAATGTACAGACTTGAGCCCATGATTGTTGATAAATATTTGAATTTTCATGAACTCATCTTCCTTAAGTTTAGAACTATCTTGGATTCATTATTATTTTAAATGCAAGGGCCTGAAAAGCAGGTAGACAAGAAGAAAGGAAATAGACTTTTATTACGTGCCGTCTAAGAGCCAGGCATCATGTTAAGAACTTTACAAATGTTATTTCATTTGTTCCTTGCAATAACCTGGTTGGGGAAGTACTTTTATCATCCCTGTTTTGCATATGAGGAAACTGAGGCAGACGAAGGTTAAGTGACTTGACCAGGGTCTCACAGCTCATAAGCATATGAGGTTGAATTTGAACTCAGGTCTTCTGACTCTAGGATCAGTTCTCCAATTTTCCACTGTTCCACCTAGCTATTTGTGGTGCAGGGATGTAGATGGAAAGAAAAACTAACACACACAAAATCAAAAAGGAATGTTGCTGAATTACTAAGAAGAAGTGTGGCTTGAATAGAGATACGAGAAGACCCTCCTATCCTATCCTTTTTTAGATGTAGGAGATCTATAAGCGTTGCACAATGCACGTTGTCTTTTTCAATGTACTGATCAACAAGGCCGATTTATTTTTCCTTTTTTTCTTTTTAGACAGTATTCATTATAAGGGACGGTTTTGTTCTCTGTGAGAGAGAGAGGGATATGGGAGGAAATTATGATGATGTAAAAAATACATCAATAAAAGCCCATTTAAAAAAAAAAGAAATTTATTCCAAACAGCAAAATGGCCTTGTACCAGGGAAGCAGTTATGTGAGTAAGAAGAAAGGGATGTAGAGGAGGGTTGGTGCCAGGGTTGGCAACGATGATTGACAGCAGATGGAGCTATAGGGTATGTGAGAGAGAGATCGCGAATGGTCCAGAAGTTGTTAACTTGGGTTTTGAGAAGTGATACCCTTGACAGAAGTGGAGAGAAGCAGTGAGGGTTTTGGAGAGATGATCATTAGTTCTGATTTCAACATGTTGAGTTTGAAATTTCCCTGGGATATCCAGTTTGGAATGTCCAAAAGGGAGTGGGTGATGTGGATCCATGGCTCAGGAGAGAGAGCAGGACTGAAAAATCTGTTATTGGTTTTGTATTTGGGAATCATCTGTATAGAGATGATAATTTAAACCAGTAGAAGTAAGTGATGAGATCATCATGTGAAACACAGTATAGAGGGAAAAGAGAAGAGTAGTTAGGACAGAACCTTGGGAAGTATCCAAGATGCCCACCTCACAATGAGAGTGGCCTTCAAAAGGCCTCGGGGTGAAGACTGGTCACTGAGGTTGACCTGGGGCCCACAGAGTTCCCTGGGAAGACTCTAGAGGGAGTCCAGAGGCTGGTGCCTGGATCCTGGGCTATTTTTATCAGGAGTTCCCCACTTGGATAGAGAGAGTGCATTACGGGCAGGGAGGCTGGCCAGTGCAGAGGCCCAGAGGTACAGGATTTAGTGCCCTGTGAGTAATAGAGTGAAGTTTGTGACTGCATTGTAGAATGTTGAAAGGGGAGTAGTATTCAGGGAAGCTAAAAAGATAGGTGGGGGCCAGGATATAGAAGGCTGCAAAAACTAAGAAGGGTTTTATATTTAATCCAAGGGGTATTAGGAAGCTGCTGAGTAGGATGTCTTGATAGGAAAATGACATGGTCGTATTTCTGCTTAAGGACTATCCCTTAGGATAGACTGGGGATGGGGAAGCTATAGCCTTGAGGTCACATGTGGCCCTCTATGTCCTCAAGGATGGCCCTTTGACTAAATCCAAACTTCACAGAACAAATCCCTTTAATAAAAGGATTTTTTTCTGTCAAACTTGGACTCAATCAAAAGGCTGTACCCAAGGACCTAGAAGGTCACACGTGTTCTGAGGCTGCAGGTTCCTTGGTCCTGGGATAGGCTGAAAAGAGGAGAGATAGGAAGCAGAAAAGATGACTCAGAAGGTCACTTCAATGATGCTGAAGAATTTTGGGGTGAGAGGTGGTCTAAAACCAGAGCAGGACGAGAATGCAGAGAACACGCAGGCCAGAGGGCCCAAGGGACAGTTCCCTACAACAGCACAGGGAATGGCTGAAGCCCCATGTCCCCTGGGACTGTGCAGCCTGGCAGGGGACTTGGAGTAAAGCAAGCACAATCAACTGATAGGTGAGCACCTGGTTTTAAAGACTTTGCTGTATTTAAGGGAAGTTGACTCCTGAGAAAACCACTGCAATGCTTAATTATTCATAGTTAGCTACGAGTCGTCTCTGATAAATAACCAGGCAAGAGCTTAGTAAAGTGATCAGCCTTTCCTGTCAGCACCAGGGAAACACAGGCAGGTGCACTCCCTTCCAGGCTTAGGGACAGGATGGGATGGAAAAGGACCAGAGGGGAGGACAGAGGAATTGAATAGAGGAGGAAGAGACAGAGACAGAGAGACATAAACAGACAGAGAACAACAAAGAGAGACATAGAAAGAGCCAGTGACAAAGAGAGAGAAACAGAGACAAACACACACAGAGACAGTGACAAAGATAGAGACAGTGACAGAGAGACACATAGAGACAGAGACAAAGATAAACAGAGAGAAAGAGAGACAGATGGAGAGTCAGAGAGAGGCACCCACACAGACACAGAGACAAAGACAGAAAAAAAGACAGAGAGACACAGAGACAGAGACAAAGATAAGACACAGAGAAAGACACATGGAGAGTTAAAGAGACAGAGAGACATGCACAGAGACGAAGATAGAGAAAAAGAGATGGGGGGGCAAGGGGAGAGGGGGAATTTGAGAAGGTGCATACCTGCTTCCATTAGACTTTGTTCAGATCTATCAGATAAGCCACAGACTCCAAAAGGCAAGTCACAGAGTACAGCTATTCCTTACACATCATGGGGGTTAGGGGCCTGGTATCCCCTTCCCACTATCTGGAAAATCTACATTCAATTTATTGGGCCTCCTTTTGTACCAGAAAGTCTGAAATTTTTTCTTTTTTTTTATGTGGTGTTTACAGCACCTTATTTTAAAATTTGGATTGATCTTTCACAATACTATACATTTTTTGTGCATTTCTGAGTTTCTACATTTTTTCTGTGTTGTTTTCTTTCTATGTTTTTTGTATGTTCTCTATGCTGGCCTTTGCATGTTGTCTGTAGCTTCTGTAAAACTCCCCCAAAATTCTCATTTAATTTCTTATGCTGACCTGCTACATACATATTGAAACCTCAGATGGGGAAAATCAAGATGGGGAAGGGATAGCTGTAGTCATAGAATCCAGACTTGAACTTGCTTCCTCCTTTTCCCTTCAGGCCCCTTCCCTTCCTCCCACACTCACCTATAAAAGGGAAGTGTTTAATGCAGTGAAAGAAAACTGAATCTGGAATTCTAGCTCTGCCACTGATTACCTGTGTGACTTTGTCCAAGTTACTTAACCTCTGGCCCTCAGTTTCCTCCTCTGTAAAATTGGGGAGTTGGACTAGATGAACTAGAAGACCCTTCCAACTCTAGATCTATGCACCTAATGTGTGTGACCCTGGACAAATGACTTCCCCTACATGGGCCCCAATCTCTTCCTTTGTAAGATGAAGAGGTTGGCCTTGATTTTGGAGGACCCTTCTGGCTCTCCATGTGATCCTATGACAAGTTCCTTCTCTGCCCTTTGCCTTAGTTTCCTACTCTGTAAAATGAGGGACTTGGATTAAATGGCCTTTAAGTGCCCTGTCACTTTTAGACCTAGTAATCTTTGCGTGATCGTGAACAAGTTACTTCATATATGTGAGCCTTGATTTCCTTCTCTGTAAAATGTGGGAGTGGAACTATATGGTTTCTTAGCTCACTTTTAGATGGAGAGCTATGGCATTGTGATCTTATGATGCAGGTTCCCATGGAATCTCAACTGCTTCCCTTTTCTAGGGTTTGAAAAGCCTTCTCATCTGATTATCTAACTGTCACTTGCCTTGGACCTTTCCGTGCCTTTCCAGAACTAAATTCCCTGTATCTGCCCCTTCAGTTCTCTTTCTAAAATGTACCTTCCTGAGAGACGTGTAAAGGAACTTGGAAATCCATCAGGGCAAAAATTCAATGTTTGACCTTGCCCTTGCTCCTTTCAATTTGTTGCCCAATGGCATGCTGGTAGTAAATAGTATAATAAAAATTTGACCCCAGGTCCGATTCCTTTCCACTGTACCACACAGAACCTCCCAAGCCAGCTCTTTCTCTTTTTAATTTTTTTTAAAAATAGAATACATTTTATTGATGGGTTTTTTGCATCATAATAATTACCTATTCCATCCTCATTTGAACCTTTTCCTCTGTCAAAGAAAAAAAATAATTGAGCCAAAATATCCAATCTAACAATTTTACCTGATGATGTATGTCATATTCTGTTTCTCTTCCGTGAGAAAGGAAACATATTTTGATTGATTTTTCAAGACCTTCATTTGTTTTTCCATAACCCAGTGTTCAATTTCCTTTTAGCCATTGGTCTCATTTACATTGTTGTAGTCATTGTGCATATTATTTCCTTGGTTCTACCTGTCAACTTTGTGTCAGTTAGTATGTCTTCCCATGTTTCTCTGAATTTCCGTCATTCTGACAGGTACTTAAGAGCTTTGCAATGTCAAGTGTCCATTCCAATGCCAGGAGTGCTTTTCGTATCTGCTCTTATTGCTAGTGACATCCAAATCCATCATTGCTCTCTTCCCCTCTGGGGTTGCTCAGACTCTCTTGTAAGATCATAGATATTTGGAGGTATAGCAGAAAAGAGAGCTGAGGGCCCAGGAGGAGCAACCCAAAGAGAAGCCCAGAGACAATTCTGGACGGATATAGAGCAGGAGTGGGGGAACCTGAAGCTTTGAGGCCACATGTGGCCCTCCACCTCTTCAAGTGCAACTCTTTGATTGAATCCAAACTTCACAGAACAGATCCTCTTAATAGAAGGATTTGTTCTGTAAAACTTGGATTTGAAGGGCCTAGAAGGCCACAGGTTTCTCACCCCTGGTTAAAACGTGGGGTTAAATGAGCTCAGTTGAAGCTTGCCTGACTTTAATATTTCTGTTTTATCATGGCATCAGATTAGTTAAACTTACAACAGTAACAGGAAGATATACAGAAAACTTTGTTAAGCAGTCACTTGTTGAAAGATGTTAATGGGCAGAATTTTGTATACATGAGTGTAGTTAGAGCAGGAAAAAGGGAGGGAGGCTGTGTGAGACAGAGAAAGAGAAAGAAAGGAAGGGGAAGGAAGAGAAAGGAGAGAGGAAGAGAAGAAGAAGGAGGAGGAAGAAAAGGAGGGAGAGAAAAAGGAGGAGGAAGAGAAGGAGGGAGGAGAGAAGGGAAGAGAGAAGAAGGAGGAAGAGGAAAGGTAGAGAGAAAAAAAGAAGAGCGAGGAGGAAGAGAAAGAGGGAGGGAGGGAGAGGATTGAGAGCTGGAAAACAATCTGACACACCACCTAGTCTCGAGGTTCTTAACTGGGGGCCCCCGGAAGGGCTGTGGATAGATTATGGAGCTACGTTCACTAAGTTTTAAGTGAAATTCAGAATTTCTTTCAGTTTTTTAAAACCATGATTCTGAGAAGGAGTCACTAGGCTTTACCAGACTACCAAGGAAGGATGGGAGAAGGGAATATGCGTTTATAATTATAATTATAATTATAAATAATGCCTTAATTATCCCCACAAAAACCCTGTGAGGTAGGTGCTGTTATCATCCCCATTTTAGAGCTGACTAATCAAGCTAAAAGGGTAAGTGATTTTACCAGGATCTCACAGGTAGCAAGTGCTTGAGGCCATATTCCAACTTAGATCTTCTTGATGCCAGGCACAGTGTTTAATGGACTTCTTCACCACGCTGCCTCAAGGCATTCAGGCCTTAAGAATTCTAATGTAGGGGCGGCTAGGTGACACAGTGAATGGAACACGGACCTGGAGTCATGAAGACCTGAGTTCAAATTGGGCCTCAGACACTTAACATACACATAAAAAAACTAGCTGTGTAACCTTGGGCAAGTCACTTAACCCCAATTGCCCTACCTTCCCCCCAAAAAAGCAAAAAAAAGAATTCTGATGTAGTTTGATCCCCTTATTTTACTGAGAAGTAAACTTAGGCCCAGAAAGGAGAAGGGATTAGGCCAGCATCTCGCAGATAGTAAGTAGCAGCATCAGCCTTAGAACCATGGTTCCCATGACTCTGATGCCAGTGAACCTCCCACTGTGTTACATTCCTTCCCTAGCTCTTCCCTTTTATGGCCAGGTTCTACAGCCTTAGATCTCAGTATATGGTTTTATCATTGTCTCACACGGATGCATGGTTTGCCTGGCAAGAGACTGCTTTTCCCAGACTCAAAGTATCCATGCCACGTAACCCAGGGCAGTGCCACCCAGCGGGACATATTGGAGAGTACTGAGCTGGGCTAGAAAAGAATGATTGTAGTCTTATGGAAAACAGCCTGGACACTGTGCAGGTTAATGGCCTTGCCAGCCAGACTGAATTAGAAACCACCCCGGATCACAATGTCTGCCCCTTCCATGTGGTAAAAAAGTCTCCCTGGCCCTGGAAGCCTGCTAAGTTGTTAGCACATTAACCTCTCTTCTGGGGGAACCCTGGAATATCTGGATGCTGTTTACAAGATTGGGGTCTGAATGTTGGCAGAAGATGGATTTACTCTTATTTCTTTCGTGATTTTTAAATTCCCCATTCCTTTATTTCAATCTTAAATGCCTGCCGCAACTTCTTTAGTATCTGTACTTCTACAGAGAGCCTTTCTATATGAAAGGCTCCCCATCTCTCCACCCCTGCTCCAAGACCACTCTAAGTAGCTGTCAATTTTTTTGAAGACCTGTACATGGGAAAATCTGGGAAAGCTGATGAAAGGAGGGGAGAAAGAAAGGGGAGGGAGTGAAAGAAGAGGAGGAGAGAGAAGGGAAAGAGGAAGGGAGGGGAGGAATAGAAGGAAGGAAAGCAGAAAAGAGAAGCAGCCATGAAGGACAGAACGCTAGAACTCTGTGCCCCTGTGTTGAAATTGGGAAAGTATGTATTAATTATACTTCAGAGTTTTCTGAGTTATGTAAGATATGTGCACATAGTAAGCACTTTGTTGAATGTTTGTTGATTGATCAATATGTTTTGGAGCTAACTAGTGGTTTAAGGAATCAGGTCAAGGGCAGGGCCAAGATAGGGCAGTGTGTACCTTATCGATATTCACTGTATCTTAAGTACTAGAAGTAAGTTATGGACAAGAGAGTCCTAGTGTCTTTTGAGTTACTTCATAATCTGAGGGCCAGAACCTGATTCAAGATGTTGACTAATCAAGATCAGTTGGGAACCTGTCCTGATTGGTGACATTCACTTTTTTTTTTTGTCTTTCCCAACTAGAACCCCAGGGTATACATAGCAGGGGGCTTTGTCTAGTTAATTTCTTGGTTTGGATCATTATTCAAAGTGTACCCTGGGCCTATATCATAATAGTTTGTTGGATCTGAGCCTACTTTCTTGCATTAATATACAAGGAAACAAAGCTACCTCTTGAGAATTTTCCACTGGAGTAAATAAGAAACCAATTGGTTTGGGTTTCTCCCTAACAAAATAACAATAGGTTCAGATACTGAAAGAAATTGCAGCAAACTGATCAGGTTTGTGAAAAGCAAATCATTCCTGTAGTTGAACTTACTAGGAAAAGAAAAATTGGTTAACAAAATCCAAAAGAACTTGATCATTCTGTACTTCTAGGCTGTGGAGAACTGGATATCCCCCCATGGCTTTTGACTTGGAACAGTGAGGTGCTTAGTGCATTTTCTGAACTGAGCAGAAAGCCTGCCTTGTCTACCGTTCTATATTCTGGGGCTAACTTTTGGTTTTCAGTTTTCTCAAATAGAATCTTTATTACTCTTTTTTTGGTGTTCTTGTTCAGTTCTGTTTGATTCTGCATAGCTCCATTGGGGGTTTCTTGGTAAAGATATTGGACTGGTTTGGCATTTCCTTCTCGAGCTCATTTTACGGATGAGGAAAGTAAGGCCAACAGGGTGAAGTGACTTACCCAGGGTCACACAGCTAAATGTCTGAGGCTTGATTTGTAGTCATATCTTCCTGACTCCATGCCCAGCATTCTTATCTACTACAGTGCCACCTAGCAACCCCATTACTCTTTTATTACTCTTTACTTTCGTACTGCTTTTGTGCTTTAGTCAAAGCCAATTTGGAATATCGTGTTCAGGTCTTGGCATCATGGTCTAGTTAAGATGTTGATAAGCTGAAGAATGTCCAGAGGAGCTAACTATGAAGATGAAGGAAATAAGGAAGGAAATAAGCATTTATTAAGTGCCTGTTATGGGCCAGGCACTGTGCTAAGCATTTACAATTATTGTCTCATTTGATCCTCACAGCAACCCTGGGAGGTAGGTGCTATTTTCATCCCCATTGTACAGATGGGTAAACGGAGCCAAAAAGGTGAAGTGACATGCACAGGGTCATATAGCTATCAAGGTTGGATTTGAACTCAGGTCTTCTTGACTCCTGGTCCAGTAGTCTGGACACTGTGCCACCTGGCTGCCTTTCCTTGCTGAAGGACCTATGCCATATGGGGATCAGGCAATTAAAAGACTGTCATATGGAAGAGGGAACAGACTTTCTCTGTTCAGCTAGAGAACCAAACTAGGAGATGAATTTAGGATTGCTATCAGGAAAATAAGAATTAAAAATAACTCTCTAACAATCAGAGCCATCCTAAAGAAACAGCATGGGCTCCCTTGATAGGTAGTGAGCTCCCCAGCCTTGGAGGTCTCCAAGCAAAGGCTAAGTAAACACTTCCAGAGAAGTTACTCCTTATCAGGTGTATTATAGTGGGGATTTTGGCGGTGGGGCGGGGAGAATAATGGGATAGCCTAAATGGCTGCTAGGATCCCTTCTAGCTCTAAAATTATGTTTTCCTATGGTTCTCTGATTCTCCAATTATTCATTCTAAGCATCACATTTCCCCCCCTCTTCGTCCCATCTCAATGGGAGGGGACGTACAAGTTTGTTTTGATTTTCTGTGTTATATATACATGAAATGAGGCAAGTAAACAGTACACTGCTGTTGGTATCTTCTGAAGACTCCTGTAACTCTTGCTGCATTTTGGATATAAATGAGGCTGGAACCTGTCTATCACTGTCATGGCCCTGTCCCTCCGAAACACTTTGGTGTATGAGGGATCCTGTTGTTTCTGGGATGTGGGTCATCATCATTTCTGTGTCTGATGACAGGAGCCAATGATCAGGAGAAGTTTATTTTGAAAGCAAAAATTCATGGTATCCTGGCCACTGGTGCATTCTCAAAAGAGATTATTATGGGATGACTTATTTTTGTAGTTTCATCCACTCACAGAAAAAGGACTCCAGGGCAAACCTTATTACACTGTATGGTCAAAAGTGCTTCCTACCTTTGTTCATGGAGCTCAGTGTGGTGTGAAAGATAATAGAAAATGAATGAGGACCCAAACCACTGATGTTTATTTCTTCAAAAACCTTCCCTCAGTAGGGTAGGAGCCATTATTTTGATGCCAAGGGGTAAACTTAATCCTACATTATGATACTATTGCCCACAGTTGTTGGCCCCATCCGTTTTATGTGGGAATACTCATTTGCTACCCGGGAGATGCAATCACAGAACATGCCCAAGTTAGCTCTTGAGGAGCATGACTATTAGTTATTGACTCTCACACTGTTCTGGGAGTAAATATTTTATAGCCCATATGCAAAACCCGGCCCATTTGCACATGGTCTATCCCATCATCCCATTGGTGAGTGAGAGCAGCCTAGGTACAGAGAAGGATCTAATTCGTGAATTAAAAAACAAAAAAGAAACCATTTTGATTGGGTTAAAAATAGAAGAATAGGGACTGAATCTGTCATTTTTCTGACACAGGGAACCCATCAGTGAGGAAATACCCTTTACCGAATCAACTTGGCAACCTAGATCTGTCCTGGGTAGTCACTGGTCCTCTTCAAAAAATGAAGGACGAGGCAGCGAAGTGGTGCAGTGAATAGGAGTCAGAAGGACCTGAATTCAAATTAGGCCTCAGACATTTACCACTTACTCACTGTGTGACCTTGGGCAAGTCACTTAACCCCAGGTGCCCTGCCTACTCCAAAAAGACAAAAAAAATATGAAGGACAAACAACAACAACCCCCAGAACCTAGTAAGGGCTTATTGATTGATTAATTGGCCACGTTCTTTAAAATAAAAATCAAGATTCATTTTTAAAAATCCATCCATGTTATTCTAACTTTCCATAGCACTGAGAGATTGATACTTGCCCCGAGTCGCATAGCCAGGTATAGAATTTGAATTCATATCTTCCTGACTCTGAGATTGAATGTACTATACCACATTTCTTGTGTTAGAAATACACCAAAATCTCTTCTTCTGGAACAAGCTATCAAATGAAAAGCAAGTAATCAATCTTACATTAAAAACAGTGAAATATTAAAGTATTTGAAGTCACTCCTTTTTGATATAATAAAAGTCTATTTTCAAAGCAAGCTTTTTTTTTTAATCCCAAGGAGAACTTTTCTCTGCATGCTTAGAGATGCCTCCTGCCAGTCTGCAAAGAGATCTGCTTTTGAATACGACTTAAACAGATTGCCCAGTCACAGATTGTCCAACAAAATGGGTTTTTTTATCCGTATTTCTTGCGTGTCCCCAATACATACATATGGCTGAGCCATGGAGCCCAAAAGTCTCCATAGAGTTGAATATGAGCAGAGGGCAGTGGAGGAGCATATGATGTGTGGAATGTGTGGAATGTCCCAAAAGTCTTAGTGCACAAGGAATGCCAGCATCCAGAGAAGAACAGAAATAAAAGACAAGAGTCTGCATGAATAGGACTTTGGATTGGGAAACCCAGATAACTTGAGTTTAAATCCCGGCTGAGACATTACTTGCTGTGTGATGCTGGGAAAAAAATCACTTAGTTCAAAGGCCTTTGAAACCCTTTACAACCCAACTCCAGCCCACCTCTCCAGGTGAGTTTAATGTATTGCTTGTTGCATACTTTAACATATAGAAACTGAAGGGCACAGTGATTAGAGTACTATGTCTGGCATTGGGAGGACCCAAATTCAAATCAAGCCATGCTGTTGGGTGACCTTGGGCAAATCACTTTAACTTCTCTTTGCCTCAGTTTCCTCATTTATAAGTAGTACTTACAACACTGGGTTGTTAGGATAGAATGAGATTTTATTTTTAAGACCCTTTGTGATCCATAAAGCTTTTTATAAATGGTAGCTCTCATCTATATTCTGAGAATTCCTTCATCTGTGACATTCTATGATTTTTAAGGCCATTCCTTGTTCTGATACATCCCTATAATGCTAAGTACAGTGCCTGGCACAGAATAGATGCTTATTCTCCACCCCTCTTCTGCCTCAAAGAGTCTTGCTGTTACCAATGCTCCTCATTCCGCCTCCCACCACAGTGCCTTTGCATGAGCTGTCCCTGTTCTAGAATGTCCTCCCTCCTACTTCCCCCTCTCCGAATCCCTAATATCCTTCAAACCTGCATTCAGATGTCACCTTCTATGTGAAACCCTTCTTGACACTCCCCTGCAAAGATAAAACATAAACTACCTTGTATTTAATGTATAGAATGTTGTATGTGCCCTTACGTTTATACATGTTGTTTCTCCAATGGCTTGTTCCCTTTTCACTAGAAAGGCCTCCTTAATTTTCTCCTTTATATCACTAGTCCCAGGAACTGAGGGTTGCAGGGGGTTCATCGAGGACTAGGCCCTCTGATATGGGGGCTACTCATCTGCCTTTGGTGTTTACCTGGCACTCAACTCTCACTGGTGGCTACAGGGAGCTGTAGTATGCAAAGTGGTCACACCTGGGTAAAACCATCTTAGAAGATAGGCTAACCAGGTTGAGGGAATCTGACAGGCCTCAGACCTGTAGGTGAGTTAGGGGACAGGGTGGCTACCCCAAACATGTGAAGACTTACCCCAGTGGAAGGAGCAGATGAGAAAAATTTGTTCCAATGGCCACCAAAGCAGGTGCTGTGGAGCTCTTAGAACTTGCTCAGACATCAAAGACCCTCAGATCTTCCATTGCATCCCAGGCCATCACCAGTTGTCTTTACTTATGTCTTGCCACTGGACTTCAATAACTCTGGAAGAGAGAATGACATGGAGAATGGCCATTGGCAAAACAAACTTTCTAATCTTGAAAGAGTGGGAGAAGAAAAACAAAATGACAACCCACAGGGTGGAGGAAAGGGCATTCATCATTGAAGAATGGCTGAATGTATGATAGCATGTGAATGCAATGGGATATTATGCCATAAGACATAACGAGATGATTTTAGAGAATCCTGGGTAGTCATGGGTCCCCTTCAAAAATGAAGGTGAAGCAACAGTAACCAATAGAACCTAGTTAGTGCTTATTTCATGATTATTTGGCTATCTTCTTTAAAATAAAAAACAAGATTCATTAAAAAAATCCATCCATGTTACTCTAACTTTCCTTTCTTACTGTTAAAACTGAAGTGATTGAGAAGAGAGAGACAGATAGACAGAGATGGAGACAGAGAAAGACAGAAATCCAGGGGCAATTAGAGAGAGAGAGGGAGGAGAGGGAGACACACACACACAAACACAGATAGAAAAAGAGAGAGAAGCAATACTGATACTTAATAAGGCTATAACACACACACACACACACACACACACACACACACACACACACACACCCCCAAGTCATGGTCTCATAGAATTAAGCCACCAAAGTCAGACAGGTCAAAGGAAAAGTTCTTTGAACCTTGGTTTCAAAAGACACAGAGAGGTGTGTTTTTGTCTTAAAAATATCACTCAGTGGAAATAAAGCATTTTAATGACTGTCTTCAGGACCTTTCATGATTAGGCATGTCCTGGAACTCAGGAGCACTGTGCTTAGAAACAGCTCCATGGTGTGTACCTACATTTGACAGTTGGGATTTACAAAGGGAAAAGCAAAGTTGGCAACTGCTCTTGGGAGCAGTCCAGTGAACTGTTTCTAGAAGAGTCCCTTCAGGGACTCCCAAACAAGATGGTTGCATGAGCTGAGGCAGACTAACCCAGTTCCCCCACACTTAGTCCTGCAAAAACCTGGAATTCATAGAAGGCTGAATAATGTCAAAATCCCCACTTCTGCAGAAAACCTTTTCACTTGGGGTGGCTAGGTGGTGCAGTGAATAGAGCACCAGCCCTGGAATCAGGAGGACCTGAGTTCAAATCCAGCCTCAGACACTTAGCACACACACACACACACACACACACACTAGCTGTGTGACCTTGTGCAAGTCACTTAACCCCAATTGCCCTCAAAAAAGCAAAAAAAAGAAAGAAGACCTTTTCCCACCTACTTTAATTCCATACCTGCTCTCTGTCAATTGCCTATCTCCAATTCATCCTGTATGTAATTTGTTTCCCCATAATTACATATTTGCATGTTATATTCACATACACATGTTGTCTCCCTCATTAGACTGACCTCCTTGAGGGTAGGAGCTGTCTTTTACTTTTCTTTGTATCCCCAGCCCTTACCATAGTGCTTTGCACATAGTAGTTGTTTAATAAATGTTTATTGACTGACTCATGACTAAGAAATTCAATGAGAAGATACAGTAAGTATTTTTTGCTTCTCCAGGACTGCACAATAAATCAGCCAGCAGCCTGTGGGCATTAGGAAAGGGAGCCACCAGCAAAGCCAACACAGGCAAACAAACTCAGTCTCCCATCTTTGAAGAATCTCTTCAGAACAGAAATATCTTCAAAGGGTTTTGAGGGAATTCAGTAAGAAAAAAAACCAAGCAGATACCACACTATAGGTAGATTGGTTCTGAGAATGCAAAGAGGGAAAAAGAGGAGAGTAAAAAGGATAGTCTAGGGTAGAAGAAAGGAAAAAGGAGGTAGAAAAAATTGTTGTTTTTCATATTTGGGATATGTGAGAAGAGTTTACAAAGAGAAAGGGAGTATGGAACAGGAGTATTGGATGAACCCCATTCTTATAGAAATGGACAAATGAGGGCTGAATTGTAGTTTGTTGTAGAAACAACAAAAAAGAATAAGCTACTACTATGTGCTCAGATATGTGATGGATAACCTGAAAGATATCAGAGATGAGGTCCTTGTCCTATATCACTGAGGTGTGCAACTTGGTTGGAGTGGCCGGAGTTGTGATTTAAAAAAAAAATCCATCAAACTCAGGTAGAAAATGTGAGGATAGGAAACAGGATAGTACACTGGAGGGAATTGTTCAGTCATCTCCAGCTGTTTCTGACCTTGTAGCCCAGTGGTTCTCAACCTTCCTAATGGCGCGACCCTTTAATGCGGTTCCTCATGTTGTGGTGACCCCCCCCAACCATAAAATTATTTGCGTTGCTACTTCATAACTGTAATTTTGCTACTGTTACAAATCGTAAATGTAAATGTCTGATATGCAGGATGTATTTTCATTGTTACAAATTGAACATAACCCACAGGTTGAGAACCTCTGCTCTAGACTATAGCACACCAGGCCCTTCTATTCCCCCCTGTACCTCTCAAAGTCTATCCAAGCACATACTAGGCATGGAGTTTTCTTGGCAAAGATACTGACGTGGTTTGTCCTTTCCTTTTCCAGTGAATCACTTTTTGTCAGAACTCTCTATCATGACCTGTCTGTCTTGGGTAACCCTGTCCAGCATGTTGTCGTTATTCAGTCATTTTCAATCATGTCAAATTCTTTGTGACCCTATGTTCTTGGCAGAGATACTGAAGTGGGTTTGCCATTTTCTTTTCCAGCTCATTTTACATATGAACAAACGGAGGCAAACAAGGTTAAGTGACTTGCCCAAGGTCATGCAGCTAGGAAGTATCTGAGGTCAGATTTTAACTCAGGAAGATGAGTCTTCCTGGCTCCAGGTCCAGTGCTCTATCCACTGCAATGCCACCTAGCTGTATGGCATAGTTCACAATTTCATTGAGCTTCACAAGCTCCTCCACCTTGACAAGGCATAGATCCAACAGGAGACCATAGGGAATAGCCATTAGCAAAACAGACTTCCTGATCCCAAAGAAGGGGCTCAAAAGAGTGGGAGAAGAAAAACAAAATTTGAGTCTACAAGATGGGGGAAAGGTCATTCATCTTTGGAGAATGGCTGGACCTGTTATGGTATATGAATGCAATGGGATATTATGCCATAACACATGACAAGAGATGATTTCAGAGAATCCTGGGTAGTATGAAATAATTCAGAGCGCATTGAACAGAACCAGAACTATATATGTGGAGAACAGCCATTGTAAACAAAAGCAACTTTGAAAGATTTGATAACTCTGAAAAATGCAAAAAATTTCCTTAAATATTCCAGCCTACCTTATTATTATTAATTAGTTTGGTCAACTGGTTTTTAATCTGTATAGATATATAGATATAGATATAGATATAGATATAGATATAGATATAGATATGTCATCAAATGGCTAATAAGACAGATTGGGGACATGACCAACTGTTTAGGTTAGGACAAGAGTGGGGAACCTGTGGCCTTGAGGCTACATGTAGCCCTCTAGGTCCTCAAGTGCAACCCTTTGACTGAATACAAATTTCATAGAACAAATCCCCTTAACATAAGGATTGGTTCTCTAAAACTTGGACTCAGGCAAAAGGCTGCAGCTGAGGACTGAGAAGGCCACACATGGCCTTCAGGCTACAGGTTCCTCACCCCTATGTTAGGCTAAAGCAGTGACTGACTGTATCTCCAGATGGCCAATGGTGAAGTATGTTACCCACCTCCTGACAGGGAAGTGAGGATCTCAGAAGTACAGAAAGTGACACATTTTTAGACATGGCCATTGTGAAGATTCATTATGATTAAAGGGATTGACAAAGAAAAAAAGGGGGTTCTGAGTGGTAATGAAAAAAAAATGGAGGCCCATTGAAACATTTAAAAAATTAATTGAAGACAGTAGAAGGAAGTTCAGAAGTACAGATAAACAAGACAGTTTTGAGAGTGTGGAATTTATTTTATATTTTAAAAAATAAGCAATACTAACTAGATTTGTGGTTTTCTGTTGAATCTTTTTATGGTCTTCTGCTGAGTAAAATAACAAACAAATCACTTCAATGACCTTTAAAAACAGAAATGCAAATTCTAGCGAATCCACTGGCCAGTAGCATCCATCTCCCTGTTTTGCCTTTGCTTTTGGTGTTCCCCCAAGTAGACTTTTCCTTTCTTTCCTTCCCACCTGTCCATATCTCCATTCTTCCTTAAAGACACAACTTGAATCCCACTTCCACCAAGAAGCTTTCTTTAACTAATCCAGCTGTAATGGTAATCAATTTGTTTGATATTTAGGGCTAAGTGGATAGGATACTTGGGGCTGAGTAGTTCAGATATTTAGGGCTAAGTATAGAACTCTGTCCATTGGTGAGAAGGTGTGAACTCCCCTGTTGAC
>CM053602.1:45562802-45604444 GCA_028646575.1 Pseudocheirus occidentalis
GGGAGGGGGGATAAGAACACAGAAGAAAATATCTGAATTCCAGGTAATAAGTCATTTTAGGGTTGGGTATACAAGAAGCCTTTCATCAAGTTTAGGGCAAGACCAACGAGCCTCCACTGTGGAATCCATAGCATTTACTTGTACAAAAGGGCGTCTGCTGTGTGATAGAGGAACATAAGTAGTCAGTTAGTTAATAAACATTTATTAAACGCCGATTAGGTGCCAGGCACTCTGCTAAGTGCTCACTGCAGCCTAGAAAGTAACCTATATTGGATGAGAGGCCTCCTGTGAACATAAGTCAAACTGTCAACAGCTTAATTCCTGGGCACCACAGTGACCCTGCCACATGATTATTTGTCTATTAGTCACTTAGTGCTCCAAACTTACTCAAGTCCTCTCTTCCCTAGGTTAAACATTCCAAATTCCTTCAACCAATCATTGCATGACCTGCTTTCAAGTCCCTCTAGCCATTCTCACTGCTCTCCTTTGGACACATTTCCACATCCAGCCCGTCCTAAAATGTGGCAATAAGAACCAAGAACAATACTAACACAAGGTGTGTCCAAGGCAGAGGACTGTGAGACTATCACCTCCCTTTTTCTGCATTCAAGGCTTCTATTATTGCAGTCGGCTACTTTGTGAACATTTCAGGGAGCCACAGCAAACTGCTGACTCACATTTAGCCCATTAAAGCCCCCAGGTCTTTTGCACATGGCTTATTGTCTAGCCACACTTAATATGTCCTATACCTGAGCAGTTGATTTCTTGAATCCAAGGATAAGCCTTTTTCATTTAGTCTTCTTTAATGAAGAAGGGCAGCTAGGTGGCACTGCAGTGGATACAGATCTAGACCTGAAGTCAGGAAGACTCATCTTTCTGAGTTTAAATCCAAATTCAGACACTTAATAGCTATGTGACCTTGGGCAAATCACTTCACCCTGTTTGCCTCAGTTTCCTCATCTGTAAAATGTGCTGGAGAAGGAAATTGCAAACTACTCCAGTGTCTCTGCCAAGAAAACTCCATATGAGGTCACAAAGAGTCAGACATGAGTGAAAAAGACTGAACAACAAAAATTAAGAGGAGAATCATTTTGGTAGATGAGAGATGGCATGCTATAGTGAAGGCGTAATACATTAAGAGTGAAAAGACATGGGTTCAAGTTCTATTTCATGGGCTTACTAGCCATGTGACAGAACCCTTACATGTCTCAGTTCCCATACCTGTAAAAAGAGGATAGTACTTTTAATACTTACTTCTTAGTATTGCTGTGAAGTTGAGACTTTGAAAATTGAAGCTGTAACACTAACAGGGAACTTGCTTACAAATTACTGTGGTCCTAAATTGGGGAACATTTATAATGCAAATTATATATTCCAATTTCTAACAATCAGAGATTTTTCTTATTTAAAATAAGCCAAGTGGCCTTGGGAAAGCAGATGCATTTTAACATGCACCATCATAATTTATGAGCAATTACTGCAGCACATGTACACAGTATCCATGTAATTCATCTTTCTGCTTGCTGCCAAATAAATAATTTTGCATCTTGAACCTGCCTGTAATAATTTGGCTACAGAACCATCACCCTGACCAATTTACATTATGCAATTGCTGCACTCATTCATCTGCCTGGTTACCTGGAATTCAATTGTAAAATCGACTAAATGAGAAAAAATGCCCATGACTCTGTTGGCCTACTTTTCCCAGTAGGTCAGAGACTCCTGCAATGAATGAATTTAATAGTGAACAATCAGAAGGAATGGTATCTTCCAAAGAAGAGCTAGAGGTCACAGAATCAGAGCATTTCTGAGCTCTAAAGACCTCCAGAGATCACTTAATTCCACCTTTGCAAGAAGCAGAAATTCCCTAAAATATGTCTGTCAAGACTCAACTTGAGGATCTGTAGGCAAGGGGCAACTCTGCTTCCTCACAGTCCATTCCACTTTTAAATAGCCCCTAAATGAGCCTATGCGCTCATGGCAACTGATCATTTTGAGCTTTGGTTCATTCTAGGGTCCATCTTCCCAATCAAACTATAACACTTCCTTCGCAAAACTGGGAGAGTCAGTTGAAAGGAGTTTGCCATCTTGGAATCAAATAGAAAGGTTACCCAAATGGTCTTGTGACTTCACATTCAGTTATCTCAAAAAAATTATTTGTAGTTAATCATGCTTGCTAATTTTATGCTCAAGAAAATGATTCTTGTTTATTTTTGTGAGAGGAGGGGAGGGGAAGGGGAGAAAAGGGAAGGGGAGAGCAGGGCAGGGCATCACTGTTGCTGTGACTTAAAAGCTGCTGCATTTGGAATCATAGAACCTAGGTTGGAATGCTTACTCTTCTACCTGTGTGGCCTTGGGCAAGTCACTTAATCATTCTGTGCCTCAGTTTTCTCATCTATAAATTGAGGGTAAAATCCTTTCTGACTCCAAACAGTCCAGGCATAAATAATTTATTTTCATATGATCACAGATAGAAAATTCAAGAATATCTAGTCCGACCATCTCATATTTCCAGTGAGAAAGCTGAAGCCCAGTAAAGATAAATGACTTATCCAGATTCACACAGGTGGCAAGTAGCAGAACTAGGACTTTATTGCAGATCTTCTGACTTGAAATCAAAGGCACTTTCCACTCCACCACTCTAACAGGACTTTGCATCTAATTGCATATGGGGGTAAAGTTAGATAAAAGGAAGAATCAAAGATGAACCCAAGATTTCTAGTTTGGGTCACAGAACAGATGAAAGTATTGGTTATTAACAGAAATAAGGAAATCACAAAGAGGATCTAGTTATAGAAGAAAGATGATGCATTCTGGTGAATAATTTTTAACTATGTTCAATGAGTATAAAACTGAACAAATATCCTTTGACCCAGCAATACCACTACTAGGTCTGTATTCCAAAGAGATAAAAAGGGGAAAAGGACCCATTGTACAAAAAATATTTATAGCAGCTCTTTTTGTGGTGGCAAAGAATTGGAAATCAAGGGAAAGTCCATTGATTGGCAAATGGTTGAACAAGTTGTGGTGTAGAAATATAATGAAATACTACTGTCCTATAAAAAAGACAAGCAGGTGGATTTCAGAAAAACCTGGGAAGACTTACATGAACTGATGCAAAGTGAAGTAAACAGAACCCAAAGAACATTGTACACAGTAAGAGCAACATTGTACAATGATCAACTGTGAATGACTTAGATATTCTCAGCAATTACAATAATCTAAAACAGTCCCAAAGGACTCATGATGATGATAAATGCTATTTATATCCAGATAAAGATCTGGTGGAACTGGAATGCAGATTGAAGCATATTATTTTTTCACTTTATTTTTGCGTGTTTTTTCCCTTTGAGTCTGTGTCTTCTTTTACAACATGATTAATATAGTGATATGCTTTGCATGATTGAACATGTATAACACATCAAAATATTTACCATCTCAAGATGGGGAGAGGCAAAGGAAGGAAGGAAAAAATCTGGAACTCAAAATTAAAAAAAAATCAATGTTAAAAATTATCTTAACATGTAATTGAGGAAAAATTAAATATTATCTTACAAAATTAAAAATGACCCTGTTTGGGAGTTATTTGAATTGAATTAATAGTTGAACTCATGGGATTAGATAAAATAAGAAAAAGATAAGGTCAAGAGTAGAAAAGGGAGAGATGAGAGCACAAGATAGGGAAGTAGGACTTTTCATAGAGTCATAGGAACTGGAAGGTATCTTATCAAATCCTGTCCCCCATTTTACAGAAAAGTAAACTGAGGTGCATACAGATTAAGGGGCTTGCCTAAGGTCATCCACAGGATCCTAGCTCTAGAAGAAACCTCAGAGGCCATTTAGTCCAAATCCTCCATTTTACAGAGGAGGAAACTGAGGACAAGGGAGGCAAAATAACTTGCCTGAGGTCATAAAGAGAATCATATATCTAGAACTACTAGGGACCTTAGGGACTATGAAGTCCAACTCCCTCATTTTAAGGATGAGGAAATTAAAGTCCAGGTACTTTGCCTCATGGCAACATTTTGCTTGGCAGGCAATTTTTTTAGTTGTCTTGATGTTAATGTTTTCCATTTCAGACAAACTGCTTTTGCACATTACTACAGTACTCTATCGGGTTCCCAAAACTCCCTGTCAACACTTGTGTTACCACAGGGAGCCTACCAAGGGCAATGAAGGAAAACATTGTGGGATGTTTCTCATTTTGCCAGATGAACAATCTGAAATTTTCAGTAAGGCTGGTTTGGAATTTTAAGGCAATTCCAAAAATCTACCAGGTCTTTTAGATGAGTTTGGGGGTGGGAGATTACATAAGGTCTAATTGAAATGGGAAAAACGTTTGACACTGGTCTTCACTGCCTTCCAGATTCTGTGTCTATCCCCCAATTTGGTGGTGGCCCTAGCTAGGTACTAGTGCCTTCAGCCTATCTCCCTTTGAATGTGGAAAAAATTAGAACTCATTGAGCAAGTCCTCAGAACTCAATGAGTCAGACTAAACTACTCCAAAATAGCTGTGGGTCTTCTCTTATCCTCCAGGAGCCTATGAAACATCACTGACAACCATGGCAGTGAGCTCATTTGATACACATGGTTGCCATTGTTATGGAAAGGGTCACGTGTATGTAGAGTCCTGGCTTAAATACTTACTTGAGTACTTGAGTGACTTATATAGGTAAGTCACTTCAGTATCTCAGTGACCCTCTCTATATAATGAGGGTTCTATTACTTGTACTGCATAATCATAGTTTTGGGTTGAAGATCAAACAAAATGTTTATAATGGATTTTGAGCTGTATGGATCTAGACAAAGATCAGAGGTACGGTCTACTCAATCAATGATCAAATGAGAGAAAGAATGAATGAATTCATGAAAGTAAGAGGAGCAAATCAACAAAAGCACATGTTGAAAGCTGGAAGATGGTAATGCAAATACCAAGGAGTTTCTGAAATAAATAAAGTAAATAAAATAATAAAGCAACTGGCAGGAACTTTGCTAGAATGACTTTGAAACGCACTTGGTTAGAGCCCATCTAGACTAATCTGCAAATGGCCCGGTTTCTACAGAAGCTCGAAAATGTAGGCTGTTCTAAATGAATTACTGAGTACAATAAGGCACCTCATTTAATTTGATTAAGGAATTTAGTAAACAACAAAAGAAGTAATTGTTGCTATGCAGTCGTTCCTTAAAATAATGCTCTATCTAATAATAAAAATGTTCCCTGTTATTTTTATGGGCCATAAGCACATTCACTGAACTGTGAATAGGGTGGTAGTCAACCAACTGGAAATTTCTCTTTTCCAAGATGAACTAGATGGGTTTGCAGTCAGCAGCACATACCTGAGAAACCCTCTTTTCAGGGACCAACTCCGAAAACAATAATGAGGTTCACTCCTAAAAGGTGGTATACTGTAACCCTGGATTTCTGTCACCAACCTTATCTTCCATTCTCATAATCTTACCTGTCTGTCAATCAGAGAAACCGCAGTCATGGCAGCTTTAGCTCCAGGTGGATTCTCTCTGCTGTCTGGGTTATACATTCAGAACACTCCATCAACCAAGCTTTGCAAATTGACCCTAAGACTCCCAATTTACTGGCAGGCCAAGAATCCCATGGGAAGAAAAAATGGAGATGAGTTTACATGATCATTGAGTCAGAGCTAGAAGAAACCTCAGAGGTCATCTTGTCCAATCCACTCCTTTTACAGAGAGAAAAACTGAGGCCCAGGTTTTGGAAGAGACTTGTCCAATGGCACATGATGCAAGATCATAGGTCTTGAGCTGGAAGGGACTTCGGAGGCTCTCTTTGTCTTTGGACAGAGGTGGAAACTGAAGCCTGGGGTGGGGAGTGACATGTCCAATATCCCACAGGAAATAAGCATAAGAAATTGCACAATCGCAAATAACCCTGCTGTAAAAAGCAGGAAACAACAGGGGAAGGGGGCCTAGACGGCACAGTGAGTAGAGCACTGGCCCTGGAGTCACGAGGACCTGAGCTCAAATTTGGCCTCAGACACTTGACACACTTACTAGCAGTGTGACCCTGAGCAAGTCACTTAACCCCAATTGCCCTCCAAAAAAAAAAGAAGCAGGAAACAAGTGAGAGTCATTGAAAAATAAACCTGAACATCTGCAAACCTGGAATAGAGTCTATTAGAGATTCAAATGCAAAGCTGCTGTTTCTTACACTAAATTAAAAAATACTAACAACATTCATTCTAATCAAATAAAGCCATGAGAACAGTAGGGCAGGGCTTTATTGTCTGCTTCAGACATCAGTCGTGGTCCATTTTCAGACAATGGCTCATGAGGAGATAGACAAGCTTCAAATGGGTTAGTTCTCTTCCAAAGTAGAAGGAGAAAGAAAGGACTTGGAAGGTTGAAGGAAAAAAAAAGATAGGGGTAGCTAGGTGGTACAGTGAATAGAATACTGGCCCTGGAGTCAGGAGGACCTGAGTTCAAACCCAGCCTCAGATACTTGACACATTTACTAGCCATGTGACCTTGGGCAAGTCACTTAACCCTATTTGTTTCCCCCTCCCCCCTTCAAAAAATGATCAGTGCCTAATGGATTATGAAACATGCGTACCAAATTTGTGAAAAAGAGAGAGTCAGTAAGGAACCCTTATAGATAATGTTCTAAAATGAAGAGTTCGATATGGGAGAAAAAGAGGCAGGGTAGCTAAAAAGTCATCCTCAAAGATAGAAAAACCTGGGTTCAGGTCCTACCTATAAGTCATCCTATACCAGTTAAGTGATCCTGGGCATATCATTTAACCTCCTGGTGCCCTAGGTACCAATTCAGAATCTTCTCTGAGGCTTTATGTCTATGTGCATCAGTGTAGTTTGCCAGGCCAACAAGGTCCAAATGCAAAAGGGAGTTGGGAACAGAGAAATTCTGCTTAGACACACAACAGAAATCCTATCTCAAAGCTTGGTAATGGATTTCAAATGACCCAGGTGGATACCTTGAAAACAATTTTGCCCAGAGGAATTTCTAAGGGTACAAGTGAGGCCAAGGTGGGCACTGGCCAGCAATGGGAGGGAGCAGATGTTCTGGGAAAGTCCCCTTGAGGTGATCAAATGGGAACTGGTTGCAAAGATCAAGCTGAAAGCTATTAGCTATTGAGGCACCAAAGGAAAAAAAGAAATCTCAAGAAAAGAAAATATGTGTTCAAGTAGCTTGGGAATGATAAGGAAGGAGGTTCCATCGGTCATTTATTGCAGGATCCTCTCTGAAGGCACCAGTTGAATCTACGTACCATGCCCACAGCCTTCTGTCATATGGGGACCAAGATGAAGGAGGACTAAAATCACTCTTCAAATTCTTCAGTAATTAGCTCAATTCTTTCATGAGAGGATTGGAGGAGGTGGAGTAGAGCTTCCAGAAAACAAAAATGAAAACAAAATCTAAAATACAAGGGACTAAATCCTTCCTCCAGAGAGCTAACCCAGAGATGAAAGATGCCACTTCTCTTCTATGTGCTGGGCTGGTAAAAGGCGACTGCAGCGTCCAGCTTCAGTTTGACAGGTTAATAAATGCAATCAGGGTCATTTGCATATTCAAGGAATTATTGTGATTTTTGAGGCAAATATTTAGAGTGTGGTGGCTTTGAAAAGAATCTCTCCTCCTAAGCAATTTTGTCAGATCTGACATAATCCGAAACCACACAGTGTCAAACCGTGAATTGCTGAAATTCTCAAAGGCTGCCAACAAATCTCACTCTAAGCTCTTTTTAAGACCCATTTGATGCCAGATAATTGAAAATAGTCATTGGCTGTGATGTGTTAATTTTATGTAAGGAAAATAATTTGGTAGCAGGGTTCTTACAGCATACAATCACAGATTGAGAGGTAGAAGGACAATGGAACCCAATCTCCTCATTTTTACCACTGAGGCCAAGAAAGGTGATGTGACTTACCCAAGGTCATACAGCTAGTACGTGTGTGAGGAGGGATTCAAAGCCAGGTTTTTCTGCTTCTAACACTGCTTTGTGTCTTACAGTAAGCAGCTCTTCCTCTAGCCAGTCACTTGGATGAAAACATGCCATGATTTGTCTAGATAACAGCTTGCCTTGAGCTGAATCACATTTTGTTTTGTCATTTGGAAGGCAAATTAAAACCTGATATTCCATGCAAAGGTACCCCCAAAAGATGAGATCTCGGGTCACCTGCCCCTCAAACAGAACCTTAGTGATAACAGAATGTGAAACAGCATCAGACTGATCTAGATATAAAGGCCCAAAATGGGAATAATGGAGGGGGGGGTTCATTCATTTTTTAAGGCTCTAATTATACTTGGTAGCAACATTTCTGTTTGCTTGTGGTCCCTTAAATGAATTGTAAATAGAAACCATGTTCAGGGACTACACACTTCAAGTTTTCTAAACTAATGTTCATCCAACAGTTTCCAATATTTCATCTGCCAAAACCAAGGGGGTTTCAAAGGAATGGCATGGCCCCTGGTGCTGAAAATCAAAGTGAACAACACAGTTCCGACAGAACCCCTGAAATCCAAGGGAAATGGAAGGAGATTGAAATGAGGAAAAGTGAAAGCTTTCCCTTCAAGAAAACATCCTGGAGAGGAAAAGAAAAAAGGCCAGGAATAGCTGGAGGCAGATTCTGATTCATGGGTACCAATAAATGGGGGTAGGAATGAGGATGGGAGAGGCGGGTTCTGCATTCTTGCCAGGTGTATGTCGTGGAAACTTGGGTGGGGGGAGATATGTCACAGCCCCTGCTGACTAATTGCTAACTCCCTCTTCCAAAAGATTGAGACCACCAAAACCTCTCATTCCACTGTATGTCGCCTGGGCTTTCAAGATACCCCACAACTGCACTGCCACTTACTAGGTGGATAAGCTTAGATAATTTACTTCCCCTCCCTGTGCCTCAGTTTCCCCCTCTATAAAATAAGGGTGGGGGTTGGAATAGGTACTTTTCAGCTCTAGATCTGTGTTACTACCATCCTACAAGACTAAAGTACTTTGTATTTCTCCACTACTGTGTAAATGTGAATTCTCATTAAAGTATTTGTCTTTGAGAAAAGGATGGCAGGGAGGAGATAAGAAGCAAATTTCCAAGTTTATGATGACCAATCAATTCATTTGGAAAACCTTAGTACCACACTATTTCATGTGACCTTGGGAGCAGACCACCAAACAACGAGAGAATATCTGCTCCTTCACAGCTGAGAGCAAATGACAGTCCTGAAACCAGGCAGAGAGAGGAAAAGAATTTACATTCCAACCCACAAGAAGGCAGAAGGATGGAGACAGGGCTGAGGATGGGGACCATCCCATCATTTTTCAATTGAAGCAAAAGGATGTCAATGCATTTAATCCAATTTCATATATTGATCATCATGGCCAAGTTTATGGAAAAGCCAATATTTGGGGTCAAGGAATAAAGTCAAGAGAAATTCAAACAGGAAAACACTGACATGGCCCTGTTTTCCTAAAACCAAACCAAAATACAATAACAAAAAGATCCTTTTAAAATGTCTTTTAGCCTATAAAAAGACTCAGGATTTCAAGGAAGTCTGTTTTCTGTTGTTGGAAACCTGGAAGGTTTTTTTTTGCCATGGTGTAACAGATGGGAGCCAGTCTTGATGGCTACACAGGTCCTTCATGGCTCTCAATCCTAGGACTGATCATTGGCATCCTTTCAGAGGTGGTACCCAGCAGGGAACACCCCACTATGGGTCTGTGATGACAGGCCCTGAGGGTCTATGCTACATCCAAATAGCTCCCATTAAAGATGATAGCACTGAGCCAAGGCAAATCTAAGGCCAAACAGACCAAATCATCTGGGGAGAGACCCAGGGAATAGATGAGGTATTGATTATTGTCATGGAAGGTCTTTGTTTTCCTAGCCTTTACTCTTGAGTAAGATTAAGGGCACAATGGAGGGCAGGGGGAGAAGGTACCATGGCTAAAATGTAAAGATATTTTAAAGACACATAAAGAAGAACATATTAATTCAAAATAAAATGAAAGAATTCTGGTACACAAAAAGTTGTTTGTTTTCTCAATACACATTGAATTGTGTTGACTCATTGAATCTGACTTGGAAGGAATTTCACTGGTTACATAGGAACCTTTCTAATGCAGGGATTCTCTCTCTGATATCCCTAAGTGATCATCTGTCCACTACCAGTATACTGCCAGTGATGAGGACCTTCCTTCTTTACAAAGGAAATTCATTTCATTGTTGCTGACTTTGAGTTGTTACAAACTTCTCCATATTGAGCTGAAAACTGTCTCCCTTAGAACCTCCAACCATATTTTAACACATTCCTTTCCTTCTTTCTTGCCACCCACAAGGAGACTGTACTCAGCATCCACTCCACTCAGAATAATTGGCAGAATTCATATTTCTAAGTCACTAGCTAAGTTCTGTAGAGTCAATATACAGAATGTTGGATGGGCTAGCTTTCATATGGCAAAAATGATATAATTTCAGAAAGCTGTCTACTTTGATTCATTTCTCCAGCAGCAGAAATGGATTGCATGAGTTAGCTACACTATTATTCTTTGGCAACCAGGCAGGCATTGCCAGATAGCCGGCTTCAGTGTTGATGTGAAGACCTCCGGTGATGGGGAACCCACTACCTCACCCAAAGCAGCCCATTCCATATATCAAGGTCCAAGTCTCTTAGAGGGCAACGGGCACTTTTTGGTTCAGAGGATTTAGACTTAGAAGAAATTTGAATGGTTATCTGGTCTAATCCCAGCATTTCACAGAGAGGTTAAGGGATCTGTCCCAAGGTCATAACAATGATAAATTACTTGTCTGATGTCATCCCAAAGGTAAGTGGCAGACCTATAAATTAAATTCAGGTAGCCTGACTCTAAGTCAAGTGTGCCACCACCACCCCCCATCCCCACTGCATCATTCTGTCGGACGGTTCAATATGCCTTTCAACTCTTTTCATAGTTTCTTTTGATTAGAATTCATCTAACTGTGTAAACAATATATATGAGATTAATCCTTAGAGATTTCAAATAGCTTTTTCTGATCATTTCTCCATCTAAATATAACTTTATTCTTATCCTCTCCCTTCCTCCCTCACTTTTTCCATCTCTCTTTCCATCTCTCTCTCTCTCTGTGTCTCTCTGTTTCTCTCTCTCTCTCTCTCTCTCTCTCTCTCTCTCTCTCTTCCGCCCCTCAATCACTTCAGTTTTAAATGGCTTTCATGTTGGGTATCAGACCAGAGTAAGCTATGTTAACAAAACTCATATTCTTTGTTAGCACACATAGCACACTCACAGACTTCTCATAATGACATGTGACCTCCTAAAGGCCACCAGGTTTCCAAGCACAACCAAGTTTCACCTTGTGTGGCAGAACTGAAGGATATTCATGTATCATTTAAATAGATGCCCTCCTGGGACCAAGCATTAAAGAGCCTCTCAATGTAACCCAGATCCAAACAGATGGACAGACCCTAGCTTTACAGTTACAACATTCGGTGGGATTTCCTTTTGCCAATTGGAGCGTCTCAGAGGAAAAGAGCCTTTACACCGGACACATCTGTGCTCAGAGGGCCCCTGCCTTTAAAATGACTTCTCTGAGTGTTATTGGAAACAACAACATTAAGATAATGGCGAGCATGACAGTGAGACAGTCAGAGGGGAGGGGAAATAAATGAAATCAATTAGTATCATAAATACAACTCCCGTTTCCTGTGTCTTTCATGTCAAACCACAAAATAAATCCAAGAATTTGGGCTCTGGCACTAAGCAATGTACTTACTCTTATCCACCCTCTCAAAAGTTCGAGGGGAGGGGAGAGAAGAGTGAGAAATGACAGATATATAAATTAATTCCAGAAAAATATTAAGCACTTAACTATGCACCAAGTGCTTGGGATACAAACAGAAAGCAAAGATAGCACCTGACCTCAAGGAGCTTATATTCTAACAAGGAGGAGACAACACCCACAAGGGGAGAAACCCACACTGCTTTGATTCTGAGAATTTTGCAATGGCTCTCTCTCTTTTTCAAAGCCTAGCAGTAAGCAGTTCAAATACAAAAGCAAAATTCCCTATGGTCTAACAAAACACTCATACAAGGACACAAATAACTAATTCAGAAAAAGTAGTATAAAGAGCCCCATTTGATAGAAAAGTGTTCCTAAGTCTTGGCTTAAGAAAAGAAAAAAAAGATGGGGCATCACCAGCAGCCACACAGAAGAAATGGTTTGGAGGTCAGCTGTCACTCTGTGTGACTCAGTCCCTAAGCAGATCCCTGAGCAGATGGAAAAGGGCAGTTTGACATGATGCTCTGACTTAATTATAGCATTACCAGACTAGCATATGGACTTTGTTCGTACTGTACAGGAGAATCTCTAGTAGGTGGATTTATTTGCACATAAATCCTGTGATGGGCTTCATTTGGTTTTACGTTACCTTCAATATTTATATTTCACTTTAATGGAATCATTTTTAACTACAGATTAATAGGTCAGGTTGTTCTGCCAATTACAACCCATGCTCTGGAAACCCATGTAGAAAAGACACTGAATAGGGATGTATGTCTTGGTCATGGTTCCTTAATTTACAATCATGCCACACAACTCTCCCCTTTCCAGTTGGCTTTTGAAATCAAGTAAAGAAGGCTTAAAGGCTAGTATTGGAAAGGGTAGCCAAAGTCCCAGTGGATTTTCTGCTTCCTGGTATCTGATTGGCATGCCAGGAAGGGAGAACATACAGTGGAATGAACCCCTCTCCCAATAGGCAACTCACTTGGCTAAGAAATGCATGAACTTACACCCCAACCCAGGGAAGGCACTGGCCTAATTCATTTCTAAAGGAGGCTTTCAGAAAGCCCTGGGATTTTACTGAAAATTTGTCACATACAACTCCACGTGGATGCAGCATGCATCACTGGAAAATAATTTAAAATGCCCACAGACACTGGGGAGGAGACTCTATGGGTTAAATGGGGGTGACAGTGCACAGAAAGCAGGTGGTAAAATATTGCCTGGAGAAATCAGCCCTTGACTTGGTCAATGCTAGAATTTAGACCCACAAGCCAACGATACATCAGTTGCAATGATATAACTGGATTCCCCAAAGAGCTATGCAAGGCTGGCAGTGGAAAGTGGGTAGGCTCATTGGATGCTCATGCATCTGCTTCTGCTCCCAAGTAATCTTAATCCCCTAATCTTTGCTCAAAGGCAGACTGAATTTGAAGTCCAATAAACAGTAAGGGCAAAAGATGAATGGGATATGCTCTTGTTCAAAAAAGTTTAAAGATGATTTCATTTATCTGAAAGCACTAGAAGCCTTCCAATGAGAAGGTAATTCTTCCAATTGCACACATACCTAAATCTTGTTTAAGACCCTGATCTCCTACTGTACTATAGCTTCACTGTGAGCTGAGTGTGAAACCAGTCTTGCTAGCTGTGTGATCAGGAATAACTTTCTTAATCAATTTGGGCTCATTTTGTCATCTCGAAAAGGGGGTAGGATATACTACTAGTTTCCTTATAGGGCAATTGTGAGGAAAGATATCTGTAGACTTTAAAAATGCTTTATAAACTTTGAATTTATAATGACCAAGCTTGGCCCCCAATAAGAGATATGAGATCCTCCTATCTTGTTTCTTTGCAGACATGGTATGTAACACTGCATATAATATTAGAAGTTTTTTTTTTAATGCTGGGTCTGTTCTGCCTTTTCCCCATCCTATTCCCTTCTTTATTCTGTATTATTGGAGGGGAAGGAAGAAAAGACACAACGAGAAATAGAAGTTATTTTTAAGGAAAAGCTATTGGTATAATTTTAAAATATATATTTTACTCATGTGAGTCATTGTTGTTTTCATTTTTGTTTTGTTTTGATTTCTGTTGGGGTTTGGTTACAAGCAGCAAAGATCTTCAATGTTTCCTTCCTACAAATAACTTTGTAGCTCTTTATTCATTTTATTCAGCAAATAGAAAACTCCCAACTAAAGATTCAAAATGATGTCAAAGGCAGCTCTATATAGAAGAAAATGGGTCAGATTACTCAAGAAAAAGAAGGCAAATCTTCGGAAAAATGAAGGCTTTTTTTTGGAATTGTCTGAGCAACTTTTTTGCAGGTGTCAGTGAACTGAAGTTTTCCCAAAAGACCATTTGTCAGCAACAATAAATCAGCCAAGAAGTACCCTGGCCCAGGTAGGGGTCCTTTGGTCAGCGCATCTGAGATGAAAGAGGCAAGTTGTTGTTTTTTTTTTATTACAAGATGCAACTTCTTTCATTCTAACGAAAAGGTATACTTCTCAGATGGAGAGATGGCCTTAGCAAAATGGAATGACCAATTTTCAACAGCCCAGGCTGGTTCACAAGTTAAGGGATCCTTGATCTGGTCCCAATTCTCTCACTGTGTCTACTGTATGACCTTGGGGCTTCAGTCAGAACCACTATAGCACGGATATTCAGTGGGTCTATAATGCCACAAAAATGGACTTTCTTTAAAAATGCAAACACTCCAATTCAGTCAACTCTTAAGTTTCTGCATGGTCATCACCCTAAACTGTAGGTGGGCTATCGATATAGATATCAATATTGATACCTATACCTATATCTATATCCATATCCATATCCATATCTATTTTAATATTTAGCTAATGAAGCAATTTTTTCAGCCCTTTCTCATCTTCTCTCCCCATAGGCAGAGCCTCAGGGATTTCCATGAGGCACAACATAAAAATCAGTCTGCTGTTGGGAAAAGAAATTATCCTATCCACACACCTACTCATCATCCATTTACTCATCTACTACCACCTATCTTTCCAACTATTATTCATCCACTATCCATCCATTATCCATCCACTACCATCTATCCACCTATTCACAGTCTACCCACTCATGCATTCTTCCACTCATTCATCCATCCATTTACTTTCTAATATACATACATATACATATACATATACAATATGTATCTACATATACAATAACAATGTTAACAATAATAATAATTACCCTTTAAATAGACCTTTAAGGTTTGCAAAATCTTGGGGCAGCTCAGCGGTGGAGTGAATAGGGCACTGGCCCTGGAGTCAGAAGGACCTGAGTTCAAATCTGGACTCAGACACTTAACACTTACCAGCTGTGTGACCTTGCGCAAGTCACTTAACCCCAATTGTCCTGCATTCTCCCTGTCCAAAAAAAGGATTTGGAAAATCTCATTTTATACTTTTGACAACAACCATGGCAGGTAGAGGATGTTAATATCTTCATTTTAAAGATTAAGAAACTGAAAGGTTCAGCAAGTTGCCCAGGGACACAAAGCTAGTAAAAATGTTTGAGGCCAGATTTTAAGTCAGGTCATCCTGATTCAAGGTCTAGTTCACTACTCACTGTGTCACCCAAATGCCCCATTTACCAATCAGTGTATTTGGCAGTTCCTACATGCTCAGAGTTGGGAAGAGAGGAAAGGATAACAGCCATATGAGTAAAGACTCAGGGAATCTAGCTGGCCAAAAGCAAAACCAATCAGAGTTCCTTCTAGCCAACTCTAAAGGTCTGTTATGCCATGAATAGCACTGGCCTGAGTTGAAGAAGATCAAAGTCAGTTGGACCCTAAGTAAACCTAGATTCAAAATAATGACCTCCTAAGTTTATAATGAAGCAGGATTAGGCAATAATTTTTCTGAAAACAATCAGGCACTTTAGTGGAATGCAAGCTCAAGATGAGTCACTGATGTGACATGGTGGCCAAAAAGAAGAATGAGATCTTGGGCAGCATTCAGAAAAGATGTGACTTTCAGGAATAAGGAGGTAATGGTCCTGTTGCCTGCCCTTTCTAGACCACATCAGTATTTCTGTGCTCAGTTCTGAACATCACATGTTAGAAATGGCACGGATAAATCGGAGAGTGTCTAGAGCAGCAGTTCTCAACCTGTGACCCCTTTCACAGGGGTTATAGGGGTTGCCTAAGACCACCGGGAAACATATTTACCATGGTCTTAGGAACTGAGACATCACTCTTCTATCTGTCTCCAGGCGGGTCCTCCCACATGCAGATATACCCACATACCAGTATTAAAGGGTTGCAGCATCAGGAAGGTTGAGAACCACTGATCTAGAGACAGGAGGGCAGGATGGTAAGGGGCCTGGGGTCTGTGACCTATGAGGATCAGCTAGAGGGACTGAGATTGTTTAACCTACAGAACAGAAGACTCTTGAGGACATGAGAGCAGTCTGAAAGGATGTGAAGGGCTATCTGTTTGACCCCTGAGGGCAGAACCAGGAGCAGAGGAAGGAAGTAACAAAGGGGCCAACTAAGGCTTGAAATCAGGAGGAACTTCTTGGACTTTGGAACAGTTGCACAGTAGGATGGGAGCCTTGGGTGGTAGTAGGTGCCCCCATCTTGAAGCAAAGGCTGGATGGCTGTTTACCATGGAAACTATCAAGGGTGTTTCCTTTAGGTACTGACTGGATTAGATGAACACTGAGGTCCCTTCCAACTCAGAGGTTCTCTGATTCAGTAAACCTCAAAGACTGTTGGAGTTCTGCTCCTCCAATCATCCACAGCAATGGTTCCAATCATTAGCCTATTTAAACAAGAAAAAATTTGCCTATGGTTGGATGCAAAACACAGAGAATCTTTCCTCAGACTTGAAATCATAAATATTGACCTCAATATTCATTTTAATGGCTGTGGGTTTGGTTGTGTCCAACTCTTCATGACCCCATTTGGGGTTTTCTTGGCACAGATACCAGAGTGGTTTGTCATTTCTTTCTCCAGCTCATTTTACAGATGAGGAAACGGAGGCAGGCAGGGTGAAGTGACTTTCCCACAGTTACACAGCTAAGGGTCTGAGGCTGGATTTGAAGTCAGGAAGATGAGTCTTCCTGATTCTAAGCCTGGTGTTACCTGGCTCTGTAGTATCTGTCAAGTGGAAAATCCCTCCAATCAGTACCTAGCCATTCCTGCCCACCCTTTAATACCCTTGTCCATGTACTCCTATACATAACCTACTTAATACACTGAGGATTACTTTAAAAACTTGTCACATGACATGGCCAATGGAGCATGTGGGCTGCCTATGAACCACCTTCTTCCTCTTGGTATTCGGCCAGGTCATTTGCTTTCCTCTATCAGACATCTTTCTGATAACATCCTTTACATTTCTCTTCTGAGGGCTGTTAGGTGGCATCAGAGTACACAGGAAGACATGCCCCCTAGCTATGTGACTAATCCAGGCAAAGTTGCTTAACCTCTATTTGCCTCCATTTCCTCGTCTGTAAAATGGGGGATAATAATAGCACCCACTGCCCAGGTTTGCTGTAAGGGTCATATGAGATAATGTTTCTCAAGCACTTAGTTCAGTGCCTGGCATAATGCTTAATAAATGCATGATCCCTTCCTTCCCTTACCCTTTTCTTGCATTATTCCTCATGGGTAATATAGTAGCTTCTCACCACCTCCAATATGACCCTCTCCACTTTCTGATGATGACCCCAAAACTTTAAGTCTTTAAAGATGGTGAGATTCTAGGTCTTGCTACCATACAGCATTGTTGGAAGAATAGTGAGGTTAAAAAGAGGGGGCTCTGTGTCTGAGGGAAGCCCTATGCAATTTCTCAAAGGTCATCTCCAGTCCACTTTCTTCTTCCCATTCAGAATATCCTCTGCCCAACCCACCATCCATTCATTGGTGACATCCAGGTAATTTTGTTACCAATTTTTGTGGTCTTGTCTAAATGATTAAATATATAGGAAGACAAGACCCATGGCAGCCAGTAGCATTGCATTTGAAGCTAAGTAGGGACAGCCTCGACCCCACCCTTCCACCTTCTGTTAGCTAACTGGTACTAAGGCAACTGGGGCAAATGAGATAAGGACCTCCTTTGGTATTGGGGGAGGGCTCCCAGGAGTCATGCTCTGGGGAAAGAGACAAGGTAGAAAGGGAAGGCTCATAGTATTCCATGATGAGCCAGAGGGAATAGAAGGTCACGGATGCATCATTTTCTTTCATTTTTTCAATCTAAAGAACATTTATTTCTGCTCTAACATCTCTCAAATTGATTTTAAAAAAATGTTTTTAACAAAAAGACGTTTCCACTATTGCCACCCTCAAAAATGGAAAAAGAGAATAGAAAACCCGAATAAGAATTATGCCTAGTGAAGTAAAACAAGTCCCACCATCAGTAATATCCATCCATCAGTCGTAACTATAGTCGTAAGAGAGCAGACTCAGACACTAAGAGGTTAAGAGACTTGCTCAGGGTCACAGAGTCAATCTAAGTGAGAGGCAAGACTTTAACCTAGGTCCTCCTGACTCTGAGGAGTCCTCTCTACACCATACTCCCAGTAGTGAACAGACATAAGTCCTATGGTCAATGAAAAATTCAAGTGATGCCTTCCCTATAAACAAAGTTATATCTGTTCTGTCACACTGTATAATTTCCAAGCATTTTGTATATGTTACTGCATTTGAAATTCACAATAACTTTATGAGGCAGCTGAGAAAATTTTCATCATTCCCCTTTTACAGAGGAGGAAATTTTGGTTCAAAGAAGAGACTTGCGGAGCTGCTCATAATTACTAGAATAGAGGCTCAAACCCAGAACCTAAGAATCAGAGGTTCTTAACCTGGAGTGCTCTAAATTTGGTTATTTTTTGATAGCTATATTTCTTTTGGGGAGGAGGGAAGGCAGGGCAATTGGGGTTAAGTGACTTGCCCAAGGTCACACAGCTAGAAAATGGGTCGAGTTCACACCACCTAGCTGCCCTGATAGCTATATTTCAATAGAACTGATTTTCTATAAAGCCCTGTATATTTTATTTTATGCATTTAAAAACATGATTCTGAGAAGGGGGCCAAAAGCTTCAACAGGGTGGCAAAATGGTCCATGACACAACAATTGTTAAGAATCTTTGATGAAGGGGTGGCTAGGTGGTAGAGTGAACAGAGCACCGGCCATGGAGTCAGGAAGACCCGACTTCAAATCTGAACTCAGATGCTTAACACTTACTAGCTGTGTGACCTTGGGCAAGTCACTTAACCCCAATTGCCTTGCCCTCCCTCCTCCAAAAAAAAAAAAGAAAAAAAAAAGAATCCTTGTTGCAAGTTCAGCTGAACAAGCTGTTTGTTATAAAAATTCCCTGATATGACTTCAGGAACCACCTCCCCAGCCTCTTACAGAGATGGAACCTGGTAAAAAGAACACAATGGCTGTCCCAAGTATACTCAAGGAGTCCGCACAGTTCCTAAGGTGACAAAAGTAGGAGGAGGAAGTAAGCAAGTGGCCTTGGGGGGTGTCCTGGTGTAATGAGCACACATACACATACACACACACAGGAAGTGATATGTTGACAGAGCATCTCCATTTAAGCCCCACCTGGAATGGTTACCAGCTGCACAATATGCATTTTGAATCATAGCAGGTCCCAGGATCCCAGGAGAAGCAGTACCCTGAGCATAAAATGGACATACCAAGTCAGCTTTAAGGAATATCATCTCTTCTGGGTAGAGAGAAGTATAGTCATGGACTCAGCAGAAGCACTGACCCTTGGAACCCAGAAGAGAGCACCATGTCAGGGGATTCCACAAAGGGAAACAAGGGTTTCCATTACCAGGAGCCACGAGTTCCTCTAAGCTTGAGCCCGCTTTCCTCTGGACTCTACTTGTGGGGCAGTGTGTCTTAGTTTCGTTTGGTAGGGAGTATGGAATTACATCTTAGTATATGGGTAACCTTGGTAAATTATCTCGTAAAAACATACTAACAGGCTAATTAACAATCAATGGGTACCATCAATTAGGGAATGTCTAAACAATCTGGTATATGCATGTAAAGGAATATTACTGTTCTATAAGAAATGATGTGTGTGACTAGCACAGAAGAGTATGGAAAGATCTATGTGAAATGATGCAGTGAATTTGGCAAAGCCAAGAAACCAATAATAAAAGGATTATAGCAATGCAATGGGAAAAGTATCCATATACAAAAGAAATCTGAAAGGGAATACTGCAAAATTATTAATAACATGCATGGCTCAAAGGAAGGGCTAGGAGAGGCTGCTCCCAACCCATCCCTTCATAGAAGCAGCAAGCCCACAAGTGCTGCACAGGTTTGGGGACTTTTTCAATGCAGTGATCAGTTATGTTTATTTTTCCCCTCTTCTTTTTTCTACTTTAAAAGATATTCCTCTTCTCCTCTCTGGGAGGAGAAGGGGAGAGGAATACTGGGGCAGACGCAAAAAGCACAAGACATTAATAGAAACTTAGAGAAAAAAATTAGTGTGCACAATGGATGGGGGCTTATGAGCAACAGCACTGGAAAACAACCTCTAACCACTCAGGGTCATTCCCACAATTCTGATGGGAGAGAAGTGGGGACCCAAAGTATCAAGGTGAGCGGGAGTTCAAGATGCTGCCCTAGAGGAAATGTTACAATGAGATTGTAGATTTCAAGCAGGAAGGCTCTTTAGATCTCATTTTACAATAAGAAAAAAATGAAGCCCAGAGAGGTAGAGTGACTTAGATGAGGTCACACAGGGAGTAAGTAGAGGCAGATCTGAATCCAGGCTCTCTGACCTCAAATTCTGCCCTCTTTCTGTTGTACCATGAAATGGATGAATAATTTACATTGTTCACATTTCTATGGCACTCTGTTGTTTGCAAAGCACTACATATAGATTACTTCATTTGTGTCACACAATAGCTCAGGTGGGTGGGTGATATTATACCCATTCTACAGATGAGGAAACTGAGGCTTGGAGAGGTAAAGTGACTTACCCGTTGTCATGTAGCCCATATAGTCTCAGAGATGGAGCTTTGACTCAGTTCTTTCTGACTCCAAATCCAACACCTTACCCACTAGGCCATGCTGTCACTCTCACATTGGTAAACAGCCATTTCCTTTCAGATAAAACAGTCAATTCCTTCCTTCACTCTCTCCTTCCTTCTTCCTTCCTGTCTTCCTTCTTTCCCTCTCTCCTTCATTCCTTCTTCCTTGTTTCCCTTGTTCCTGCCTTCCCTCTCTCCTTAATTCCTCCTTCCTTCTTCCTTCCCTCCCTTTATCCAGTCCTTCTTCCCTACCATCCTTACTTGTTTCCGTCCTTCCTTCCTTCTCTCCATCCCTTCCTTCTTTCCATCCTTCCTTCCTTTGCTTCTTCCACTATTCAGTGCTTAGAAGGGCAGCCAAGGTATACTGAACAGGGAGTCAGACTCAGAGTCAGGAAGATCTGGATCCAAGCATGTCTTCAGACATACACTAGCTGTGTAACTCTGGAAAAGGCTCTCAGTAATCCATATGAGTAGCCGCACTAGTAGAGGGGCTTTCCTCACTGAAGATTCACTACACCCAGTCTCTGTCCCTATTCAGGGCTTCTGTCTAGCACTTCCTTATTCTTTTCCTGAAGAAAGCATTCATGATATAGAGGCGAACCGTTACTAGGAATTCTACAAGCCTTTGGCCTATTTTGTATCTTTTTCCTGAGCCATATTTTCCATCATCTTTCCTCCCATCTTCACCCCTTATGCTCATATTTGCAATGAAGTCACCGATTATCCAGGAATGTGTTTATGCTTATGTCTGTGGGTTTTTAATTTGGAAGGTCTTACTGAGTTCTTCGTAGAATTTCCCTACCTCTGAGGAATCTGTAACAGACATAGGGGCATAAACTACACTTATTCCCAACTTGTTTTCATATAATAATTATTATTACTTTTGCTTATGTTCATCATGAACAGTATGACACTAGATGACAAGGTTTCCAATGAGATTCTTTTTCTTATTGCCTTTGGGCTCACAATCAAATGAATTCCACTGACCCCTCTATGGACCACCTTCCACTAAGAAATACAACTTCCTTACAGTTTCTGGTTTCATTTAAATTTAGTGTGTCAGTATAAGATCTTCTATACTTGAGAAAGATCTCACATTTTGGGTGCCAGCAGTTTCTGTTTCTGGGTCTGCCAAGACCCAGAGAAGAAAAGTCATGGGGGCCATGAGAACTGTCTTCAAATATCTGAAGGGTCTGTCTCATGGAAGAAGGATTAGTTGTGTTCTGCTTGGTCTCAGTGACAAGAGCTGGACACAAAGATTAGAAATTAGTGGGAAGCAGACTCAAGCTCAAAGTCAGGAAAAACTCCTACATATGCAACTGTGCAAAGGGGTAAAAGGCTACCTGGGAGAGCAGTGAGTCTTCCATTCCTAGAAGTTTTTAAACAGAGTCCGGGGAGGCTAGATCCAACTTCCACTGGATATTCATTGCTTTCTTCCCCAGTCCTTTCATATGTGTGTGTATTCATACAGTGACTAGCATACAGTAAGGGCTTAATTCATTGAGCACCTACTATGTGTCAGGCACTGGGCTACATGATAAGGATACAAAGACAACAGTATCCAGTCACAGGATCATAGAGCTGGAAGGTACCTTAGAGGTCAATTGAGTCCAACCCTCCAAGGAACTCACATTCTATAGGCTAACAACATATAACATATAAGAATATATAAAATAACATCAAGGTAATGGGAGTATTAATGGGCTGGAGGTGGGAGTAAGAGAAAGGAACCTATATAGGAAATGGCTTTGTTAAAAAATAAGCCCTATAAAAATGTGAGTTATTTTTTTAAAGCATCTGGGAATCACTTTACCCTCCATCTGAGCTCCAGGAGGGCAGGAGAACTATTTGTCACTCCACCATCCCTCTGTAACCTTAGTATGGTTTCTCTATACTGCTGCTTTACAGACAGCCAGCATGAAGCCGTCCATCTCCCCCTTTCCCCTCCCTCTACTTTATCAGGAGGCCCTGGCTCTCTCTGGAGCACCTGGAATCTGGCTCAGGATACTGGAAGTACATAGCTTACTGACCGTGATTTCTGGTCACTCAACAAAGTCCTTCCTTCCACAACTCCCTCCACCCTTGCCCAGCCCAAACAGGCATCTCTGGGACATATCTGGATGTAATATGGACTTTGGGCAGGTTAGACAGCATCCTGAATGCATAGGCTAGAGAATTTGTCTTCCTTGGAACCAATGAAAGGAGAGGGCACAGGTCTACAGTTGCAGAACTGACATGAGAAGATTCATAAGAGACTCCTTGGCTATTTTTCTTCTCCACAAATGGAAAATTGGAGGAAAAGAGCCCTTCAGAAAGCTCTCAGAAAACAGACACTACACATGGGCCAAAGAAGCAACTATGTTAGGGGAAAAAAAAACCAAAGGAGAGCTATAATTGATTTTTGAGGGAGAAAACATCAGGCTCCCTCATCTGCTTGCATATTGATTCAGGTGAGATGGAATTACTGAAGGGAGAGAGGTGGAAGGAAGGAATGGTTGGGAGGTGCTGATGCAAAGAATGGGCTGTAACCATCAGGCTTTTCCTAGGCACTCCTGAGCTTGTTGTCTGCCCTGTCGTAGTCACTACTGACCATCCCCTAAGCAGTATCCTATAGCAGCCTAGTGTCCAGCTGGGAGGAGAGATGAAAGTGTCAACAGAGCAAGAAAGTTAGGGCAAGATCTGAATGGAGAGCCGGAGGTCAAGAGGCAAAGCTAGTCCCAAGGGTGTGATACTGAGACAGTCTGACTATGGAGGGGACCACCAGACCATAGGTACTACAAGAAGTGAATTGTCACTAGCGAAGTAGCCTGAAGCCAGTGAGTAAAGTTGAACAGTGTCAGGGTGGACTAGGAGGTGAGTGGGTAGAGAAATCCAAGATGCCAGCAAGCAATCAGGAAAAAATGAGACTGGCTAACTGGAAGAACTAGAGGAGATGGAGCTGGGACAGAATGAGAATCAGCTACAAAATTAAGCCATCTTCCTAGATGAGACAGTTCATTGGCCTGGGTTCAGGTTGCTCTCTTTCCTTTCCTCTCCTAGAAGGGAACTGAACCCTGTGTGAAGGGTGAGGCAAGTCATGGAGTAAAGTTAGCTAAGGCATGACAACATAGGTCATTGCCCAAATTTAGGGAACATTAGTTATGTCAGACCTCAAATGGGCCCTACCCTCTGCAAGGCCCTGCCTCTAAAATTAGATGAGAGCAGAAAACAATGAACCTACTTGGAACAAATCCAGAATACAAAGATGAGAGCTTGCAAAAAAAGGTCAATAAACCAAAGGTTTGTGGTTCTACAAAGGATTGTGAGTTGGGACATTCAAAACAGGGAGCTGTCCTAGGGCAATTTCACTTGATAACCCTTTTTACACAAATTAGCTTTTCCAGGGCATGTGTATTAAAGAAGGTCACCCATGGGTAGGAGTATATAGTTAAAGGTAGCCTTTTACAGAGAAGAAAATTGAGAAAGCAAGGGACTTGTTCATGGTCACACAGGTTAGAAAAACAGAAATTACAACTCTATTACCTGACAAAGCACCTTGTGCTTTGGGTTTAATAAATGTTTGCTTTCTCTGCCTTCTTTCTCTTAAACAACCAAAATCTCTCTTTTAAGTATATTTCTAAGGACTTCCACAGGGCCACAGTTCTCAAAAAAACTTTTTATTGGACAGTCATGTGTTCCCCCTCTCTCTTCACCTCCCCACCTCCTTCTCTGTATATGTGACAGCTAGGTGATGTTGCAATGGATAGACCACTGGGCCTGAAGTCATGATAAATCATCTTCCTGAGTTCAAATATAGCC
This sequence comes from Pseudocheirus occidentalis, assembly GCA_028646575.1. Taxonomy (NCBI): domain Eukaryota; kingdom Metazoa; phylum Chordata; class Mammalia; order Diprotodontia; family Pseudocheiridae; genus Pseudocheirus; species Pseudocheirus occidentalis. The sequence goes on from CM053602.1 coordinate 45,587,386, forward strand.
TCAGATACTGTGTGATCCTGGGCAAATCACTTTGCCCTGTTTGCTTCAGTTCCTTATCTGTAAAATTAGTTGGAGAAAGAAATAGCAAACCACTTCAGGATCTTTGCCAAGAAAACCCCAAATAGCGTCACGAAGAGTCAGATGTGACTGAAATGTGGGAGGAAAGTGGGGAGTGGACTCTTGATTATATTAGTTCAAGGAACTCTATCACAAAAATTCCTTCTACCAATGCCTATCTGACATCTGCTTTGCCATTTGCCTGGGAGAGATGTTAATTATCTTGCCAAAGGTCACCGAATCAATATGAGCCAGAAGCTAGACTAGAACCCAGGCTTTCCTGACTCCAAGATCTCCTCTCTATCAACTATACTAAAATGCTTTCTCATACTTCACCCATGTAGTCTAACTAATCCTGAGTTCTCTTAACCTTTCCTCATAGGCCCTTAATCATTTCACTCAGTCCTCTTCAGAGAATCTCCAAATTTCCATCTTCTTTCTACCCTTTCACTGATTTGCATGAGTGGTACTTGAGGGAAATATAGAAAGCCAGCTTGTGGGGAAAAGGAAAACAGAAGCAATAATTCCATAACAATCCTTCATTTCTCTCCTAGTTTGGTTAGCCATCCAAAGACCAACCTAAGCACCCACTCTGGGAGGTGAAAGCCAAGGTAACAGCAGAAGGACCCCAATGAGCAAACAACTGGCATTTTTACTGAAAGCCTGAGATTTGCAAAGCACTTGACATATATTTTGGCATTTGGTCCTGATGACAGCTCTATTTATAATTATTATCTATATATTACAGAACTGAGGCTCAGAGAAAGTTTAAGAAACTTGCAAAGGGTCACACAGTTTGTGACAAAGGCTACATCAAAATCAGAGGCTTTCCAATTGCAAATGCAGTGCTTTCTACACTCTGCCATATTACACCTCCAATTTTGTTGACGGTGGAAGTATGTTTGTTTCAGACCCTGGCCCTAAAGCCATGCATCACCCTTCTCAGCATATCTCCTTTATTGACTGGGAATTTGAATTTTACCTCATGGCCCTTGGGAAGGATCCTTGGACTGACCTTGGTTTTCTTTCTAACTTCTTGAGAACTGCCTAGGGTTCAGCTTGTCCTCTTAGCACCTTCTAATAGACTCCTTCTAATAGATCTACTTTATCACATTTTTACTTAGTCTATGTGAGCTTTGGTGACTAAGCAGGCCTCTGAGAGCACTGCTTAATGCTTCTCTTTATCTCACTGACATTTTACCATTAATTAATGTTAATATTGATATGTTAACACAGTGGCCCCAATGGGAGGAATGCCTGTTCGAGGCACTGCCTACACTTGACAACATCTGCCTGTTCCTCCTTCCCAGGTCTCTCTATGGGCACTGGTAAATTACAGAGATAAGGGGAAAAGCCATTTTTCCAGAGATAGTTGTTTCATCATATCAAAGATTCATTGCTAGAAGAGACATTAGGAGCCAAGCTAGCCCAATTCATTTATTTTACATAAGAGGAAACTGAGGCCAAGAAAAGAGAAATGGTTGAGCCAAGGTCAGACATAAGAGCTAGAAGGGATCTTAGAGGTCATCTGGTCTGACTCCCGCATTTTAAAAAAGAGGTAATTGAAGCCCTGGCAAGTTAAGGTACTTGTCCAAGGTCACAAAGTTAATAAATATCAGAGGCCAGATTTGAAGCTTGAATTCAGAGCCAGTGCTTTCTCTTATGCCTCCCTGAACACTAGGGGTCATTAACATTTATGTGGAAGCTTGGACTGGAGAACACCTAAACAAATTAAGACTCATAAACATAATGGAAATTGTGTGAAAAGAACTGACAAATATGGAGAATTTAGAGAAGACTTAAATGAATTGATGCCACGTGAACTAAAGAACCTGGGAAATAATACATGCAACAACTATAACAATGTAAAGTTAAAGAACAAGGACAGAAAGGTGAATGTTATATGATCACAACGATGAATGGCACCCAGAAGGTTCATTCATTGACATACTTTGTCCCATATTGGCCATTGCTGAAAGATTCCTACAGAACTCTGATGTTCTATAAATGTATCCATATTAGTACTGATCAGTGTCAAAATGCCAGTGAAATAAAGAGAAGAACTGAACAGTGCACTAAGAAGCACTGATAAAATGTACCACTTTCCCTTCCTTGCAAAGGTGGTGCATTAGGTGTGTGAAACACTGCACAGACTGTCAGCCTCTGCTGATGTCTGCATTAGTTTGTCCAACCATTTTCTCTCCGTCTTTCTGTTCCACTTTCAGTTACAAAGTACAGCTCAAGGATGAGGGGAGGGAAAAGTGATCTATTTAGAAATGAAGATGATCTAAAAACAAAATGTGACAATACTTTTTAAAAATCATAGGCACAAAACTGATTGAGCAAGTTATATGCTTAGTTGTATACAGAGAATGGAGTCAGCAAGGCATAAGGAGGCATGGAACTGTAAAAAGAGACAATTGCTGCCTCTGAGACCACACCAACATCAGGCACCACTCCTGGCACTTCCAGGATGCCGATTGTACTTGAGGCCCACTTTGACATTGACAACTTTTCCCATGAAGTGGTGTGCCCTAACATGATGCTCTGCCAGTCACCCATTCCAGTCACATCCAAAGAACACAGAACAAAGTCTAATTGAAAAACAGACAACTTCCCAAATCAAAGCCGACTCTGACCCAAATCAGGAGGGGAATAAACAGTAATTCATTCTGGCACCTTAATTAATTATCACATAGATTGCTTATTGATTTTCTTGTATTCACTCTGATGCTTTATGAAGCAACCTATTTCATACAAAGTGCTGATCGAATGGGAAAGACAAGTGGATTCAAATGTATCTCAATATTTGGGAAGGCAATCTTAGAGGTTTTCTTATGGGTAACTGCATACCACACTGAAAGTTCCAGAATGCTAGAAATCAAGGAGCCCAAGGTGATGTCTGTATCAGGTAGCCCCAAAATATGAACAGGGGACTTGGTCAGATGCATTCAGGGATATTGCTTCTAAGTCCCTGCCAGGAATCTAGGATGAGAGTCTTTGTATTGGAAAAGATTGGTGGGTAGGGCCAGGAAGGATTTGGAACCCAGCGGGGTGCCAATCAGGAAGGGTGGCAAGGAAGTATAAGATTCCCTGTGAATGGAGCAAAAGAAGAAATAAAAACTAACCTGATCAAGGAAAGGAAGGATCAAAGTAAAGGGATGGAGAAAGAAGGAGGAAGGAGGGAAGAAGGGAAAGAGGAGTGGTCAGTGGGGTAAGGAACATGGTGGAGGAAACATTAAGGTGGGAAATGTGAGGAAGTGTTGGAAATCAAATTCATGAATGCCTAGCTAAAATCAAGGTATTGGTCACTCAGTGACCCAGATGGAGGTCCAGGGCTAGTCTGCATAATTCATACTAGAATGTCTCCTTTCTGACTTTGCAGAAGTAAAAGCATCATATTTTAAAACCATTCTGTGAGAAGGTAGGGGGAGGAGGCACCAGGCAGAAGCACTTCCAACGCCTTTGCTACCCACATTCAACAAGACACAAAAAGCTTTTAAGAGGATAGCCCTGAATGCAGGATTGTCTAAGAGCTCATCTCTTTTAAGACCTGAGTATAGAGAGTTCTTGAATGGATTCTGTTCAAACTAGGAAAGAATGTTAGAATACCACCTATTACTCATACAAGTTGGTTTAAGGCATGTAAAAGATTACAGGGGGAGAGAAAAGAAAGGGGGGAAATCACTCAGAATTCAGAGAAACATAAGATAGGGTGTTCTTATTCAGGGAAAGTAATATGAGAGGCCAGATCAACTGAAGTGGAATGTTTCTGAATCTGACCTTGAAACACTTGAACCTAAAGTTTTGGCTTGATAGACACATGTATGTGAACCCTCACCTCCCCCCTTTATGTTCAATGGTTTTCCCTAACAGGGTCTGATCTGCTGTGGATAAAGCTAACTGGAACAGTCTAAGATGCCCCTCATCTCTCACAGGAAAAGGAGGTAGAAGATCCCAAGGCCCTAAGAGCACCTGGGGCAAGCCCATGAGAAGATTCTGGTACCTACAGATGTAAAGTCTCCTTCATCTGAGCTGCCATGGGGTCATGAAGCCATAGTGATTGATCAGAAGCAGGGTCTGGGAGGGTATCTGATTACTATGCCAGGTACCCAAAATGATCACAATAGGGTTCAGAGAGTAGCTCAGAAAGGTCAAGCACGCAGGTTTCAGACATGGGCTTTGAAGCCCTTTCTACTATAACACACCTGCTCCCCCCCCACACACACACTTCATCAGGGTGAGATAGATTTCCCAATGAACTCCATGATTACATTTGGGGCAATAGCCTAATAAATCATCCTCCAAGGGCCAGAAACCAAGGACTGTCGTCAAAGAAAGGGAATGTCTTTCTAGAATCAGATTTCTTGACCTGGTGTATGTGAACTTTAAAAAAAAATTTATTTTGAGAACCACACTTCTACATACTTGGTTATCTTTATAATCCTATGTATTTTATGCTGAGAAGGGATCCACAGGCTTTACTAGATGGTCAAAGAGGCAAGTATGTTGCACAGTGAATAAAATACTGGGACTGTAAGGAAGACCTGAATTCAAATTCATCCGCAGACACAAAAATAACTGTGTTACCCTGAGCAAGCAACTTAACCTCTGTTTTCCTTAATTTAAAAACAGAGACAATAAGAGCACTTACCCTGCAAGGTTACTGAGGATCAACAAAAATAATAATTTGTCAAGCAATCAGCTTAGGGCCTAGCATATAACAGCTCCTATTATAAGTATTTATTCCCTTTCTCTACCTTGAAAGGTAGTGGTCTAAGAGACAAAAACTATGGATAACCTAGTCTAGAAGATACTAGACCTCAGAGAATTCAGAGGACCACTGACCATCACACTCTCCAAAGTCTTTACAGACCACCTGGGACAACCTCATTTACAGAGTGAGAAGCTAGGAGAAGGGAAGGATCTCATCCCCAGCTTCCCAGGCCAGGGTTCTTTACACTATGTAAGAGTTTCAGGTGTAGAGATTGGAACAGAAAAGGAAAAGAAATGCACACAGGCAAGGCTCTTCATTTCCTGTCCAACACCATACAAGCCAGATCTGTCCAAGTATTTGAGCAAGAGGGGGTACAAGCTTGGGCAGCCTTCTGAAAAGGGACAGCCTTTAAAGGCAGACAAGTGAAAAGAAAGATGGAATATCCATGAAGCCAGCTACCTCTGTGGCTCCCCTGAACTTAGTTCACATCCTTATGAAGCTATAACAATATTTCTGTTATGGAATTGGATCAACTCTTTCTTTTAGGTTGTGAGGTTGGAGCCAAGGACTTGAGGCTCCCCAAACACAAACAGGTCAAGGAAACTTTGAAGAGTAGGCTTTCACAAGACTCAGTACTAACAAAAAACCTTAGGTGGAAACATGATGTCATACAGAATTTGGGGCTACAAAAATTGAATGGCACTGCCCAGAGGGGTCAGTGGGGACCCTGAGAAAGGCTCATCCAGTGTCACTCAAACTAACATAAAGCTGGGATGATAAAATCTTTAGGGGAGTTGTACTTGAGAACAGACACCCCCCCCCATTGTAAAGTTCTAGAAAAAAATGCATTAGGTCATTTGGTAGAAGAGAGCAAATCAGAAAGGAGGTGTGGCTATCTCTTCCCAGATTATGGAAGTATTACATTACATAGAATTTAGACAAGCGTACCCACACATGAACCCCATGTAAGGAGTTGAGCAATTTGCAGAGAGGATAGTATGAAAGCAAGGGAGATTGAGAGAGATATTAGCAAGTATAACCCTAAATAGAAACTTGCGGGGGACCCTGTGCTATATGTGGGCCTAAAACAAGCACACTTTGGGTATATCTTGGTCTTGGGGGAATCAGAAATACCTTGTAGCCACCCCTGGAATTCCTACAAAGTTACCAAAGTCAAGCAACACTCGGGAGAAGCCCATCAGATTGGATTTAAACAGTATAATAATTTTCCCAAAGAGTAGAATAAATCATTTTTCCCCAGGAGGGCTGAGATGGATTTGGAGTCAGAAGACCTTAGGGTTATTTATATTCACTATATTGAGTAGTGAAGTGTCCAAGAGGAAGTCACCACCTCTCTGAGGCTTAGTGCCTTATTCTGCAAAATGGAGGTAGCAATAATTATACTCTCTTTCTACCTTCCAGGTGAGCTGGGAGGAAAGGCTCTAGGAACACAAGGCACTTGGAACTCCTAAATCCTTCCCATAAGACTCACATTAAGTGAAAGTAACTACATGGTTTGGGATGGGGAATACATTAAGATGGTGTTTCATCTCAGAGCTTGAAGGGACATCAGAGGCCATCTATTCTAACCAAAACCCATACAAGTATCCAATTGACAGCATACCCAATGACTGATCATCCAGCATCTTCTTGAAGACCTTCAACAAAGGGGACTCTAATTTCCAAGGTCATCCATTCTACTTGTGGGTAGCTCTAATTGTTAGGAAGTTCTTACATATACTGAGCCTAAATTTGACTCCTTAAGCACCTTTCTGGTGTTATTTTCATTTACAATGTCAATTAGTGGTTATATGTTGTTCTTTTTTTGTATATAGTTTTAATTGCATAAATGCAAATTTCTCTCTATATGAATTCACAGCTCCACCAACAATGTATAAGTATGCTTGTTTTCCCACAGATGCTCCAACACTGATTATTTCCAACTTTTATGATGCTTACCACTTTGTGAGGTGTGAGGTAAAACCTCAAAATTGTTTTTATTATCATATTAATAGTGATTTTGGACAATATTTCACATGGTAATTATCTATAATTCTTTTGAAAACATCTTTTCATATCCTTACATCAGTCATCTTTCAGGTAATAGGTCTTATATGTTTATTTCCATGAGACTCTGTGAGAGATAATTCCTGTAAAACTTTTTCTCACTTGATAGTATCTCTTCTTAGTGTGCCTACATTAATTTTGATTATCAGAACACTTAGCTGTATGTAAGTAAAAATGATTACTATATCTTTTATAAGTATCCCTATCCTTTGGTTAGCCTCTATTTTAGTTAAATGACGCACCTTTTTATGTTATGGTGGGTATCCATTTTGGGCATAAAAATTAAGTGCATTTATAATAGCATTTAAAAGAATGTCCTATGGGCTGCACCCCAGGCAACTGCCAAACTCAATTTCTCATAGTCCCTCCTCTCATATCCCATAAGTCATATTCCCTTTCTAGGCTGGAGGCTCATCAGTGGTCAAAATCAGAAGCCAGATGAGCTTTTAATCTAAGAACCCCTTCACCTCAAAATCCTATCCTTCCATAACCCTTGCCTCTATTCCTTTCTTGCTCCCTAGGCCTGTTCCCACAGACCTCTACAAACAGAAGGTACATAATAAAGGCTTTTCACGTAACAAGAAAACAATACATAAGCAGAGGTAAAAAGAAAACATATGACCCAGTAACAAGTAGCCCTAGGTTTCTGATCAGAAATCATAGAGAAGGGGAACAGACCTAGCTCAAGCACAGCACATCCCTCATCCTTCCCTCTCCCTAAGGAGAGAGAAGAGACATCGAAGGCAAACCTGACAGAAAATCCACAGTAGCATAGTGGTATCCTCAATTGAAATAGCCAAGTGGGAAGGAGTACTGGGTGTATTGGGGAAAATAATGAGTTCTGCTGCAGTCACGTTGCTAGGGATGACAATTGGCATCCGGTTGGAGATGTCCAAAAGGCACTTGAAAATGCAGAGTTGGAGCTCAAAAGAGAGCTGTAGGCTATACATGTAGATTTGTGAGTCATCTGCATAAAGATGATAGATGAAGCTATGAGAGAAAAAGGAACACACACACACACACACACACACACACGGGGGGGAGGGGAGAGGTGAGGGGAGGAGAAGGGACGAGAGGATGTCTAGGACAAAATCCCAGGGTAGAGTCATGCATGGGAGTGAGAAATCTATAATGGTTCTGAAAAGAACACCAAGATGGAGTAGTCAGATGGGTAGGAGAACCACAAGGGGCACTGTTGTGAAAACCCATGGAATACTGAGAGTGTACTGGATGGTCAATTGTGTCAGATACTGCAGAAAGGTCAAGAAGGATGAAAATTACAAATAAGGCTATTGCTAGTGACCTTGCCAAGATAAATTTCAGTAGAGTAGTATGGCCAGAAGTTAGACTGCACTGAGATGTGGATAAGATGCAAGGAAATAGAGTCAAGGAGGCTGGAAGGAACTTTATAGAGCTGTAGCAGGAGAGAGAGGAGTCACACAGGATGATTCTATCAGGGGTGGCAAGGTAAAATGCAGGATTTTTATGAATGGAAAGATCTGGACATCTTTATAAGCAAGAGGGAAGGAGGGAAAGGAAATTCAGAGAACAGAGTATAAGTGTAAAGAGAAATCCCAAAGAGGGAATGGAAGGAAATGGGATGAAGGGCAGGAAAAGAGGGCTGGGCCTTGGGAAGAAGGGGCACCTCCTTCTCAGAAACTGGAGCAAAGACTGAACAAAAAATACTTCTCCAATTATTGCAGAATGTTTTGGAGTTGCCATTTCTTTTTAAGTCCAGAGCCTGTCTTGGTAGGTTGACGCTCAGGTAATTTATGCACCTCTTTCTTTTGAATACAATAGTTTTCTCTTTTCTCCCCCAGTTTTTTGTTAGTTCCATATAGAAATGCTGATGATTTGGATGCATTTGTTTTGCATCCCTACTACTTTACTGACTGGATTAGTCACATCCATTAGCTTCTTCAATGATTCACCAAGGCTGCTTAAGTAAACTATTTTGTCATCTACAAAGGGGGATAATTTTATCTCATCTTTTCCAATGTTTATGTAAGGGAGGCTTAAAGACTTCTCAAGCTTTCTTGGCCACATATACATAATAAAGGCAAAAAGAAGATAAAGACCTGTTTTCTCCATACTTTCCCCACAGTCCACTCAATCTGCATGGGAAAGCAGAAGGTGTTTTAGAACTGACGAGTCTGGAGTCTCAGGACCCCAATAGCCCTGTCCAGTTTGGGGGGGAATGAGGGTTGGCAGCTCTACAACAGAGGTCTATTAGGTATAGCCTCAATACCAAAGACAAACAGAGATGAATAGGAAATGTTCTTTCTAAGCTATGGGGATGTATCACACTGAGAGACCAAAATCCTTGGTCACCAGGAAGACATCAGGCCACCATTGTTTACCATAGGGCCTGGCTCACAATAGCTCTAAAACATGTTTGTTGACTTGACTGTTAATGTGGAGGCATGAATGGACTATCTGTGAATCATGGCCACATGTTTTCTACACATATGCTCTTCCATACATAGATCCTGGCCATATATACTCCCCAATGTTTGTACTTTTCTATGTATGTTCCTTATATGTGTTCACTCTTCCTGCTGATCATTTGGGCATGCATGGGAGACTATTCTCCAGGTTTATGGAAGAAATGTTTTACTATATTATTTTATTAAATGCCTTTGCTTGGAACTGTGCTCTCTAGCTAACTAATAAAGGTAAACACACTATTGTGGGCTTGTGATCTATGGTTCTGAGTGATTTGCAAAGTATCTAAAATCCAGTATTTAAAACTGAGACCTGGGAAAGACTTTAGCTTAAAAAGGCCAAGGTCTCCCACTGCATCCTGGGCCATCGCTAGTCCTTCTGACCCATATCCTGCCATTAGACTCTGAGAACAGAGTGAGGTTGATGACTTTGCATAGCTCTGCCTGACTTAATATCCAAGTCACTTAGAAGGCAAGACATCACCCTTCTGTTGTCATTGGCCTTCTTCCAGAAAAAAGGACAAATAACAACAAACAAAACTTGGGATAGCTCTCTAAGTTGGGAGAGGTACCCCTAGATATTACATTAATTGAGATTCATTCAGAATTCCCACCTTGGAAATGATATCCCTAATATTTGATAGGACCTCTAGAGAAAAATTACTAGTTGTGTCTCCTGATTTCTGGCTAGGTTTTCTGATGTATTTCTTTATGTGTCTGATCAGTCATTTGAAGGCAAACACAACCAGGGAAAAGCTAAGTATTGATGGCTGTCATAATAGTACCATATTCCTTAGGAGAATGGAGCTGACGTGAGCAGGACGGACACTGAATCTTTAGCTCATTGGTACGTGGCAGTGGGCCTGGAAAAGCAGAGAGGACAAATGGCTAGTTAAAGAAGTTCCTCATGTCCAGTGAGATAAAGATATTGGGAGTACATGGTGGGAGGTTATAGGTTTTCTAGGAGATGTGAAACAGACACTAAAAATACCATGAAACAGACAAAATTCTTTCCATTTTCTCAGACAGCCAATGAGTATTTTACTATGTGCCCGGCACTTGGTTATCTGATCTGAACAAGTATTTTTTTTTTGATTCCTTGGGTGATAAAGTGCTCACAAAGAACCTGGGAACTGATTTTTAGGCCTATTACTGAGGATGAGGAGGGAATCCAGAGTACAAACTGTTGAAATGATGAGCTGTTGGGATTGATCCTGGAGAAAAAGTTATCTGTGGGATCAGGAGCAGCTAAACATACTGACAGGTTTCTAATTTCCCAGGAAATGGACTTCACTCATTTAAATTAATAAGCTTTCCAGGGAAGGACCTATGTTTCCTTAAGAGAAAAATGTCTGAAAATTAGACTATTAGCAACACTGGCAATCAATGGACATCAGCAGGGATGGGGTGGGGTCCAGAGGATAGCATGGAAATATCAGAGGGTCAATAGGGCATCATAAAGACATATGCCAAGAATACTTGTAAATGCAAGAAATCAACTTGGGGCAGGAAGAAGGGGCAGAGCCCTGAGTTGGCCTGAGTTTCTCAGTACCACTCACTATAAAGGTGAGAATGCTTCTGCCTAGGGCAAGCAGGTAGGCAATTTTCTATACAAATTTGAAAGCCAAAGGAACAGTAATAGTCAAGAAAGCCAGCAAGGTCAGTGCGGTCTTAGAGGTATGGAAAGATGTGTTATGCCACACAATCTACATTGCATCTGCTTAGATGGAGGCTATGAATCCAACCAGAGAAGCCAAAAGGCATCTAAAATGGTCTTTGGAATGTATCACCCACCACATTTGTTTGCAAAACTTTTCTTTTCAAAGGGGAACAAACATGGTATTTTCTCACACACATCCCCCTTCTGACAGCCAGAAAGGAGTTTAAGAGGTAGAACATCCTGCATGCAGAAAGCCAAATAAAGCATTTTCAAACCACTTTGGAAATGTCTCCACTAGCTCTTAGGCAAGGAAGAGTTAAGAGATCACTTGCTGGTGGTCAAGGTCTCAGAGTTCACCCCAATCTATACTTAGCGACAATTTTATCCACATACATCCACACACCTCTCGGTGGTGATCTAGCTTCAGAAAAGAGGTGAGATAAATGATGGTAATAAACACTGCTTCCCACCCCTGACCCTCCAGCAGATTTACCTACTTATTCTTGTCTTACTTAGGCTCATATTAAAATTGGTTTGCATTCTTTAAGTATACACCAGCTGGGAAACAGATGGAGGAGGCCAGAAGAACACTAGGTGACAGGGGAAGCCAGCCTGAGATTAAAATTTGGCTCCAGATAATCTACAAAGTAGTTAATAGGGAGGGGGAGAGTGAGAGAGATGGGTAATTGAGAGCTGTTTTTATGTCTCTGAATGGGTCACATAAAAGCAGACCCACACTTGGGTTGGGGTTTTGTTTGTTTGTTCGAGAGAAAGCATACACTTCTGAAAAAAAGAAATTATTTTCATAGCAATGGGTCTGGTGTGGGTTGAGCTAGATAATGGAACTTTTTTTAGATAGCAATGACCATTCAATCTTGCTTTGTTACTGCTCATTTCTGCAAACATTCTCTGACACTTTCTAATGGAAGCAGACATGGTAGCATTACGAACCCCGGAGGGCACTAATTGAATTTGGTTGTGACACAATTGGATTTTAAAACTTGTTATAATAAGGAGGAAACATCTTTCTCGGATTCTGGCTCTAAATTCAGTTCTTAGTCCCATCAAGAAGGAAAAGTCCCAGCGACTGCCTCATGCAAGGGGTCTCAAATATGTCTTTTAGGCAGCACAGTGACTTCTCAGCCCTCAGGGTCATCCTTTCCTGGTCTTCCCTGACACAGTAATAATGAGCATCACTTTCATTTCCATCTGTCCTTTTTGGCTACAACATCATTTTCCATTATTTGAAGGATACAATAATGCGGGGTTATTGCCCCATTTTACAGATGAAAGAAACCAGAGTCAGAAAGGTATAGTTTTCACAGGAAAGAGTGAAGCTCAGACTGAAAATAAGGTGAGTTAATAAGCATCTGCATACCCCTCCTATATTAGGGATTCTTTCCCTTTGTGTGTGGGGCAGAAACCTCTCTGGCAACCTGATGAAGTCTGGAGATGCCTTTCCAGAACAGTGCTGTCTTGTTTCTGTTTTTTAACTCATAATGAAAAGAACTGCTAAATTCCAGTTAGTGGTTAATGAAAATAAAAAGGTATTCTTTTGCAATCAAAGCTCACCGACCACACTTAAGTCAAGAGGTCTATAGATCCTGGTTAAGAGCCTTTGTCCTACATGAAAGACTGTGGGACTATTCCTATCAGTTAACGGGAAAAGACAGAACCACCATAAGGCAAAACTGCTTCTGGGTTTAGAGTGGGCATGTTTGGTTTTTTTCCTTTTTTCCTCATTGACTATGAAGTGTTTCTTGAAGAAAGATCATAGGAGCTTAGATGGAGAGTTGGAAGGGACCTTGGAAATCAAGTAGTCCAATCTCCCTCATTTTACAGAGGGGGAAACTGAGGCCTAGGAAGGGGAAGGGACTTGCTCAAGGTCACACAAGTTCAGAGAGATAGGGCTGGAAGAGACCTTAGAGACCATCTAGACCAACTCCTTCATTTGACAGAGGAGGAAACTGATGAGGCCCATATGTTCAAGCCTAAGGTAATCCATGTAGTAACTGCCAGAGCCAAGATGTAAACAAAAGGCCTCTGGCTTCATACTCAGCACTCTATATCCTGTATCTAAAGGTCTACTGGGACTCAGTTGTCAGAAGCTCAGTCCAGGCTTGGCAGAGACCCATGGGAAATTATTATGCAACATGAATTCATAAATTTAAACATCATTTCTTAACTACTTACTGCATGGAAGGCACTTTGTTGATTACTGAGCTTTCAAAGGGGGAAAATCTTGCCCTCAAGGAGCTTACATTTTATTTTCATGTGTCCTTTCTACAGGGCAGTGGGTGATTACTAGTGTTGCTCAGGTCCTGACACAGTCACAAAAGTGACTATTTGCCCTCAAAAAGGACTCTGCCTTAAAAGAGGGAAGTCAAGACGTTGTAATTACATCACGTTGTTTCCTCCACCTTGGAAAACCTTCTTCAATGGTTCCCTTTAACTAGGTCTAAGAGATGAAGCAGTACATTGGGAAAACTTCATTCCAATGAGAACAAAAGCTTGAAGGCTGCCAGTCAGAAAAGCTCATCAGGAAAAGGTGCTGTCCAATTCAATTCCTTTCGGAAGAGAACAAAGTAACCTCCCAGGAGCCCAGGAACTTTTCTCCTTTTCCCTCTCTTAACACTCTCCTTTTCAGACCATTCTTTCCATGACAGAGTAGCCATCACCCTCTCACCTCTACTGGTCTATAACTAGCCAACTCTCTTCTCCTAATTTCCCTTCCAATTATCCCCTCCTGGGAGACAAGAGAGAATACCAGCCATAGGTAGAATAAATCTACTGCAAAGACAACACTGCTGATTCCTAAATGTTCCTAAAAACCATTTCTGTTGACCTTGACCTGTCTTAAAAGATGCCCACATTCTTCCTGTACCAAAAAAAAGCCAAGGCAGCAGGAGTCGGAGCAACTGTAACATCCAAAAAAGAATCCCAGTGCATGTTGAGCACTTTATCATGGCCCATTAACTCCTTGAACACATGCGACAGCACCCCAAAGTCTCAGGGGTGTAGCAAAAGAGGGGCAAGAGAGGGAAGGAGAATGGCAGCTCTCCAACTCTGCTCAGACTCGGTGTTAGCCAAACCCCATTTCTGGGAAAATCCATCAAGAGTAGGATGTGGCTTGCCATCCCATAATGCAAGCTGTCTGATTCATCTTCACTGAGTTAGAAAGGTAGCTGAGTTGGCTGTCCAGAGAAAAACCCAACCCTCACTTCCCATCATCACCATGATACTACCTCAAGCTTTGAATACCACATCCCTCATCTTCTTCTATGCTCTAATTGGGGCTGGGGAGGGTGGGAGAAGGGAGAGTACTAAACTCCTCCCAAAGCCTTCTTTTATAGAGGGCAAAGATTGGCCTTCCAGCTCAATCCACTCACTATGTGCAACTCTGCCTAGTTTCAACTCCATGGGCCAAGGTACCCCATAGTGTGCCCCCTCCATATTTTCCAGATTCTTTTTGTATGTTGTCTTCCCCTGTTAGACTAAACTCCTGGAGGAAAAGGGTTCCCCTTCTTTTCTTATGTGTAGCCCCGAGCTTAGCCCAGTGCCTGGCACATAGTAGGTGCTTAATAAGTATTTACTGAGTTGAACTGAGTATTGGTCTTTGACAGAAGCCAGAGCCCTGGGTTTCCTAAGGAAACAATTCTTGTTGAGCTAGCATCTTGCTCAGGCCCGGGCAAGATATCCTGAACGACTTATGATCCACTGATCTCCATGAGGCTTTACAGAGCAGAAGGGATTAACTTACACCAAAATTGCCAAGGGACCAAAGATTTGACACAGTGGAACATACACTACGTACCTCGTATATTCTCAGAAATATATGTACAGTTTTCCAAGAGAATATAAGCCCTTTGAAGGTAGGGATTGTTGCACTTTTGTCTGTGTATTTTTAATGCCTGGTACATAGGATCACAGACACAAAGTTGAAGGGGACCCCAGAAATCATCTAATCTCCACCTTTCTCCTTTTACAGAAGAAGTGAAACCTAGAGGAAGGGGAATGACTTGAACAAGGCCACAGGTAGTAAGCAATAGGGGCAGGATTAGAACTCGACATTGTCCTTTGAGTCCAGAACCAATGCTCTTTATGCTGTACTACACTAATTCCACTTAACAAGACTTGTTTATCAACTGATACTCTAAAATTGGAAGTCAGAAAATACATGTTCAAAACTCAGCACTTTCATTCACTTAAGTAAGTCACAGATGGAAAGGGCTGAAAGATTATCGAAGATAATCCAGTCATTTTACACATGATGGAATGAAAATCAGGTAGTTAAGGTCAGTCTCAGGTCACATAGCCAAACATATGGGTTGGACTGATTGGAAAGGGGCTTGATCTCAAGGATGGAGTGCCAATCTATAACAGGGCTTCTTAAGCTTTTTCTTCTCTTGACCCTTCTAGCGCTTCTTAAATAGTCACTCAAGACCCCGTATGGGGTCCCATATCACAGGGCTCTCTACCCCCATATTACTGTCATGAATCTGTTCCATGGAAAGTAATGATAAATTTTTCTAATAATACAGCCATAGGCATGAGCACAGAAGTTGCTTAACCTTGTGACCCTTCAGTTTCTTTATCCTCAAAATGAAATGAGTAATGCCTTAACTCAGAAGCAGGGGGTTGTAATCATGCCCATTCCTAAGTCCATCCATACCTCACTGAGGAGTAATAATTAAGGCTCAGTGATTGAAGACTATTTGATCACCTCAAACTGAGCTTTAAAAAAGGAACAGAACTGTATGGAATGTTAATGGGCTGCTATGAGTTCACTCTATAGTTTGGATCCTGTTTCTGAGACAAATTTTGTATTTCATATCATTGCTATCTTGAGTGCTTGCATGGGAACTGGGCATCCCATTACCTCCATCAAAACCTAACATGCCCATTTCCAAGGTATTCCTGTTGTAAGAACATATACAAATATCACAACTCCCCAATCCCAGACATGAATGGGGAGTCTCAAGAGGAGATGCAAGGGAAAAATCTGGAGCAGATACCTGCTGATTCCTGGTCCACAGGACCCTGGAAGGATGTAAGTTAAAAACCACCAGTATAGATTATAACACCTGTAAGCAACAATAACTTGACTAGTGAAAGTAAAGATAAGTGGCCATGCTGAACTTCAAATTTACCTTTCTTCCTACATTCTAAACACAGACTGATTTCTTACTTTCTTCTAGCCAACAAGACATAAAAATGTGGGGTTTTTTGTGTTTCTTTAAAATGTACTCATTTTCAATGTATTTATGGAATGTATGAATTTATCACAGACACAGGAGAATCAGAAAGACCTGTGTTTAAATATGATCCATGGAATACATTGACTGTGTGATGCTAGACAAGTCACTCAACTTCTTCTCAATGTCTTAGGCAACTCCCTAGGACTCTAAGTAGCATAGGCCAACCTTCACTGGTAGAAGGAGTTTACTCATGTTGGAGTTCCTAATTAACAATGAAATAAAAATCTAGTTCCTATCACCTCTTTGTTCTCAAATGTTTCTTAGTGTCCTGAAGATCAAATAACGTCATCCAAAAACAAATTACTCACCTATGGAAAAGTGTATGGCAGGCATGGGGAACCTGTGGCCTCAAGGCCATGTGTGGCCCTCTAGGTTTTCAAATGCAGCCCTTTGACTGAATCTAAGTTTCACAGAACAAATCCCCTTAAGAAAAGGATTTGGTTGGTAAAACTTAGACTCGGTCAAAAGGCCACACCCAAGGACCTAGAATGCCACAGGAGGCCTCAAAGTCACAGGCTTGCCACCCCTGATGTATGGGCACTTGTCTCAGGATACAGAGATTTAAAGTTTATTGGAGGTCATGTTCAAGACATACAACGGAGGGAGTCGCCAAACAGTAGTATACTTGGAGGCACAAAAAGGGAAGGGAAGAAGCTGTCAATGAGCAGCTGAGATAGGTGAAATGGAGGAAAACCAGTGTAGAAAGCACCAATGGGGGGGGTGGAGCCAAGATGGCAGCATAGAAGCAGCAAAGCACCACAGCTCCCACACAAACACGCTAAAAAACTCATAAAATGGGACTCTAAAACAGATTTTCAAGCTCCAAAACTCTCCAAAAGACAGAAAGAACATCTCT
>CM053602.1:45604944-45620193 GCA_028646575.1 Pseudocheirus occidentalis
CCCTAAGGGAGAAACCAGCTTCACATTTTAAGATTCAATCAATCAATTAACAAAAGGAATGACCTAGTTTCCCTAAGAGGGAGTTGATTCAATCAACAATTCACAATATACTGATCTTCCACTCATGGGGCAACCATTAACTTTAGTTTTCAAATAAAGTTCTTAGACAACCACACAAACCTTCCACCCCTTGATTTCCAACAAAACTCAGTTTAGTCCAAGGGGAGGCCTTTTCTTCATTTTGACTCTGGGTAGTCTCTCTGATTCCCTGGATCCTCTTCCCTGATCCCAGCTCCCTCCTGAATCTCCCAGACAATCACCTAGATTCAGGGGCTGAAAGCCGCCAGGCTCTCATCCAGTCCTCAGAGATGAACAGTTCCCAGGTCCTTGTCCAGTCCTCAGGGCAATCCCCGGCACACACTGAAGTTCACAGTGTTCAGCACACCTCAAACCCTTCAGGACTTCCCTTGCCTGGAACTCAAGGATCAGCCAGGCCACCAACAAACAAAGTCCCATCCTGTTCATATCTTCAGTCAGCTTCACTGAGGAACCAAATCCAAAATCTGTCTGTCTCTATAAAATTATTCCTTATGAGCACTGGCCTTGTCCCAAGTCAACAGGGGAGTGTCTCAGCCAATAGCATTCTTCCACATAAACAGGGGAATTCACACCTTTTCACCAATGGATAGAGTTCTATATTTAGCCCTAAGTTACTAGGATCTACTTAACCCTAAGTATTTGATCTACTTAGCCCTAAGTATCCTATCCACTTAGCCCTAAATATCAAACAAATTGATTACCATTACAATCCCTTTGTTTACTTTCCCTGTGCTCTCTGCTTTGCTGTCACCACAGTGATACCAAGGTAATCATGGCTAATAAGACTCACAGAAAAATGAAAGCAAAAAATGGACAGAAATTTTGGAGTAAGATTCAAGTTCTTCCCTTGTTCTGTATACAAAGATGTGAGATTTGAGTGTGTTCTTTTTTCAATTCTGTTGTGTATTTTCTTAAGCAATTATTTCACAATTAGACACATCTACTTAACATTTCCCTATTTCTAGCTATGTGAACCAAAATACCTCTAAAACTTTGGCATCAAGGAGGGGATAATAAAGGAATTTACTTTTACAAACACACTGGCAAACTAATTCAAGGCAAAATTTCGTTACCAAAATAAAAGGTGAGTGAAAGGCTATCAATAACTTACTGAACCACATACATATTTTCCAAGTTATAAAAGAATTTTTGCTTTATTTGGAGGGCAATTGGGGTTAAGTGACTTGCCCAAGGTCACACGGCTAGTTAAGTGTTAAGTGTCTGAGGCCAGATTTGAACTCAGGTCCTCCTGACTCCAGGGCCAATGCTGTATTTATCACACCACCTAGCCTCCCCCATACAAGAATTTTTAAAAGAATAATTTGTATATGTACTTAGGACATACAGATAAAGTATTAGACAAGAAGAGAAAGGCTACTAAAAGCGAGATTTCAGAATTGACCATATCTGTACTACCACACAACTGACTGAAAGGTGTAAAGAATATAAAACTACATGCACTTATCACTTTTAATTGAAAAAAAAACATTTGATTTCAGTAAAGCAAAATGACATCTTAAACTTTCTCCTCAACCAAGTTACCTTTCATGCCTATGTCAAAATTGCTCATGATTCTTTGGAAGACATATCGAGAAAGAGATTTTTTTCCTGATCATTAATCTCAGGCAAGGTATTAAAACAGAGATATATGCTTGCCCAAGGTCACACTGGAAATATCTAGTTCTTAGCCCTTGTTCTTTACCTTTGCACTGACTAACACCCACACTGGAAATGAGCACCCTTTCTCACCTCTGCCTCTTAGAAGCCCTAGTTTCCTTCAAAGCTCAGGTCAAACATTACCTGATTCCTCCTCCATCTGTTAATTCCTCCTCTCTTCCATATTTAGTTTTATAACGTTTACTGTATTGTTGTTCTGCAAATGTGCAATTTCTCCAACAATGAATGAATATATCTGACCATCACCACCTCACCAGCAGTGAGTTTCTTCCCCTTTGATGGGATGGGATTTGAGTCATATATACTTATATGTGCACGTGTTGTTTCTCATGACAGCATGAAAGTCCTCTGAGGGCAGATATTGCTTAGTTGGGATTCTTCAGAAAGGACCCTGATGTTTGGAAAGATTGAAAGCGAGAGGAGAAGGGGACAGCATAGGATGAGATAAATACATCAGGTCATGAAAATAACAAATATGAATTTGGACAGACTTCAAGAGATAGTGGAGAATGTAAGGGGCTGGCATGCTTTGGTCCATTGGGTCACAGAGTCAGACACATGGGAACGATCAAACAACAATATTGTTTGGTTGCTTTTCCTCTTTGTGCCCCCGATGTCTAGATTAATACCTGGCACAGAGCAAAACTTGAGTAAATGCTTGTTAAATGATTGATTGGGCTTGCAAGAAAGTGGTTTTCATGTAACTTTTCAAAAATATCAATCATTTCAAAAAGGAAATTGCCTAAAACTGCCTACATCAAGATAACCAGTAACAATGTATTTAAATGTGTTATTTTTTCCTCCATCATTAAGTGATATTCTCCCAGCTTTTGATGTTCTTCCATGAGGGTTCTCATTTATGTTTATTTGATTTCCTTTTTCTAAGGTATTAAGCTTTCTGGGTTTCTCTTTGAAAATGAAACCAGAAAATCACCTAGTACAAGAGTGTTTGCAAGGGCTCCTTAGCACCACCCCAGCATCCCTGGATGGAGAGAGAAAACTTCCCCAGGCAAGTCAAGAGATATTTTGTTAAAAGTTCTTTAAATAGGATGAAGACTTGAACACTATGGGATATAGCCCACAGGGTGGAGATTCAGGAAAGCAGCCAGTTCTCAGCAGATAAGCTTTTTTTCTATACACAGACTTCCCACACTCTTTTCCAATCCTATAATAAATGGCCAACCTGGTACCTACACATACCTGTATTACTGAGGCAAGTATGCAAAGCCATATCAGATGGCTAGGGAGCCAGGCCCCATCTATGGAAATTGTTTCTCTTTGTTCCTTGTATAACAGCATTAATTCAATAAAATTTTTAAAAATGGAACTGTGCTTACACAAGCAGATAAATTATTAGAAAGCATATAAATCATTACTTCCTAATGTGACTGCAACAAGATTCAATGCAATTTACAGATAAACATGAGAAATGAGTACTGCATTTTACTGAATTAAAACTGGCAAAATGTCTATGAAGAGAAATGAAGAGCCTATATTAATTTGCCAACTAAAAGAAAGACAATAGTGGATAGAGATAAATCTCTTTTTTCCCGTCTTTTTTTTGCAATTTTCTCTGGGTTGGATTAAAAAATGACTATGAAACTAAAATTTCAGTTCTTAGTTCTTAAAGGATGTGAAAAGTAGAGATATCCTTCTTGAGATTTTGGTCAAACCTCCCTAATTAAGAATAATGATGGGAACACAAAGTTGACTGCCAAAAGTCTAGATTTCAGGCAATTTGGACAGAAATGAAATTTCCTTATTTTCAAAGATAAAGTATGAAAGCAAATTTACCTAGGACAAGCTAATAAGTGAAATAAGGTCAACTAATGAAAACAAGGCTCAAAACAGGACTACAGTAGAAAATAAAGAGCACACACAAAGATCTTTAAACATACAAGAATGAATTCCTGGTAACAGAATATTATTTGGCTATGAAAAATAAGGAATATGAAGAATTCAAAGATAGAATAAAATACACAATAATTACAATAACAGAAAGGAAAAGAACAACAGAAAAAGAAATCGAAGGCTATGTAGGTATAATGACAAATCACAGCCCCAAAGAAGAGATGAAAAACTGAACTACCCTTCTTTCCCTGGAGATATGGGAAACCAAGAATATGGGGTATGACAATCAAAATTAAGCACAGCTGTAGCATCGACTAGTCTTGTTGAGGTGCCAAAAGTTTTTTTCTTTATTACAAGAAAATAATGAAGACATGTGGGGAGGGGAAATGAGGCAGGTATATCTAAGAATGATGGTGACTTAAAAGGAAAAGATCTCAACAAATAACTTTAAAACAATGAACTGCTAGATTGACAAACAAAGTATATGGGAGGAATTTTTGTCTCAGGTCTTTGTGTTGAAAATGCAACAGATTTCTAACAGGATTCTCTTTATTCAGCCTTGTTGTTATAAGTCATGTTTTGGTCATGTCTGACTCTCTGTGATCCCGTTTGGGCTTTTCTTGGAAAAATACTTGGAGTGGTTTGCCATTTCCTTCTCTAGCTTATTTTCTAGATGAAGAAACTGAGGCAAACAGGGCAAAGGGACTTGCCCAAGGTCACGTGGCTAGTAAGTGTCTGTGGTCATATTTGAATTCATGAAGATGAGTCAGTCTTCCTGACTTCAGGCCCAGTGCTCTATGCACTTAGCTGCCTTTATTTAAACTACCAGACCGCAAACTCCAGCAAGGCAGGAGCTGTGTTTCCATTGCTTTCTATGCATTGTAGCCCCTAACATAGGGCCCTGCACAAGACGGTAGCGAATATTTATAGACTGAATGGAAAAATGGTAAAATACTAAAAATTGGAACAGAAATTAGTCATTTCAAACTAGTAGAGATTATATGCCTACCTGAATTGCCATGTATTTGAATGTTTAGAGTCCTATTGGAGATCTTCTATGTAAAACAAAATAGATCAATTAAGTGACCAACAGATAGGTAGACAGAGATAAACTGAAACTCTAAGGTCCGTTTGAGTTATAAATGCTTCTATGAACTCTGACATAGGCCTTAATAAAGAACTCTAAAATGGACAATGAATCTGAGCAAGGAGATACCAGAGGAAATAATAAAACTAGTGGAAGAGGTTGGACACAGTAATAGTCCCATTTGTCTAGGACTGCAACTAGCAAAAGAATCCTACTATGCTATGAAAAGTGAGTGAAGAGTTCATTCTCTCCAGTGGCTGTAAATTCTGAAATCAATGACATTAGTTCTTAGTTCATTTGCCTAGGTGCCCAGGGACAAGTTAAGGATAAGAAAACTGTGGTGGTCATTTACTAGTCCCACAGAAACATTGTGCCTAATTCTATCCCCTAGGGACACTACAGATCACTAGAAAGTATTCCTAGAAAACTCCGGATAGTGATCTACCATATTAAAATTTGGTCACACTCTTGAACAGAGGTGCTATATGCCTATTTCTAAGCTCCTTGGTTCTTCCTCTGTTAGAGTTTAGGAACTCTGAGTAGAGAAAGCTAAATACTTCCTAATTAACACAGTAGTTGACTGAAATATTTGTTATTGATGGCCCCTCACTTCTTAAAGAGGTCTGCTCACTGAATGGGTGTTACCTCACTCTAATTAAAAACGTGAAAAAAATTTAGCTGAAAAGAGTCAGGGTGTCCCATTGCATCTTGGGCTATCGCCATTCATCCTGATGAATATCAGGCCACTGGACTTAGATGGCTCTAGAGGAGAAAGTGAGGCTGGAGACCCTGCACAACTCTCCCTCACTGAAATCAAAGGCAACTACAAGCCATGTCACCATTTCCCTCATGCCATGGTCCTCCGCAAAAACAAAGAACAAACACAGCCTGTATTGATGGAAAGGATCTCTAAGGAGACATGAACAGCAAAGAGAAAAGAAGCCTTCCAAGAGAGACTCCATATATTTATAAGGTTAAAATGAGAGGTCACATAGTTGGACCTCCAAGTTCAACAGACCTCTGGGACAGCTCTTGCACGTTTCACCTCAACCTGTTTTATTTATCTGTAACTTCTTAAAGATAATGAGCAACTAAGGCATATCCATGGTACTGAAATGCCATGACTTCAAGGCTACTTTCCAAAGGCAGAAAGCCCCCCCCCTCAAGCCCCAGGGGTACAAAGGGAAGGCAAAAATCAGATTGTGTCCTCAGTACAATTCCCTGTCATTACCTGGACATGTGCTCCCACATCTCTGGAAGCAGCCACACCTAGAAAATCCACCAGGGATCCCATTCTTTGAAAATTATCTTAAACACAATGAATTTGCTACTTGACACAGCTGAGGAATTTCCTTCAAAGCAGGAACTATGGGCATAGGCTCAGTATGACTAAGATCTATTTGAACTCACTTTCCTTAGGAGCTCTTTTTTTTAATAACGTTGGGGGCAGGCCCTTCCCTTATCATTTTGAGTGTGTGTGTGTGTGTGTGTGTGTGTGTGTGTGTTTCCTAGCCTGAGACTTAGAAATCAGTTCAAGGGAGATGAGTTTTGTCTGCTGTGTTCCCCCAGAAGACTGGGGCAGCTAGGTAAAGAGTGGATCTTCCTGGAGTCAGTAAGTGTTGCCTTCAAAATCTACTTGGAACGCTTAGTTACACTACCCAGGGCAATTCACTTAACCTCTCAGTTTTTCCATCAGTAAAATGTAAAGAATAGTAGCACCCATCCCAAAGGGTTGTTATGAGGGTTGAATGAATTAATATATGTAAAGCTCCTGGCAAACATTTCAGTGCTGTATAAATGCTTACTATTATTAAGAATAAGATTCCCCTGTTGGAATTCCACTAGTCTGTGTCTACGTGGGACTAGAGAGGTTTGGTAACTAGATCTGAGCAGTTCAAAACACCAGTTTGGAATCCAAGGATGAGCCTTGATCATAAGATAAAGAAGTGAGGCAAAACTAATAGAAGAACAGAAACAACACAAGATTTTAAGTCAGAAGATGAGTTATTCTAGCTCTGCTACTTACTACCTGTATACTTTAGACAAGTCAGCTCTCCTCTCTGGGCCTCAGTTTCCTCACCTGTAAAAACTAGTGAATTATAATACAAAGTCTCTAAGGTTTCACTTAAAGCTGTTAACAATATAAAACTAGCTTGCACTGAGGTTGGAGCATGAGTCTTATGATTCTGAGGCCCTGCCCTTTTCCACCAGGGGAAAGGGAAAATTTCATTAGGAAATGGGGCAAGTCAGTAATTTAATCTCTCTCTCTCTCTCTCTCTCTCTCTCTCTCTCTCTCTCTCTCTCTCTCTCCCTCCCTCCCTCTCTCCCTCTCTCTCTCTCTCTTCCTCCCTGTCTTTCTTTTCCCACCCTCTCTCTCTCCCTCCCTCTCTTTTTTAATTCAGTCCCATTTCATTACAGTTCCACTTTCCCTAAAATGACCTGCATAATTCAGGACTATCCCCCATGCGTAGTGAACTCTCTCCTCAACTCCATTTATTTTTCTTCTAAGCTCAATTCAAGAGACATCTTCAACCTGAGGCTTTTCTTGATCCCCTCCTATGCTAGTGGGCCCCCACCCCCCCAGATATTTTGTATGTCCTGTATGTGATTATTTATATACACATTGTCCCCAGTGCTTGAGGCTGAGGATTGTTTCATTTTTCTTTTTGCATCTCCAACATTTAACACTGTGCCTGACACACAGACATCTAGATGGAGCCTTCCCTACTACAATTATTACTCATTTACTCTGTATCTTATACACATCCATTTATGCACACATCTTCCCCATAAAATGGGAACTCTCTGAGGGCTGTTTGTGTCCCACATCTTTTGGGGGGGGTGGGGGGGAGGACTATTGTCAGAATTTAGCACAGTGTCTGGCATACTATAAGCACTAAATAAATGCTTGTGTCTAGATAGGAGCTTAATATATGTTTTCTGAGAGTCTAGATGATTCTGACTCTGAAAGCAGCAGAACGACTTCTTGTCTTGGGGAATGAAGTCAATACACAACTTTTGTAAAATATATTCTGTTTTAGTCAAGGAATTATCCAACACACCATTGTGCCAGCATGTGCAAGTGGCACCATTTACCCCAGACATATATGGCACCGAGTACCTGGAAGAAGTTGGCTGCAGGCAAGAACTTTCTGCTGTATGTCCTATCACAAAGAGAATATCAAATTCACTCAACAAAGAAAGCCCCCAAGAATCCAATTCAGAACCAACATCCTGGCCTTGGAAATGGAAATGCTGCCTGTCAAATGAGCTGTCAATTGATGCAAGTGTGCTGGGTGACTTCTCATAAATATGGAAAGAGAATGGAAAGGGAGCAGGGTCTACGGAGGTATATGGCATGTGTTAGGTTCTGCTCAGGCCTTTGATTTCACTGCTAGTTCTGCTCGGTCTCTTTTCTAATCAATACAGTTTTTGAACTTCACAGTCAAAAGCAGAGAGAGGGTCAGATCAGAGAACATTCACAATTCACGAATCCAATGGAAGCCCGACTTGAGAAGTCACCTCGAAATATAGAGCATGAGTATTTGCTATTTTCAACATATAGCAAAACCAGGACTTATGTATTTGCATGAATAATATTATATATCTATATACATGACAAGTATATGATGCCATATAGCTTCATTAAGAACTCCTGCCCAGAATCATCATTTTACAGAGGAGAAACTGGAGGACCATAAAATTGGTGATATGTCCCCAGGCACACAGGTATGGGATCAGAGAGTCCAATTTTGAAGGCAGGCCCTATGACCCATAATCTAGTGTTCTTTACATCTCACCACTCAGCTAGGTAGCACAGGGCTTAGAGCCCTGGGCCTGGACGCAGGAGGACCAGAGTTCAAATCTAGCCTCAGATTCTTACTAGATGGGTGACCCTGGGCAAGTCTCTTAATCTCAGTCTACCTCAATTTCCTCAACTGTGAAAAAATGGGAATACAATTATCCTTTCCATGTGATGCCTTTCCCCATTGTAGTTTCAATATATGATGGATTGGCATAAGAAATTAAACAGGAATTTGGGGGGAATTTTTCAGAAGCTACAGATGATACATGAAGTCCAGAAGACAACATAGAGTCTATGACCAAATAACTCAAATTTTACAAGAAAATACTGTAAATGCTCCATAAAAGAAAAAGAAAATAACAGGCTTCTTCTCTGGAATGAAAAAGGGAGAGTCAAAAAATTTTAGACAGATTTTTCAGATTGTGAGGGGCTTCAGGGGCAGGGCACCACACCTTAGCTCCAATACCCAGAAGGGATAACTGTACTAACAGCACCTACCTGATAGGGCTGTTGTGAGGATTAAATGAGGCAATATTTGAAAAGTGCCTAATAAATGCTTGTTTGTTTCCTTCCTTTCTTCACTTTACCAACTAACTGTCACCATGGGCAAGACTCTTCCCTTCTCCGGGTATTGGCTTCTTCTTGGTACATTAGACTAGAAGAGTCCTAAGAATGTTTGCAGCTCTGATAACCTACGAATTGGGAAGTCTATAAGCTCCAGGGCTAACATTTACTACTGCTTCCTGTCCTAAAGCAGCTGAAGAAGAACACAACATCAAAGTTTTCCATCAGTTCATCCCAGTTTATTAACAAGCACATCAGCATGACCTGGGATATAATTGTCAGAGTAGGGCCAAGAGTAACATAAGATGGATATCTTGTAAGAGAAAACCAGCAAATGAACTGAGAGGCCAATGCCTTTTTTTAAAAACCTACATGCTACATTTATTACATACCTAAGAAGAAAAAGCAAGGTCTATAAAATAAAATGTTTGTATTTTCATATGAAATCCTTTTCAGTCTTACATTTATGCAAAAGGTCATTTTTTGGAGTTTGTTATTTTCATTAAAAATATGAAACAAATTAAATGGACTGAATGATCTGTAAGGCCCCTGAGTCTATGGTTCCATGGCCTTTGATAACTTTCATCCCATTTTTCCTCCCAAGATGCTCATCAGTTCTCTTGGATTCTTGAATATGCCTGATCTAGAAGTCCGTGTATTTTTATATTCCCCTTCCTTCCTACTGGGTAAAGTTGCATGGGAGAAGCCCAGCTCCAGTACTGGACTGAGTAGTTTTACTTTTCCACTGAAATCCTTCCCACCCAAATTTCATTCCTTGTCAGGTCCCACCTGCTCAACTGCTCCCAGGTCTTGTGCCTGCAAGGCACATCCATCTATATGGGAATGACTGACAAGTACCCTACCACTCAGGGAGCTCATTTACCTTCCTCTCCAGTAAATGATATTGTTTGTCAATAATCTGAGCATCCTTCATCTCCTTTGCCCCTGGGTATAACTCAAGACAAATGTCAGAGATGCTCAGGCAGCTCAATTGATTAAAGTTGGTGATGGTTTTTCTTCCCAGGATTGACATCTGCAAGGCAGATCAGAATTGGAGCTTGTTCCCAAATGAGTCCTAAACTCTCCTGGACAGCTAGATTACACTCTCTGACCCCTCCATGTGTGCCCAGGTGTGTGTACACACACACACACACACACACACACACACACACCTCATCTCACATTTTCTTTATTCCTTTTCATCTCAAAACTTCCCTCAAATGGGTCGCCCCAAACACTAAAAGGAGGTGAAAAATGAAAATGAAAAGAAATGTTGAGGATGTATCCAAATAAATTTGCCAATTGTTAAGAGCTGTGCAGATTTTTCTTCTCATGGTCGGCATCTTCTATTGGCCTCAGTGGCTTCACAGGCAGCAGTATTTGACTAAAACTGAAACTTGAGTATTCATCAGCCAAGCACATTTGGAAAAAAAAAAGTTTCAATAACTACCACCCAACTTAAGCAAAGTGTTCTAGTTCCTAAAAGCAGCATAGTAAGGGAAAAGGCCCTAAATTCTTAAAAAATAAATCTTCTTGATGCAGTTCTGCATAGAAAAAGCCAAACTTGTTTTTACTTTCTGGAACTGTCCGACCATAAATTTACACGGCCAAATGATCACAGACATTAAATCGTATAGTATGGCTGGTAAGCACAGGTGTTCAGGGAACTGTCCAGGGTTTTGATCTATATCACTTTAAAATTCACGGGCTACAATGATTCTCAAAAAGTGGTAATGTAGACCAACCATGGTTTACTAGCTGTACTCTCAGAGTGTAGGGACTGGCACACCACATGCCTCCTACTGGTTTATGATGACCCCTAAGAGCTGGTGCAAGACCTATGAATGGCCAAGCAGGCTCTGACTCTGGGGTCTTCACATCTGACCCCCAATAGACATTGGCTCCCCATTCCCGTTGGGCAGAGAGAAGAAAGTAACAGCAAAGAGTTTCAGCTTCTTTTTCCTCCCCAGTACTATAATTGCATGAAAAGTAGCCAGCAATCACAAAGTATTTGTTGAGTACTTCTTTTGTACACAGCAACATGATAGACACTCTTGAGGCTAAAAGAAAAGCACAAGACACAGCCCCTACCTTCAGGCAGCTTCCATTCTCAGTGAGCAAACACCTTAGAAATACACAACTAAAGTGCAAAACAGCTAGATTGTACAATCAAGACCAAGTACATCAGAGGTATTATGATGCAATGGGCTCACAAAAAGAATACTGAACTTGGAGGGCTGAACTTGCAGTCATACTGACTGAGTCTGAACCTAGGCACTGCCACTAAGCATCTGTGGGACCTTGGACAAGTCATTAAATTTCTACAGTTTTCATTTTCCTCCTCTGTAAAAGGGGGTTGGACTAAATCAGTGGTGTGAAATTCAAGCAGAAACTGATTCCTACCCACAGAACATTGACTTAGAAAACCACGAATCAACATTAGGTATGCTGTATTGTATTTTCATTTATTTGGTTAAATATTTCCCAATTATATTTGGTACACTAGGGAGTCTTGCAGGGTTTAATGTCTCTTGATTGGATGACCTCTAAGGCCCCTTCCAGCTCTAGGTTGAGGAAACTATAAGCCTAAAGAATTCAGAAAAGGCAGGGATCATTGCAACCTGGAGGGGATAGAGCAAGGTATCTCAGGAGGATTTAGGATCATAGCTTAAGAGAAAGTAAGTAGGAAAGGTTTTGTCCCATAGAAGTAGCCCCAGATTGAAGAAACTGGAAAACCACTTAATTTTCAAAAAGGTCCACAGAGTTCTCAATACACGCTCCTTCTCAGCTATAACACTGAGAGACTTAATTAATGACAGAGAGATTAGCTTCATCCTGAACACCAGGCTTTGTTCTTAAATAATTGGAGTTACCAATGCAAATCCCTAGAGTACAACTCTCCCAAATTCTTGGAGCATTTACTTAAAACTGTTAATTAATCACTACTCCAGAAAACCAGAGTTTTCTCATCTCACTTTTCCAGAAAGAGTGAGCATAAAACAATGGCTAACTTTAATGAAAAGATTAATTTCAGATTTTAAACTGACACAATTTGAGTTTAGTGGGTCCAAAATGAGAGACAGGGCATTCAAACGATAAAACCCCCTGCCAAGTGCCTCTCAAGTCATTTTATCACTGGATTTGGTTATTACCTGGCAAGTATGTAGATTTATATTCCAGTGCCTTCTAGGTTTGAATATAAAAATTCTTTCTGCCAATTTTGCCAATTTCTGTCTACTAGCCACTATGTTTTTCTGTGAGTTTCTAAATGAAGCTTGAAATTAACATGGCCCTTTGCTTTGATTCACTTTCTACTGCCTGGGTAACATCAATAACTGACCCAGGAAGTGGGTCCATGATCTAATATATCTAAAGGGAAATGGCTGAGCAATGTTATTAGAGATGGCCAAGCTGGCATCCATGGCAAGGTTAGAGAGAGTCAGATTTCCTTACTGAAGATAAGAACCACTGCCTCTTCCACATACCCTGCCCATGACCTTGAATGTGATAGGGTTCAGAGGTGGTTAAAAAATGAGGTATAGCTGCATAATATGGAACTAAAGGAAACATCAGATGTTCTGTAGTCCAACACTACTCATTTTACAGAAGAACAAGTAATTAGTTCTTCTGACTTTAAAACTGGTACTCCATGACATTGCAGCTGCTTCACCATGCTGTTGGTAGCCAGCCCTAATCTTTGATAGTAATACTAACAATGATAAGAAGGTGCTCTCCATGCCTGTCCTTTTGGTCCTCTCACAGGGGCAACAGAATCCTAGGATGGGTGAACCAAGGGCAATTCTTAAGTTCTTCCCAGTTTGAGAGGGATGGAACCCATGCACAAGTAAGTAACTATAAAATCATTTTAAGTGAGAAAAAGGGCTAAAACCTGGGGTGGGGGATCAGCATGGGCCTTATGTAGCAGATGTCATTTGAATGGATCCTTGAAGAAGAAGGCATGGTGAAGGGCCTTAGATTCATGCCATATGAACACCATGTGAATGACACTGGGATGTCCAGAAAAGAGTAGACTTCAATAAAGGGTGGGGGCAAAAGAGTTGTCTCCAAACACTTGAAAGGCTATCTCATGAAAGAGGGATAAGTCTTGCCCTTTTGCCCACAGAATGAAGAGCTTGGGAAAATGGGTGAAAGTTCCAAATAAGCAAATTGAGAAGAGATGGAAAGATAGACTTCCTAACTGGAGTTGTCCTAAAGTAAGGTGGGTTGTCTTATGAAGTTCTTCCTCAGTGGAGGTGTTCATGAAAAGGCTGGATGCTCACCTTTCCATGATATTGTATAGAGATAGCCACTGGGATCTGTCTCTTTTAACTAGAAAACTATGTGATTTTGCATAATTCCAGCCATTTGGCAACTCTATCTGGAAAGGACATAAAAAATATTCTAGTCCTATCCCTTTATTCTGCTGAGGATAAAACTAAGGCTGAGAGAAGGGAAATTATAGTGTCTGGTTCAACAAAATCATATTCCTAAATTTCTGTCCCATAGCTTAACTATAAAGAGATGATGAAAAATGTATTGTGCTGACAAATGGAGAAAGCCAGAAATCTTTCTTGTCATCTTAAGTTATCCATAAAGTCAAATTTTATTAATTCAAGCTGCACTAATTCATAATTGGTAATAATTCAGACAGAGAAGAAGCCAAAGCATAGAGGTTAGAAAGCTTGCCTCAGACTTCTGGCTGAGATAACTATCTAAACAAGAGGCAGTCTGCCCAGATTCCATGTACCTATACCAGCAAAACAATGTATTTTGAACGAGATCAAGTAATGGTCAAGAAATCCAACTAGAAACCACAGGGAATCTGACCATCCAAGAACTGCACAAGACATCAGCCAAAAGTCCAGGGGCAACAGAAAACGAAGCCACCAACAAAACCAAAGCAAGTCCAGTACAGTCTTCCCACAAATTTGAGATGCCCAAGAACATACCTATGGAGCCTTCAAGGTTTCACATCCAGAGAAAACAAGTGTGAAGGGCTCCCCCATCTGCTCCCTCCCAAAAAAGACAGGGAAAGAACTTTAGAAGTGTTTGAAAGAAACAACCACCAGTGACCACTGTGGTACTATAATATTCAGATCAGTACAAGATAGGCCCAAGGGTTTCAGAGATCACTAACACTCTGTCCTGAGATGTCAGAGAGAGTCCTGAAGATCCAACACTCTAAACCTCAAAGATCCAGGAAGTGCCTAACCTCTGGAGGAAGAAGTCAGTACAAGAACCAAAATGAGTTGGGATATGACAAACCAGAATGACTATCCCACCCATGCTTGGGCTTGACATAAAGCCTCACTTCAGGGACTAAAGTTGGAGAGATGAGCAAACCAAAGAAAAACCAACCAGTATCCAAAATTATTGTAAACCTAGATATCCACAAAGACACTCTCTAATGATGACAAGCAGTAATTCAAAAGAAAAAATGGATTTTACATAAATACTACGTAAGTATTTAGAAGGAATAAGGAATTAATAAAATGAACCAAAAGCTCTGTCTACATGAAAGAACTGGAAGAGAAGAAGTAACTTAGAAGGGAAAGGTATAAACTTTCTGCAAGGAAAAGAAATCTCTGAAAAACTAAATGGGACAAATAGAAATCAATGATTCCCTGAGACAACAAGAAACATTAGAACAAAATCCAAAGATTGAAAAAGAATGCAAAAGATAACATAAGCTATCTGTTATCAAAAACAACTGACTGGGAAAAAAAGGTCAGAGAGAGACCATCTATGAATTTTTGGACAAATTGAAAACCATCATCCAAAAAACCCCATGGGCAACATAATTTAAGAGATCATAAATGAAAACTTCCCAGTTCTATTAGAACTAGAGGACAAAGAGAAAATAGTAAGAAGTAACCAAACATCCCCTGAAAGGATCTCCCAAATGAAAGGTCACAGAAACATCCTGGCCAAAATCTAGAGATTTATGCTCCTCTCTTCCCACCCCCAATACTACTAGCATCTAGAACAAAGCAGTTCAGTACCAAGTAATTCTAGTCAGGTTAAAACAGGATAAGGACCAAGGTTAAGAGGGAAGTGGGAAATTGGGAAAGAATATTTACAACTAGTGTCTCTGATAAAGGCCTTATTTCTAAAATATACAGGGAATTAAATAAAATTTACAAGAATTCCAGTCATTCCCCAATTG
>CM053602.1:45620693-45642791 GCA_028646575.1 Pseudocheirus occidentalis
ATATTGTGAACTGTTGAAACTGTGAACATTGTACTGAATAAAGATTTGTACTGGAATAAGCAGAGTGTTCACTAATACTGTGTAATCCGAATCTTAAAAGCTCCTCACAGTAGCATTCTCTCAGAAATCTACCACTGATTGGCTTTACACAGGATCACATAGCTAAGTGTCTAAGGCAGGATTTGAACTCAGGTCTTCCTGACTCCCAGTCTAATTCTCTCTGCAGTATGGCACCTACCTACCTGTCATCTATATGTATTTGGAGAGAGATAGGTGTGCTTTTATCTCAGCACTGAGTAGAAAGATTGTCAGTTCATGCTTAATGAGGCTCCCACTCCTTCATTCCAGCTCTCACAAATATCCAGCGCCCATCTGTTATGAAATCACCTTGCCGCACATTGCGTAATTTTTATGACTACATATTACTCTAAGTATCCCAGGGAAAATGAGAGAGAAAACTGATATGGTCTCTAAAATCAATGAGCCGTCAAATAGGTGACAATAATCTTGATAGAAGTTTGAAATATTTAATTATCACCCAAAATAGACCACCTGAAATTCAGCCTTGTTTCCAATCCTTCAGACATGGAGACTGAGCTCAGGGACCTGTCTTTATAGATTTGGTTTCGTAAATGTCCACCTAGAGAACCCACCAAGGTCAGTGACCATGAACTTGAGATGGAAGGGGTCTGAGATCAGCTTATCCAGAAGTGCCACTTTACTCATTTCACAGTTGAGGAAACAAGACCAGAGAATGGAGGGGGCTCATTTGATTTGATTCAATTCAGGCAAATGAGCAGTTTTCGATTCACATGTGGAGTACAGATGGGAGGATCAGAACAACAAGAAGGAAACAGTCCCTGTCCTTTGGGGACTGAGATTCTCCCAGGAGGCCACCCTATAGTGGCTCACAATCAAGGCAGTAGTTACCTTAAATGGGACCCTCAGCATCTCCTCCTTGCCTACAGACAAATGGAGAGCATGCACATGTGGACATTTCAGAGTTTTTTACTCTGTTGTAACATATTGGTGACCTTCAGTCCATGTTCTTGTTCTTGAGTGCCCCCTATTTAGACACACACACACATATTTGTGCATGTATATATGTTCAGTCATTTCAGTCATGTCCAATTGTTTCCTGACAAAGTTACTGGGGTGGTTTGACGTTTCTTTCTCCAGATCATTTTACAGATGAGGAAACAGAGGCAAACAGGTTGAAATGACTTGCCCAGGGTCACACAGCTAGTGTCTCAGGATGGATTTGAACTTAGAAAGATGAATCTTCCTGACTCCAAGTCTAGAGTTCTATCCACTGCAGCACTCCTCCCCCCAATCCCCCACATGCGTATACATACATGTATATAATATACATAAATTTATATTACCCACAAACCTACGACCAACCTCCCTGTCTCTACTCTGCCGCCATCATGCTCCTCCCCCACCCACCAATTCCCTAGAGCATATTAAAGAATTCTTCATGAAACACCACAGCGTCCCTACACATTGCTAGGGGGGAAGGCAGGATTTTTTTTAATTTTTAATTTTTTATTGTCTTTCCTAATACCACTTTCATTTCCAGATGGTCATTTCCATTCCCTCCCTACCCCCATTTCCCAACACACTGAGTCATTAAATATGAAACATGTAATAAACCTTCCCTTGTAACAAAAAAATTAAAAAGTGAGGAAAAATAGTTTTGAAAAACTTATCAATGTGACAATTGAGTCTGACCATCCATGTGATGTTTCAGTAGCCTCTACAAAGAAGGAATGAAGGTTCATTTTCTCCTCTTTTCTTTGGGGGCCAAGCCTGCTCATTATAATTACACAGTAACATTCAATTTCTTATTTTGTTCTTTCCACTGACCTCCCGATAACCATAAGTTTTGCTTACTTCATTCTGCCTCACTTCATATGAGTTAGGAAGCTGTCTTCTTATGGATCATGGTAGAGACTCTTTCACTAAGAAATAGTGTAGCTACATTAGGAAGGATGACCTACTAAGTGACAAAGCCCTTCCCTGAAACAGAGGGAAGATTGAAATGACTCTGTTCATCCTCTGTAGGGACTGTGGTGCCTTTGGCTAAGAGGAGATTCTTCTAACTCAGCTCTGTTTCATGGCTGCCAAGTTGGACTGCCTCTAAAATGTTTCAGAGTGTCCTAGGTGGATTTAATTCTAAGCAATTACTTGCTGCCATAGTCCTCCAGACATGAGATTCCTTAAATGAAAGGCCTCATAATCCAGGGACTGAGCAGGGGGAGGGGATGTGAATGGGAGGAAATCAAGAGAAACAGCATCAATGTTCAAATGAATAACCAGCAGACTTCAAGATATTTGGCCCGTGAGGGCATTCAGGTGGTAACTAAGTTCTGGAAAAGGAGCCAGATGGGAGATTCATAAACAGAAGGAATTTCTTCCTTTGAGTGTATTATAACACTGGAGGGCATCAAGCTTTTAGGAGTGGTACTTCTTGAGGCTATCCTGAAACCTGTTTTCAGCCACATAAGTCCTTACAATTCTCTTTTGAATGTCAGACTTGTCACCTGTCTTTCTCTCAAATGGGGTTGCTCCATACGCCTATTTTATATACAGTGAATTTTCATCTAGAAAATATGAGTTTTTTGACATTCAGTTTACAATTCTGTTCAGGGTTAAAAATGTCCTTACCCTTTGAATGGGAGGCAGGGGAAGGGAAAGGGAGTGGACATTTATTAAGCACCTATTGTATACGAGACATTATGCTAAGTACTTTATAAATTATTATCTCATTTGATCCTTATGACAACCCTATGTGGTAGAAACTATTATCATTCCTCTTTTACAGGGAAAGGTCAAGTGACTTATCCATAGTCATAGAGCTAGTGAGTATCTGAAGCTGATTTTGAACTCGGGTCTTCCTGACAGTGCTGGATTTCTTGTGCCACCTAGGGGTCTAAGGGAGGATGGAAATTACTTTGTTCAAAACTGATGAAAGTGAATTACAGTTATCCCTTCCACATCTCAGGGATTTGGGGCACATGGTGCCCCTGAAATCTGGAAAATCTGCATAAACAATTTTGGCCCTCCCTTCATACCTGAAAAGAAATCTGATTTTTCTTTTTCTTTTATGGGTGTTTATAGCACCTTATTGTAAAATTTGGGTATGTTTATGACATTAAAAGATAAAATATTGGGGTGGATAGGTGGTGCAGTGAATAGAGCACCGACCCTGGAGTCAGGAGGACAGGAGTTCTAATCTGGTCTCAGACACTTAACACTTATTAGCCGTGTGATCTTGG
The DNA here is from genome assembly GCA_028646575.1 of Pseudocheirus occidentalis. NCBI lineage: Eukaryota > Metazoa > Chordata > Mammalia > Diprotodontia > Pseudocheiridae > Pseudocheirus > Pseudocheirus occidentalis. Next base: position 45,623,975 of record CM053602.1, read on the forward strand.
GCAAGTCACTTAACCCCAATTGCTCCACCCTCCCCACTCCAAAAAAAAGAAAAAAAGAAAAATATATTTATATTATATGATCCTATAGATAGATTTTGTGCATTTTTGAGTTTCTAAACTTTTTCTCTGTTGCCTGTTGGCTTTCATGTGTCATCTACGGCTCCTACAAAACTCCCCCCAAATTCCCATTTAATTTCTTCTGTCAACCTGCAACTGTAATGGGGAAAGTCATGATGTGGAAGGGGTAACTATAATATATTCCACAGGTCCATTCCCTATTTCTGTCTTTCTTGTGTCAATATGTTTTAAGAGCAACCAAGTCTCAGGAATAAATAGCAAGTTGTATATCTACATGGCTTGTGCAACAGTCTGTGTGTACTCTCTTAGACTAATAATGACTCTGAGAACCAGAGCCAGGGTGAGTTTCCCCACAAGAATACATGACACAGATCTTTGGTAACAAGTGATTTTTCAGGCTGGACAGGTCACTCTGGAATTGATGAGCTTTACCAGCATTGTAGGACCTACTTGGAGGGTTTCATTTGCATGTCAGTGACAGCAGGAGTTCACTCTATTTCCCCCAAAAATGCACTTTTGTTCTTATAATCATGTGCTTCTCTTTGAGCAGACTTTTAAATTGGAACATAATGGATACAAGGGAGCCGTTGGCTCATCTCCTAATATTAATATCAGTGGTCTTAGTGGAAGAAAAAACATGGCACCATGGAAATTGGCCATTCCCCCCTCCACCTGCCTTAATAATGTTCCAAAGCACACTTTCCTCAGGTGGGAGTGCTCATCAAAAGACCTTGGTGCTAATTCATCTTTGTTCCAACCTCCCAGTTCCAAGAGACCTTTGGAAGGTCTAGGCTGGAAGAAAATGGCCTATGTCTTTGGTCTTCTGGTAATGATTTGGTTTATCACTTTCATCCTAATCTTTCCACCCCCCAAAGCAGAGGATAGGTGATATACAGTGAAGAAAGCAAGCCTCAGACATCCCTTGTGTATACCATAGCCCACCTTCCAAGGTATCTTTCAGTTCTAACATGTTGCATGTTAATCTTGGCCAATTCTATCCTAACACAGATTTCCTTTGGATGAGCATACTTAAAAGGTAGAAACAGTGTGCCCAACTCCCATTTCCACCAATTTGGGTGGAAACACCAAAGTAAGATTGTTGTTTACACATAGATGGACTTGCCACCTTCATTGGCTTGAGTTGAATCCTCTTATGGAGATCTCTCTGGTTTCCTACTAGTCTTCCAGTGGTCTTGAAATCTCTTCCCATCCTGTATTAATCCATTAGGGTTTATGGACATCTTGATGAGAGTAGGGAACTTATCAATCAGCAATTTTTAACTACCAGCTGCTGTGCTGCACTTTTTCACTTCCACCTATGTTATTACCATTTCATCCATCTCTATCATAGGTCTAAGCAGTTAACAAAATGATAAAGCAAGATCTCTTGCTAATTTCCAAGGTGTAAATGCTCACATTGAAAAATTTTTTTTTTGCATTTTGGAGGGCAGTTGGGGTTAAGTGACTTGCCCAAGGTCACACGGCTAGTTTTTGTGTTAAGTGTCTGAGGCCGGATTTGAACTCAGGTACTCCTGACTCCAGGGCCAGTACTCTACTCACTGCGCCACCTAGCTACCCTCACATTGAAAATTTAACAATTGGTTGTCTCCCAGAGCTGCCCATGGGAGTACAGGAGTTAGAGACTATAAGGGGGCATAGACTATTGTATGAAGTAGGGATCTAGAATGAAAGGAAATAGCATGAAAACTTTATGTGGGTATTGACAACAAAGAGCCAAAAATATACTTCATGTGTTTCACAAGTTAGCTGTGAGCTAAATTTGAAAATCATGGTGTTCACATTGGAAGGGAGCTCATAAGGACTTATGTCCCACTTCCTTACTCCTAGTTAGAATTCTCTTTCTTTTGGTAGGGATTAATCTGGTGTGGTGGGACAAATATTTGATCTGGAGTCAGAGAATCTGGGTGAAAATCCCAACAGTGCTCCTTATCATCCACATGACCTTGGGTTGGTTCTGTCTCAATGACCTTGGGTTGGTTCTTTCTCCTTTCTAGACCTTAGTTACCTTCAAGGCATAATAAATGGAATAGACTAAATGACCCAGTTCTGAATCTCTGCTCGTAGCCATTCAATGGCTTCTAAGGCCTTTTTATGTCAAAAAGTCAGTGATTTTTATAGACCCCCTCAGCAGATGGTTCCCTGGTTTTCTTGGAACCCCTCCCATTCTCACTTAGAAGGCTATCCAAAATGGAAATTGGAAATAGCTCTAATGGTTAGAAATCCCTTCCCAAAATTGAATCTCTTCTCTACCACTTGCACCAATTTGTCCTGGTCCTTCCTTTTTGAGACTGAGCAGAATAAGTCTAACTTCTTAGTTGAAGATAACTATTATGATGTCCCTAAGTAGCTATTTCTTTTCCAAGAAACTATCCCCAATTCCTTCAATTGGTCCTTAGATGACAAGGTCTCAAGTCTCCTCACAATTCCGTCACCTCCTATTGATAAAAGTCTCATTTATTGATACTCAAATGAATCCCTAATCTCATACATTAGTGTTTTCAGTCCCATGAGATAGTTCACAACTCAACTCATCCATGCCTGCCTATCCTGTACAACTCTTCCCTCCCCCCAAAAAATCTCCACAGGGGTCTACCCAACTGTGACAGGCTTTTTTGTTTCTTTTGACATTGCAAATATACCAGTGGACCATTCAGATTGTCCCCCTGTAATGCCTTTCCCTGGCCACATAACCAATCCTTGACACATAACTGACCTATCTACTCTTCCTATTGTCCAGTTACTTGATGACATCCTTTGGTGCTGTCCTTCCTTTGTTGATTTCACTTCTTAAATAGCATGCCCCAAACCAAACCCAATTCTCCAGCAATATAGATGATAATTAAAATAATAATGATGATATAGTTAGCATATAGCCCATTACAGTTTACAAAGTACTTTACACAATTTCTCTGGTTTTATCCTCACAGCAATCCCTGGGGTGCTCTTTTAATCCCCATTTTACAGATGAGGCAACAAATTGAGAGGAGGTAAATGACTTGCCAGAGTCATACAGATAATAAGTATCTATGTAATAAGTCATACAGATCATAAGTATTGAACCAAACTAAAAGGGTTCTTCAGGTACTAAAATTCTTCCACATCCCCCAAGTCCCCGCAATTATGCTTCTAACAGAGCAATCCTAAAAAAGTTTGAACTCTTAATTAAATCCAAAGTTAAGAGATACCGTTCAGAACATCTCCTTTAAGAGAACTCCACATGGTGGTATATGTTGGAAGGTATCTTACATTTTGTCATGCTGATGGCTTTTGGAGCTCACCCCTATGGATGTTAATAGAACAGTTGATGCCTTAGGGCCAGTAGACACTGTCCACTTATTCACAAAGTGTAGAAATAATAGTGTGTGAAGCTGGACATCAAAGTCAAGAAGATAGACCTGCCATCCCTACCTGTTCACCCTAAAAGCACAAGTTAATTTGTAAAAGTAGAGTGTGAGAAGGACTGCTTTTTGGTGATCAGTGGGATAAGATTCCAGCTCAGTAACTTTGAGGCTGCAATGAAGTCCATGGCATTTGAGAGGCCCAGTTCCCACTCTTTATGCAGGTAGCCTTTGCTTAATGAAAGTGGTTAGCTCTTGACAATTGTCCTACACATCAGTAGCCACTCATGGTGAGATCTTTGGTGAGTAGCCTTGGGGCTTGACAAATGAAGTGTACCACACAAGGGGCTTCTAATCAAGGTGTAGATTCCATGTGAAAGTACCTGAAAAATAAACATCCAGTGAGTTCCACATAGGATCAGATCAATTGACCTTGGAATGGTTAAGGAAAATTTTATGAAGAGGTTATATCAAGTTGAGTTAAGTGGAATCCCATTTTCCCAGTGTCTCTTGGGGTACCATGATAACCTTAGACAATTCACTTACCCTGATTGTACCTCAGTTTCCTACTCTGTATAAAAGAAGAGTGTTTTAAACTGAACTGCCTTGGTGTCTCTTCTAGACCTAGATCCAACATAGTGTTGTGTCTTTGGTCAAGTCACTTCACTTTCCTGGCCCTCAACTTTCCCACCTATAGATGGGTGATTTCTGAGGTACTTCCCCTTCTATTATCCTGTGAATCTTGTGATTTTTTAAAATCACCCCTCATTTTAGGCTAGGATATCATTTTGTCTTTTAGTTCAAATAAGTTTCTCACCTCAACATAATAATTTTGTAAGTGCAGCTTTTCACATGTAGGAACACACATGCAGTTGTGAATGGAGCCCTGTTGTCTTTTGGATTCTCCCACTTAAGAATGATGATCTCTCAGGGATGTGGGAGGCAAAGACTGCCTAGGAAGTTTGGGGAGCCTGGCGCCTGAAAAACACTTCTTTAAGTTATACAATTGTTAACTGTCTTTTTGTGTTGCCTATTGTTTTGGGAGCTGTAGCCAAAATAAAATGTTAGGCCAGTAATTTTATTGTCAGACATCCTATAAAGGAATAGGGGGAAGGTTTGGAACAATCTTTCTCGCTCAAAGAAAAATAAATCCAAGATTTTTCCTCAGGAGGGAGTGACTGCAGCTCTTGAGATGCTAAGGAGAGGCTTAGCTCAGGAAGCTGGGGGCATTGTTGGCACAGGGCCTCTGGAGCAGTTAGTTGAATAGCCCTGGGTGGAGCAAGGAAGTGAATGGTTGGACTAGAGAAGGGCTGGTTTTTGAAGAAAGTGAAGCAGCTCATGGTGAGAATAGCTAGCAGGTGTGAGGAGAAAAATAGTTCAGAATAGGGAAGTCAAGGGATGTTAGGAAGACAAGACAGCATAAGAGTAGGTGGTCGGGTGGGGTAGAGTCAAGAAGGAGGTAGAACAAGGGAACAATGAAGGGAATGATCCAAATGTAGAGGGATTTCTATATTCAATGTGTGTTGAGGTTGCCAAGATCCAAACCAAGAGAGCATTTGCCCTTGAGCTCATAGGATCATAGAATCTCAGAGTCAGAAAGGACCTCAGAAGGGACTTAATCCAACTTACGCCTAAACCCCAATGGCCTCTGCACATACCTAACAAGTGATCATCTGCCCATTATGTGAAACAAGGGAGAACTCTTTACCTCCCTCCCCTTTGGGGTAGCTCTGATACTTAGGAAGTGCTTTGCTGACATTGAGCCCAAAAATTTTCATCTTTGTAACTGCACAGAATTGCCAATTTTGAGAGTTGGAAGGGACCTCGTTAACCATCTAGTGCAATCTATACACAAAGGAATCCCCAGCTCCCCAGGCAGCCCATTCCAATTATGGACAGCTCCAATTATTCATAATTTTTCCTGACATCGAGCCTAAATTGGCCTCGCTGTAACTCTTAGTCATCTCTCCTCTTTCTGCTCTCTGGGCCCAAACAGAATAAGTGTAATTATTCCTCATCATGATATACCTGTCGCCAGTTATTATGTCTACTCTGAGTCTTCTCTTCTTCATACTAAGCAACCCCTCTTCCTTCTGATGATCCATATGTGACCTGCCCTCAAGGCTTTTCACCAACCTTCTTACCCTACTCTGTGCATTCTCCTGTTTATCAGTGGCCTCCTTAAACTTCCTCCCATTGTTCCTAACTCTGCCCTTTCAGGCTAGGTAGAAGGAAGAAGAGTTTATTCCTTCATACACATGTTAAATAGCCCTTCAAATACTGGAAGACATCAATCTGGTTATCCCAAGGCTTTCTCCAAACTAAGCTCTAGTTCCATCCACTCATCCTCATAGGTCATAAAATCAAGATCCTTGACTAGACTCATAGCCCTCTTCTAAATGCTCTCTAGCTTGCTAATCTCTTACCTAAAACATGATGCCTAGACCTGAATACAATATGCCAGAGAATGTGAGTTCTATGGATAGCAGCATCTAATATCTCTGTATTGAAAGATGGTATGTGTATATGTACATATATTATTATGATATATTTGCATATGCATACATACACATAAATATATACTATGTATATATACTATCTGTACACACACACACACACACACACACACACACACAAATAAATCACATAGTTGGCCTAGGGAACTAATGTGACCAGATTCCATGCCTAAGTGGTGAAACTTTATATTCAGTTGATGGTATAGGGATCACAAACAGCAACTGGCCCTGCTATTTCATTGACACAGGAGTCCCTCTGGGTAGCAAACTCCCTCTACTTAATGCAAGCCAGCACTTTTTTTGTAACTTCAAGTCTCGGCTAGCTAGAGTACTGGATGATAAAGTGACTTACCAAGGGTCGCCCAACTAGCGTGTGCCTGAAGTATGAGTAGAGCCTGGGTCTTCCCAGATCTAAGGCTGTCCCTTTTTCACTTGGGGGAAACAGGTTTTTTTTTTCAAAAGAAAAGACAAATTTTTGAGGAAAATAGAGAGAATTGAGATTTCTACCATTGTGTGAAGGAAGCCCTATGCCAAGTAGGAAAGCTATAAACGTTGAAATGCTAACGTGATAAAAACAGCCTTCAGCCTCTTCTCACTGGAGTGAGGGAGGTTACTGCTAACACATAATTAGTAGTAACACATATATTCACAATTAGAAAGTCAGTGGAATCGAAACATGAACAAAAGACCATCTGTTAGGAGAGAAATAACCAGTCCTTGAAACCCGTAGGTAGTAAGATGCCCTCTCTCCCTGAAACATCAGACATCGAACATTTAAGTATAAGAATAACAAAGGGATTTCTTATCACTTGCTAAAAATACTTTGGGGGATTCCCCAAGATGAGCTACAAAATCATGGCAAAAATCCCAATAAAAAGAATTAAGTGATCACAAAGTAGGCCTTGGTACCACCCTCCTTCCTCCCTTTGGTCTTTAAAGACTCAGTAGTTATAACTGTAGACTCCAACTGTTCATTTTTCATGGAACATGCTCTTTGGTGGCAATAGTATTGGCTTTGGAGAAACTGAAATGTATTCTTAGATTCCAGTCCTTCAATGGGTCTGTGATGTATTTCATTGATAAAGGTACTCCCTTTACTAAGGGAGGTCCCAACCCAACCATACATTCTCATCCAATGTGATTTGTCCACGCCCTTCAATAAATCCTCTGAAGGGAAAATAGCAAAGGAGTTGGGGGCCCTCCTTCAGGTCTCTGGTCATTATATCAGTAGCACTATAGTGGTACTGTCCCTCCTTCCCCTTTGCTATGCATTGACAATATAGTGCATTCTTAGAAGGAATGTGGCCTAGTGGACAGAAGGCTGGATTTGAAGTCAGAAGTAAATCAATCAACTGTCATTTATTTAGTACCCACAATGTGCTAGGTACTATTGCTCCAAATACAAATAATGAAACAATTTCTACTTTTAAAGAGCTTATACTCTAATTATTTGAACAAGAAAACGAGTCCAAGTGCAGTCTCTGATGTATACTCATGGTATGATCCTTGGCAAGTCACAGAACCTCCCATTACCCTCAAACAACTCTCTGAGTTACAATAAATTGTAGAGAAATTGCCAGATTAGATACCAGTCTACTTCAGTGGAAGAAGTTTACACACTGGGAATTTTGGAGAGTAGATCCAAATTCTTTTCCCACCCTTTACCCCCATCATTGGCCAATGTGCACCTCTCCATTGCCTTTTGGGTGTTCTTTCATTTAGATTCTTATTATTTCATGGTATTTAATCATGTAGAATCACTAGATGAACATGGATGTTAAAAAGTTGAGATCTTGTTTCAGTGAGAATCTTAATGTTACCAGAAATGCTTCGTGTTTACCCCAAATTTAATCCAATGCATACTCTTCCTCCTATTGGTTTTGGTCCTAGAGATATTTACTGACTAAACAGCCCTATGGATTGTTCATTCAGCTTCATAGCATGTAAGGATGACAATAGTTACCCTTAACCTGTGTGTACGTGTGTGCGTGCATACATGGAGAGCTAGGCTGAAATTTTTTGAGTGATTATAGATCTCATTTAGAAGGGTTAAGGGAATTATCAGGGTTTTCTTGGGGTATTCATTGAATTGGCATGATGTCATTTGTAGACGGGAGCAACTAGAAGAATCTCCTCATCCATAGGAAGTCCCTCTACCAATCAGCATTTTCCACTGGCCATCCTCCACCCCAGTGTTAATCACCTCTGACCACCACGGCTACACATCTCTCTGTATACCTTGATTGATATTAATAATCTCAGAATTGTCGAAATTATTTCAGTTATCTATCAAGGAACCTTGTATAATCTTGGTAAAATCTAATTAGTTAACATTTGCTAAGTCCCTACTATGCACCAGACACATGCTAAGCATCAGTGGTACAGAAAGAGCCAAAAAGACCCAGTCCCTGCATTCAAGGAACTCAGTCTAATGGGGGAGATGGCATATAAATAGGTATCAGCATATTAGACATATACAGAATAAATTTGAAATAACAGAATTAGAGCACTATAAAGCCTTTAAGGTTGCATTTTGTATGATTGATTCAAGTGCTTTTTAAATTAAAATAAATTTTTTTTGGTCTTTTTGGAGGGGGGAAGGCAGGGCAATTGACATTAAGTAACTTGCCCAAGGTCACACAGCTAGTAAGTATCAAGTGTCTGAGGCGACATTTGAACTCAGATCCTCCTGACTCCAGAGCTGGTGCCCTATTCACTGCACCATCTAGCTGCCCTGCTTTTTAACAAAATAATAAATAAGAAACAAACACAGTGAGATGCTATATTTTCTGCAATTTCCAATCGATGACAACATGACTGTAGATCATTTGCCGTCAAACATCATCTGTCAAAGCTTTGCTATTCCCTTCTTATTTTTTCATCAAAGATCCCATAAAATACATATTTCCTTCTCATAGAGATTTTTGTAGAAATGATAGAATTGATACATGGGTCAATAGTTACCAATATTCTTATGATCATCTGTTTCATAGCCATGATGACTCTGACTTTTCCATTTATTCAGAATTTTCTTATTCAGGCATCTTAATGATTAATTTCTTAATGCTATCAAAATTGTCTAGCATCCAACAAAGACTTCCTCTCTAAATGACATACTCTAATCTGATAGCTTTTGTCACTTTTTCCCATTTAATGTTACTATACCTTTCTCTTGCTGCACATAAGATACTGTGATTTTAGAATCCAAATACAATGGTTCCATTGTCATTGATGAAGAAAAATACTTTATCATAGAAATTCAATTTTGATGTGTATTTCCCCTATTTTTCATATGCTTTTATCCTGTTTTTTTAAAATTACATATGCTCAAGACAATATGGATTAATTGGATATCTTGTTAAATTCTTCATATGTTTTCCCCACTACTGCTTTTCACTGTTTTATTATAAGACACCCCTACTCATAAACTTCTACCATCCTCCTGTGCAAGATTGTTACAAACCAATAGTGTCTGGATTGTCATATCTATTTTCTTAGTAGTTAAATTAGGTATTTCTTGATTGAGGTGGTTTTTAATTTCTTTTGTTCATTGATTATTGATTTATATCAGTAAAAGTTCGTAGGGAAGTCGTTACAGTCTTTATTACTATCTGTTAATTTATCCATTTTTCATTTGTGACATTAATAGCTTGTTTAGTATGTCAGATTGGAATTGACATAGTTATATGCCATACTTTCTCATTTTATTCTTTATTTTTTGTTTTTAGTTTGATTTTTACTTTAACAAAGCAATGGTTTGGCTCTAACCAGGCAGCTTATTTGGAATTGATTCCTAGTAGAATGCACTGAATTACTATATTTTCAATTCTGTTCCGTACTTCCATATCCAATATCTTCTGACTTACTTCTTAAATAAGATATTAATGACATATAGGCCTAATATTCAATGTAGTCTCTATGTTTTCAGTCTCTTTTTTATTCTTAAACGTTTTTCCAAATGTATCCTTATGTTCACCTTTGTATTGAAGTCAACTTTTATGAAAGCATATATTGATTTAATTTGGATAGTCAAGTTCTTTATACAATTTTATTCTTCATCATCCTTTACAACAGATATTATTCCTGATCTGTAATTATTTTCATGGTGATTCTTTGCAAATGCTTATTATGAGTCCTATGATATGAGATAACCACGTATTACATGAAATAATGTGTCTTGTTGCCTTTGGATCCAATTGTCCCTACCTGAAGCAATACTTAGGGATTTTAGTGCTAGAAAATTACCCTAGAGTTGTTAACCTACTTTACACCTTGACCAAACTCAATTAGCTCACTCTGTCTAGCTAGTCCTGGACTACCAGATCAGACCATACTTCACCTCCCATTTAGCCATCCTCCCTGATGACCCCTACTCTTCCAGTGTATGTACGTCATCCACATTCCCTTGTTTTAAATGACTGCCTTGTACACCAACTTCACATGCCTGGAGTTCCCCAGACACTTCCTTCTCAGGCTCTCATGTTTGCTTCTGGTGTCTCCTCATAGAAGAATGTGATTTTTTTCAAGGGCAGAAGGTATCTCATTTTTATATTTATATCTCCATGACTTAGGGCAGTGTTTACCAGGTAGAAAGTCCTTTCTCTCTCACTCTCACTCTCTTGCTCTCTCTCTCCATCTCTCTCTGTCTCTCTCCGTCTCTCTCTGCTCTCTCATTCTCTCTCTGTCTCTCTGTTTCTCCATGTCTCTCTCTCTCGTTCTCTCTGTCTCTCTTTGTCTCTCTCTGTCTCTTTGTCTCTCTCTCTTGCTCTCTCTCTCTCTCGTTCTCTCTCTTGCTCTCTCGCTCGCTCTCTCTTGCTCTCTCTCTCGCTCTTTCTCACTGTCTCTCTCTCTTGCTCTCTCTCTCTCTTGCTCTCGCTCTCTCTCGCTCTCTCGCTGTCTCTCTCTCACTCTCACTCACTCTCCCTTCTTCTCCCTCTCCTTCTCCATCTCCCTCTTCCTTTGTACTATATTGTATTCTTAATCTTAAATATAATTTTATTTTTAATTATAAAAAACTTCCTCCCACTTACCTCCCATTAGTAGAATAAAAGGAAAAGGAAAAACTCAACCTGTTTTTTTAACAATATGCATAATTAAGCAAAACAAAGTCCTAGGGGCGGCTAGGTGGCACAGTGAATAGAGCACCAGCCCTGGAGTCAGGAGGTCCTGAGTTAAAATCTTGCCTCAGACACTTGACACACTTACTAGCTGTGTGACTTTGGGCAAGTCGCTTAACCCCAGTTGCCCTCCAAAAAGCAAAACCACAAAAAACCGAATTCCTACATTGGCTACATCTGCAAATATATGTCTCCATCTGCTCACTGTGTCTCTCTATCAGGAGGTAGGTACCATACTTCATCATTAGTCCTTTGGAAACATGGTTGGTCATTGCATTGATCAGAGTTCTTAAGTTTTTTCAAGTTGGTTTTCTTTATGATATTGTTTATTATTGTATAGATTGTTCTCTTGGTTCTCCTCATCATAGTCTGCTTCAGTTTATACAAGTCATCTGAGTTCATTCATTCATTTCAAGCACAGAAGACCAACCCTGCCAAGCCCATATCCTTCTTCTCCCACAACAATATATGATCCATCCTTCCATTGAACTCCACCTTCTTTTTGTCATCTGGTTCCATTTATAACTTGAGCATGATTGATATCTTAGTTCTTCGAGGATTAGAGTATTTGTCATTGGACACGAATTTCACGTTAATTTCATGTTTACAATAGGAATTATTTTATTGATTATCTTCATATCCCCCATATGTAACACCATGCCTGGTATACTCTTGATTGAGTGATTGATGGTTTAGAAACTGTCTGATTCCTAGTGCCCTTTACTCCCATCCCACACTCTGCAACTGCCACTGAAGGAGCAGACTGTACCACATAAGATATAGGGCCATATGACGTTTTACTATGTATCATGGGTTATTATAATAAAAAAAAATCCCCACTTAGTGACCAGCCACTTTGAAATGGGCCTTTTCATCTGGAGCAAGCCTATTCCTTTAAAAGCAGGCATAACATGTCATCAGCACTGTACTAAAAGGCTTCCCAGAGAGGCCTCGCATCTGAGGTTGCACTCTGTCAACATAGCCTTCAAGGACCCATCCCCTTGATGCCATGCTGAGGCATCAATGGAGAACTTCTGCGGCTTTTAAAAGTCAGACAAGGGTCTGTTAGCCTCCAATTCAGCAGTTCCTGATATAATATAGAAAATTATTGATGGGGGTGGGGGGAGGTGGGGTTTATGCTAACTTCAATTGACTGAGAATCTCCAATTCAAGTTATTTGCTGTCATTTTTCATGGCACTGTTAGGGCAGTGTCAGCAATTTTATGAGACAAAACCACAGTGTGAAATAAGATGCTGTCCTGCCCTGCTGCCTTTCTGACAGGCCAGATTCCCATCTCTACACTTGATTTGTGGAGCTACTCTTGAGTTATTTCCAAGCAAAGAACGGAAGTGAAAATTCCAGAAATCTCCAGAGATGTGCTCAGGTCATAATGCTGGGTTGCTTGCCAATTTTAGGGAGGCCAGATTCGGAAGTGCTTAGGGTGAAACTGATCTGAAATGGTGGGGCAGAGTTAGAGCTTGGGATAAATTACCCTGGTAGCCCCTTTCTCCCCACATTCAGTTGGATATAGGCACCCCCCAGAGATTCCAGTGGATTTCAGTGGCAGCCAGTGGAGGGGAAAAGAAGTCACAGTTTCATCTAGAGCTGGAAGGCCATGTAGTCCAATCCTCTCATTTTGCAAAAGAGGAAACTGAGGCTCAGGGAGGTAAAATGTCTTTCCTAAGGTCACATATAGGATCAAAGACATAGAGCTGGAAGGTACCTCAGCTGCATATTGGTGACATAGCAGGAAATATGCTGGACTTGGAGTCAGGAAGAACTGAGTTCAAATCCTACCTCAGACTCTTACTAGCTGTGTAATCCTGGGCAAGTCACTTAACTTTGCAAAAAGTACTGCTGTGAATGTTTTGATGTATATTGAATCTATCTTGGATATCCTGTTGGTTTATGCCCAGGAGTGGGACCACTACATAAAAAGGTATGAAGAGTTTAGTGACTTTTTCTAGTTTAATTCCAAATTGTTTTGTTTTTAGAACAATGGACAAATTCATAGCTCTGCCGACCATTTTTCATTGAATAAATGCTTATTGGTAGAGTGCCTTGGGTACTCTTCTTTCCCCCTTTAGGTGCTCAGAATAGCAACGCCAGATTCAAGGTACTCTATGGTCTCCATCCATTCAGAACCATAGCTCACAACCTCCATCACTGGATTTACCTTTTCCCCACTTAGCCCAAGGATACAGCTGATTCATAGCAAAAGTATTGATTCTTAGTGTAGTGCCTGGCACTACAAGAAACACTGTTTCTTGACAATCTGACTAATCCAAGAGCATAATAATAGGAGCAGCTAGGTTGCAAAGTGAGTAGAGCACCAGCCCTGGAGTCAGAAGGACCTGAATTCAAATCTGGATTCAGACACTTAACACAAAAACTAGCTATGTAACCTTGGGCAAGTCACTTAACCCCTGTCGCCCTACCTCCCTTCCCCTTCCAAAAAAGAGAATGGTAATAAACAAAGGAATAAAACATCTCCACCCATAACCTTGGGCACACCCTTCCACCACTACGTATACCATTTGTGGGCAGAATAGGCATGCATGGTGATTATACATAAAGGGCATACTTGAGGGAGATCAAATGGACAGAGCTCATGTTTTGAGGGGCCTCAATATGCAGGATCAGTGATCTCTTGGGATATATTCTTGCCATCTTCATTGGGAGTCCTGTCCTCTGGATAGGGTGTCTCTGCTAGGTTATGTTGCTCCACTAGTCTCATGGTGATTGCTGGGTATATGGTCTCAACTAAACTCTGCTGCATTGTTCTCCTCCAGGTGATCTCATAGTGGCTGCTGGATGTAGGATCTTTTTCTGGGTATTCTTCTTTGTTTGCCTAGGTCAGAGTTTTCTCATCTGGGTCACCTGTTGTTCATCCCAGAATCAGTCTTCTGGAGTCTAGTGCAGCTTCTCCTTATGTACAGATCTGACCATGTGATTCTCCTGCCCCGCCAAGTCTGGATGACTCACACTGCTCTAGGACAGCAGTTCTCAACCTGTGGGTTGCAACCCCTTTGAGGGTCAAACGACCCGGTCACAGGAGTCGCTTAAGACCATCGGAAAACAAATATTTCTGATGGTCTTAGGAACTGAGACACCAGTACTCTATCTCCAGGAGGGTCTGCCCACATGCAGATACGCCCACATACGAGTATTAGATCGTAGCATTAGGAAGGTTGTGAACCACTGGTCTAGGGGCTTGAAAACCTTTTAATAATAAAGAAAGACAGTATGGCTGCTCTTTGGTTATAGCTACCTGCACCCACTCAGGTAAGTAGCTGTTATATTTCTACCATGTGCCTATCACTGTGCTAAGCAGTGGAGCATGAATACAAAGAATGACACAATCCCTACACAAAATGAGCTTACAATCCAATGGGTAAGACAAGTACATGGACAATAAATACAGCATATGAAGTTAATACACATTTATAACCATACCCAAAGTAGTTAGGTATAAAGTCATTTGGGAGAGAGGGTCATGAGAGGTTGGGGAGAACCAGAAGAGGCTTCATGAAAAAGATGGTACCTGAATTATATCTTAAAAGAAAAGAGGGATTCTGCAAGATAGAGGTAAGGAGGGAGTCTATTCCAGGCATGGGGGGGTGAGGGGTCACAGCTTGTGCAAAGGCCCTGAGGTGGGAGATAGAGTGTCAGAAGTGAGGAAAATTCAGGACAGTTTGGCAGGATTTCAGGGTGGGAGGGGGAATTATACCCAGTGAATCTGGAAAGATAAGAAGGGTCAAGGTTAGATAGGGCTTTAAAAGCTAAAAAGAAGTCATTGTAGTTTATCCTGTAGGATATAGAAACTCACTAGAGTTTATTGAATAGAGGAATCATATCTGTGATTAAGGAAAATTCCTATGGCAGTTGCCCTTAGGATAGCGTGGAGTAGTAGGAGACCTGAGGTAGTTGTCATCAAACTTTTGCTAAGTACTTACTATAGGCAATACCTGTCCTCAAGGAGCTTATAGGTTGTGGTTGTTGTTTGCCCTACTTTCTCAAAGAGGACCATGACATCAGAAAGTTGATGCTATGACTCACAAGTGAATTGGATTTTTGTGAGGCAGGGCTGTGCAAAGTTACCAGCCTCACTTTCTCCTCCAGAGCCATCTGGGTCCAGTGACCAGATATAGATGAGGACAGCTGGAGAAGGCCCCAGATTTCAAGGAACTTACATTCTAATGGTGAAAAACAAACTTGAATAGGGGAGGGGAGGTACCTGCATTGGGCCATGGTGGGTGGTAACGTCTGGAAAATGAAGGATGGCTGGGCTGATATGAACCCTTCTTCAAAATGGGAATTCTATGAGGAATTTACCAATAGAAGAAATAATTCTCAGGGACAGAGGGAAGAAGCATGGTGCAAAGTCTCCAGGAAGGAAGATTAATTAGGAAGCTGTTACAACAACCTAACTATTAAGATTCTGAGGGCCTGAACTAAAATTTTAGCTGTGTGACTAGAGAGAAGGGTGTCAGATTGAAGAGGTGTTGTGGATATAATAATACCAGGATTTGGCCATTGATTAGATATGTGGGGTGAGGGAAGTTCCCTGGATAATGACAACATTACTAACCTGAGGCACTAGATGGATAGTAGTACCTGAGGCTACCTAGAGAGAGTCTAGAGGGAGAAGAAAGGAGAACCAAAGACAGAACCATGGGTAACACCTACAGGTAGAAGGCATGATGTGGATTATGAGCCAACAGAAGAGACCTAGGAGTGGTAATACAGGTAGGAGATGAACCAGATGAGAGGAATATAATGAAAACTTATAGCAGAGAGAGTATGTAGGAAGAAAGGGTGGACATCAATGACAACTGCAGCATATAGGTAGAGAAGAATAAGAAGTGAGTAAAGACTATGAGATATGGAATTTAAAAGATTCTCAGCAACTTGGAGAGAGGTTGAAGTTGAGTAATGATGTTGGAAGCCAGTTTACAAAAGGTTGAGGTATGAGTGAGAGGAGAGTAAGCGGACACATTGAGTGATTTTGTTTGAGGAATTTTGCTAGAGAGGATGGTAGTATCTAATGATTTTTTAAATAATAATAATTATTTTTCTCAATTTTCTTGTTTACATCATTCCTCTCCATGAGATTTTGAGTTACAAATTTTCTCCCTGTCTTTCCCTTACCTCCAACCCCAAAACACCAATCCTACTGTAAAACCCCTCCCCCAATCTACTCTCTTTTGTGCCCTCCTCCAACGCCACTCTAACTTTCTGGTAGGGCAGGGAGGGTCTCCCTACCCCAGTCCCTGTATATCTTAATTCCCAGTTGAATGTAGTTAATAATAATTATAATAATTATATATATATATGTGTGTGTGTGTGCGTGTGTGTGTGTGTTTTGTTTTGTTTTTTAACATTTGATTGTAGAACTTTAAATTCTAGATTCTTTCAGTTCCTCCCTTGTCACCCACCCTCACTGGATGGACAAGCAATTCAATACAGGCTGTACATGTGGTGAATTTTTTTAAATGGGCAAATTTGGGAATGATTTGAGGTGCCAGGCATTTGATATGCAGTATGCTCACAGACTAAATTTAAGATTTGTTGTTTAATATTAAACAAGAATATCTATCTAAGAGAGGTAACAGAGGTCCTCTGTCCCAGGTAACCCTCTTACTTAGGGTTAGAATGTTTTAGGGTCCTCTCTGCATTAGCATGCAAATGAATTGAAGCCAAAACAAAAGGTAATTTGAGGAGACAAGGTCATTTTTCTCTATTACCCTACGCTATATTCCTGCCTTCTTCACATATACTTGTAAAAATTCAAAGCTTTCCCCTTTGACCCAGTAATACCACTCTTGGGGTTGTATCCCAAAGTGATCATATAAGTGAGAAAAGGACCCATATGTAGAAAAATATTTATTTCAGCTCTCTTTGTGGTGGCAAAAAACTGGAAACTTAGGGGATGCCCATCAATTGGGGAATAGTTGAACAAGTTGTGGTTTATGAATGTAATGGAATACTATTGTGCTATAAGAAATGGGAAGGAGATGGATTTCATATTTACCTGGAGAGGCTTATACAAATTGATGCTAAGTGAGACGAGAAGAACCAGGAAAAATTTGTACACAGTAACAGATACATCATATGTATGATGAGCAACTTTGAAAAACTGGACTCTTCTCAGCAATGCACAGTTAAAAGACAGTTCTACAAGTCTCAGAATGGAAGGAGATGTCTACACTCAAAGAAAGATCTAGAAAGAACAGAGTTTAAATGGAGACTAAAGTAATACATGCTATCATTCTTTTCTGTGTTTGGTTTTGTTTCTTTTTCCCCATTGTTCACTTTATTGGTTACACCACTTCTATACAACCAGACTATTGTACAATGTGAAAGAGTTTGCAGATCCTATACTTGATTGCATGGGGCCGTGGAGGGGGCGGGGTGGGAAGGGGAGAAAATCTGAAACTCAAGTTATTCTGGAACTGAATCTTGTAAACTAAAAGTAAACAAACAAGTAAAAAAATCTTTAAAAAAAATTCAAAGCTTTTGTGCTGTATTTTTGTCAACAGAAACCTGAAATCCTTTTTGTCTACTTATACTGAATTCAGTCTACTTGGATCCTACAAATAAGAGCTAGAAAGATGTGATATTAGCATGGCAAGTGTGTACAGCTTTGTCTAATTTCTCTATAACAGGACAATTGCTGAGGAAGAAGACTGTGTGTGTAGTTCTTGATATTTATAATAGTGTTTCGGAAGTTATCCATTTGTCAAGGTAATTTTGTTAGCTATTGTCTTTCTGGGAGCTTAAGTTTCTAACTTATGGAGGTTGGGAGGAGCCAAGATGGCGGCATAGAAGCAGCAAGTATCAGCAGCTCTGGCACGGCCACCTTAAATTCACATAAAACAACAAATTTTATGGCTCCAAAATCCACGGAACTGCAGAAAACACGTCTCCTGCTGAAGGCAGTTCAGCATGAGGGACCCATCACAGCAGGTTTGGAGCCAAGACCAGCCTAGCCCCCAAAACCGAGGCCTGACCCCAGGGTAGTGGGGAGAAGCAGCAGCGGCAGCCAGAGCCATTCTAGCGCTAAAGGCTGAAAAGCGAATCTGAATGAATTCAAGAGCGACAGAACCCAGGGACAGATTGAGCAAGGCGGATTCCCAGCCCAGGAAAGCGCCTACTTAGGTTGGGGTAAGAAGAACTCTGAGCTCAAGGAAGCTGTGCAGCGTGGAGCAGAGAGCAGAGAAGAGCGAATTGAGAGGAAAAGCTCCAGCCAGACATCCAGCAGACTCACCCAGGCTGAGAGGTTTCCAGGCAGCTCACCAGAGGACAGAGGAGCATCAAATTGGGTAGGAAAAAACTCGGGTGCCATAGCAGGATCAGCTGATTCTGTGGGGACAATCTGGATGTTTAAACTTATACACCCATACTGCCAGAAGCCACAATGGAGGAATAAAGTTTAGTGGCTCCTCTAAATCCCTCCCAGACCAAGAAAAGTCCAGAATTAAATGTTCTAATTAGAGTGGAGGCTTGAATCAGGGGAAGCAGCCCCAGGCTGGGGCAGGGTTGAGGGCAGGGAACAGACAGTACTGAATCTAAGCCCACTAGGGTGGAGCCAACAAACCCTACCAAGAAAAGCCAATTTAGCACCACTTGCCCAATCAGCAAACAATAGCTCTGCCTCAGGCCTTCAGCTGTAGCCTGCTCTGAACCTGCTTGAGCCATAGCTCAGGGACACAGACTCTGAAACCCAAAGGAGCTAGACCACCT
>CM053602.1:45643291-45670486 GCA_028646575.1 Pseudocheirus occidentalis
TGTTCACTCCATTGACTATAACACCTATTCAATCAGACTAGTATACAATGTGAAGGAGTTTGCAGATCCTATACATGATTGTATGCCACCATGGCAGGGATGGAGGGTGGGGAGGAAGTGGAGAAAAATGTGAAACTCAAGTGATTCTGAAACTGAATCTTGTAACCTAAGAGTAAACAAATGTCAATAAAATTAAAAAAAAAAGTTTCTAACTTATGATTTGTGGGTGGAACTGGTATGTTATTTTTCACACTTTTTTGTTATTTCCTTTGGAAGCAATTGTTTAAGACCAGTTGTTTAGGGGACAGAAACACATCTCTGCTTCCAGATATCTTCCTCTCTTTCTTTTTTGATCATTTTCTCTCTGGGGATATTTTAAAATGAACCCACAATATTTTCCACAGTGGGTTATGGGAAGGATCATGGCTACCAACTTGTTCTGAAATTGTTTTTTTGCCAGCCTTGTCAATTCCTCATCTTCATAACCTCTTTGAACCTTAATCTTCTTATTTGCAAAATGGGTACGTGATAGTTATAGGACTTAACGCATAGGAATTTTGCAATCACAACAACAGCCAGTGTAGTATGGTTGTGCTTCAGTCTTTTTCACTTGTTTCTGTCTCTTCATGAACATATTTGAGGTCTTCTTGGCAAAGATGGTAGAGCGATTTGCCATTTCTTTTTTCAGTTCATTTTACAGATGAGGAAGCTGAGGCAAGCAGGATTAAGTAACTTGCCCAGGGCCACACTGCTAACAAGTATCTGAGGCGGAATTTGAATTCAGGTCTTCCTGACTCCAAGCCCAGCGCTGTATCCACTGTGCCATGTAGCTGCCTCTAGTAGTATGGTAGTGGTAGGAATAGTAATAATAGTTAACATTTAGCTAGCACTTGCTATGTATAAGGCACCATTACTAAACACTTTACAATTATCTCATTTGATCCTGACAATAATCCTGCAAGGTAGGTGCTGTTCTTGTCTTTATTTTACAAATGAGGAAACTGAGGTAGGGTTAAGTTACTTGCCCAGGGTCATGCAGCTACTAAGTATTTATTGTCATAGTTAAAGGAGGTCTTCCTGACTGCTATACCAGCAGATGTCAACAATAATACTTTATATTTTAGACATTTATACGTTAGAGCTCTCATAGCACCTTATAAATGTGATTGTCCCAAGAACCCTGGGAGTAGATGTTGTTATTATCCCCATTTTACTGTTGAAGAAATTGAGGAAGAGAGATGTTTCGTGATTTACCAGGGCTCACATGGGTAGCTAGTGTCTGAGGCTGGATTTTATCTTACAGCTTTCCTGATTTCTAGTCTGGCACTGTGTCCCGTGAGCCCAGTTTCGAGCAGTAAATGAATATCTCTCCTGAAGTCTTGAAATGATTAGAATGCCAGATAGCACTGATTTCATTGATTCCCTGGTTCACAGAAGGGCTCTCAGATGCAGATTGAGGGAGAATGCTTAGTTTTCCTTTCTTTAATTTTTTTTTTTGCTTTTTGGAGGGAAGTTGGGGTTAAGTGACTTGCCCAAGGTCACACGGCTAGTTAAGTATTAAGTGTCTGAGGTCAGATTTGCACTCAGGTCTTCCTGATTCCAGGGCCGGTGCTCTATTCACTGTGTCACCTATTTCTCCTTTCTATTCAAATTTGATTTAATTTGAAAATTGATATCTTTATTATTGAGCAAACATACTGTCAGGAGAACTTCTTTTCCAAAGCAATAGTGACTTTGAGTTCATTTTGCCAGTCCAGGTACTAACTAAGTTTCTCCATGACACAGTGGAAAGACTTTTGGGTGAAGAGACAAGGGAGCTGGGATCACATCCCAGCTCTGTGACTTGATACCTGTGTGACATTGGACAAGTAACTTTCCCTCCCTGGGTCTCTAAGTCCCTCTCTGTAAAATGAGGGGGTTGGACCAGATGACTTTATAAATTCCATTCCAGCTCTGGATCTAAGATCCCATATGGGATACTGGGCAAGTCACTCTGCCTCCCTGGGCCTTCATGTCCCCATCTGTAAAATGAGTGGGTTGAACTAGATGGTTTCTAGGGTTCCATTCCCTGTGTGACCTCAGTCAAGTCTTTTAATCTCTCTAGGCCTCAGTTTCCTCATCTACAAAATGGCAGGGGTGGGCAGGGGAAAGTGAGGATTGGACTAGATTACCTCTAAGGCCCCCTTCAGTTCTAAGTCTTTGATCCAATGATTCCCCATCAGTAAGCCCACCAAAACACCATATTGGATTGTAGCATGCTTGTGACCTAGGCCAAACTCCAAATTGCTGTTAAAAGCCCATGGGATTAATGTTGGAAATTGTTCCAGCTTGATTTTGTTGTTGCTGTTGTTAGTTCAGCAATATTACTAAATGGCTCGTGTTACCTCTTTCTGGCTGTGAGGGTAGTAAACTTTATTTGATTTCTTGACACATGCAAGAGCCATTCATGTCATAACATGGGGCTTATTAGATTGTTACTTCATACGGAAATAAAACAAAGACATTGAAGAGGGACTGGGGCAAGAATGTCACAAGATATTTATTGTCATAAAACTCTTGTTGAGCAGCGCGTAAGCTTTTTCCTTTCCTGGCCCTGCTTCTCTTCTTTTCTCATTACTACTTTAAAAAAATCTTTTGTTCTTTTACCACCTTCATTTACAAATATATCACCCTCCCCCCCTACTGAGAGCCATCCTGTGTATCCATCATGCCAACTACATATTTGACTGTGTATTTGATGATCAAGCCTCATAAACCCCCACCTCTGAAAGGAACAGAGATTTGCCACAGTGCTCATTCATGTTCACATGTCTCTGAAATATCTCTCATGTCACTGGGCAAGTAGAAGCGATTTTTTTTCTCTCTTAGGATCCTTGCTGGGTCTTCAAATAAAAGGAATGTAGATGGCCAAGGATGCCTCAGGGTGTGCTTAGGTTTCATTCTTATACTCTGGAAATCTTGCTGTCTTAAAGGGAAGGGTTGAGTTCAGGCTTACTCAGGGTGTGTGGTTGGGTAAAGTCCATACCTTTATATTTACACTATGACTTTAGGAACACCCTATATTCAGCTTTCGACAAGCCCATAATAGCTCCCTGCCTTTCTCCGACCTCATAATAATAACAATAATAACCATCATTTACAGAGCACTTTAAGCTTTAGAAAGGATATGCAGATGCCTTGGCATTACAGTTAATCCTCTCCACAGTTGTGGAAGGGGAGCACTTGTACTTGTTTTTCCTGGGTATCTCTCTTTTGTTTGTTGTCAAGCAAATGGTTTTCATACTGCCATGAGTTCTCTAGGGTACTTGATTCTAAAGAATCCAAAGAGGCTTCCCTTAATGTGCCTTATCTCACATTTAATATGTGAGAATATAAAATGAGTTTTTCTGAATTGGTTCAAAACAACCCCCTACACACATCTACTATATAGCTGTAAAAATAATCTTATAATAGGCAGGAGAATTGGGTATAGTGATTTCTACTGTCCTCCTTATTGTATGACCTTGGATAAGTCCTTTTCCTTCCAGAGCCTCAATTTCCTCATTTCCTCCACTTTTTTGGCTACCCCAAAAAAAGCTATTAAAAAAAATCTGTGCTTACTTTAGGCCCTTTTCCTCTTTATTTGATTTCTTTGGGGGCATGAGCCTAGTAGCCCTTATGCATTGTTTCAAAAATTATGATGAAAATGAAAGAATCCCATAGGCAATAGGAAAATGCATCCAAACCTATTCGTTCAATGCCCTCCCATCTTTCTCCTGTTTGTCTTTACTGAGAATTTTTATTGCTAGTTTTGTATTCACAATAGAAGGTTTAGCCGCAAGGGGGTGCTACTTGTATGGTTCTAATCCAGGACCCTATACTTGACCCTTTTCAATCATGAGGTCCCAGGAGGTGGCAGTCCTTCACTCCCCCTGGTGATTTTTTGTTCTATCCAATACCAGACACTGCTGCTGCATGGAAATTCCATGCTCTCTTTTTATCCTAGGGCTGGCAAACTTTTTATCCCCTCTTCTTCAGTGGATGGCACCATTCCTATCAGTCTAAGGATGTGGTCTCTAGCTTTATTCAATCAGTCTCTTGGCTTAATCCTTACTCCCCATGGAAATTTTGCTGTCTTTGCTTCATGCTGACCTCTAGTGAGCCCCAGTCATGTCAGCTTGGCATGGTGAAGTTGACCACACAAGCTTGGTTTAAGTGCATACATTATTCATTACTATATAGTGAACAGGAATAAATTGGAATACATAAAGTATACATACGCTCGTAGCTTCTCCCAGACCTAGGTTGCTCCTTACAAATCTGTAGGCAAACCCCAATCCTAAGAGATCCCAGGCACAATTCATTCAGTGCTTAGACTCAGCTGCTGGAACCAGGAATGAACAGGTCTCCCATCTGCATTTTCTGCTCAGTCTCCTGAAGGGTCAAAAGCCAATCACTTGGAGACCAAGGTCTGTTAGGTTAATCTCTGTATCTGGCTCAAGGGCAGCCACTGGCAATCAAGAATTAAATGAATCCTTCTGTAGCTAACCTTTTGCATCATCTCTGCCCCTTGCCTGTCCTGCCTCTGTTCTCATGAGCTACCTTCTGGCTTGGAGGTGTAGCCCTGCTATAACAATTTTATTACAGAAAAACTCCAGCAGGTCCATTTCCTTCCAGTACTATCTTCTTTTTTTGCCTCCTCCTCCTCCAAAAATTCACTTTCTGGCCATTTAAAAAGCTACAGGTACAGGTAGTTGGTGTGATTCTTCCTGCCGCCTGTGAGAGCAAAAGTAGGAATAGACTCAGGCTGGAGACTTTCAAGATATATAGAGAGCGTCAATTTAATATTATTGATATTTTGAGTATTAGTCCATTTTATTCCCTAGCTAATTCTGGACCTAGATAGCACCTGGATAGGGGAGCCAAAGGTAAGAAGGGTTGAATTATATGTGCTGCCAGAGTGTAGACTTAATCATAGGTGACAAGTGCGGGTGCTCTCTGCATCTGTAGGCTGAGCCCCTTCTGAGGGCCAGTGAGGATTCTGTAGCCTTTTGCAAGGCTATCCTACCTGTACATTTGGCAGAGAGGATGTGAGATGGCTACTGAGCTGGTGGTACTGGGCATTCCAGATGTTGCACCCCCTTGCTTGACAACTAACACAGTGACTTGCTGCTCTTCTTTATGCCAAAGGAAGGCAACAGTAGCAATGAGCCAACTTAAACTGCTTACACTCCAAAGTATGACTACATTAATACAGCAAGGATCACATACAGCATACACACAATCATCACAGATATAGCTCTTATTACAAATATATGATGCTCTTCGTTAAGCATCTTTAATGTTCTCTGTTGCCCCCTTTGTATAATGCTTTATTTCCTCTTCCTATATTACTTGGGAGCTACATATTCCTTCTCACCTCCTGTGCCCCCATAGGCATGGGGAACATCCCTAATTTCTTCTCCATCCCTGGAAGGTTAGGAGGAATACATACCATCCTTCTTGTATTGATGGGAAAACTTAAGGACTATGAAGCACCTTGCTTAAGGTTACCTAGACCATGGCAAAACTCACATGACTTGAAATTAAGTTTCCTGATTTGTAGTTCAAAACTCCTATGAGATGTCTTTTGCTTTGTATAGTAAATGTGTTCCTGAAAGATACTGGATTCGTAGGATTTTAAATTCATTCCCTAAATGGATTTTTTAAAAAATATTTTTGAATACTTATTGTTTGTAAAACACAGCACTGTAGGTGATTCCTACAGTTTCATTTTAATTCCTATAGTTTCATTGTAGTGATGAAGAAACTGTAGGTGGGAGAGGGAAATTGCAGTGCCTAGGTTTACACAGTGATGGCACTGGAACCAGTACTCCGTGTGTGTAAACTGAATTTTTGCAAGTCAGATAACACTGGTTAAAGGAGCCCCTACTGTAGCAAATGCTTTTGTAAAGTGAAAAAAATATCCCATTGCAATAAGAATAATCACTCCCTAATTTATGTTTTCTACATTGGAAGTATGTGTTGGATTTCCTTCTGGCACTTTTTAAAACTTTCAGAGAAATTTTAGTTTCATAAATCTCTTCTTGTGATGAAGGGGAAATGAAAAAAGCGAGTCAGTTCAGGAGAATATCCTTGCCTCTTCACTCAAGCTTAAATGGAAGTGTGTTTGGGGTAGTATGATCTCCATATTGAGAATATGGGTCATGCAGCGCAGAGCAGGTAGGTGAGGTGTGAGTGAACAGATGGCACTGGTGCTGCCTCCTGGGAGAAAGAGAAAGGTGTGCTGATGATAGCCTTCAAAGACACTGACGTTTCAGACTTAGTAATCAGTCTGTAAGCATTTATTTAGAACTTACTGCTTGCATAGTGCTTGCCACATAGTGATTAATAAATGTCTGATGATTGATCTACCCTGGCTGGGCACTGAAGACACAAAGCCAAAAGTGTATCACCTTCTGACCTTAAGGATCTTACAGCTTCATAGAAAAAACACCTAACAGTATACAGAGGATATATGCAAAAGGTTACCTGTCATGGTCATTGGGTAAAACAAGCTTACTTCCTCATTCCAGGCTTATGCCATAGAATCTTAGAATTGAAAGGTGTCAGGGGTCAGCTTCTCTAAACTCCCATGCCATATGAGAACACACTCTAAGACATCTCTAGCTGGTATACCTTTTTTTTTTTTTACAAGAATGTACCAATGGAGGGGGGGGAGGCTAGGTGGCACAGGGAATAGAGCACCAGCCCTGGAGTCAGGAGGACCTGAGTTCAAATGTGGCTTCAGACATTTAATACTTACTAGCTGTGTGGCCTTGGGCAAGCCACTTAACCCCAATTGCCCCGCCCTCCCCCATCCAAAAAGATAATAATAATGATAATGGTAATAATAATAATAATAATAATATACCAATGGGACAGGATAGTATAATGGGGGAAAGTGCTCTGGTAGATGGGATGACTGATCCCTCTACATATGAATGAATGAATGAATTAATTAATTAATTAATGATTTGCTAATGCCTCTCTGTGCCAAACGCACTGCTAAGCACTGAGTTTGCTGACAGAAAAGGAAGACAGTTACTGCTCTCAAGCTCATGTTGGTATAGATATGGAAGGATTCAGGAAATTGGGGAAATTTTATCAGTATGTGTTTTTTTAAAATATACTTTTATTGATTGACTCAACTGCTCTGCATATGAGAACATGCAAGTGCATTTGCTAGGTAGCATTTCTTCTTTAAAATATCATTGGCAGGATATATGCCTCTCGGAGATCCCTTATTTGAATAAGAAGGTAGTGCTAGAAATGAAGTACATGTTTTTTTTTTCTTTCTGGATGTAGGAAGTGTACTCACCTACCTAGCATCTGGGTTGATGCTAGAGTCCACCTGTGTGTCAAGAACACACATGTTCACAGTTCCTACAAATCTCATTAATATGGTGATCTGCAATACTGCCATAGCATGAATTTGAAATGTGTCTATGGGAACAGTCACAAAAATTGAGTGATGGCTCCTTGGATACTATTGCAGCTGATCATATTTATAATGTACAATAATGATAATAATTATTATACAGACATACACACACCACCTAGGACACTCACAGATGTTTACTGGATAAGATATTTTTAAGTATTTTCATGCTTGTGTTGACTGTGTAGACTTGTCATAGCTAATGGGGAAACGCGAGCATTACTCTCATTATTTGGCATGTTTCTGGGAAACATGGGAAAGGAGTTGATGGAGCCATTCTGCACTAGACATTAATGTGACACAGCTTTCTTGATTGTCATTGAGTGTCTTCCTGAATACTGGTGTAATGGGACAAGTGCAAAAAGAATGAAGTATTTAAAAAAACCCAAGTGTGACCTCAGAGGGCTGAACAAGAACCTGGCAGTCTGATGCTCATTACTTGAATGTCAAAACTAGCAGTTGGGATTGAAAGGAAGAATGGAAGGAATAGTGCTGGTGGCAGAAAGGGGGTGTTGTGGGAGGTTCATACCAAGAAATTGAGGCATGCTATGGTGTTGCTGAGTCTGGGAGCTCTGGGTAGTCTGTCTCCCCACTCAATACTGCCAGCAGGGTTGGGTCAAAGTGAAGGGGATACAATGGAATATTTGTTTTGAATGAGCTGAAATAATTTTACTTCAGCCCACTTTCTGTCAGTGTGAACTTGGACAAGTTACTTTCTCTCCCTAGGCATTAGGTACTGAACTACATGGTCTCTGAAGCCCCTTTCAGCTCAAAGTCTCTGATCTCATTGTGAGATTGACCAAGTTACTATCCCCCCTGGGCTTCAGTGTAAAGTGAGGCCATTGACCTAGTTGGCCTCTGAGGCTAGTTGTGAGATGTGATGGTCACCATTTCTAAAATGAAAGTTTGTGACCTTAGACAACTCACTTCACCTCTATGGGTCTCAGTTTCTCCCTCTTGTAAATAGGTAATTGAACTAGATGACCTGAGAACTTTCAGGTCTAGATTCTCTGCTTCTACCCTATCCCTCCAATTAAAAAAGAAAAGGTAGAAAAAGGAAATATGTTCAAGGGACTGAGCACTGGATGTTTCCATTCTGTTCTCTCAAGTTCTCTGAAAGTTATTCCTAAAATAAAGTAGAGAAATGATAAGACCTCCCTGTCTGCATAGGCCCATGTTATTGACTGGCATCCACTTTGAGTGGGCCACCCATTTCAGTGGTCAGTGGCAGGTGGTTATTTTATTTTATTTTAAATATTAAATTGATTTGTTTAATTATTTTCAAAAGTTTACAAAATTCAGTTCCATGATCCCTTGAGTTTCAAATTTTCTTCCTTCCCTCTCCCCCCACCCATCCATGGGGGCATGCAATCAAGTATAGGATCTACAAATACTTTCACATTGGGCATTGGTCTGGTTGTACAGAAGGGTTGTAACCGATGGAGTGAACAATGGGAAAAAGAAAGGAAACCTAATGTGGAAAAGAGTGATAGCATGTAGATTGCTTCAGTCTCCATTTATATTCTGTTCTTTCTAGATCTTTCTCTGAATGTAGATATCTCCTTCCATCTTGAGACTTGTAGAATGGCCTTATGACTGTGCGTTGCTGAGAAAAGTCCAGTTTATCATAGTTGGTCTTCACACATATGATGTGTCTGTGATTGTGTACAAATTTTTCCTGGTTCTGCTCTTTTCACTTAGCATCAGTTTATATAAGCCTCTCCAGGTAAATATGAAGTTCATCTGCTTCCCATTTTTTATGGCACAATAGTATTCCATTACATTCATACACCACAACTTGTTTAGCCATTCCCCAATTGATGGGCATCCCCTAAATTTCCAGTTTTTCCACCACAAAGACAGCTGCAGTAAAATATTTTTGTGCATATGGTTCTTCCTCCCACTTCTTTGGGATACAACCCTAGGAGTGGCATTACTGGGTCAAAGGGTATGCAATTATTTATAGCCCTTTGGGCATAGTTCCAGATTGCTCTCCAGAATGGTTGTATCAGTTCACAGCTCCACCAACAATGCATTAGTGTTCCAATTTTTCCATATCCTCTCCAGCATTTGTCATTTTCCTGTTTTGTCATCTTAGCCAATCTGACTGGTGAGATGTGGTAGCAGGTGGTTATTTTAACAAACATTTATTAAGCACCTATTAGCCATGACATCCCACAGGGTTTTATGGTTTTATGTATATTAAACATGTATGTGCACGTACATGTGCAAGCATAACCACTTTGCACCTCACAGTGAGGGCAGTTTCCTGTGTTTTGTAGTGATCCTCTTAATACTGGACTTTTCCTCTTGACCTTGGTGTTCCCATCAAGCAGCTTCCTCATTCTGCCCCTTCCCTCTCCACCTTGTTTACAAAGTGAGCTACTAATGGGAGGGTGTGTGTGTGTGTGTGTGTGTGTGTGTGTGTGTGTGAGAGAGAGAGAGAGAGAGAGAGAGAGAGAGAGAGAGAGAGAGAGAGAGGTCAAGTCTAGATCTCTTGAGTTACGTTTGTGTAGCCATCAATCACGTTGCATGTTTTCATTGTGCTATAGTAGAAGCTTCCCAAGTTGGTTAGGCACTGGAAGGGGTTGATCTAGAAGGAAAGATTAAGGAACTAAGTCTATATAACTTGGCTTGGGGGAAGCCTAATGATTTGTAAATATCCAAAACTGTGTAAACATTAGCAAGAAAAATAATTATTTAACCTGATACAAGGCGCAAGGGGATGTATCTAAGAATAACGATGTTAAACTTACGAATACTCGATTAGAGGCAAATAGAAATATCAGAATGAGACACTCAACAGATGGGATAGTCTTGTGGGAGTTATGGAAGCCATTTCTGCCCGTGGAAGGCTATCTCAGATGGAACAAATGGCTAGGAACTGTGACCAGTGATAGGATCCATTCATTTACCATTCTGTGTAGAGCCATGATAGTAACTCTTTTAATGCCTCAGGAAGCCAAGATTAGCATGGGAATAGGGTGGTGTTAACTCTCCAGCAACCTCAGTTTCTGAGTACTGTTAGCATACTGAGATTCTTAGGTCTTCCCCCCCTCCCCTCTATTGAACAAGGTATATTGTTCATTTGAAAAAATGAACAGTCACTAATTATCAAGAAGGTGAAGAAAATGGTTGTTGCTGAGGTGGAAATATTGGAGAAGTGACCATTCCATCATAGAATTTAAATTTAAATTGAGGAGTGGAAAGATGGCACTGATCCAGTATGTAGCCTAGATTTGAGAAGAGCAGATTTCAAAGGGTTCAGAGAAAGAAAAGGTAGGTCCTGAAGGACTCAAATCCCAGAGGGGCAAGTTAGCCCACAAAGGATGAGCTATCCAGAATGAAATTCCAAAATCACACAAAGATTCCATTCTGATGAATAAGAAAACATGGAGATGTCTACAGAGACCAATGTGGACACACAGGGAACTCACTCATCCAGTTCGATTTTTAAGACATGTAAAGAGATGGTAGCACCAAAGATGAATGTAAAAATATGGCAAGGTCTTGTGAGAGTAATCAAGCATGCTAACATTCAGAATAAGGTAAACCTGTCAGTAAAAACTAAGGACAAGAGAAAAGCTGGGTTTGTAGTTTTTTGTTATTCCTGTTGTTGTTTTTTAGTTCTATTAGTTAGAAGAATAGGACCACTCCTCCCAGAAGCTGCAACAGTGATAACTGAACAGGGAAAGGGCAGGGATGTTCAGGTCTTTCTTTTACTTCTGTTTTCTTTGCCAGGGAAGATGATCTCAGGACTGAACTCTAGTGAATGCCTTATGGTTTTTCTATCTGTTATTGGCTCCTATCAATCATTCATGTATTCTGTATTTCCTGTGAGGTGAAATAAAGCCTGACTCCCATGTTATTACCTATATTGTTACCTTAAGTAATTCTCTAGTAGAAGGGGACTTCTTTTCCTCAGATTTGAGGCAACTGAGACGTGAGCTGTGCCTAAACTCTAGTGGAACATTTCCTTTTTCAACTACAGGTTGGGCAGAATAAGCCAAAGAGAGAAAATAAAATCAGATGCCCAGATCAGACCTGGTCTATGAGAGTCCAGAGGCTCTGATGGTCTGTGAGCTGTGGATGCTATTATTAAAGGAACCATGAGTAAATATTTAGAAAAGTAAGATGTAATTGATCACCAAATGTCAAAAAGGTTTTAATAAGAAAAGGTCACACCAAAATAACTTTATTTCTTTTTTTGACAGGGTTGGGACATTGGAGATCAATAGAATGCTGAAAATAATAGTCTATTTAGATCTTAGCAAGCATTGGATAACTTATCAGGCAGGCAATAAGTACCTACTCCGTGATATCTTTTTTTTTCTTTTGAAAAGATGGGGAAAATGCAAGCTAGAGTGCAATAAAGTTGAATTCTCTCAGAACTGGTTGAATTCTTGTGCTAAAAATGCCATCATTAATGTCTTGGTGGCTCTTAGGAAGGCAGTCCCCAATGAATATGACTTGGAAAAAAGCACAGATGGCATTTATATTGACTTTGTAGGTGCCACTAAGTGGGAAGGGCTAGGTAACGCACTGGGTGCCAAGGCTAGAACTTTGGGATGAATTCAGAAAGATGACATTTATTAGTGATAAAGTTAGAGAGTCATAGAATCTGAGAGTTGAGACTTCAGCAGCCATCTGACCCAAACCAAACTGAAAGGGATACAGACCCACTATGAGATCTCAGACAAGGGTTGTGACATAGCCATTTCCACTATGAGGCAGCTCAAGTTCTCATAAAGTTTCTCTTGACCTCCAGACTAAATTGACCCCTTGATCTCTTCTACCCAGTACTCCTGGTTCTGACTCTTGGGCCAACAGAAGATAGCCTTCCTTTCCATAGCAGCCCTTTAAATACTTGAAGGCAGCATGCCTCATCATTTCTATCAGTATCAAAGAACAAGATGAGTGAGACATAGATAGCAATTTGTATGAGAAAGATCTGGGGCTTTTGGTTATCTGTAGGAACTATAAGTCAACGTTATGACAAGGCAAATAACTTTAGGGCATCATTAGGTTTCTTTAAGAAAGGGATGCTGTCAAGGACTTTGGAGGTGATAGCCTTGTTGTACTCTGGTTTGGTCATTCTGTAGCTGCCATATTGTGTTCATTTCAGAGTGTCACCTTTTAGGAAGGGCACTTATCAACTAGAGTGTCCAGAAGAGAGCAACCTGGCTTAGAGGGGCATGCATCCATTAGTCAATCAAGAAATATTTATTAAGTGCCTGCTACCTGCTAGGCCCTGAGGCTGCAAAAACCAACATAAAATAAGTATATATAAAACATATCCAGTAAATTGTTGGGGATTAATGGCTGTGGGAAGGTGGGAATTAAGGAAAAGATTCATGTAGAAGTTGTTACTAGGGCAGTTCTTTGAAGGAAATAGCTTCTAATAAGCAGAGGTAGGGCGGATGTGCATTCTGTGCATGGGGGACAGTTAAGTGCAAAGGTGTGGAAACTGGGGATAGAGTTCATTTGTGAAAAATAGCAGAAAAGGCAATTTTGACGTGACTATAAAGTATATGAAGGGAATAGTGTATAGAAAAGTTGGAAAGGTAGTTTGGAGCTAGGCTGTAAAGGACTGTAAAAGCTAAATTCCAGAATTTATCTTCAGTCCTAGTGACAACATGGAGCCATTGGAGTTTATTGAGCAGATGAGTGATGTGGTTCAATTTGCACTTTAGGGAAATCACTTTGGTAGCTTCATGAAGAAGATGGACTAGTGAGGGGAGAGAACTGAAAGAACCCTATTAGGGAGTATAATTGCTCCCAATTAGGAGCAGTAGGGAGCCATTGATGGTTTCTGAGCAGGGGAGTGACATGATCAAACTAATGCCTTAAAAATATTCTCGTGTCAACTGTGTGGAGGATAGATGGAGGATGTGGAGAGACTGAAAGTATAGTCTCTCCTTTATCCAGCTCTCTTCCAAGGTGCTTAGTACCTTTGTTTTCTTCTCTTTTAAATATAAAAGGAAATTGATTTTGTTGAACTATTTCCTTCTCATTTATAATTCATGATGTGAACTTGCATAGTGCAATTTTCCTTTCAACTGCTACTGTTGTCTTGTGCCTCTGCTCTTGAGAGGAGATTTTAAACATAATTAAGTGTGAATGACTTTACATCAGCTTGTTTTCTAATCTAATAGGAGTTTTTCCTTGTTTAAACTAGCAATTTCAGTCATCTTCATGGTTGAAAGTGCTCTCTCTAAGTGCACCAGTGACCTAGAGTGGCCTTTTTTGGTCTTCAGACCTCTTTGGCTCTGTAACATTTAGCACTGAGAATGCACTGAGCATTCTTTCTCCCTGGATCCCCTCTCTTCCCTTGGGTTCTGTGATATTGTACTTTACACCTACCTCTATGAGTGTTTCTTCTAGGATTTCTTTCTTTGGCCTTCTTATCTCCTCTCCCCTTTTGCTTCTGCTTTACCTGCCCAGTCCCATCTTATCTTATTTCCATAGACTCTTTATTTGCCATTCTCTATCTTAACCATTCCTATGGCTTCAGTTATTCACCTCTATTTAGATAATACCTAGTCTCTGACCTCCATCAGCCCTGAACTTGTCATCTGCGTTTCTGACTGCTTTCTGAGCATATTTGCCTGTATATTTAGGCAGCACCTCCAGCTCAAGATGTCCAAAATGAATTAGTCATCTTTCACCTAAATGTTCCTTTTTCTCTAACTTATGTTCCAACCCATAGCCTAGTCACACATTCTCAAAACCTTAGTCATCTGTGACTTCTTTTCCCTTTGTGTTCCACATTCATTCAGGTAGGAAGTTCTTTCAGTTCCACTTCAGCATTCTTTCACATCCACACCATCTTTTTTAGCACCTACTACTACTACTACTACTACTACTACTACTACTGCTGCTGCTGCTGCTGCTGCTGTTGCTGCTACTACTATTACTACCATTACTACTACTATTTACTACTGCTATACTTCTACTGCTACTATTAACCATTCCTCCTCCTCTCTCTACTATTTACTACTATTACTATTGCTACTAACTACTCTTCTTCCTCCTCCTACTATTTACTGCTATTACTACTTCTACTATTAAAACTATTACTTCTGTTACTATTACTACTACTACTACTTTTAGTACTATTACTTCTACTTCTAGTGATATTATTACTACTTCTAGTACTATTACTACTTCTTCTAGTGCTATTACTACTAACACTACTCCTAATAACAGCATAGTTCAAACCCCCATCATCTTTCAACTAATCTGTTATTAGTTCAGTATTTGGACTTTCTGCCTTCTATTTCCAGCCTAACCATTTAGCCTTATCTTGCCTTTTTTTTCAACACTTCAGTCTAATTTATCATTTTTAGGAACTCATCTGAGATTCTCTCCTCAATACCTTTGCTTACCCCATTCATTATACCTAGGGTATTTACCTCCTATTTCACCCGCCCCCCCCCCGCCAGTTTCTCCCTAGTAAAATTCTTCTCATCCTTCAAAGTCCAATTTAGGTGATACCTTTTTCAGCAAGCTTTCCTTATACCTATGGACTTGTTCATATGATAGTTGCTAATCCTTCTTATCTGCCCAATGAGAACATAAGCTGTCTGTGGACAGCAATCATGTCTTATGCAGTCAATTTCATCATTTTATGGAGGAGAAGACCAAGGCACAGAGAAGTAAAGTTAGTTCCCTAATCAAGTTGGTGAACTTTTGGGGAGGTGAGCCTGTGTGGATATTGATGGTCTTGTCTTTGGAGGCTGTGAACATGTGCCTTGGTACCTCCTGAAGGATGGGTTTCAGTAATGGGAAATGAATTCATTGGTTCAGACTGTGAGAGAATAGTTTGTTGTGGGAGGAGTCACCCTTTTTCCTTAGTGATAGCGTTTAAAAAGGGGATCAGTATATACCCTTTGCCCTTGTTCCTTTTCAAGGGAAGGGGAAGTAAAGGGAATAAATATTTCTATATTGCTCACTCTGTGCCAGGCTCTATATTAAACACTTTCTTGATATCTCATTTGATCCTTATAATAAGCTTGGAAAGTAGGTACTATTCTTTTCCTAATTTTACAGTTGAGGAAACTGAGGTAAACAGAGTGACTTGCCCAAGGTCACACAACTAGGAAGTGACTGAGGCTGTATTTGAATTCAAGTCTTCCTGTCTCTAGGCCCAGCTACCTATCCACTGTGTGGATATAGCTGTCTCTAGCTAGACTAGCTAGGATTACTCAGGGGTCCAGGAATTGTGTCCAGGAGTGGATACCTTCCTCTCTCTTGCAGGCCATTAATGGCTGTCTTGGGGCAAGACATATGAGAATAGCATCACCTCAGTTGCACAGAAACAGTCAAAAGGGGAGCAAAAGATTTGACAAAGTGCCCCAAAAAGGACAGACTCTTAGCATAAGAGGCAGGAGTATCTGTGGAAATACTTGGACCCTGGAAAGACAGTGGTGTGGGCACACATGCTCTCATATACATGCCAGATGTAGAGGGCCTACTGCTGAGAATTCTTGAACCTGA
Organism: Pseudocheirus occidentalis; assembly: GCA_028646575.1. Classification (NCBI taxonomy): domain Eukaryota; kingdom Metazoa; phylum Chordata; class Mammalia; order Diprotodontia; family Pseudocheiridae; genus Pseudocheirus; species Pseudocheirus occidentalis. The sequence continues at coordinate 45,659,250 of CM053602.1, forward strand.
GGTTCTGGAAGAATGTTGAAAATTCTTCTTTGGGAATTTTTTCTCTTTAGAAGTCTCAGGTTGGAAAGTTCTAGAATCTAACCCACTTTCAGAAAAGGAGGCATTTTGAGGGTTACTGAGTAGTGTCTGATCCTGAAATGTATCCTTACAACAGGAGACCATGGCCTTGGGGTTTGCTTCTCTAGCAAACCTGTATTCAAAAATCCTAGAATCTTGGGCCTTCTGTCAGTAGAAGAAAAGTTTCTAGACAGAGCTAGTCTCTTGACGAGAGCCGAGAATCACAAACACGGACCATAAGGTTGTAAAAGCAGTCAAGGATTAACGTATGGTAGAGGGGCTGAGGCTCAAACTTTCCACTCCACCATTACTATGAGTTACTTTGATGTTGTGAGCCCAGTGGGATTGCTTGCCCAGTAGCTCCAAGTATGTTTCCCTTCTAGGATGATCCATAAGGGTAATACCGCAGGGCCAGCCACCATCTACATAGTTCCCTATGGGATAAAAGTGAGACTCACTCAAATGTCAGGGGGCAGCCCCACCAGCAATCCCACAATTAGTTCATTTCTGAAGGGAACCCTATGGAAAGTGATGCTTACTAGAGAGGGAGCAGAACTGCTTTGATTGTTTATGGACAGGTGTGACTCCTGTATGTGGTTTGATGTATTATTTATGGCTTATTGTGTGTCCTTTGATGGTTTTTTGCAATTTATTGGCTGGAATAGAGACTAGACTGTAGTCAATCTATGCATTGTTGCTTTGAATTCTTATGTGTGATCTGGGTGACATTTTGAACAGCCTTTGACAGGAGCTATAGTCAGAGATTTTCCCAGACTGAATTCTGAATTCTTGCATAATGAGCCAAAAAGAATTATTAGTTTTTGGTTGGCCTCTAAGATTGGAGCCTGTTCATTTAAGTCCAGAGTATGGGGTGCTAGACCATAGACTATGTAGGTGAAATCTCATTTAATGTCATAAATGGGTTTTTATTTCCCTTGTTCAGAACAGGCAAATACCACCCCGGCCTTTTTCTTTTCCTTTTTAAAACAGCTCTCATTTGCTAATGAATCTGACTTTTACCATGGCCACCACATGCTGTTAAACAAAGGATCATAGATTGCATGCTGAAAGGAACCTTAGAGGCAATGGATCCTAACCCCCTTATTTTAAAGATGAGAAAATTGAGTCCCGTAGAGACAAAAAGATTCACTCAAGGTCACAACGTAGTTAGTGGCAAAGACAGAATTTGAACACAGATCCTCTGACTAAACGAAATGCTCTTTGCGCTGTACCACATTGCTTTGAACAGAAGGCAAGACATTCACTGAGCTAATTTGGAAATATCAAAGTTCAATATTTAGATGATTGCCTATAGCATTGGTTGTGGTGGTTGCTATTGTTGATTGACTTCAAAATTTCCCCTAGGTAAGTCCAACAGACCTCAAGGAATTGACAGTCTATTGAGGAGATAAAACATAAGCATAAACAAAGCAGGGAGATCAGACAAGTAACAACTGTAGGCCTGAAGACCTTGTGTGAAAGGCAGGCCTGAGCTGAGCCTTGAATTAACATAACAGTTCTGAGAAGGGGGATACCTGTGCTGTCTGGATGTGATAGAATATGGAATTTGGAAAATAGTGGGGGGGGGGAAGGGGGAGAACAGGGGGAGTATAGAGTGGACCAATGGGAGTCAAGTGAGGTGAATCTGGAAAGGTAGATTGGAGGCTGATTATGGAGGCCTTTAAATGTCAGACTGAGTCATTGGTATTTTATACTAGAGGCAATGGGGAGCTACTGTAGCTACTTAAATAGGGAAGTGACATAATCAGACCTGACCATTAGACATCTTATTCTGGCAGCTAAATCCCATTATTGCACTATCACAGAAATCAGAGCTACAAGAAGCTTTAGAGACCATCTAGCCCACTGCCCTCTAAGTATCACTTAGAAACCACTAAGAGTACCCCTAAGGAAAGGGAATGCCAGAAATAGGAAAAGATTGGGTGAAGGAGCTAGTTGAGTAAAAGTCTCCTAACTCTCATCTAAGTGCTTTAGCTCCTCCTATTCTCTGCCCTTCCCCCCACCCCAGCACTCTTTGCTTTACATTATTCTGCTTCTCTTGTTGAGTATTGTGGGACTATAATGTGTCCAATTTGGGGTTAGTCTCCATGACTTATAGGTCAATGGATCGATGATCCCAATGTGGTCATCTTCACAAAAGTTGCCTTTCATAACCAATCCATGAATGCTCGTTTTGTGTGATTCTTGGTTATGCCCACTTATAGATCTTCCAAGAGGGATCCCCCCATTGTACTAGGAGCCTTCCTCTGACAGGGCTTCTTAAGTGTTTTCTGCTCACAACCCTTCAGTGCTTCTTAAACTGTGAGTCACAACCCTTGACATGCCATGGGCTCCAGTGCAGCGCTTAAGCTCTGCATTTATTATCCCTCAGTTGACCAGCCTATCTCTTTTTCCCATCATACATCTCTTTGATGATACCTTTCATACCACTTCTTGGGTGCAAACTGTTAATAATATGCCACAGCCTCTTGCCTCAGGGCTCTCCTTCGTCCTTTGGGTAAACTGAAGTTTGGACTCTCAGATTGTGATATTTCTGAGCTTGCTAGAAAATGATGGTGTGGCTTAGCCTCCTGAAAATGCTGACAGCCTTTCCTGTGATATCATCATCCCTGCAATTGTTGCCATAATTGTGGAATGTGCACTTTCGACACCATGGAAGAAAATGCACAGCAACGTTCTCCTTTTTGTCTTTTCCTTCCTCAACATTTTGAGGATTCCCCCCCCCTCTTTTTCCTTGATGCTCTGGGCAGCTTTCTAACTTGGTATTTGCAAGTCAATGACATGCCAGGCTCAGTGCTCAGGGAATTACACAGTCACAGACAATTAGTCTTTTAAAAGGTCTACTGCTTGGAAATTCGCCATGAAACTCAGTATAGCCTCAGCACATAATGTAAATTTTTAATGATTATAACTTTGCTAAATCCAGCCTTTAACAAATCTTATAGTTTTGTTTTGAAACTTTTAAATCAAACATAACCCAATTAGGCTGCTATTTAATTAAACGGAGCTGCCACTTCATTGAAGTGTTTAAATAAATCAACATTACTATGCTGTTACCACAGTAAATAAAGTTAAGTCTATATGGTTCAAATGTCAATACTCACACACAGCTCTTAAAAATTAAGTACTCTCTGCCTTCCAGATAACAAATCGAGTATTAATTTCAGGGAAACTATGGATTTCTTTTCTTTTTCAAAGCCTGGGGGAGTGCTTCACCATGACTGCCTGGCAATGTCATTCTTTTTGTAAATTAATGCAGCAATGATTACTTGACTTTTGGAGCCACTGTGAAAGCACTCTTCAGAAGCCTCCTGTTTATATGTCTTTTCTTCCCAAAAAATCCCTTAAAAAGAATTGACCCCAGGAATCTCTTACCTCCTAACATGATAAAATAACTTACTCTTTGGCCTGCTGTACCAGTTCTACACTTTTCTTTCTGAGGCAATTGAGGTTAAGTGACTTGCCCTAGGTCACATAACTAGAAAGTATCTGAGGCTAGATTTAAACTCAGATCCTCCTGACTCCAAGGCTAGTGCTCTATCCACTGTAGTGCCACCTAGCTGTCCCCTCTCATCTGTTTTTGAGATGGGAAGTTTGGGAACTACACTTTCAGACATGCCCCTTGGTAATCAACCATCTTAGATCAGCCTCCTTACTCCCTCTTGCCGCCTACATCCAGACATAGACTAGTGAGTTCTCCCAGAGATGCTGAAGCTGAGATCTGTCTCTAGGTGACCAGGGCTGCGGGTGGGAAGGGCTTCCAGTGGGGAGCATATATACATGTATACACATCCTGCCCAATCATCTTAGAAGTGAAGTTTCTCAGGGTACCAGTCTCCAAATCAGTTTTCTTGCTGAGTTCCCTAAATGCAGTAACTCTCCTGCAATGCTGGGAAATAGATGCTTGTGTAGAATCATCAAAGGATCATATATTTAGAGATAGACAGAGCATTAGAAGTCATCTAATTCAGTTTCCTTATTTTATATGTGAAAAAAAACAGGCCCAGGGAGGTGGGTGAAGTAACTTGCTCCAAGGTCATTCAGGTAACAAATGGCCAATGTAGAATTTGAATCCAAGTATTAAGACTCCAAAACCGTTGCCTCTTTTGACTCAGAATCACCAACATCAGATAAACCCCTTGTTGGTTCATACAGAGTCAGCCTTGTGACTTCCGTGTTGGGAGAACCAACCAATTTGGGGACACAGCCACAGCTGAACTACGTGCATGGTTATTTAAAGCTGGCTTTGAAGGTCTTTTCACTGTGAAGTCACAAAACAGTTGCCAACTGTAGAGGCTTCACTACTCACACTCACAAACAGGCATCTGCAAACATCACTCTATAACTTTCTAGGGATTCTGTTGGATAGGGATAAATGCCCACGAGGCTGAGGCCAAATGTGCTTCTTGAATCAACTTTCTCAGTGTTCCATTTAAAATTTTCCATTTGGGTAGGACTCAATCTTCTCTTTCCTTCCTCTGCCCTATATGGTAATGGGTTAATCTTATGGTGCTCATTGAGAAGAGTGTTCTTAGAGACTCCACATTTCCTGGAGTAGTGAGTCCATTTTACAGCAGAGTACTGCTACCCCTAGGGTCTTGTAAAGTCCCAGGCTGGCAGAGCTGGAAAAGTCCTGACATATCTAGTTCAACTTCTTTGTATTATAGAAGAAGAAACTTAGTCTTCAAAGGACCAAGGGACTTGTCAGAGGGCATATAGTTAGTGTGCTTATCCCCTTCTTCCCTATCACCCCCACAGTGAGGCATTAATTTTAGTAGCTTATATTTCTCTACATTGATTGTTCTCTGATGATAGGTGACCCTGAATTCTTGAAGGCTTAGACTGCAAAGCAGTGTTAGAAGGTAGCTTTGTACAATGGAAAGAGCACCAGCTCTGGAGACAAAGGACCTGGGTTCAGATCCTGCCTCTGACACTTCTCATGTGGCTTATCACTTCCCCTCCCTGGACCTGAGTTTCCTCCACTATAAAGTCAGAGGGTTGCTCCAGGGGGCGTCTGAAGTCCCATCCAGTTCTAGAGATATGAGTGACCTTGAGCAAGCCCCTTCCCCTCCCAGTGCCTCAGTCTCTTTCTCCGTAAGATGAGGAATAAATGGTTTCCAAAGTCCCTATCAGCTCCAGTTACAACAGATCCAGAGATGGATCTGTGTCTCCTGCCTGCAGCTCAGCCTAAGAGATCCAGCCACTCTCACAACCACCTGCAAGCATCTTCTAGTGTTCTGGGGGATCTTCCACTTCATCCTCCTGCTGCTTTCTTAAGCTTGATCTCAGTTCCCATTCTAATTGTTTAGGGCTTAGGGAGCATCCTCAATAACTTACCATGACTATCTCTAAGATACTTCACTTCTTGGAATATCAGAATGGAGCTATGAAGCATATCCATTGTTGGGGTTGGAAGTACCAATAGGGAGTACTATCTTCAGCTAATCCCGGTCCCCACTGTCTCTGTGTTTCACAATCCTTAAGATAGGGTAGACCATGCCTCTTGACTGCTGTCTGCTTTGGTGATGGCACAGATACTTTGGTACTTCTTCCATTCTCTGTTTTTTTTAATGTTGTTGGACTAATTGGCTTTTAAGGTCCTTCCAACTCCAAATCTATGACTCTCTCTCTCTTTTTTTACATTTGACCTAGATCTTGTGGGGTTTTTAAAACCCTCTTTCCATTAATACTGATCAGTAATACATCTGGATTGTTTAGCCTTCAGAGTCTAGGTCACTTGCCCAAGATGTCAGGGGTGGGACTTGAATCCGGGTCTTTTTTTAAAGCCAAAGCTGGCTCTCCATAATTTCTGCCCATCCAATGATTTCTCTCACTAGTTTTTATAACAGATTTTCAGAGTTGGAGGGGACTTGATAAATTATTTAGTTCAACCAACCTTTTTTTTAAAAAAAACATCAGTCTCTACTAGAAAACCTCTGATGAAAGGAGACTCTGTTTTAAGGCATCGCATTCCAGTTTTGGACCCCTCTAAGAGTTAGAGCCTCGTCAAGCCTAAATTTTCTCCTCTGTAACTTGCCCCTTGTTCCTGCCCTCCAAGGCCAAGCAGAACAAATCTAATCCTTCTCCCATACTATTGCCTTTCAGATACTTAAACAAAGCTATAATTTTCCCTGGTGTCTTCTCTTCCGCAGGCTAAGAATTTCTGGTGTCTTCAACTGATTCTCATATGGCCCATACCTAAGACTTTCCACTAGATACCCCCCAGTTTACCAGTATCTTGCCTAAAGTTTGGTGCCCACAGCTTAACTCAATATGCCAGATGTGTTCTGGAACCAGAGAAAAAATTGTAGGACTCTCATATTCCTATTCCTATTCCTATTCCTGGAAGCTAAGACTCTACTAATAAAATTCAACATCATATTAGTTTTTATTTTGTTTTGGGAGAGTGGCAGGCTTCCACATCATAGGATTGATATATTAAGCTTGTGGTCCACTGTAACCCTCAGGTCTTTTGCAAGCAAACTGCTGTCTAACAATGTCTTGTGGTTGTAAGGTTGATTTCTTGAGACTCTGTAAGATTTTCAAGTTCCAATTCCATCTTCTTTAATTAGACTCAGTGTTTGTTCTAGCTTATCAAAAGTCTTTTGGGGGGCGGCTAGGTGGTGCAGTGAGTAGAGCACCGGCCCTGGAGTCAGGAGTACCTGAGTTCAAATCCGGCCTCAGACACTTAACACAAAAAGCTAGCTGTGTGACCTTGGGCAAGTCACCTAACCCCAACTGCCCTCCAGAAAAGCAAAAAAAAAAAGTCTTTTGAATTCTGACTTTATCATTTAATGGATTTACTATTCTTCTCAGCTTTGTGACTTGGCAAAAATGTGTGGGTGTGTCTCAGTGGGGAAACTCCTACTAATGCATATGACAGCAACTTAATACTCTTTTAGGGAGTTACCAGGGACCCTGATAAGTAAGTGACTTGCATGAGTCACATTGCCAGTATCTGTCAGAGGCAAGACTTGAACTCAGGTCTTCCTGCTCCTAAAGCCAACTTCTTACCATCTCTACTTCTCTGCCTGGGTATTGGTTGATTATTCATAAATCCAAAAGTTAGGATTAGCTGTTTGCATAAACATTGTATTTGTTTGTAGAATGTTGTTTGAATGTCCATACAGAATTCATAGTGTCCAGAGTGGCTCTCTGTTTTTTACACCTTAATCTTTTATGGATTTTTCTTTCTTTAGGTCAAATTATATCAAGCATTAAAAAAAATACCGTATAGTAAAATTAGGTTAGAACAGCTTGCATCTGTTTAATGGGTATTTTACGTTGTCCCCTGACATAGTAGCAGAAGGTGTATTTCAAGCCTGACTTTTCAGCAACTGCCATCGATCTATAGGATACTCAAATGAAGTGATATGGGGAAAAAATATAGTGATATCTGTATAGGAATATATTAGCTAAATCAAACTGCTTTTCATTTTAAATCTTTTGCCACCTCTTGATTTCCCACTTAAGTCACGGGCTAAAGTTGAACACTTTAGAAAGCAGCTAAGAGTAGATTTTCTGCATGGCCAACCACAAAAGCCAACTTTTTAGAATTGCCAGTAGTTACAATGTCAGATACTTTGTGCACACAGAGTTTCGTTTCCCTAAGTCCCAGTAGTGAATGTTATTATTTGAAAATGCTATGAGACAAGGAGAATAGAGCACCAGCTCTGGAATCAGGAGGACCTGAGTTCAAATTCCACCTCAGACACTTAACACTTACTAGCTGTGTGACCTTGGGCAAGTCACTTAACCCTTAACCCCAATTGCCCTGCCCTCCTCCCCTCAAAAAAAAATAACCAAATGCTGTGGGAGCTTTGATAAACCCTGAAATAGCAGCCATGATGCACTTACTGCCTTCCGCTAGACCTCTTTCTCTTGCTCACCACATATCCCAAGGTGAGAGACAGCATGGTCTGTTGGAAAGCAGTGAATTTTTGAAACACAATTAATAACAACAACAATAGCTAACATTTGTATAGCACTTACTATGTCAAATGCTTTACAATTATTATCTCCTTTGTCCTCACAATTTCTGGGCAGTAGTTGTTATTATTACCCCCATTTTACAGATGAGGAAACCGAGGTAGACAGAGGGTCAGTGACTTACCCAGGGTCAAACAGCTAGTAAGTGTCTGAGACTAAATTTAAATTCAGGTCTTCCTGACTCCAGGGCCTGCAGTCTATCCACTGCAGCTCCTGAGAGCTAGCTTTGAGCTCTAGTTCTGCCTCTTATTAGCTGTGGGTCTTTGGATAAATTCCTCCTCTTATCTGGGCCTCATTTTCCACATTTATAAAATGAGGAGCCTGAACTCAACGATATCTAGAGGCTCTTCCAGCTCCAAACACTATAGTCCTAAATTTCTTCTGCACAAAGCAAATCAAAACAAATTTAAAATGCCCTATTGTATTGGAATATTTATTTTATTTTTTTGTTTGTTTTTGCTTTTGGAGGGAGCAATTGGGGTTAAGTGACTTGCCCAAAGTGACAAGGCTAGTTTTGTGTTGTGTCTGAGGTTGGATTTGAACTGAGATCCTTCTGACTCCAGGGCCGGTACTCTATTTGCTGCACCACCCAGCTGCCCCGGAATATTTATTCTTTATAACCAAGAAATTTTATGAGGAATCATTTAATACTTGATTTTCATCTAAAGGAGATGGGAAGGAAAATCTAAAACCAACTGATGCATTTTTCCTGACTATCCTGGTACAATGTGGATACAAACCTGCATTTAGGCTGGAGAGCATTTGTTCCAAATACTGGTATTATATGAAAGAAAGAAATCATCCTGGGTTTAGGCACTGACATCCTGCTTAGCTCTAATGACTTTATGGTGAAAATTCGCTTGTGGAGGATCTTCTAATCCTTTGGGAACAATTCAAATGAATTTGTTTTGGAAATAGACAACATCAACCATGGGAAAGAAGAGATTGGACACTTTCAGAAAGGAGCTATGGTTATGAGGTCAGCTAGGTGGCTCAGTGAATAAAGTACTGGGCTTAGAGTCAGGAAGACTCATCTTCATGAGTACAAATCTACCTTCAGATACTTTCTAGCTGTGTCTTCCTGAGCAAGTCACTGAACCCTGTTTGTTCCTCATCTGTAAAATGAGTTGGAGAAGCAAATGGCAAACTACTCCAGTATCTCTGCCAACTCTGTCAAGAAGACCCCAGTTGGGGTTGTGGAGAGTCGGACACAACTGTACAACAAAAACATGGTTATAAGGCAGAAGGAGATTTCTAAAAGTTTTTTTTTCCTCCAAGACAACATTATTGGACAGTAAGCAAAGAGTATAGAGCAGGGGTGGGGAACCTGTGGCCTTGAGGCCTTTTGTGGCCCTCTGAGTCTGGCCCTTTGAATCCAAACTTCACAGAACAAACCCCCTTAATAAAAGTATTTGTTCTGTAAATCTCAGTCAAAGGCCGCACCCAAGGACCTAGAAGGCCACGTGTGGCCTTGAGGCCACATAGATCACGTAATGCATTTTACCTTTTACAGCACAGGTATTGTATGTAGAAAGGCTGTCCAAGCTGCAATAGACCTTAGAACAGAGAATGTCATAACTGGGAGGACTCTTTGAATTCATAATGCCATGGCTGAAAGGACCTTTAAAAATAGACTGTCAGAGATGAGAGTGGCCTTTAGAATAGTGGATGATGAGGTTAGAAGAACCTTAGAAACAGGATTGCAGAGGTGGAAAGGGCTTTAGAATAGAGAGTGTCAGAGCTGAATATAGAACCCAGGACGTCCTGATTCCTGATTATCCCAGTTATTAGAATTTCCCCCTGAAGCTCCTTTGTGTTTATTTTCTAAATATTTTGTATTCATCAATTTACTTTTTCATCCTTTCTCCCCACTCCCAAGTAAAAGGGTAAGCTCCCAAAGGGCAAGGACTATCTCGTTTTTGTCTTTTTATCCTCAAACAGTTGATTTTCTTCAGCATTAACAAGAAGTCCCTACCTCACAAAGTTGAAATGAGCATCAGATGAGATAATTTTTGTGAAAAAGCTCTTAGCACAGTGCTGGGCAGTTAGTTCTATATAAATGCTTATTCCTCTCCCCCTTTGTATCCCTAAGGTGTAGACCTCTGCTTGGCACATAGTAGGCACTTAATAAATTAAAGTTGAACAACAGAACTTGGAGGAGTTTAGAATAAAGAATGTTGGAGCTGGAAGGGACTTTAGAATGTGGAATTTTGGAACTGAAAAAGGTGTTAGAATATAGAATACATATAGAGTGTTAGAGGTGGCAACAGCTGTAAGATATAAACTGTCAGAAATATAAAGGAGCTTGTTGATCCCCTAGTCCAATGCCTCATCTTATAGAGGAGAAAACTGAAACTAAGGAAGGGAAAGAGACCCAGCCAAGGTCACACATGTGGCTCATGGCTTAATAGAAAAGAGTTAACAAAAATTGGCAAATAATCAGAGCTCTCCTTACTCCCAACATGAATTGAAGAAAGAATCAAGGGACAAAATAGACCCTCAGGAATTTATTTCAGATGTTTCCCAGGAATATAAGTCTACATTTGCCCAGTCTTCTGTCTTCATCTGTAGACTTGGACAATGCTAGCTGATAGTTACAGTGGGGGTCAGACCTTAAATCTGTTCTTGGCCCATTGTTTCCGACATGTCTGACTCTAAATGACCTCATTTGGGGTTTCCTTGGCTAAGAAACTGGACTGGTGAGGGGCGGAGCCAAGATGGCGGCGTAGAAGCAGCAAAGCACCACAGCTCCCACACAAACACGCTAAAAAACTCATAAAATGGGACTCTAAAACAGATTTTCAAGCTCCAAAACTCTCCAAAAGACAGAAAGAACATCTCTCGCTACAGGCAGCGCAGCAGGTGGGGCTCTTCACAGCAATCTGGGACCTCGTGGCCCGAAAACCCGGCCGGGTTAAGCCCTGGGGCATCGGGCAGGGAACCGCAGATATAGGAGAGCTGATCTGCTGCACTGGAGGCACAATTAACACATCTATCAGGCCAGAAGAAAAAAAGGCTAAGAGAAAGGTCAGTGGATTTTGCTAACTGGGGAGGAGAAGAGCAGGTCCGGCCAAACTGCTCCCAGGGCAAGGAGGCAGCAGGAGGCGGCTGTAGCAGCAGGAACGTCTGAGAGCCACAGCGGCTTCCACTGGGCTGCTTCAGAGCCCTCG
>CM053602.1:45670986-45687419 GCA_028646575.1 Pseudocheirus occidentalis
ATATATAATTTGTATATATATATATATATATATATATAAACATATGATTTTAGAACTTCAGATTCTAGATTCTTTCCCTTTCTCCCTTGTCACCCACCCCCACTGGAAAGACAAGCAACTCAATACAGGCCAAACATGTGTAGTTATGTAGAACACCTCCACAATGGACATATTGTGTAATACTGATGATATTTACTTCCTTTCTATAAACAACTTAGAAATTTTTTTGGAGGGCAATTGGGGTTAAGTGACTTGACCAAAGTCACATGGCTAGCTTGTGTATGTGTGTGTGTGTGTGTGTGTGTGTGTGTGTGTTAAGTGTCTGAAGCCAGATTTAAACTCAGGTACTCTTTACTCCAGGGCCAGTGCTCTATTCACTAAGCCGCCCAGCCGCCCCTGAGTTAGTCTGTTTTTAAGTTGTTATTTTCTTCAGTCTGGTTGTTGACTCTCTTTTCATGATTTTCTTGCATCATTCACATTTCTCTTCCCAATTTTTCATCCACTTCTCTTATTTGGTTTTCAAAATCCTTCTTAAGCTCCCCTATGGCTTGTAATCAGTTCATATTTTTCTTAGAAGCTTTTGGTGCAGTAGTTCTGACTTCATTGTCTTCCTGAGATTCAATGCTTTGATCCTTTTTGTCCCCAAAAAAGAAATCTAAAGTTTGATGGCTGTGCTTGCTTTGCTTCCTTTGCTTGTTCATGTTGTCACTCAATTACTTGACTTGATCTTTTTGCCACAGTAGAGCTCTGCTTCCAGAGAGGAAAGCTTTGTCCCAAATCACTTGGATTTTCACAGCTGCCAGAGCTATTAGTTGGGTACCCTCTCTGAAGTCTCCACAGGCTCTGGCACCTGGTCATGCACCCCAGGACCTCCACCCAAGACAGTGATCCAGTCCAAGCAGGTTAAAGCAAGAGTGATTACCCTCAGAATGTTCACTTGGTCCCCCTGTGATCTGGAGTCCAGGAGCTCTTAAGCAGCCACATGCTTGAGCTGCTTCTCCCTTCTGAGGGCAGAGGCTGAACCATACTCTCGGTCCCCCTGTTCCCAAAGTCCACGCTGACCTTTTACTTTGCCTTTGGCATTTATGGGTTGATAATTCTGGAAATGACCATGTCTCTCTAGCCACAGCTGATCTTGGTTTGCCCTTGGGCAAAAACTTAGGCCCATGAGGGGGCTGGGTGTGGCTCCTAGCACACTGCTGTGATGGACCCTTCCTGCTGGGGTTAGTTAAGCAGGAGATTTGTTTCTCTCTTTTACTTTGTGGGTTCTGTAGCTCTAAAATTTGTTTAGAGTCATATTTTATAGATATTTGAGGTGGTTATGGGGGGAACTCATGGAGTTTTCCTGCTTCTATGCTGCCATCTTGGCTCTGTTCCTGGACCAGTGGAATCTTTGGGTAAAATTGCATGAATGATTTAGTTGTTTATATTTTCATAATTCTGATTTGTTTTGTCAGGGTAGACTAATTGGTAGCTAGGCAGTACAGTAGATAGAGTTCCAGCCCTGGAGTTAGGAGGCCTTGAGTTCAAATGCTGCATCAGACAGTTACTAGCTGTGTGACATGAGAAATGTCACTTCACCTTGTTTGCCTCACTTCCTCATCTGTAAAATGAGCTGGAGAAGGAAATGAAAAGCAGTATCTGCCAAGAAAACCCCAAGTGGAGGCACATAGAGTCAGACAAGACTAAAACAGCTCAGTAACAACATAGACTCGTTCACAGGTCCACCAAGCATGTATTATAAGTATACCTGTCTTCCTACAGTTCCTGAAACACCAATAATTTCCATCTTGGGTAATTAACAGATGATGTTAAAGACTGAAATCCTCTAGAACAGTTGGAATGAGTCTATCATGAGGAATTTTCTGCCCCTGGGGCAGCAGGCTAGTAGGTTAGAGGTGATATCTTTGGTAAGGGAGACCATCGACCATCTTTCAAGGCACACACCCCCATTTATAAGGCATTCTATCATTATTGCCCCCTACTCTGTAGCAGCTACATTTCAGCAATACAGATGCCACCAAATTTCTTGAGATACTGTGTGTGATAACCTTGCTTTTTGATTCCTGGGAGAAGAAAAAAAATCAAAGCAGCTACTGTTTAGAAATTCTGTTTTTTCCCCCCATTTTTCTCTGCATTGCTGTTATATAGCTGCCTGTTTACTACTCTGTAGCTGAGAAGCCCTTCTCTGCCACCTTAGATGAGAGAACAGAGGAGCCAGTTGAATAGAATTTAAGAAAAAGGAACAAAGAAACTAGCTCCACATGGGAATTGGGCTACTCAGGCAAGCTTTAAAAGAAAATGCATTTATAGAGTCTGGATCATAAAGCTAATTGTAGACACTGAAATGTCTACTTAAGTTATTGTATGTGGCTGATATAATTCAGTGACAGATATTTGAATTATCCTGAATACCAAACAAAACCATGTTGAACAAGCATTTCCTAGAACCGATGTGATATGTTGTTTGCCTTTACTGGGCCTCTTTTTCATCCCCTCCCCCATTGTTTAACCTTCGTGATGAGGGATGGCTCATTGTATAAGGGGAGCAGACAGAATACGTCTGGGAATGAGAGAGATATAAGAACAAAAGGTATTGAAACCAAGATTTCCTTTTTTAATTCCTTTTTTGGATTGTGATATTCAAGCTTTATTCATAAAGATATCAAATAATTTTGCCTCAAAGGTACCATGGACAAATCCCTTCCCAATTATTTGTTCCAATGGAAGGGGAAAGAGCAATGTTTGGTGAAATGCCAAATAATAAATGTTCCAAAAGCCAACAAAAAGGACACTGAGGAAAACATGTAGTCAGAATTTGAGGTAAGAGCAGTAAGGAATATGTTGAGACCAGATTCTGCCTATCTTTTTCCTTATTCAAGTCCCTTTTCCTCCCCGGACCTCAGTTTCCCATCTGGTCATTTAGGGAATTGGATTAATTGAACTGTAAGATTGGTGATTATGTTTGGAAAAGACACTGGTACCTGCTCACCCGATTCAAGGCCACCTCCAAAACTCGTCCATGTTCTCGCCAGTATCCTAGCCACCTTCCAGGAACGAGGACAGCAGTGGCTGGGAGCTGTCCTCTATCAAAATGGGATTTCTTTTGTCAAAACATATGAATGGAAACATGAAACAGCAGCAGGAATTTATGCTCACAAATGCTCGACTTCAGATGGAAAGGCAATTAATGATACAAAATGAAATGAGAGGAAGGCAGATGGCCATACAGATTGCTTGGACAAGAGAATTCCTCAAATATTTTGGGACTTTTTTGGCATTGCTGCCATTGGTCTCACAGCTGGAACAATTAAAAAAAAGCAACCCGGCCTTTTCCTCCCTGTTGTTTCATTAAACGTTATCCTTGCTTATCAATATGATATGGGCTTTGGAACCCTTGTGCAGAGGATATGAAAGGTGAAGCAGAGAACACACTGGATACAGAAAACAGCAAACCTCAACTACCAAGAATGATCCCTTTGGAAACCATGGAAAAATCTAGAAAAGCATAGAGAAAATTCTTCATAGAAAAATAAAAGGGTCTTCACTAGGCCATACTCAAAGCACAAAAATAGCTTGGTTGAATCATAGGGTTTTTTATTTAATTTTTGAAATGGTCCCAGTGTTTTGGATAGAATGTGGTTTGTAAAAAAGAAAAAAGAAAACTTATCATGTCTAAAATATATCCTGCATTTGACTTCTCTCCTTTTTCAGTTTCTAGGTACATATTTAATGTGGTTCCCAACTTTCCTAGATGCTAGCTGGGGCTGCAAATCTGTTTGGATAGTACACTTGTCATTAAAACAGATTTGACCATACACTCTTAATATACATACATACATATGTATCTATCTCTATCTCTATCTCTGTCTATATCATCTGTATCTATATATATCATCTGTCTATGTAATGTATTGCTATATGTATAATATTTATTTGTATACACATACCTATATATTTATAAAACTTATACATATACTCCTGTACCAATATATTATTCACATTGTAAACATATCTGTAGTCAAAAAGTTAATAAAAACTGAAATAAATACCCAAAAATTTAGGAAAAATGTACTGAGTCTGAAGGTAAAAGGCCTGGTTTCAAATTCTACCATTGATGCTTATTACCTTGTGATTTGGGACATGTCACTCTACTTCTGTCACTATGATATTCTCTTTGCCCTCCCTGCCTCTCACATATCCTTACTCTGCTTTCATTTTCAGTGGATGGCTGCATTGACTGGTCAGTGGACCTCAAGACGTACATGGCCCTGGTAGGAGAGCCGGTCCGAGTGAAGTGTGCCCTGTTCTATAGTTATATTCGGACCAACTATAGCACAGCCCAGAGTATGGGCCTCAGGCTCATCTGGTACAAGAACAAAGGGGACCTGGAAGAACCCATCATCTTCTCTGAGGTCCGAATGAGCAAGGAAGAAGACTCCATCTGGTTTCATTCAGTAGAGGCCCACGACAGTGGGTTTTACACTTGTGTTTTAAGGTGAGTGTCATGTTCCAACAATGGACCTCTGTTTCTCTGTTTGTAAAAGTGAAGGGGCTGAACAGGATGGCCTTTGAAAGAGTCCTCTCTGTCTCTGTAAATTCCCCCAATTTAGATCTCATTCATTTGGCCTAGAGTCCTATAGTTCTGTTTAAAAAAAATTTTTTTGGTGTTCTTCATTTTATATACAGAATGTGTTACATAAAACTTGTATCCTAAGTGAATTTTCTATAAATCAAATCCTTCTAAATGCACTCAGTAAATCCATTGTTTTTAGAAAATCCTCTGGCTTAGAGCAACCAACCCTGGAGTCAGGAAGACCTGAGTTCAAATCCGCACTCAGCTACTTCCTAGCTGTCTGATATTGTGCAAGTCACTTAACTGGTTGCCTCAAAAAACAAAACAAAACAAAGATCCTCGGGGTTCTTTTGTTCAGAAGTGTGACTTCAGTGATATAGAGTGCAGTGAATGCAACCTTGGAGTCGGGAAGGCTGAGCTCTAGTCTCATCTCTGACCCACATGAGCCGTGTGACCCTGAGCGTGTCACTTAACCCCTTAGTGCTCTAGATTAACAAAGTCAGGCTCAAATAGAAACAGATCCCTCATGACAAGTTAGCATTATCTGTCTTGTATCGTATTTTTGTTTATTTTTTTTTACATTTTATTTTAATCTGGTTGCTCCCAATGCTGGAGTTTTGAGACCAGGTGGCTTCAAGTTCGAAAAGTCTACTGAAGGCAACTCATTCAGACAATAAATTCAAGATAAGTGACTGTAGTGGAGAAAGTTTCCATATTGTAACTCCCCTACATTGATGAAATCTCAGGCCTGGCCTTAAAAATTCACGAATTCATGTCATGTGGAGATAGCCCAAGTGACAGCGTGTGAACTCCCAAGGTGATTCACGCACAGAACAGAAGAAATGCTTTCATTGCTCCCCACTGAGAGCCTGCAAAGATCTGTCTGTGTCTCGTGGTACCTTCGAAGAAGGGTATCAGAGTAGATGCTGCTTCCCTCTGCAAGCAGAAACGTTAAAGATTCCTGGGAAAGATGAAGGCACATCTCGTAACATTCACTGCTTTTTCATTCTGATAGTGTTGATAGAAAATTGGATTAAGGTCTGTCTTGTTCTCGGCGGTCCCAGAAGGCACAGTTGAAAGTACTGGACCAATATTAACAGGGAACTAATTCTACCTTCATTTAAGAAGGAAAATTCCTAACGACTTTGAGCTCTCCATCAGTGGAGTGAGCTGACCTGATTGGAGTGAGGTGAATTGAGTAGTGTCTCTTAGGAGGTATCAAAACATTATGTAGATACCACTTGCAAAGGGGATGCATGCTAAGGGTAGGAGTTGGAGAGTGTGATAGGATGGAAAGAGCTTTGGATTTGGAGACTGCCTCAGTTTCCCCCTCTGTGAAATGAGGGGAGCTCTTCTAGACTGTTTCTCTAGAGCTAACATCTTACAAACCTAGAAGCAGCTTGGGAGAGGGCAGAACTCATTGTGCTGTAGATTATGGTACGTGAATCAATGAAGTTCTTCTGCATTGGAGAAAAGAATTGTATGTGTTGCATCCCATCTGTACAATCAGTTCTTTTACAGGTAGCACTGTGTGCATGCTCAGAAAAGAATTAGAATTATTCCTTCCAACTGTTAGCTTTTACTTGACTCTAGGGCTATAAGCTAAGTGGGAATTTCTCCCTGGGGCTTTTGACTTTTGAAGGGCTGGTCCTACTTTCTCTGTCAAGCAGTCAGTCACTAAACATTTATAAAGAACCTAAGATTTGCCAGACCAAGCCCTGGGCTAAATGCTGGGGATCCAAATACAAAAGACTATCCTGCCCTCAGGCAGCTTACCATCTAATGGGGAAATACTATACACAAATGGAAGCTGAGAGTGTGGAAGGAGAAGGGTCCCAGGCCAGGGGTATAGTGGAGCCCTCCAAAGAAGTCCAGATAAGTGTACCAAGGTGGGAAATGAGAAGAGAGCTGTATTGGGCTTCCCCTTATGCCTAGGTTTAGGTGCTTATTTCTCTACATTTCAATCATTGGAGGAGAAGGTACGGTTAAAGTGTGATCACCAAGGAAAAATGGAGACCTGTTGCTTTGTTTCATATCTCCCTGGCTTATATATCTGTAGGTGGCAGAAGGGGGAAGGGGAGCCCTGGAACAGGGAAGGGAGCAGAGTTGCCTTGTCACAGAGGATGAGGGAAGAGAGCCTCCACTGCTCTGTCCACCCCAATGCCACCCCTTGCCTCTCCAAGACTCCTTCCAGTCTCTTCTCTCTGTTCCCCACCTTGCTCTCACCTCACTCCAGTTTTTGACCTATATGAAATAATTCTCCATTATACCTGAACCTGAGATGAACAGAATGAATTCTACAGCCCTCCCTGCCCAGGTACAAGTGAGTTTAGTTATCTTTTCTGGTTCTTTGTGGACATGAAATCAAGGTTCTCAGAGCCCAAATGTCTCAAAATTGCTCCGGAATAGTTTATTGTTTTATTTCTTTTCCTGGAGAGGTAAAGTTCCAAGTAGCCTCTGCATTTGTATCCACCTGTGACAGTGTACTAGTATTGGGGCAGCTAGGTGGCGTAGTGAATAGAGCTCTGACCCTGGAGTCAGGAGGACAATATACTGATATCCTGGTGATTTTATAAGGGCCATCATCCTTTTCTGCCCTTAGCCCCATCCAGTCTCATTGTGCCTGTGGGCCCAGGACCAGGTTTCTCCAAAGCTTCTCCCCGACTTTGCTGTGACACCTGGATGACAAGGGACTTTTGTTTCCTGTCATGAAAGAAAGTTATCTGTCTCATCTGCTTCCCATACTTGGGAATGTGTTTAGTATCTTACTCATTGTTACTAGGAAGTTTTCAAGGCCAGAACATATTGTACTTGATATGATTTAATTCCACTTTTCTATTGATCTTTGAAAAGTTAAGTGATGAGTTAGTTGCTCTGGAAGTACCTGACAGGAGAATAGATAGCTTATTTCTATTCTATTTGAGTCTGAATCTTATAGATTTAACTGTCCTTGGAGCCCATCAAGATTCTACTCCAAGACCTATAGGTTCCAGCATTCTTTCCTTTATTTGTTTGTATCACTATACCTGCTATTTCTTTGGTTTAAAAAGTTTTCTCTCTTGGAAATTTTTCTCAATGATGAGAAAACTCCCTCGAGCTGTGTAATTCAGCAAATATTCTACAATTTATCCTCTCAGAGAGGGCACAGAGGGGCTTAGGTGCCTTGCCCAGGATCACACAGCATATGTCAAAGGCAAGCCTTCAAGTCAGGCCTTTCTAACCTTTTTGTTTTGTTTTGTTTTTGTTGGGAGGGAAGGCAGGACAGTTGAGGTTAAGTGACTTGCCCAAGGTCACACAGCTAGTAAGTGTTAAATGAGGCCAGATTTGAACTTGGGTCCTTCTGACTCCAGGGCCACCTATTCACTGCTTCACCTAGCTGCCCCTTGGCCTTTCTAACTCTTGAGGCCAGTTCTTCATCCATTATACCAAGAGTAGCAGTGTTTTTTTATTCATCGATGGAAGTCAGTGAACTCAGGAATCATTCTGTTCATCTCAGGTTCAGGTATAATGGAGAATTATTTCATATAGGTCAGAAATTGGAGTGAGGTGAGAGCAGGGTGGGGAACAGAGAGAAGAGACTGGGGGGAAGCATGGCGAGGCAAGGGGTGACATTGGGGTGGAAAAAGGGTGTTCATCCTGCAGTAGAGGCTCTTTTTTTACTTTGTCTTCTATGACAAGGATACCCAGAAGTGGGTATCCAGGTTTACTACCTTGTATTATTTGGGTTAAGTCCTTACCTTTTCTGAGACTCAGGCTTTCTATATGTTAAGTGGAAAGTGATTATTCTTATCCTTCCAAGCTCACAGAGTTGCTTTGGCACTCCATCTCCCCCTTCAAGCCTTTGGAATGGCTGTTCCCATAAAGCCAAGCACTAGCAGCTTTTCAGAAGGATGCTACTGTGAACAGCTTTTAAAGTTCTGATTACACGCTGTAGTGAACACTTTATTTATTCCATAACAAATCAGAGCAAAACATTCACAGAAATCAAGGTGCTACATTCACAATATTACAACTTATCACAGAAAATCAAAATACAGCATTCACAACAACTTATCACAGAAAATGGCCACATAGTTTCCACTTCAATGGTCACAAAGTTTTAAACAAAGAACAATCATTTAGTAACTCAAGCATTCACAAAATCTTAATCATTCAATTATCCTTAGGGAGGTTTGCCTCCTTAAAGGAAACAAAGTACAATAGTCAAAGTTTTCCACTCATGGGGCATACTAGGTTACTAATCAATTACTTATTCAGTCATCAGTCAGTAAGTATAATCATTTAGTCAATCAGTCATCCTTGAATATTCACTATTCAATCATTAGAAGCTACACAGACCCTATACCCCTAGGTCACTAGTAAATTTACAATTTCTCAGTCAGTACACAGTATCCAAGTAAAGTCTTCTTTCAGCATAACTCAAGGTTACACAGATTCCCTGGGTCCTCTTCCATGGTTCCAGATCCCACCTGGATTCACCAAACTGTCCCCTGGGTTCAAAGGCAGACAGCATCCAAACCCTTGTCCAGTTCTCTGTGCAGTTCCTGCTCCACATTGGTGCTCACAGTGTCCAGTCCATCTCAAATCCTTCCCAGTCTCCATTCCTGGGAAGTCAAGGCTTAATAAAGCCACAAACAAGTACAGACAATGTACCAGCATCACGGTCATGCTTCCTCAGTTTTTGGCAGCTCTGGCTGGTCCTCAGAAATCCTCTGCAACTTCTCAGCAACTCTGGCTGGCCCTCGGACTCATCCGAAGTTTGAGCTGGTTCCCAAAATCAAAATCACTACATCCAGGTTTTCAAAATCAAAATCATTCTCTCAAACATGGGAAGGGCTTTCCTCTTCAGCCTCCAGGGATCCTGCTCCAAGAAAATCTCCCTCTCTCTTTCTCTGGGACTTTTCTTATATACACACAGAATTAGCTTCCTGTTTCAGCCAACCCCTTCCTGTTATGTCAGCAACAGGAGACAGGAGTTCATACCTTCTGTTTCCCCAACAGAGGCTTGATCAGTTACTAAGGGCTAAGTACCTGCTACCTTTGCTAATACAAAGGGATCTTCAAATTCAAATTACATTACCATTACAGTCCCCCAAGCTTGGAATGTACCCCCTGTTCACCTCTGCCTCTCTGTGCTCCCTGGTGTCCTTTATGACTACGCTTGTGCTTCTTTTCCTGCATGGGGTCTTTCCTGATTGTCATGACCTTTCAGGACCTCTCTACTCTTGTGCTGACCCCATCCTACACTTAGTGAATTCTTGACTGGAACCTCCATTTAAGGAAGGTCTGGTCATAGCTCCTTTCTCTTCCTACTCTGCTCCTGACACTCCCTGTTTTTCCTCTTCTCCCTGGCTGCTTTCTCACCCTAGACACACCTTGAACCCTGTGTCCCACACTATGTTTCCACTGATGACTTTTGACCCAAAATCTCCACTTGAGGAAGCACCTGAGACAGCCACAGCTCACCTCACTTCTCTCCCAGCTCTGTTCCTGGTTTTCCCTGAACTTTTCTACCTTGCCCCTCTGCTAGATACTTTCTTCCCCTTTGTTTGTTATCTCCCTTTTGTTTCTTGTCTTCTCCTATTATAACATAAACCCCTTGAGGGTAGAAATTGCCTTTCTTTTTACTGTGTTTTGATAATCATTAAATATATTTTGGCCAAAGTCTGAATTAATCAAACAAACTACTTTGATTGACTTAAAAATGCCTTTTCCTGTGTCAACAGCTTCAAAGACCAGAAGTGAGATTCCCCCTTATCTTGGGAGAAAAACAGACATTCTGAGACCATAAAATGTAAATAGACCCTACTACCCTTGTTGTCAATTTGCATTTACAACCCTTTCACATATAGATGGTAACAAATGGAAGCCATAAAGTTTTGTGACGTGGTCATCCTGAATTGGGATGGTTCTAAAATGTATAAAAACTCTTCTGATTCATCTGTTCAGCAGTCAGGACTCTAGTCCTGTACTCCTTGTAAAAGTATCTGCTAGCTTTGGGGAATAAATTCTGTAAGTTGTATATTGCTATTTGTCTCCTTTAACCAAATCTTTTGGGATGTTGACAGTTTCTATTCCTAATGCTTAGTGTTGTACCTAGTGCCTAGCAATTACTTAAGGTGTGGTTTATATCACCTTATGACCTCACGATCATTATATTAATATATGTGTGTATATATATATATATATAATGAATACTATTTGTTATAGTCACCATATAATATTCATTATATATTTCTATATTGCCTTAAAACTCATATTCATTATATTTATATATGTATATACATAACATATAATGGTCATTATATAATATTTGTTATATGTCACCTTATGATCTCATAATCTTTGTATTTATGTATATATCCAATATATTACACTCATTATAGTCATTATATATTTGTTATATATTTATATATCACCTTACAACCTCATATTCATTATATTTATGTATATATATATAAAAACATATAATAGTCATTATATAATATCCATGATATATTCACATATATCACCTTAACATCTCATATTCATTATATTTATGTATATATATATTAAATATGTCATAGTCATTATAGTCATTATATAATATTCATTATATTTTTATATATCACCTTACAACTTCATTATATTCATATATACATGCATGACATATATAATATTTGTTATAGTTGTATAAAATTCATTATATATTCATATATGTCACCTTGCTGCCTACCACCACACATACATATGTGTGTTTGTGTTGTTACCTATATCCATTAGAATGTAAACTCCTTGAGGGTAGGGAGTCTTCTACTTTTGTCTTTGTATATTCAGAATTTAGCAATTTCTGCCACAAATCAGGTACTTATTAATAAACACTTGTTGATTGATTAATGTCATTTCCCTCAATGGAATGTAGGCTTCTTGAGGTCAGGGCTTGTTTCATTTTTGGTTTTGTTTCTCCAGTGCCCAGAACAGTGCCTAGCACATAGTAGCCATGCTAGAAACATTTATTAATGGGTGGTGAAATTTTACAGTGCTGGAAAGCCACAAATAGTCTTTTCTGACCTGAACACCATTCTCCCACTCCCCTGCCCAGGTTAAAATGCAATAGTACCAGTTGTCCTCTCCCTCTTTTCACTCCTTGGCAGGAGTGCTTCATTTCATTGCTATGTAGCATTTATACATGAAATACTGTCCTCTTTTTTTGCTTTTAGGAGGGCAGTTGGGGTTAAGTAACTTGCCCAAGGTCACACAGCTAGTAAGAGTTAAGTGTCTGAGCTCAGATTTGGACTCAGGTCCTCCAGAGCTGGTGCTCTATTCACTGCACCACCTAGCTGTCCCTAAATATTATACTTCTAAACTTGAATAGATAGTTCTTTTTCAGTTTCCCAGATCAGATATGCTTTGACTTTTATCATTTACTAACTTTAAGGACAGTGCAAATAGCAAAGGCAGTAAAGACACTGATTTACATTCATTTCATTGAAAAGGGAGGATAAGCTTGTTATAGTGGGATAATAGGAATAGAGACATGTGGCTGAGAGAGGCTAGCCATACTAACAACTATCAAATCTTGACTTGAATAATTAAATGGTGGCAGGGCAGAGGGAGAAGCAGATGCTTGGATTCTGTGGTTACTTAGCAAGATCAGTTTTTGTGGGAGAATTAACAGCTTGACCATGCCAAATAACCATCACAAACAGTCCCAGAGAAGCATCAGTAGTTAATATTCTTTGGTAAGCTCTTGGAAGCTTAATGTACAGCTTTCCTTGACCTCACATGGTTTAATCCATTTCTTTTATTTGCTTTTTTTTGAGGTAGGAGGGCAGGGCAGTTGGAGTTAAGTGACTTGCCCAAGGTCACACAGCTAGTAAGTGTGTCAAGTGTCTGAGGCTGGATTTGAACTCAGGTCTTCCTGACTCCAGGGCTGGTGCTGTATTCACTGTGCCACATAGCTGCCCCCCATAATCCATTTCTTTAGAGAAAGTTGAGATATCTACACTTTAAAATGTCCCCAGTCACATCTGAACATTAACAGAATTTTATCCAGAAGCATAAGGGGAAGAAAAAGGGGGTTACTTTTCATCTTGAATGATCTGCCTTAATTATTCATACATGTATAGGCAGCTAGGTGGACTTGTAATCAGGATATCCTTAGACACTGTGTGATCCTGGGCAAGTCACTTAACTTTTGTGTGCCTCAGTTTCCTCAACTGTAAAATGGTGATAGGAGCAATACCTATATCCCAGGGCTTTTAGAATGGTTAGAGAATGGAGAATGGAGAAAAAAAATACACATACACATATGCAGAAGTGCTTTCTAACTGTGTAATGTACTTTCAAAATGTCAGGTACTCTTACCCTGATTTGTGCTGTATCTTGTTAATCTGTAGCCCTGGGGCCCATTTTCATGATTTTCACATTAGGCTTACTCTGTCATCATAGAGAGACAAGAAAGGTTCCTTTAGCACAGAACATAGTACAGAATTTGGATATTTTGTTGCTGTTAGACATTTATTGTGAAGGCAGAAATGTGGAAGAAGGGAGGATGCCAAGACTCCCACCAGTGTTCCCTAGCACTTTTTTGCTTGCCTTGGGATTTATTTGGATACCTAATCTGGGCACATTATGGGAAGTGAAGAGATCCCTTAGCCTCCATACAGCTTCTGTGGGGTTTTAGTTGGATAGAGTCCTCCAAATGGGTATCAAGGATACAGACTGATATTCAGGGATTTAGTTGTAATTAAAAGAAATTGTCTGACTCTAAGTCAGAACACAAGTCAGAACTGGGAAAAAGGCCATCAAAAGAATAGCCTTTGTTGGCTGCTTGGTTCAGTCTAATCCATCATTCTTTGATACATTAAAAGAGACTCAGCCCCATCCCCGAGGCTGACTGATTTCTACATCTCAGAAGATGGTAGCAGAAAGCAGTAGACAGCCCAAAAGAGGTTTAAAAACCAGTACATGTTAGCAGAGAGCAGCTCAACAAATACAAGACTAGGGGAAATGTCCATTAGAGAGCAGAAATATGATGGTTTGTAGAGATAATGCTATCCTCAGCAAAGCCAATATTATGCCTAGAAGAGGCTGTACCTTGTGATTTGGTGGTGTTAATGTCATCTCATAGCAAGGTGCCCTGAGTTTGGCACTGAGTAAGGCTAGGGGAGGAGGGGTTCCTCATCATGCCCCTTCTTAGAGGGAATACTCTGTACGCATTTGAGACTCCTGGGTCACATATTGGCCCTATACAGAGCAATGACAACTCCAGAACTTTTAATTGACTCATAAGAATAGCAGTGGCCCAAGTAAAGGCACCCACTGTCTTAGTTCATTATGATGGGGTGGACCTTCTGTTATACAGGTGCTGTAAATAAGATAGTGATTGTTCTACGCACTGGACAGTCACCAGAAAAAAAAAGATACTTTAATCCAATGCTGATTAACTCAGTTAATGTCAAATATGCATGGATAATAATTCCTTCTAGCCCTAAATCCTATAATCCAATTTTCAGCACTGAATCAAGCACTCTAAGGGATATAAGAGAATTCCACCACGTAGTTGCCACCCTCAAGGAGTTTACAAAGAGGTTAAGGAGACAGGAATAACCTTAACCCCAGAATCAACCATTTGAGAACAATGCCAGGCTAGTGAATGCACAACTGTAGCCACAGTCTCAATATAATGAAATGCCTAGACATTTGGTTAACTTTCCTAAGAATTCATTTCACTATTACAGGCTCCTGTATTCACTCTAGACATGCATTATGGTATCAAATCCACCCCAAAAGGTCACATGGACCATTTGTGCCCAATCTACCGTAGAGCTTTCTGAGCTCATATTGGTTTGATCAGCCACAGTCAGACACATTGAAATCTGTGACATCATTTTGGTCCTTTTTGATAACAAAGGATAACCACCAATAATACAACAGAATCATTGCAGTTAAAAAAAAACAGCAAGACCTGTGTTAAAATCCTGACCCTTATAATTGCTACTTGAACCACTTTGGTCAAGTCACTTAACTTTTTTCTGACTTTAGTTTCCTCCTCTGAGGTTCCTTCCTGCTCAAAGTCCATGAACTTATAAGTGATGCTTCATATCAGAACAATGATGTTGGTAAAGTATGGCTTCAATTTAATAGTGGTCACAGAATAACCTCCCATTGAAGTCCTGCTGGAATTCAACAGGTTCATGATTTGGTCAACTAGACATAAGCAGAACAAGGGGAAGCTGGGAATCACCAAATGGAAGAGAACAGATGGATTTCTACACTTGCAGTCAAACCATGGCTAAGCCAAACAGAATGAGGAATATTAATCAGAACTGGCCATGCTGACTGGGACAAGTGGGGAAAATGCAAAGGCAACTTTTTTTTGGTGAGGCAATCAAGTGTAAGTGACTTGCCCAGGATCACACAGCTTTTAAATGTCACATGTCTGAAACCAGATTTGAATTCAGGTCCTCTTGACTCCAGGGCCAGTGCTCTAGCTGACCCCCAGAAATGCCAGGACAACCTTAAGACCCAAAGCACAAAGAAACCAGAGCTAACACCTCCAAGGCCAGGACTCTTTGCTCACAATGAGGTCATTTGCATTTAAAGTTATTTTAGAGATCAGCAGACAGGACTTTGTCTTCAGAGTACAACTCATTCTGTGGACAGAACATTGAAAGCAAGGTAAAGGTCAAGGGTCAGTGGAATGTTTCGAGATGCTAAGGCCCATGGAGGGACTGTCACCAACAGTCTTGGAGAGATCCGGTCAATGTCCTTAGCCTTGCATCTGACCCAAATGATGGAGAAAAGCATTGAGATAACATTATACTTTCCATGCCCAGCGAACAGCTGCTCAGAACCAGACTGAGTCATTAAGAACATGTGTCTCAAGATGGCAGCAAAGTTTGGCAGCTCCCACACAGCCACCCCAAACACCCATAGAATATGACTCTAAACAGATTTTAGAGTTCCAAGACTCTCCAAAATACAGAAAATGCATCTGTTGCTGCAGGCAACTCAGCAGGTGGGGCTCATTGCAGCAGTCTGGGAGCTGAGACCAGCCCAGCCTGAAACCCTGGCCCGGCCAGGCCCCAGGGCAGTCGGGCCGAGCC
This sequence comes from Pseudocheirus occidentalis, assembly GCA_028646575.1. NCBI lineage: Eukaryota > Metazoa > Chordata > Mammalia > Diprotodontia > Pseudocheiridae > Pseudocheirus > Pseudocheirus occidentalis. The sequence goes on from CM053602.1 coordinate 45,686,653, forward strand.
AAATCTGTAGGAGAGCAGATTGGCTTCATTGGAGGCACAGTTCCCACATTTATCATGCCAGAGGAAAGAAGGCTAAGAGAAAGGTCAGTGGATTTTGCTAAATTGGGGGAGAAGAATGGTCTGGCCAAACTGCTCCCAGGGCAAGGAATCAGTGGGAGGCCAGCTGTGGCAGCAGGAATGGCTGAAAGCAGCAGCGGCCTCCACTGGACTGCTTCAGAGCCCCTGGCCTGCAGATAGCAGGGGGGCTGAGGCAATCAATCAGGGCCAAGGGCTCTTGCGTTAAGCAGCCTGGATCTGGATCATGGTCTTGAGTGGTGGACCTGGTGTGCGCTTTCAGTGAGCCAAAGCTGGGGGGGACACAGCACCCCACTAATAGCTCCGGCAGCTGTGAAGGCCACAGCAATTTGAGACAGAGCTTTCCGCCCCTCAGGAAGTAGTGTTCCACAGAGCTAAAAAACCAAGCAATTGATAGACGGGCCAACATGAGGAAAAGGAAGCAGAGTAAGAACAGCAATAAAACTCTAGAATCCTTTTTTGTGGACAAAAAGGATCAAAGCATACAGTGGGAGGAAGACAGCACAGTCAGAACTCCCACACCAAATGCTTCCAAGACACTGGAAGAATGCCTACAAGCTATGGATCGACTTAGAAAGGACTTTGAAAACCAAATAAGAGAAGTGGAGGAAAAATTGGAAGAGAAATGAGAATGATGTGAGAAAGTCATGAAAAGAGAGTAAACAACCTGACTGAAGAAAACAGCACCTTAA
>CM053602.1:45697079-45715547 GCA_028646575.1 Pseudocheirus occidentalis
TCTATCTCTCTGTCTGTCTGTCTATCTATCCATCTAGTTTGTATTTCTATCTAATGTATCCATCCATCCATCCATCCATTCATCTATCTATCCATCCATCTATCTATCTGTACTGACTGTCTATCTATCCATCTATCCTTCCAGCTTCCTTCCTCCAATTGTTTGTGTTCTTGGATTTGTCAAACTGGTTTACTTTGTTCATTTTCTTATATTTCTTCTTTGTTTCTTCTTTTCAGCTGACTGACTTTTCTGTTCTTTTATCCAATACCAAATAGTTTTCATGATTACTGCTTTGCTGATAGAATTTGAGATCCAGTAATTCTAGGCCTCTTTAATTCCTAGTGCTTGCTTTTGTTTTTCCCACAATTTTCTTTGAAATTCGTGGCCTTTTGTGCTGCCAATTGAACTTTGCTATTCTTGTTCCCAGTTCTATAAAGTAATCCCTTGATACTTTAAGCATAGAACTAAATCTACAAATTAGTTTTGATCTTATGATTTGTATAACATTGGTTTGGACCAATCAAAGCCAATAAATATCTCTCCATTTATTTGTCTTCTTTTATCTTTGTAAAGAGGGTTTTGTAGTTATATTTAATTCCTGAATGTTTCTCAGTAGAATAACTCTCAATTCTTTTACACATTTTGGAGTTATTTTAAACAGAATTTCTCTATGTCTTCTTCCTGGTTTTTATTAGCAATATATGAAAAAGTTCATGGTATTTATGGTTTTCACTTGTTTACAGCTTCTTTGCTGAAGTTATTGTTTCAATTAATATTTTCATTTAATTTATAATGATTCTGTAAATAAACCATCACGTCCTCTGCAGAAAGAGGTCATTTCTCCTACTTTAGGAGGATTTGTAGCATTTAGTACTGTGTGAGATGAAAGAGTTCAGAGTCTGAATCTGAGGTCAGAAAAGGTCTTTATTCTTTGTCATGAGAATGCACTCTGCCCTTGTTGCCCACATGGCTTCTGCAGGGAGAGAGCAACAGGTAGAAGCCAGCCCATGATTGTATAATCTTCTAATGCAGAAACCCAACCCCCCCTCCCAACTGGCCTTCACTTTCATTGGTAGAGAGGCTAACCCACAACCTAAGCACAGGAATCTATCTCTGAGATAAAGGACCCGGAAACATGTGGGTGTCCAATAAAAGCAGTCTTAACCTTATTTGGCATATCTTGTGCTAAGGTGGCACTGGGGAGGGTTTCCATTGCTGTAAGTCCCAGATTGCTGGAAGGTCAGCTGACTTCTAAACCTAGGCCTAGTGAATACTGAAGCCATTCTAGATTTAATTTTTCAGAATGAGGAAACTTCACTATAAATGATCCCTTACAGTACCATTTGTCTGAGCTTATTCCTTCAGTTTCTACTCTTGTATACCTGCCTTAGCTAGGATTTTTAGTACTTTGTCTTCTTGTAGTAGAGGCAATGAGAACCCTTGTCCATCCTCCTGATCTAAATGTGAAACTTCTGGTATTTATGATATAAATAATGCTGGCTTTTGGTTTTAAATGAATACTTTTTATCATGTTACAGAAGAGTATGTTAATATGTTTTCATGGTGGTTACATAAATGAGTGTAGTATTTCATTGATGACTTTTTCCCTCTCATTTGATACAAGTGTATGTTTTTATTATGTTTGTTGGTGACATGATTTATTCTGTTTATAATCTTCCCAATGTTGAATCATTCTTGCATACCTGGTATAAAGCTGGCCTAACACAAGAAAAAAAATTAAATATAATTATGACAGGTCTAGCTTCTTTACTACTACTTTCAATTTCATTAATAATCATTAGTGATACTGGCTAATAGTTTCATTTCTTTGTTTTATACGTGAGGTGAATGCTATTATCACCATTTTACAGATGGAGAAACTGAAACCTAGTAGTTAGATCAGGGTCACAAAATCTATAGGTTCCTGAGGAAGAATTTAAATTTAAGTCTTACAGACTCCAAGGCCAGCATTTAGCAGAAAGGTTAATTGTTCTTTATATAGTTGAGAAAATTCATTGGTAAACCTATCTGTATGTTGTTTTCAGTTTGGAAGTTCAATTTCTTATTCTTTCTGGTTGTTTTGTTGCTGTTTTTATTCAGTTGTGGCTGACTCTTTGTGAGCCTGTTTGGAGTTTTTATTGGCAAAGATACTGGAGTGGCCTGTCATTTCCATCTCCAGCTTATTTTTCAGATTAGGAAGCAGAGACAAAAAGGATTAAGTGACTTGCCCAAAGTCACAGAGCTAGTTAGTGTTTGAGGCTGGATTTGAACTAGGGAAGAAGACTCTTCCTGATTCCAGGCTGAGCTCTTTATCTACTGGACCACTTTGCTGTTTGTTTATATTCTCCATTACTATTTCAGTAATCTGAATGTTTTAACTATTTACAACTATTCATCTCTTTCTTTTCAGCTTTTGCTTTTGTTGGCACATAATTTGACTTATACTTTTAAAAATAACATTCATTTTTTATCCTCTGTTGTGAATTGGTGCTTTCTTATTTTTTTTTTAAATCCCTGTTTTGGTTTTCTTATCTCTCTAATCAAATTATCTAGTACTTTAGTAATTGGTCATTAAAAAACAAAACAAGAACCCAACATTTGGCTTTGTCACCTCAACAGTATTTTTTAAATTAGCTAACTTCTAAAGTTTCTACTTTCTGTCCTATTTTAGAATTGTTAATTTGTCAAATTAATAATTTGATGAGTAAAATTTGACAAGTTAATGATCCCAACAGAAGACAAAAAGAAGAAATGTTTTAAAAAGCAGGAATGAATTTTAAAGCAATAATATTGTTGAGTTGAAAACTGACTTACCAGTCACTGTACCAACTGTCATTTTATAATTATATGATTAATTCAAAGATTTCATTGTTCTTTTCAGCTGACATAAATGTTTGAAGATATAAATTTTTTTCTAAGGACTACTTCCCATGCATGCCACAACTATTGTTGTATTGTAATACTCTTATAATTTTCTTTAATGCTATGATTTATTTCTATACCTTTTTTCTTTAACAGCTATTCTTAGAATTAGTTTATCTAGTTTTCATTTAAATCTGAGTACTTTAATCATATTTTTTATTGATTGGCATTCTGTTGTGTTATGGTTATATGTAATATATTTAATGTGTTGGTCTTCATGAATTAATTTTTAAATTGTATATGTTCGGAGTGGCTAGGTGGTGCAGTGAATAGAACACCAGCCCTGAAGTCAGGAGGACCTGAGTTCAAATCTGGCCTCAGACTCTTAACACTTACTAGCTGTGTGACCTTGGGCAAGTCACTTAACCCCAACTGCCCTGCCCTCACCCTTCCAAAAAGCAAGAAATACAAATAAAAATAAATAAATTGCATATGTTCTGGCATGTTTTTTTTTAGGGAGGAGGACAGAGAAATTGGGGTTGATTGCCCAAGGTCACACAGCTAGTAAGTGTCTGAGGTCAAATTTGAATTCAGGTCCTCCTGACTCCAGGGCCAGTACTCTATTCACTGTGCCACCTCGCCTTCCATGTTCTGGCATGTTACCAATTTTTAAAAAGTGCCACACAAGGCCAAAAAATAAATATGCTGAGTAGGTTTTTTCCTATAAACCACAAAATAGCTATCTTATGTATATTTCTTCTTAAATTTTTCTTTTCTAATATGTGTTTAATATTTTCCTCAATTACATGTAAATACAATTTTAAAGATTAAAAAAAATTTTGAATTCTAAATTCTCTCCCTCCCTCCCTCTCATTGATAAGGCAGATTATATATGTGCAGTCATACAAAACTATTTCCATAGTCATCATATCTCTTCTTAAAATATTATATTTGAAATCTTAGGCTCATTTATGACCTCTCTAGGTCACAATTTTGTCATCTGTAAAGTGAGAAGGTTGGATTAAATCAACTCCTGAAGTTCTCTTCTAGCTCTGAGATCCTCAATTTTAACTCTGAATGAATCTTTTTGTGTTTGTTGTGAATAAGAAATTCTTGATTTTTGTTTTCTAATCAATTCTTATATATTCCTTCCTTTTATGAGTTCACTCTATTCATATTCACAGCTAAAGTCATTAAGTTTGTTCACCCCTCTAAATTCTGTTGCAATATATCTTTTCTTCTCCTTATTTACCCTTAGTTCTTTAGAAGCACATCAAAATCTCTGACCAGCTATGGATTTCTCAGCAGAAAATAATGTCTGTTTTCATTTTATTAAATAGCTATCCTTTTGCATAGTGTAGTGTGCTTAATTCTGGAGAATAAGTAATTCGATAAGTTTCCCTTCATTTTTTTGCTGTTTTAGATTGTATTCTCTTCTTTAATATCTTCCTGTTCAAAAATCTTATGTAGTTCCAGTTGCTTGTGACATTGTCTCTTTTATCTTCAAGTACAAGAATTTAGTGACCACATTTATGAGCAAGTTAAACTTAAGGTTCCTTGTTGTAGGCATCCTGTTGGTTCTATCAATTTGTATTCTGCAGTCTATGTCCAGTACTTCTGAGCAGTTTTTGTATGACATATCAAATATGACATTCGTAGTCTTTATTTATTTGTCCTTTCTAGGACAACAGTAGTTCTCAGAGCAGCTTACTGATCTCCTTCTTTTAGCTCTGTGGCATTGCTATCTGGAAGTCTTTAATCTTCTTCCAGTTTTTCTAATGTTTATTTTGCTTGTTCTTCTATTACTATGTAGTTTGTTTGTTTGTTTTTTTCATTTGGACTGGTCCACCTCACTCCCCAGAGAGGTCTACTATTTAGGTGAGATTTCCCACTCTCTTTTCTGTGCTGTCAGTCTTTAAGGACAGAGATTGCTTGATATAGTGGAAATAACTCCCAAATCAGAGTACCTGGGTTTAAAGACCACTACTGACACTTGTGACCTCAGGCAAAACGTTTCACTTCCATAGTCCTCAGTTTCCTAATCTGTAAAATACAGGGACTAGACCAGATGACCTTTAAGACTCCTTCTGGCTTTACATATATGATTTGATGATTGTATTCTTGAATCCTTCTTTCATCAATCTTATTTTCAATCTTATGTATACCAGACTTTTCTTTACATTTCTAATCTATTTCACAAGTTCTCGTGATATGTGTGTGTTTTCTCGTGAGATATCTTTATCCATCTATTCTCTTAGAGCAGTGTTTCTCAACCTTCTGAATGCTGCAATCCTTTAATACATGTATGTGGACGTTTCTGCATGTGGAGACGGATAGAGGAGTGATGCCTCGGTTCCTAAGACCATCAGAAATATGTGTTTTCAGATGGTCTTAGGCGACCCATGTGGCCCCTGTGAAAGGGTCGTTCAACCCCCAAAGGGGTCATGACCTACAGGTTGAGAACCACTATTAGAGGTATAGTTAGTGCATTTTTCCCCATGATATTTCTCTTTCCTTGCTTGTGCAGTATGTATGTCAGGAAGAGTATCAGCTCTTATGTCAGAGTTCAGATCTAATCTTTGATATTAACTACCTATGTGACCTTGGACAAGTGACATAACTTCCTTGAGCCTAAATTACCTCATGTGGAAAATGAGGAGGTTTACTTGTAGAGTTTCTGAATTCCCTTCCAGCTCTGTAACTCCAAAGTAGTACTTAATTGGTTTGGTGACCATGTATTATTCCTTACTTGTTTCTTAGGGGAGATTTTGTGTTTGCTTTTTCTCTTAAAGCTTGTTTCTTTGAACATTTTCCTCCCCCTTACATTCTTTTTGTTGCTCTTGCTCATTAATTTTATTTGACACTGTTTTGAGATGCTACATGTAATCTGGGCTTAGATACCCCTACCGACTGAGCCATCTTTTTGGCATCTCCCCTGCAATTTTGAGCCCTATAGGCTGAAACTTGGTTACTTTCCTGATATAGAAATTATTGTAGACTTAAAGGGAAGGTTACAGACTATCCTATGATCTGTAATAATGATGCTAATGCTATTTCAATGGATGATCTCACCAAGGTGGATCCTTCTTTCACTGCGGCAGTGTGAACTCCACCCCCACTTTTTCGTCCTGTAATATTCTTATCCATATGTAATTTCCTATAGTATTCATGTCCCTGTCCTCCCATAAATCTTTAAAATAGGATCAACCTAGCTCTTGAGGCCTTTCTCTGTCTCTATCCTTTAACTTCCCATCAGAGGCATGCTTGGAAGAATTAAGTTGATAGCTTTGGTCGTGTCCCACTTCATATTCGAAAATATGAATTCAGTTCTGATTTAAGCTGATTCATAATTTAAAAAAAAACACTTGAATTCGCTTCATGGGTTACTTCAATTTCAGGTTGTGCAACTTCGTCTGGTTCATTGCAGTGATTATATCCCAAGCCTCATGGGAAAAGGGTTATTCCCAATTGGAGATTCTCCTTTTCTTAACTGAAAGTTGAATTCCTCCATCAGTAGTTGGGAAGAATTAGTCACAAATTATCTTCTATTCAAAGTCAAATAAGCAAACTAATTGTTTGTTTACCTAACAGGTTATGTGTTGATTACAGGACATTAGTGGCAATTAAAACACATTTCGCCTGTATGGCCAAAATTGCATTGCAGCTTAATACAACTTTAGTGACAGTTTTCACAAATTTCAGGAGATAGGGAGGTAATTCCCAGAAATATAATTTTCTTCTGCAGATGGAATATGATATCTCTTTTCCCAGCTCTAAATCATAAGGGATTTTCTGGGTTGACAATGATAGAGAGGAAAGGGGAAGTGGTGAGAGCCTGGGTCATCCGATCCCCTTTTAAATAAAATTCTATTTGTGTTTTTTTTCTAAGTTTACATAAGTGTTTACTCTAGTGCTGTCATTCATCAGTTTGAATTTTGCATCTCGTTGCCTTTTTAAACATGGGCATTGGAGTGGTCTGTTTCTAAGCCATCTAGTTCACATCTTACTGAATTACGTATACTTCAGCCTGCATAAGAACAGGGTCTTTCAGCCTGTTCTTGGAGACCTGTAGCATCTAGTAACCCATGACCTTGCAAGGCAGTCTCTTCTACTTTTTGGTAGTCCCAAATCATAGGAAAGTTTCCCTTATCTGAACTTCACAACTTTTACCTTATGCCATTGGTTCTGCCCTGTAAGGTCACACATTATAAATTTGATCACACTTTCACACAGCAGTCCTTGAAATGCACAAAGCTACCATATTGCTAGCACTTTTGAGTCTTTGGTTTTTGAGACCTCCTATCCTATGGATCTATGGCCATTTACCATCCTGATTATTTCTCTCTGTATACTTTTCAGTTTATTAATATCCTCTTTCAACTCTACTGTCCCTAAATGAACATGGTCTTTCACATGTACTCTGATCAGCACAGAGTTCAGCAAAGCTATCTCTTCCTTTTTTTCTGGGAATCTATCCATTTCTTAGTGTAACCCAAGGTTGGTTTAGTTTTTGAGGCTAGTGCATCACATGGCTGGCTAATCATGACTTCCATCTTGTATTTGAGAAGCTCATTTTTTTGCTTTGTGTTGACTTCACATTTAATTCACTGAATTTCATCTTATTAGATTTAGACCAATGTTACAGTTTTGGGGGGTCAGGCTGTATAGGTTTTACCTATACCCTTCCTCAACAGGCTTCGGGTGTTCCCAGCTCCCAGCTTCTGCTTTCTCCGGGAGAAACAGCTGCACAGAAAACTTAAGACACAGGGCTTGCTTCTTGCTACTTTCTCTTAGGCTTGGCGTGGCTGGAACTTTCTCTTCTTCTCTAAACTTGGTGTGGCTGGACTTCCTTCTGCCTCCAGGTAGCCTGTATTTAAGTCCTTTCTCCAGGGCCCCTTAGGGCCCCTCCCCTGGCCTTGCCCTAGCCACAGCAGCCAATCCTGCATCACCCTGAAGGCAGAGAGATAATCCTGCTTATTGCAAACAGGAGCAACCTTCGCATTCTGCCCTGAGGTGATCACGGGCCCCCTGTTAGCTGAGGACCAGTTCAACCCATTACCAACAAGAGCTCCAACAGACCAAGGCTGGAGATTTCCAAGATCTTTTTGGATCATAATAATAGCACCAGTAGGTGTTGTGAGGATTAAATGAGGTAGCATTTGTAAAGTCCTTAGCACAGTTCCTGGCACATAGTAAGCACTGCATAAATGTTTATTGCCTCTCTCTTTTATACACCCTAATGCATCATATAGGTATTGTTATTAATATTAGCAGTATTGTTGTTATTACAACTAGCACTTATATAGGTGCCTATATAAATGACAACTATGTGCCAGATCCTGTGCTAAGTTCTTTCAGAAATAATATCTCATTTGATCCTTATGGTAACCCTAGAAGGTAGGTACTAATATTAGCTCCATTTTACATAAGGGGAAAATGAGGCAACAGAGGGTATGTGACTTGCTCACAGTGACACAGTAAGTGAAGTGAAATTGACTTCTCCATCTTCTTTTTCAAAGCTGGAAGCCATGAGCACCAGAAGTAACTGGACACTCAAAGAAAAATATTGCTTGGATAATCCCCAAAGTGGGGACTGGCTGAGAACTGAAGCTCTCACCTCTTTCCAACTCTGCCCTACCCCTCATGCAGAGCAAGGCCTCCATTACTATCAATAAGAAGAGAATCCCATACTAATGAGCTTTGGGACAGGGGTTACATAATTTTTGACATCACATAGCTAGTACATATCTGAGGCTGTATTTGAACTCAGGTCTTCTAGCCCCAGAGCTCTGTTGACTGTGTAGCCTAGCTGCTTCTGGGATGTTGACAGTATCATGCAATACATTGACTATCCTTCCCAGCTCTTCTCCCATCCTGCAATATCTCGCTCCTCTAATACCATTTATTCTTGATAAGAGAAAGGGAGAAGCTCCTGGACTATGTCAACCACTGGGTCTGCCACATGGGCAACTTCAAGGTCAAGAGGTTGAGGATCCAGCCTTCCATCAGGAAAAGGAGAATTTCCTGGGCCCCTTCATGAGAGAAGATCACACAAGTGACCCCTATTATAGAGGGGAACAGTAACAGTTGGTCAGCAAATATTTATTAAATGATTTCTATGTGACTTATACTGTGTTAAGTTCCAGGGGATATAAAGACCAAAGCAAAACAGTCCCTGCCCTCAACTTATATTCTATTGAGAAAGACCACACACACACACACACACACACACACACACACACACACACACACATATAAGGCATATAGAAATCAAATGTGAGTTTCCCTTGTAGGGAAATGCACTTATCCCTGAGCACTAATGCCATCATATGAGGAGACAAATGATCTGTACCTTGTACCTCTCTATTATTGTGTATTATTATTATTATTATTATTATTATTATTATTATTATTGTATATTATTCAGAAAGTGAGTCTAATAGGGGTTGGGAGTGAGAATGGTAGCCTGTATAAATGTATTTCCTTTATTAAGGAAATCCAAACTGCTAGGTGGCAGTCTGAATCTCTAAGTCTTTACCACCCTATGGTTAAATGGGTCTTACTTGAAAGGGAAGAGAATTCAAATGATAATTTACATGTTACTGTGAGTCCTTGGCGTTTTCTGTACTTTTTATGGAGTTGAAGAAAGACTTGTCTGGGTTGTGTGTATGTGTGTGTGTATTTGTACACACACGCACATGTATATACACATACACACAACTGGAGTGCTTGTATGAGACCTGAAGGGCCCTTCATCCCACATATGAGTAAACTGAGTTTTTAGCTATTTGTAGATTTCACGAAAGTGAATTCTGGATGGAAAGGTCATTGGAACTCCTAGGTATCATAGAGATTGGGTACAATAGAACTTACAGTCAGTATGTAGCCCTGGAAAGCCATACTTTTTTTTCAAAAAGGAACACAGTAGATAAAAATAGTGTTAGATTAGACTCATATGTATATATATGCTCAAATGATTACCTTCTCATATGTGGAAAGAAGACTCAAGGGGGAAAAATATGATAGAGACTGCTTCACTCTCAATCACAGAGGGAGAAATTGAAGCAAAATTGTTGTTGAGATATTAGAAATAGAAGCAATATTGTTGTTGTAGTCCACCTGTGCAGAAGGAGGAATTAGTCCAAGAGTTTAGGAAACAGATCAAAAGCTAGACATGATGATATTGATGTCAGGTTAATGTAGCTGGGATATGATACAGGCATGATCATTTAGTGGTGGTAGTGGTGATGCTATATTTCAACTGTCCAGAAATCTGATGGCATCTCTCTCTTTCTGCCAAATCCAGAATTACTAATCAATCCATGATTTCCCTTAATCGTAGTTTTGTTTTTCAAAAGATAAATACAATTCCTGGCTTTACTATAACTCACTCTGACCTTGCTAAAATTATTCCTTCTACTTGGGCCTCAGTTTCTCCATCTATAAAATCTGGGTTGTCCCCCTCCCCCTCTAATGACCTCAGAATCGACTAGATATAAAAGCATTGAGAAAGTCTGAGTCTGAATAAATGTATGGCATTATGCCTGCGTTCTGAAGGAGGTGTTTTGTTCTCCTCAAGCTGTGCTAAGAAATAAGCAGGAACAAGCCCTGATCTTGCTCACTAGACCATCTAGCTCCTCAACCTTACACAGCTCTAATTGTATCTAATGAAAGAAAAATAACATTTTTAGGTCCCAGTTACAGGAAACATTTTAAATAGAATTGGCCTGGGGCACTTTTTAAAATAAAATCTAAATAATGCAAGATTGTTAGTGGGAGCTGGGCCAGTGCAAGATTACACACCTCATAAAAATCAGCCTCAGCTCCAGACTATCAGGCTGCTTCAGCCTTGGACTTGACAGCACAGGCCTCATAGCTCAATCTGGCCCTACCCCTCTCCTAAGGTGGTCACGACCACCAGCTGGGTAGACCTCAGACTCCTTTGTGACTTGGAACAGGAAATGGACCAGGGGTCAAAAAGATGAGGAGAGAGCCCTGAGTAGGAGAGGATTGTGGATTAGACCAATAGGAAGCTCCTGGAATTTGGTAGGTAGTGAGGCTAATGTGTCCAAATGGGCAATGGATAAAGTACCAGGCAGACCTGATTTCAAATTCCACTTAAACAACTTACTAGATGTGTGAGCTTGGGCAAATCACTTACTCATTCTCTGCCTCAGTTTCCTCATTTGTAAAATGGGAATAATAATAATATCTATAGCACGTACCTCACCTAATTGTGGGGATGAAATTAGGTAATTCGATAATATAGGTAAAATACAAACCTTATATAGCTATATGCCATAATTATTGTTTCTTCCAAAGGACCCCATTTTAGGTTCGGATAGAACCTTCTTTTTTGAGCTAAAATCCATGCTCTGTAATACCCATCCAATTGTCCTTATTCTCTTCTTTACAACCAGATAGAATAAGCTTAATCCCTCCTTGTGAGGACAGTGCTTCAGATGTTTGAACACAACTAATACATACCTACCCTATCCCCCAAGACTTCCCTTTTCAGTCATTTACTCTGTTAACTTTTATTAAGTCCCTTCTGTGTACTGAATAAATATCCCTAGTTGCTTCAACCAGTCCACGTAAGACACGTTTTCTAGTCTCCTCTGCATTCTTCCAAAAATGTGGTCCCCAGAACTGAGCCCCAAATACCAGACAGACCTAGCAGGGAGAAGGTACAGGACAGTAGGATTTCACCTCAGAATCACAGCATCTCAGAGAGTAAAAAGTTATCTAGTGCAGCCTGTACCCAAAGACAGAAAAAGAACATTTTATGTCAGGTACTCTGCAATGTGCTAGAAATATAAATTGAAGCAAAAAGACAGTCCTTGCCCAAAGATTTTCAATTCTGATGGGGGAATGGGGGCCTGAAAAACAAGGATGGAAGGGATATGCCCACTTAGGAACATGGAAGCAAAGTTAAGAGTGAGAAACAAATCACGAATGGAGCTTCCAGGAGGAGAAGGGAGGTATAGGGATGGCGGGATATTCTCTAAAGAGTAAGGAGGTCTCATAGTCAATAAGCAGCCATTCAGCCTCTACTTAAAGACCTCCAGTGAAGGACAACCCCTACCTCTTGGCACAACTTATTCTACCTTGGGGCCTCTCCCATTGTCAGGAACTTTTAAATTAAATCAAATTTAAATTTGCCTTTTTGCAACTTTTATCTATTCTTGCTAGCTTTGTCCTCTGGGATCAAAGAGAACAAGATAATTGCTTCCTCTGCTACCATCACCTCTACTTGCCCCCTCCCTCACCCCCAATTCTTTTCTTCTCCAGGTTCAAAATGTCTATTTCTTTCCACTGATCCTCATATAGTATGAACTTAGAGTCTGTCACCATCCTGATGGCTTCCTCTGGACACTCTCCAGCTTCTGGATGTTCTTGCAATTTGGCACCCAGAATTAAGCACAGTACTCTCCACATGTGGCCCAACCATGCAAGAATGTGGTCTCTTGACTGACTGACTTCAACTTGACCCTTTCTGGCCAGTTTGGTCCCACTGATACTTAAATGACATTGTTTCTCCTTGTCCTTTTTCCATGGCAAATGCCAATTTGAAAATTACTTCAAGCCAATGACCATCCCATAGAACCCCCTTCTACCAACGAGGATCACTGGTTATCAGTTTTCCATCCCTTAGAATTCAGGTTTCTTTCTAACTATGGATAGACTAAAGCAGGTCCCTTCAAATGGAATGGAAGAAAGTTGAGTGGTATATTATTCAAGTCTACAAAGTCTGGGAAGAGAATGGAGGTGAACATACACTGTTGTCTTCTACTGTCATCTTCGTGGCCATGCATCTGCCTTGTATTTTCTATCAGTTTGTATTTTGCTCTATATTTATAATATTTCTATGTAATTTTCTTACACTATTTCCTGGTATTTGATTTATTTTAAGTTCTTCATATTGTTTTGAAGAATTTATTCTAAGATAATCTCTGTGTATTCTGTCTTCAAGGCCAGTTGTTTTTCTTGTGTTCCAATTTTTTTTTAATATTTTGTTTGGAAATTTTTTTTTGCTACTATTCTGTTTTCTAGTTCCAAATTGACTATTCACTTTTTTCAGAGACTCTCCCATTGTTTGTTTTAGATTCTCTACTTCTTTGCTTGTCTTTTTAATTTTTTTTCTTTGATTGCTTTCTTTCCCAATTTCCTTATATTTTCAATGATTTTCTTGCTCCTTTGTGCCATTCTAGAGGTTCTGGAGGTTTTTGCAAGTTTTGTATGATCATTATTTATGTTTTAATTATTTATGTATGATTGTAGCAAGTCTCTTCATGGCTATAGTAATTTCTCTTTCATTAGGGCTTTTTAAAAAAGTGACTTCCTTCATTCCAAGATACTTATTCATTATATTTCATCCTTGCCTTGATGGTTTACTCACTTAAAAATGAATTTTCTTTTTTTCCTCAGATAAATGTTTTACTTCTTCAATTTAGAACTTTCCTTCTGAAATTCAGATTGTATTAACTGTCCTCCACCCCATACCTAACCAACCAGCATACCACATAATCATTTATTGAAATATCAGCAGGAGAATGATTTTCTCTCTATTTATTGTTCATTACTATCACTTTATTCTTATTGGCATATTTCTTACCATTCTGAGATAATGGAGTAGGTTGGTCTTATACCTGATCTTTCCCTCAGGTTCTTTCCAATAGGGTTGGATCAAGTCCTCTTGCATTCAGTAATAGCTAATAATAATAACTAACATTTACGTGGCACTTAACTATGTACCAGGCATTGTGTTAAGCAATTTACAAATATTAACTTATTTGATCCTCATAACAACCCTGGGAAGTAGATGGTATTATTCTCATTTTACAGATAAGGAAGCTGAGTCAGAAGTTAAGTGACTTGCTCAGGGTCACACAGCTAGTAAGTGTCTGAGACTGGATTTGAACTCAGACCTTCCTGACTCTAGGTCACTTCTGTGCTACCTTGTTTCCACCCAAGGGGGACCATCTAAGGTCCCCTGATCTTTTCTACACAGGTTATGGAAAGTGGGCAGGTACATGAACCACTATACACTGTTGGCAAGGCAACACAGAGGGGTGGAGTCTGGTAGCCTTGCTTCCCTGGGCCTGGAGCAGTCAACTGGGCAGGGCAAGAAAGACCAATAATTTGACTGCTTGTGTTTTTGGTAAGAATTTACTTACAGGGAGTTTTTCCTTGTCCTTCTTTCTATTGTTGCTCTTTTCATTACTTTCCTTGGTGTATTAGGCATTGTTTGATCATAGGTGTGGGAATTGAGGAGACTGGGCTTTACATACCATGTCTTGTTTAGCCACCTTTCAGAAAGTCCCTCCTAGGTGAAATTTTAAATGGGAAAGTCAATACTTTCAAATTAGAAATCAGAGAAATGAAGGTGTAAGCATCCAGGAAAGCCATTTTGTCATTTCTCTCTTCTTCCAGAAACTCAACCTATTGCATGAAGGTGTCTATGTCCTTGACAGTGGCAGAGAATGAATCCGGACTGTGCTACAATAGCCAAATCCGCTATTCAGAAAAATCGGAAGTCACCAAAAGAAAGGAGATTGTCTGCCCAGACATGGATGATTATAAAACTGCAGAGCAGGAACCGGATGTTGTGTGGTACAAGGTAATCCAGTGAGTCCCAGGATTGGGGGGGGGGAGAGGGGAAGGTTTGTTGTTGTTTTTGTTAATGTCATTCTCAAATTTTGCATGCTCCTAGGAGCCAATGTTGACAGTCTATCCCTTTAGTGGGTACCAAAGACCTTTCCTACTTATTCCAACTAAATAATGCTAATGGTAATAATCCTAATAATAATAATCACTGCATATGGTTTGCAAATAAAATCATAATAATAACCACTATATATATAGTTTGTAAAAACACGTTATACTTATTAGCTAATAATACCTAATAGCTAACATTTCTATTGGAAAAGGAAATGGCAAACCAAGAAAACCCCAAATTAGAGTCATGAAGTCAATCATGACAGAAACCACTAAACAACCATAATATTTATATAATGCTTACAGTGTGCCAAGGACTGTGCTAAGTGCTTTACAGTTATTATCTCATTTGATTCTGAAAACAGCACTGAGAGGTAGGTGCTATTTTTATTCCCATTTCACAGATGAGGAAATTAATGCAAATAGAGGTTAAGTGACTTACCCAGGGTCACAGAGTAAATAGGTGATGGAAGCCGGATTTGAACTCAGATCTTCCTGACTCCAGGCCTGGCATTCTATCCATTATACTTCCTAGTTGCCCTATATATTATATTTTGTTTCCATGACCCCATTTGGAGTTTTCTTGGCAAAGATAATGGAGTATTTTGCCATTTTATAGCTATTTGCTCATTTTACAGATAAGGAATTGAGGTGAACAGGGTGAAGTGACTCACCCAGGATTACATAGCTAGTAAGTGTCCAAGGTCAGATTTGAGCTCAGGAAGATGAATCTTCCTGTTTCCAAGCCCACTTCTCTATCCACTTCAATGCCACCTAGCTGCCCCTACTATTATCCCCATTTTACAGAAGAAGAAACTGAGGCTAAGGGAAATTGAGTGATTTGGTCAGTCAGGGATAGGATTTACACTTGAGGTCCTCCTGATTTCAAGTCCAATATTCTATCCCCCTAACTAACGGTAGACAGTTCCCAAACTTGGCAGAATGAATGGGCAGAAGACTACTGCTTTGGACAAGACACAAGAACAAAAATCCTTTGTGAACCCAGATGTAATGCTAGCATTCACACTGCTGAGGCCCACTTGGAGATACTTTGTAGACTGCTCTGTGAGAACCACTACCCCAAAGCCTGGGGAGACCAATGAATCTAGAGAATGGAGGCCATAACTCATGTTCCCTTTCCTGATGGGATAGCTCAGGTGGGTGACAAGCAAGATCTAACCTCTTCTCCTGGTTTGAGGTGACTTTGGAGTTTCATTTGCAGGGACTGTGAGTGATGGCAAGCTCAAAGACATCTTAATCCAAGTGGCGGAAGGCTGTTTTCACAGGGACCTGGAGACTCGAACTCCCTTTGGAGTTCAGGCTTCTAATTTCCAAACTTGGCATTGCCACACCCCTGTCAGATACCAGGCATCCTGGGTGCAGTTGAAATCATTGACGGATGGATTCTTTGAGGCATGTTCAGAGGCAAGACTGTGAATAATTTTTTAAACTTGGAAGAAGCCAAATAGCTATCTTTGAAGTTCCTCAGGATGGAGAGCACACATACCATAGAAAGAAACCACCATCCATTTTGATTTAATCCAACAATCCTGTCTGAAGTGCTACCAGCTAAGAGAGGATCCAAAAAGGCATTGTGTAGGAGGTAGCCCCTGAGCTTATCCTTGAAAGAAGTTAAGAATTCCAAGCCACAGAGAGGTGAGGAGGTACTCCCTGCATTCCAAGCAAGGGAAACAGCCTGTATAAATGCATGGAGGTAGGAGATGAAATTTTGAGTCCAAAGGACAGGTCTTTTGGCTAGAATAGAGTTCACCAGGGACAGCTAGATTATAGTATATAGAGCTCCCGAGCCTGTATTTAAGATGGCCTGAGTTCAAATCCAGCCTCAGACACTTGCTGTGTGAATAACCCTGGGCAAGTCACTTACTCCTGTTTGCCTCAGTTTCCTCATCTGTAAAATGAGCAGGAAAAGGAAATGGCAAGGCACTCCAGTATCTTTACCAAGGAAACCTCAAATGAGGTCATGAGAAGTCAGACATGACTGAAATGACTAACAACAGAAGAGTGCACAGAGTTCATTAGTATGAAGTTTTTGAGAAACGTTAGTAGTAGATCTTGGAGGACTTTCAAAATCAAGCCTAAGGAGACATGGTCAGACCTGTGCCTTAGGAAGATTATTTTCACAGCTGTGTAGCTGATGAATTAAAGAGATTAGAAACTGGAAGCAGGGAGACCAATTAGGAAGTGATTATAGTAATCCAATTAACAGGCTATTAGGGTCTGAACTAGGGTGTCAGTTACATAGGAGGAGGAAAGGAGAGGGATGGTGGGGAGGTAGAATTGATGGGAATTTGTAACCGATTAAATACGAGGAGAGCCATGTCCATCGGATATAATGTTGGTCCCCCCAACAGAAAGAGGAAAGTCTGGAAGGGGGATCATTTCTAGGGGAAACTACTGAGGGGTTTTAGACAAGGTCAATTTTTGAAATGCCTAAGGGACAACCAGGTCTGGAATTTGGGAGAGAAAATGGGGCTGGCTGTATAGATTTTTGAGTTGTCTATACAGAAATAATTGACCCCAGGGGAACTGAGAAAATCATCAGAAGAGAAAGCCCAAGATGTGGTCTTAGAGCAGAGGTGTCAAACACATATGTAGTGGATCACACTCCCCAGTCGGCCAGAACCAGATTAAACCAGAATTGGGAAATATTGAACAAAATGAATAAAAATCCAATAAAGATAATGTTACATTTTCAAAGTAAGTTACTTTGTGGTGCACAATATTTGTGGACTTGGGGCACCCATTTGTATTTGAGTTTGATACCATTGTCTTAGAGGACACCTAGGATTATGGGATGGTGTACTTGTAAGTGACATCAGATACCATCTAGTCAAACTTCTTTATTTTTACAAGGGATGAAACTGAGGCCCAGAAAGGTGATAAAACCTCTCCCAGATAATGATATATTCATAGAACTACAGATGGAAGGGGCCAAGGAAACTGTGGTCTTTCTTTTTTTCTCATTTTATTTTATTTTATTTTTGAAGGACAAAATCAAAATATTTATTTATATGCCAGAAAGCCAAATCCACCATGGTAATAAGCAGTTGGTCCCCAAGCTTCCACTTTGTCAGGCCTCCCCCAAAACAAGCTCCTTTAGGCAAAATACCCTTTTCTCAGTCCCACTAGCTGCTCTGCCTCTCTCTGCATTCCCTGTCTCTGTCTCTCTGTGTGTGTCTTTCTCTCTTTCTCTTTCTTTTTTTTAAATTTATTGACTTGTTTATTTACATTCAGTTTATAAGATTCAGTTACAGACACACTTGAGTTTCAGGTTTTCTCCCCTTCTTTCTTCCCCCCCCCCCAATGGTGGTGTACAATCATGTATAGGATCTGCAAACACTTTCACATTGTACAATAGTCTGGTTGTATAGAAGTGTTGTAAACAAATGGTAAAAGGAAAAAAAAAGAAAAGAAACAAAACCGAAGATGGAAAAGAACAATAGCATGTGTTGCTTCAGTCTCCTTTAAAGTCTTGTCTTTCTAGATCTTTCTCTGAGTGTAGATATCTCCTTCCATTCTGAGACTGGTAGAGCTATCTTTTAACTTTGTGTTGCTGAGAAGAGTCCAGTTTATCAAGGTTGGTCATCACACATATGATGTGTGTACAAATTTTTCCTGGTTCTGCTCTTCTCACTTAGCATCAATTCATATAAGCCTCTCCAGGTAATTATGAAGTCCATCTCCTTCCCATTTCTTATAGCACAATAGTATTCCATCACATTCATATACCATAACTTGTTCAGCCATTCCCCAATTGATAGGCATCCCCTAAGTTTCCAGTTCTTTGTCACCGTAAAGAGAGCTGCAATAAATATTTTTGTATATATGGGTCCTTTTCCCACTTCTATGATCTCTTTGGGATACAAC
>CM053602.1:45716047-45763399 GCA_028646575.1 Pseudocheirus occidentalis
TTTGACCCTTTTTATCCACAAAAAAGGATTCTAGAGTTTCATTGGTGTTTTTATTTTGCCTCCTTTTCCTCATGTTGGTCAGTCAATTAATTGGTTGGTTTTTTTAGGTCTGTGAAACTCTGCTTCCAGGGGGGAAGCTCTGCTCCAAATCTCTGGGTTTTTCTCAACTGCCGGAGCTATTGGGGGGTGTTTCAAGTCCCCCCCAGCTTTGGCTTGCTGAAAGTGCACCCCAGGACCTCCCCCCAAGACCACAATCCAGATCCAGGTTGCTCAGTGCAAGAGCACTTAGCCCTTATCAATTGATTCAGCCCCCCTGCAGAGTCTGCAGGCCAGGGACTCTGAAGCAGCCTGGTGGGGGCTGCTGCCGGTTCCAGCAGTTCACTTCCCCTACTGCTTCCTTGCCACAGGGGCAGATTGGCCGAACTGCTTAACCACGCCCAAATTAATTTTCAAAGTTTCACTTTCACTAGACGTCTCTGACTATTTTAAGATCCCCTTAGTCAGGTGCTTTAGATTTTCTTTGAAGTAGACTCAAGCTGGGGTTTGGGAGGCTCTGCTCCTCATGGCCGCCCTGGGGCCTGGCCTGCTGGCCTGGCTGCGGCTGCGGTTTTGGGCTGGCCAGGTCTCTGCTCCACTGTGGTGCGAGCTGCCCCTCTCCCATCCGTTCCTCATGCCTTGGCAGATGTGGAGGTGCTGGAGGCTGTAGAACCTCTACAGACTGGCTGCAGGGCTCGGCTTAGGGGCTCCTTCCCACCATCCCAGGCCTGGCCCGGTCTCAGCTTCAAGCTGTTTCAGTCTCCGCTCCCAGCCGCCACGATGAGACCCTGCTGCCTAGCTGCCTTCAGCGAGAGATTTGTTCTCTGCGCTTTTGTTAGTCTGAGAGTCCTAGACTTTATCTGGGCTCCTAATTTAATGGGTGTTTAGGGTGGCGGTGTGAGAGCTGTGGGACCTTGCTGCTTCTACGCAGCCATCTTGGCTCCACCCCCCTCTAATTCAAAATGTATTATTCTTGATATAAGTTGCTGGAGTCTTTTTGCTAATATTTTATTTAAAATTTTTGTATCTATATTCATGAGGGAGATTGGTCTATAATTTTCTTTCTCCATTTTGTCTCTCCCTGATTTAGGTATCAGTACCATATTTGTGTCATAAGAAGAATTTGGAAGGACTCCTTCCTCACCAATTTTCCCAAATAGTTTGTAGAGTATTGGAATCAATTGATCTTTAAATGTTTGATAGAATTCACTAGTAAATCTGTCTGGCCCTGGAGATTTTTTCCTAGGTAGTTCTCTGATAGCTTGTTCAATTTCTTTTTCTGAGATGGGGTTGTTTAAGTAATTTCCTTCCTCTTCAGTTAGTCTGGTCAACTTATATTTTTGTAGATATTCATCCATTTCACTAAGATTGTCAAATTTATGTACATACAGTTGGGCAAAATATAATTTCTGATTATTGTTTTAATTTCCTCTTCATTGGAGGTACATTCGCCCTTTTCATTTTTCAGACTCAGAATTTGGTTTTCTTCTTTCTTTTTTTATCATATCGACTAAGGGTCTGTCAATTTTATTGGTTTTTCATAAAACCTGCTCTTAGTTGTATTTATAAGTTCAATTGTTTTCTTACTTTCAGTTTTATTAATCTCTCCTTTGGTTTTCATTATTTCTAATTTAGTTTTTAATTGGGGATTTTCAGTTTGTTTTTTTCTAGCTTTTTCAGTTTCATGCCCAATTCATTGACCTCCATTTTCCCTATTTTTTTCAAGTATGCATTCAGGGATATAAAACTTCCCCTAAATACTGCCTTTGCTGCATCCCACAAGTTTTGGTATAATGTCTCATTATTGTCATTCTCTTGAATGAAGTTATTGATTGTTTCTATAATTTCTTGTTTAACCCACTCGTTCTTTAGGATTAAATTATTTAGTTTCCAATTAGTTTTTTTCTTACCTTTCCATGGCCCTTTATTGCATATAATTTTTATTGCATCATAATCTGAGAATAATGCATTTAATATTTCTGCCTTTCTGTACTGTATTGTGAGGTTTTTATGCCCTAGTACATGGTCTAGAAACTGTGGTCTTTCAATGTAAAATGACTTGCTGTAAGTCACATAGTGATTAACTTCAGTCAGTCTTCTTAAGTTAGTAAACTGACTTAGTCAAACCCAAGACCTCTGACTCCATATCTAATCCTCTTTCCACTGTGCTATACTCTTCCATTTGGCCCATGGGAGCCATCTTCAGTCATACTGATCCACATCTGCTCACTGGAACCAGATGATTCTGGAGGAGAGAGTGAGGCTGGTAACTTTGCACAGCCCTAATTCACTTAAATCCAATTCACTTGTGAGTCATAGCATCAGCTTCCTGACGTCATGGCCCTCTTTGAGAACAAAGGGCATATGACAACACCAGGTGCTTGATAAATGCTTCTTGATAGAATGATTGATTTATAATAGGAATAAACATCCCTACTCCTTACTGGTTCAGATTCCTATCCAAGGCACTTTTGTAGGCTTATTCAAATCGCTAGAGTCTGTCACCCATCTCCTCTTTTTCCAGGCTCCACACCAGGCAAGGACTGTGGTTTCAGTCTGTCTTACATGAGTGGTGCCCTGGAGCCTGCCCATCATCATTAAAGTGGGTGGGGAGTCTGAGCCGTCTGTGCAAGGCCATAGACAAGGACATGTTGGATTCGACTAGTTTTCTGGGTGGTTGCTTTGAGGCTGCTGTGAATGAGGTCTAATGTTGTGAGTGCAGGTGTCAATGATATGATAGGAAACCTTCCTAGCCTAGCTAAGCCTGCTGACTGTTGCTGACTGCTGATTACTCACCAGACCCAAAGGGTGCTAGCACAAGGACTACTCCAGGCCTTGCTGAGGATTAGGAAAACTGGAGCAAGGAACCCAAGACCCTATGGGCAAAGATAACATTTTTGTCTCTGCTACCAATCCAAGGATAGGGATTCAGAAGAGAGAGTAAGATTTCATAAATGAAAAATCTGGTTAAGATGATGGTATCTGAAAAAAGGATTTGGATTTCTGGTCTTCAGCTTAAAATACAGGAATAATAGACTACTGGCCAAGAGTAGATTATACCTCCTAAGAGAATGTATTTGCCATGTATCTTGTAAATCTAATCAAAAAGGCTTTGATTTCAAAAGGAAGGGAAAAGTAGAAAGCTGCTTATGTGTATCCACCAACCTAAATATCATTGGAGAAGAGTTAAGACACACAGAAATTCGTAGGAGACAAAGTTCAAGAATGAAACCAGTAATAAAATCTACAGTCACAGATGTTTATATAATGATGCATACAGTACAAGTAACAAGCAACTATGGGTAACTAGAGATTCTGACATAAGAATGCAAAATTGACCTGATAGGTGTCATGTAGGCTTGATGTGATAGGCCCAGGGTTCTGACTTTGGAATGGAATGCCTTATTAAAAGGGATTAGGGTAGGTTGTGTAGCAGCAGTATATGTATATGTTGGGGGGAGGTGTTGTTATTACCCCCATTTTATTGATAAGAATCTGATGCTGAGAAAAGGCAAGTAACTTGTTCAGGGTCACACAACTAGAAAATGTCTATGGCAGGATTCAAACTCAGACCCTGCTGAATCCAAGTCTAATGCTCTACCCATTGTGCTGGATAGCTGCTTCTGTCTTTGAAAATAATAGAAAAGAAGAGATATTGCAGGATTAAAGGAGGGCAAATACCCCAAATTTCATTTGTAAAAATGGTGGAGTATTGCAGCTTCAAACCACAAACTGGTGAACTTGGTTTCAATTTCTAGGGAAACTGTAAAATGTATAATTAAAGGTATGGTTAGGGAATATTTAGACTAGGAAGCAACGATTACAAAGAACCAATCAGTCAGTAAGCATTTCTTAAGTTCCAGGCACTGTGCTAAATGGTGGGGATATAAAGAAGGGCAAAAGACAGTACCTGCTCTCAAGGAGCTCCCAGCCTAATGGGACAGGCAGCATGAGAACAACTATTTTAAAACCAGATATACATTGGATAAATTGGCAATAATCTCAGAGGGAAGGTGCTAGGATTAAGGATTATTGGGAAAGGCTCCTTTTAGAAAGTAGAACTCTAGCTGAGATTCGAGGGAAGCCGGGAAAGCCAGGAGGTAGAGATGAGGAGGGAGAGAGTTCTGGGAACAGAGAGTGAAAATGCTTGGAATCAGGACTTGGAATGTCATGTTCAAAGAACAACAGAGGCCAGTGTCACTGGAACATAAGGTATGTGGGGGTTAGGTATAAGAAGATAGAACAGGAGGCAGTGAGTTCACACAGTAAATAGGGCATGGCCTCTAGAGTCAGGAGGACCTGAGTTCAAATCCACCCTCTGACACTTGACACTTACTAACTGTGTGACCTTGGGCAAATCACTTAACCCCAATTGCCCTGCATTCCTCTTCCAAAAACAACAAGAGTAACAGAAGACTGGACAGGTGGGAAGGGGCTGGGTCAGAGAGACCTTTAAAAACCAGAGGATTTTCTATTTGATCCTGCAAGTGATAAGGAACTACTGGAGTTTATTGAGGGAGTGAAGGAGGGTGGGGTCAGGAGCAGTGTGACATGGTCAAAGCTGGGCTTTAGGAAGGTCAAGTATGTGAAGAATTGTTACCCGGAAGAATGATTGGCCACTTGTTTTCTTTGGCTCCACAAAGCCAGACTAACAGCAATAGGTTCAGTGTGCTGATGGAAAAGAAAACTTCCTAACAATTCAGATTATCCCAGAATGTGCTGAGGTTCCCATGGGTGTAGCACTCAATTCCCCTTTCCTACCTGGCTTCTCGCAGATACTGAAGGCCTTTCATTGGAATCTCTCTAGATATTTCAGTAGCTAGTAAGTGCCCAAAAGGCTGAACTTGGGGTGGGAATTCTTTAGGTGGGAAGATTTGCTAGCCTAAATAACCATTGTGTGTATGTGTGTGTCTGTGTGTATGCACAGGATTATGGGAGTTAGGTCTAGAAATTGCTTGGTTATTTTGCCTAAAATTTACAGCAGTTCAATGACTGCCCAAGGTTAAGAGAGTTAGTAGCAGAGCTGGATTTCAAACCAGCCCTTTGAGTTCCCAGTTCAATGACTACCACTGTGCCACCTCCCACCTCTGGACCAGAATGGATTCCTTCATGGAAAATTGGTTTTGTTCTTGAATAACTAACTTCTTGTGTCCCAAAGATGCTCAAATGAATTGGAGTGAAAAATGGTGAGAGCAGTTATGAGGAATGGCCCCTACTTGACTCCTTTATATCTTTCTAGTTGCCTATTCACAGAAAAAGTTGTGAATCAAGATGGCAGTGGAAGTATAGAATACTAAAAGTCAAGGACAACATTTGAGACCATCTCCTCCAACCTCCAGAAGCATTCTCCCCAGTTTATGTATTTATTTTAGTTTTCAACAGTCATTTCCACAAGATTTTGAGTTACAAATTTATTTCCCTGTCTTTCCCCTACCTCCCACCCCAAACTAGCAAGCTGACTGAATACCCCTTCTCCCAATCTGTTCTCTCTTATGTCCTCCCCTATCTCCCCCCAACTTTCTAGCAGGGCAAGATGGATTTCTATACTCTAATACCCATACATCTTATTTCCCAGTTGCATGTTAAAAAATAACAAAATTTTTTTTCAACATTTGTTTTTGAAACTTTGAGTTCTAGAGTCTCTCCTCTCTTCTCTTGTCACCCATCCCCACTGGGAAGACAAGCAATTCAACAATTCAACAATTCAACATTGTTACCCAAATCATTTCCATAGTAGTTATATTGTAAAAGACTAACTATATTTTCCTCCATCCTGTCCCGCCCACCCTTGTTCTATTTTCTACTTTGACCCTGTCCCTTTTCAAAAGTGTGTGCTTCTAACAACCCTTCCCCCCAATCTGCCCTCCCTTCTATCATCCCCCCCCCCTACTTTCCTTTAGGGTAAGATATCCAATTGAGTTTATATGTTATTCCCTCCTTAAGCCAAACTCAATTAGAGTAAGGTTGACCCATTCCCTTTCACCTTCCTGCTGTTCCCTGGAGGCATTTTCTGTGGGTAGAAAATTGTGGGACCCTGAAGTGAAGGACCTTATCCAAGGCCACAGAGCAGGTTCCTAATAATGCACAATCTAGGGAGGCCTGATTCTCTCTCTGTCCTGTCTTCTTTTATCTATGTCATGCTCTAGTTAGAGGTGGTCCTCCCTGGCTTATGCCAGTGGATCCAGCCAAGATCTGGGGCACGGCAAAGCCAATCCACGCCCTCACGTACCTTCTCTTGATGCTTGGGCATGCTTTTGTCTTTGTACTCCCATTGCCTAGCATGGCACCTTACACATAGTGGGTACTTAATAAATACCTGCTAATTTGGTCCAGTTTGGCAAGCTTATCAAGAATCAAACCTGTGAGATTTCTACTTAAATTCAACTTTTTTCCCCGATTCCCCCACACACTACTCTCCAGCCCTGCTCTAATATAACCAATGTTCCTCGATGAGAAATCAGCTCTTCTCGAATTCCCGTCAGCCCTTTCTGCCTTGAACAATGACTCACAGGTTCATAGATAAGAGAATCCCAGGTGGGGACCTCAGAGTCCATTAAGTACAATACCCTTATTTTAGAGGTAGAAACTGAGGCCCCAAGAGACTTGCCCAAAGTCATGTATGTGGTCATAGATCTCAAAGGAAATTCAGAAGCCATATATATCAATCACCTTGTTTTACAGAAGAGGAAAGTGAGGCCTAGGGTTCTCCGATGCAAGGTAGCATCTAGTCTGCAGTTCCTAGTCTTAGAGAGTTGCCTTGAACATTGAGAGGTCAAGTGTCTTGTCACTCAGCTAGTAATACATCAGAGGCAGGACTTGAACCCAGGGCTTTCTTACTCTGAAGCCTGTTCTCTAGCCATTTCTTAGGGGACCCACTAGTAGGTGCTGCTGTGGATAAAGCACTTGGCTGGGAATCAGGACGACTCATCTTTGTGAGTTCAAATCTGACCTCAGACACTAGCTGTGTGACCCTGGGCACGTCACTTTACCCTGTTTGCCTCAGTTTCTTCATCTGTAAAATAGGTTAGAGAAAATAATGGCAAACCACTCCAGCATCTTTGCCAAGAAAACCCCAAATAAGATCATGAAGAGTTGGAAACAAGTGAACAGCAACAATCACTGGATCCATTCCTCTGTGCTGCCCATTACAGATAGTAATCCTCAGAGCCAGGAATCAAACCTAGATCCTCTGATTCCAGAGGCAGTGCTCTTTCCTCATTTCCATGCTGCCTCTCTGAGGAAGATTATTCCTAGCCTAGCCCTTCCTAAGTTAGCCCTTCCGAGGCTAGGCCATCACATAGAGCCTAATCCCTTCTCAGAAAGTTCTCTCCTAAGGGGTACAAGTTCCCAGAGGGCATATCGAAGGTCAGTAAAGCATTAACCCTGTTGGAGGGGAATGACAGAGCTAGATCAGCTTTTCCTCCATGGATAGGAGGCACCATTCCTTGGTATTAGAAAAGGAAAGCGTTTCATGATGACAAGTGAGATAATTGTGCATTAAGCAGAAGCAGTGAGGAAGGTTTCAGACACAATGCAAGAATAAATGGGAATTCAGGCGAATCCACCTGCCTTCCTGTTGGCCAGCGAGCTGTTGGCAAAGTGTCAGTGCCATCTGACTCTGGTAGAGAAGTTATCCGGTATCCAAGGTGCCGTTCAGAAATCCCCCCACCCCACCATCACCCCACCACGTGTTGCCAATGAATGTGCTACTCTCTCCCTTGTCTCAATATGCTTCTTACCAACTAATTTCTATATTTGGTGGCTCACATTTAGCTCTGTCCGGGAGTATGCCATTCCATTTGGAAAAAGGAGTCATGGTAACTAAGTCATGGCCAGGCTCATGAACTCGATAGAGGGGGACAAGTCATTTAAGCAAAAGCTAGTATTCCTGGTAAACTTGATATTTGCACAGAAAATATTCCCTTTGGCTGCTCTTCATCTTGCCTTTTTTAAAAAGGAAAATGTGGTTTGGTGAGACCTTATGGCCCCACATGCCACACAGAATGGATATGCTCTCACAGCAAAGCATGGCTACTATTAGACTTAAGAACTTTGGAGTCGGCAGTTTTGAGAGACATTGTAGTAGAGTACATCTAAAAAGCAATGACCGTGAAAGCAAAAACCATCCAGGCTGGGTTTGAGTTCCAGATGTGCCACTTATTACCCCAGGGAGCTTAGACAAATTTCTTCAGCTCTCCAAGCCTGTTTCCTCATCTGAAAAATGGGTACATCAATTCCTATGCTATTTACTTCCCAGGGTGGTCACTAGGAAAAATTGCTAATTAAAAATTGCATCATTGCTAACTATGGTTGTTATCCTAAAATAGAAACTGAGCCTCATTTGGGGCCTTCTCTTAAGTCACTGGAAAGTTTCCAGCCTCTAGTTTCATTTCCTTGGCAGGAAAGTGAGTTGTGTAGCTTTGGAGTGGGCAGGATAGTGGTGAGGAACAGTGAAGTTAGTGGGCCTGAGTTCGGGATCTCTTTCAATCACTTAGTAGTTTCCCTAACCTTTAGCTACTCACTTCTTTCTCAGTCTCAACATCTCTAAGGGATAGTAATAGCCTCCATTTGGTAAGAGCTGAGGATGAAATGAGACCACTTGTCATTTTCAACGCATACCTTAAAACATTGTGTCATTTTTCTATTTGGATTTTCTTACATATTTGCTTTCATTTTTATCCTAGACTTTTAGATCCTTGATGACTGTGCCTCATTCTTTTTTTTATTGACTTGTTTATTTACTTTTAGTTTACAAGATTCAGTTCCACATCCCTTGAGTTTCAAGTTTTCTCCCCTCCCTTCCCCCTTGTCCCCATGGTGGCAGGCAATCAAGTATAGGATCTGTAAATACTTTCACATTGTACAATAATCTGGTTGTATAGAAGGGTTGTAACCGATGGAGTGAACAATGGGGAAAAAAGAAAGAGAACCAAACATAGAAAAGAACAATAGCACGTGTTCCTTCAGTCTCCATTCAAACTCTGGTCCCTCTATATCCTTCTCTGAACGTAGACATCTTCCACCCTGAGACTTGTAGAGCTGTCTTACACCTGTGTATTGCTGAAAAGAGTCCAGTTTATCAAGGTTGGTCGTCACACATATGATGTATCTGTGACTGTGTACAAATTTTTCCTGGTTCTGCTCTTCTCACTTAGCATCAATCTGTATAAGCCTCTCTAGGTAACCATAAAGTCCCTCTCCTTCCCATTTCTTATAGCACAATAATATTCCATTACATTCTTATACCATAACTTGTTCAGCCATTCCCCAATTGATGGGCATCCCCTTAATTTCCAGTTTTTGCCACTACAAAGAGAGTTGCAATAAATATTTTGTACATATGGGTCTTTCTCCCTCTTCTATGATCTCTTTGGGATACAACCCCAAAAGTGGTATTACTGGGTCAAAGGGCATGCAATTATGTATAACCCTTTAGGCAGACTATGCCTCATTCTTAACCATTCACTTTATTCTTTCAGTTTTCCCTTCTGTAAAATGGGAATAATAATAGTACTTTTGTTACAGTTGTTGTTCAGCGTCCAACCCCGTGAACCATAGCATAGCAATACCATCTATGAGGTTTTCTTGGCAAAGATACTGGAGTGGTTGGCCATTTCCTTCTCCAGTGGATCAAGGCAAACAGAGATTAAGTGCCTTGCCTAGGGTCATACAGCTAAAATGTCTGAGGCTAGATTTGAACTTGGGTCTACCTGACTCCAGGTCCAATGTTCTATCCACTAAGCCATCTAGCTGCCTCACCTCATAGGATGGTCAGAAAGATCAAATTAAATCCTATGTACAATGCTTTGCAAACTTTAATGCACTATAGAAATGTTAGCTATTATCATTAGCTCCTTTTTATATATTTATATCCTCCTTAATTCCTAGCACATGGTCCTGTACTGAGTAGGTACACCACAAATGTGAATGGTATTTACATTGGAATAAGTCTCAAGCATGGGGCCTGTTACTAGAGAGAGTTTTTTTATATGGATACACTTAAGCCTTAATATTCTGAAGACTCACGATGCAGATGAATAGAAAAATGGAGACATCCCAACTTCTCCCAGCCACTGAATCTGATGTACCCCCAAACAATTAGAAATGTCAGGACGTCCTAGTGTCATTGGTCAGGATGGGCCTGCTAAGCTGAACCCCTCAGGTCACAAGGAAATTTTCCTCTAGAGAGAGATGTATTTGCTGGGGTTCACCAGCACATTCATTATATGGACATTTGGAATCCTTAATAATCCTAAGCCTATTAAATGCCCAATTATTGGTAGATGACTACATTTCCTCAGCTCATTGGAGCATGCTTGAGCCTGAGAATACATGGAATCTCCAGTAGACAGAAAAGCAGAAAGAGAAAGGATATGAAAAGATCCAGGCCAAGTCTCTGATTTGCTTTTCAACCCTAAGGAAAAGAGGGAGAATGGGAAGATCAACAGAATCCTGTGTTCTGTTATGCAACTAGAATGAGTGAGGAAGGAAAGAAGGGCATACAGGGTGTCCCTAAAGTCTTTGGGCAATTTTGAATCCTAATCACTTAAGAAGTATAAATGCTACAAGCTTCCAAAAGCATCATTTGAAAGTTTAATTATTTAAATTTATTTTATTCTTGTTTAGCTTTATGAATATTGAATATTTTTCTTTTAATTTTAATGAGATAGTACACCCTGCCATTATTCATTACATGTGTGACTGTTTCTGGATGAAAATTTCTCAGTCTGGCAAGTCAATTGAGGAGGACACCTTTGTTTGACCCACTTTGGTTACTGGATCGGTTAGACTTTGTCATGTGGGATCACGTCAAAACTGTCATGTCCGCAACAGAACCTTGTTTTTTAGTTTATCTTAAGGCTGGGATTACAGATGTGATCCATTCAATAACTGAACAACAGTTGAACATTTTTAAAAGGCTCAAAAACTGACTAGAGTTATATACAGTTATCCCTTCAGGCTGACTTTCCTCCATTGTGATTTCAATATATTGTGGCTTGGTGTAAGAAATTAAAAGGGAACTTTTGGGAAGTTCTACAAAAGCCACAGATGATATATGAAGACCAGCAGATGACACAGAAAAAAGTTTAGAAACCCAGAAATGTATAAAATATATGTATAATATTGTATAATATCAACATATTTTATCTTTTAATACCAAAAATTTAGATACAAGTTTGTGAGAAGAATGAAAAAAATTAGACTTTTTCTGTGGTATGAAAGGAGGGTCAAAAAATTTGACACAGATTTTCCAGATCGCATGAGCACTGCACCCCTAACCCCCGTGATGTGGAAAGTATAACTGTATAACACAAGTCGATGGTCACATTAAATTTTAACAAGAAATATTTAAGTAATTAATCTTCTAAATATTTTTCAAAGTTTATAGCATTTATACTTTTAAAATTATTAAAGGTTACAATATCTCTTCTAATATCAACCTCTCACGCTCAAAAGAAAAGCATGTCGTTCAACAAAAAGACCAGTTCACAGGAGCAAAGTTTTTGGTCATGTGAAGAAAGGTTAAAGGACTTGGCATTATTATTTCTGAAACAAAGAGACTCCACTTAGACTTGGATAATTAATCTTCCTGGATCTGGAGGAATTAGTATGCTTAGAAGTGAGAATGAGTGGTTATCTGGAAGGATTGAAAAACAGAGTAAGAGGGCATTGGCTACAGTCCATCACAAGATGTCCTCAGCTAGCCATTTTCCATGGTAATGTCATGGTTAACACCTGATACCTCCTCTTTGTTTGAATGGGGAGGGGACAGTAAGAGAAGCCATGCTTCCCCCACTTATCTCCAGCTAGTGGAGATGGTTCCCAGATGTGTCAGGGACAGAGGGGGCACCAAGTCACATGTATTAGATTGAAGATTCATAAAATTCCAGAGAAATTCAGAATCAGAAGATGCAGAATTTCAGGGGCCCTCCCTTGACATTTAGTTTGGCCCCTCCACAACACACTTGACAAGTGGCCTTCCACCCTTTGCTTGGAGAGCTCCAATGAAACATAACTGGCTGCCAACCTAAGGTAACCAGTTCCATTTTTGATGGCTCTAATTAGTAGAAAGATTTTCCTTACATCAACCCTAAATCTACCTTGAAAAATAATTTGCAATAGTTGATGTGTATGATAAAATTATCATGGAATTCAACAGTGGTACAAGGTTTAAATAGTAAGAAGTTTAATTAGGGAACCCCTAATCCAAACAGACTGGCCATTAAAGTTACTGGAAACATGATTCCTTACTAGCCTCCATTTTCTCACCTCCTACTCATTTCTTGAAGCCTGCACAATCTGACCCAGCTTCCAGTTGTAACACTCAGCTTAAGCTGCTCTCTTGAAGGTTACCAGTCATTTATTAATTTTGAAATCCAATGGCCATTTCTTAGTGGTCATCCTACCCAACCTCTCTGTAGCTTGGTACCCCTCTTCCTGGATACTCTTTCATATTTTTCCTTCTGCCATGCTGTTTTCACCTATTTTCCTCCTATCTGCCTTATTTGTGATTTCTTATTCTCCTATGATGAATCATCATCATAGTAAAACAAAAATGATTGTAAAGCCTTTTAAGGTTTCTAAATCATTTGGACATCATTTATTAAGCAATTACTGTATGCTAAGCACAGGAAAAATAAAAACGAAGGCTAAAACAATCCCCACTCCCAAGGAGTTTCTATTCTAAGGGAGACAACAGGTACAAGTATGAGTAGGTGCAGAATAAACCCAGTATCAGTTGGGAATTATAGCACTAGCTATGGGGTTTATTGGGAGAGACTTTGGAGAGACTCTAGCAGGTGGCCCTTGAGGTCATCTTGAAGAAAGAGAGGGACTCTGCATTAGAAGTGAGGAGGCACAGAGACCAAGACGCCATTTAAAGTAACTTAGAAAAGCTGTAGCACAAAGTACAGAATGGTTGGGGCCAGCTTGTGAAATATGTAGAAAACTAAATAGAGGCAATTATATTTGATCCAAGAGGCAATAGGGAGCCATTGGAGTTGAGTAGGGGAGCGACATGGAATCAGCATCACACCATACAACTACCATCCCTACACTCAAAGGAATACAGAGGAAGCAAATTGACACATTGGCCATGTTAGCATGTGTATCACACCTTGTCTGTAGTCTGCCACCTTTCTGATATTCTGTTCCTCTCTTTCCTCCCCCAGCCACCCAATAAAAATATTCCCATGTCCTAAATCCCAACATTATGAGTACCATATTCTCTCCAGGACTAAGCAGAAAAAATTAATTCTATTTAAAGTGTAATAATACTTTGATATATGTCTGCTTTTAGCAAAAACTGTTTATGCTTTAATCCAAAGGCCCTAATCATATGTGAACAACGAACCCGCTATTTATGACCAGCCCAGGTCTGTAGCCCCTCGATGGTGTGAACAGTGACCTCCAGAGACACAGATAAATAGTTGCTTAACAAAGCACTGGACCAATATTCAATCTAGTTCCAACCTCCATGAGTCATATCTGTCCTGGAATATGAGCAGTGGAAAACATCTCCCTAGCAGTGAGGCTTGGCCTGTCTACTAGTATCATGGTACTAGACTAGCTTTGTGAAGAGTAGAAGAAGATGATGTTGTAGTCAGTCCTAGAAGAACTTCAGTGGGGAAGCATGGGAATAGGTACAATTATGAACAGTGAGACAGACTGAAAGTCTGGAAGCACATCTGGACCAAAGCACAAATTCTAACTGAGTTGACTCATTGCATAGTAGGGCTGCAGTAGGGTGTGAGGTGTGGGAGAGACACACAGAACTGCCAGGTGGGCGCTATTCATGCCTGGCCTAACACTGGTCCAAAATGACAGCTTATACATGACATCTCACATCTTGGGGAGAGAGGCAGTCTCTCAGGGAGAGCTCTGGACTAGGAGGCAGATCATGGGGCTCCTTAGTTCTGCCACTAAATAGCTGCATTGTCTTAGTCATTTGGCTGAAAACTGTGCCTCAGTTTCCTCACTGACAAAATTGGGTGAATGATGCCAGCTCTACTTAGCTCCTGAAATTATTGGAAGGAATTATTTAAGATATTAGAGGCTTACAGTATAATACTAATAATCATGAGAAAGAGCATGGCATAGAGGATAGAGAACCAGCCTTGATGCCAGAAAGACTTGAATTCAGGTCCTGCCTCTGATGTGTACTGGCTGTGGTTGCTTAAACTTTTGGTGCTATAGGGAAATCTCTTGGTTTCAGAAAAGGTGCCTGGCTGCATGGTTTTGGTGGAGGCAATCATGATAAAGTGACTTGCCCAGGGCCACACAGGTAGTAAGTGTTTAAGATGAGATTTGAACTCAGGTCCTCTTGTCTCCGAGGCCCATGCTTCTATCCACTCCACCAGCTAGCTGCCCCCTGCCCACATTGTTAAGGGGAGTTTACTCATCTGAAATTCCCTACATCGGTAAAATAACAGGTCAGTCCCTATTCATACTAATAATCATAGAATTTTGGAAAGCAGGGAGAAAATTTAGATGTAATTGAGTCTAACCTTCTGCAACATCCCCAACAAATAGTAAGCTAGTCTCTTCACAAATAATTCTAGTGAGAAGGAACTCACTATTACAAGAGGCAAGGGATTCCCTTGTTGGACAGCTCTGCCTCCTTCTAACTCCTAACCAATGCTACTAGCTTCGCTACTGGTTCAGTTTACCCAGTACAAGTCTGATCCTTTTTTTTTTTAAAACAGAACAGCTCTTCAGACATCTGATAACAGCGATCAGATTCTCCAGTTCCCTCTACACTCTCTCTCTCTCTCTCTCTCTCTCTCTCCTGGTCTAAATATCCCTTGTTCAAAATTTCTCATTCTCCTGCTCACCCTGCTGTGGACACTCTCCAGAACATGTCCATATCCTCCCTGAAACATGGAGCCTAGAGCCAAACAAAATAATCCTGATGTCGGCTTCCTGGGCAGTGTTAAGTACCTTGGTGGGGCAGACCAAAGGGACCAAGGGAGATGAAAGGGAACAGAAGGAGGGACTCCCAGTTTGTTTTCCATTGAATCTGCCCCACCCCCCCAAAACCTCTGGTCCATTTTAAAGCACAGAAGCTTGGTTTTCATTTTCCTCCCTGCTCCCAAATGCCCAAGGGGGCTGTATTTTGGTTTAATGACCATCAGAATGTTTCTTTGGAAATCTGAGCTGATCAGGGTCAGGAGCCAGAAGTGAACATATTTGTGGATTCTTATTATACAGTGACTTTGCCAGCCAGATGTGTGTGTGTCCATCTGTCCGTCCACCTCAGCAACCATATAACCCAAGGTTTAGGTTACTACAAGTCTCCTAAAGGTGACAAGTCGCCAAGTCACATAGTACCTACTATAATTTCAGACAAATTCTTCTCTGTTTTTTCTAAGTATAACCCCCAGCCCCCTGTCACCGCCATCTTGGGCAAGGAAGGGGTTATATCCAGAGTTCCTAGGTGGTATTACTTTTATTTACTCTCTAACATTGTACGTTGGTTGTTGGCCTGGACATAAAGGAAGCATCACTCTTAAATATTATCCTCATAAACCGAAGTACCATTTTCATTGTCAAAACCCTGACTGAGGTGAAAGCACAGATCGTGTTGCAGTGAGAGAAGACATCAGTAGGTGCTTCTGCCTCTTAGTCACATCAGCATTGACAGACCCAGAGCTTAGCCCTTGGAAGGGATACAGCTGGGAACTAGACTTGTGATTTCACTTGTAGAAGGGATTCCCATAGGAGAAAACTCCTTCAACAAGTGCAGGTTGGCACTTTGTCTCCAAATTCTAGTCTCAGACAATTGCCCCGGGGTTACACAGCCAATATGTTTCAGAGATGAGACTTGAACCCAGGGTTTTCTACCATGCCTCTTTGGTACCATTTCGTTGCTTAGAGAGGTAGCTGGGCAATAAGGTACATGGCATGATAAAGGAGGGAGAAATTGAACACCACCCCTATTCAAGGACTTGTCTCTAAACCTTTTCCTTATGTTGCAATGACCAGTTAATTTGTCTTAGGGATTCCTTTTCTCTGTCTGCTTTCACTTGACACTCATTGACCATAATGAAGAGTGCCTCAATGGTACTTGGGCAGTAATGGTCCCGAGAAGTCATGTGAATATCAAACTACTGTAGGCATATTGTAGGTAAGCCGCTAGAGGGAGGATGGACAAAGTTCCAAGAACCCAGGTCACTGAGCCAAACATCCAGGCCTAGCAGGCTACATCTCACCTTCTTTCCCCTCTGGTTAAATGCACAATAATGGGAAAATGGCTCCCTGTACACTGAAAGAATTGAGCCATTATAACCTGGTAACAACCTCTGCCTCCCAGACCTATTGGCCACTGAAAGATGTCGCCCTGGAAGCTTAGTCCCCTTCTACTCATGTTACTGCCCTCCCATTTCTTTGTGCCTTCATGATAGCACTGTGTCCTTCCTTTACCCAGCTGCCTCTGGAGAAAAGAAATCTATGAGAGTCTCTGAGACTGATTTTAGGGCCTTTTTGAAATAGGACTTTTGGCAATGGCATCCCTTGCAGAGGTGTTGGGATGGACCATGAATAAATGATTGCAGAGTACTTTGCCAACTTTAATGTCTATATGAATGTTTAATGATGACTGTGCCTCCCCCAACATCAAGTACATGGCTAAGTGAACACCCTTTGCAGTCTCCTAGGAAGCAGCACTGCCAGACCAAAAGTACTGGGACATTCTGGTCATGAATATTCATCTGTTCATTATGCCATACCTCTCTTTCCTGGCCCTCCCCTTGTTGTTTGTTTATGCAGCCTGCCTTCCAGAAGACTCTTGCTCTTGGGGTAAGGTCTTCAAAATGTATTTTATCTTTGACATGGAAATTATCCGAGTCATGTACAATACCCACTGGTTTATTATGCTGTCTAGTTGTCTTAGATGTATATTTTGAACGCCAAAAAAATAGCCATAAAAACAAAGAAAACTGTCCAATGGTTGATGTTGGACTTGGTGACCTGAATCTTTCCTTACTGGCAACTGTTTTCCCTGCAGGAATGCAAGCCCAAAATGTGGAGGAGCGTAATTATACAGAAAGGCAATGCTCTTCTTATCCAGGAGGTTCAAGAGGAAGATGGAGGAAATTACACTTGTGAACTCAAGTACGAAGGAAAACTGATCCGGCGTACAACAGAACTCAAAGTCACAGGTAGGAACGATCGTCTGCCAAATTACAGCCAAAGAGATTTTCAGGAACACTTGGTCTGGGAGGGAAGGATCAACTTTGCTGTGGAGTGGGAATATCGGCTATGAATCAAGACAATGGGAAACTCACAAGTTACTACATCGCCCCAAGGAAAGACAGAGTATAGAATGTGAACAATTCATCTAGAGGACAAAAACACCTGCTGTTAACAATTCTCTTCCATTATTTTTGGCAACTCATGTTACCTTCACAACAATATCCTCCGTCCCTCCCAATGATCTAGACAGCTATGGTAAAATGCAGAGAAGTTCCTCTATAGGACAAGCAAACTGAGGTAAAACCAAAGGCTAGACAATGTTGGCTGTGTGCAGCCCATCCATAAAATGAGCCCCTCAAGGTGTGTCTAGTTGGTCCTGAGTATATACCTTTTTCCCCTTTTGCTCCCAAAGAAATGTGAACTAATTCTTCACTGTAACAGTGAAAGCCTTATACGTAGATGTATGTGTGTTGTGTCCCAAATCTGGACCATAGGTATTCTTCAGATTCACCATTGTATCTCACAGTGCTGAGTTGGATCCATGAAGGGAGGTTGGCTACATCTCTTCTTCAGGCTTCTGGGAGTATGACTGTCGAATTGTGGTCTCTCTAATGTTGTCGGCTCAAGCCACCATTGTGGCAGTTTCTCCCCAATATCAATCAAAAGTTACAGTTGGTACCCTTATATCTGTTAGCCAATTGACATCAATTAGTTTTCACAAATGTAGTTGCACTGAGAAGATATAGTAAAAATAAAGTACAAATGTCTTCACCAATACCTTATACTAATTCATTCCTGGGGGAGAGTAGGCTCAGAATTAAAGCATTTGTCCCATGAAGTTCACTTCCTCCTGTAGCATAGCTAATGGACAGAGGTCCTCCCTTGCTTGTGGGACTTAGCATCTTGGCTGTAAGGTCAAATCACTGCTAATGTGGGTTTCAGTTACCCTGCAGGGCTATGCAGGTAGACCAGGCTTGACTGAACACAAATTCTGCCTTCAACTCCAGCTCCTGACATCTGGTGACTCTCCTTTTTGAGGCTCACAAGATGCCAGCCCAGTCTGTTCTATTTCCAGCATTCTTTCACATAGGATAGGGAAGACAATGTCGGGACCGTTGCCTTGTGGCTTCATATCAACTTAGGGGGAAGAATCCACTGGTACTCACTCTCTTTCCTCACTGAGAGGTTCATGGCATTCCCTGCTTCCTCACTTAAACAAATGCAGCCAGGCAGGAAAGAGACTTAAATTGCCCCCACTGGAAATCTTTTATATGCATTCTCCATTCTCGCTCACAAGCCAATCCAAGAGGCTCTTTCTTCACATAGTAAGCAGAGGAAATAGTCCTTGAATATCTGCACATGCTCTCAAGTCTACATGGAGATTACATCAGGCAGAGTTCTTAAGGGCTTGGCTCTCACTGAATAATCCTCTGTTACACCAGTAAATTTCAGGAATGGCTGTGTTAGGTGGTTTATGCTCCATGTCCATGTAAGAAATTTACTAGTTCCATAATTACCATCTAGTCCTAGTATTAGCCACTTTCTCTGGCTAGCATTAGGAATAGATGTTTCACCATTTTGTTCTGATTCCAAGCTGATTTGAACTCACAAAGATGAGTCTTCCTCACTCTAGGCCCAGCACTTTATCTAGTGCAGCAACACTTAGATGCACTAGATAACCCTTACCAATATTTAGTTTTTTAAAACCCAATTCAGAATACTTATTAAGGGAATTCCAAATCGTATTTTTCTCAGATGCAAATGTTCCTACCAAAGTCCGCTAATATCTCACAGAACAACTCTTTTGCTTCTTAAAGGAGATTTCATACAGAGCCTTCTCAAAAGGTTTAAATGTCTGCCTGTTATCATAACTGCATATCATTCCTCATAATATTCACATCTAACTACCTTACTGGGATGAAAAAGATCTGCTTTTTGATTAAATTCTATTTTTCTCCATGGGAATCAGATGTTTCATTCATGCTAGAGCAGTTGAATATAGATGATTGCCCATTGTCATTGGGTGCCCATGGGCTGTTCTATTGCTTGAGCCACTGTAGCCCAAACTTCATTAAATGCTTGCATAGCATTTCCTTTTGAGTATCATTTCCTTCAGTTGGTAATGTAGTCTTTGACCTGAATACTGAGTTGGACCTAAATCAATTCAATAGAAAGCATTGATTATACTCCTCTCTAACTCGAAGTACCCTAACAACTGATTTATCTTGTTACTTTCCCATTTAGATGCTAGGAAAGCAATGTTAGTTCAACTTATTTCTTACATAGTCAAGAGTAGGTTCGGTATGTGATTTTAATTCACTTGTCCTGCCATTGAGCGATGTTTTCTGCTTGTCTGAATTGATTAGCTTTGTTGATTAGAAGGTGTTGATAATGAAGTCAGTGTCATGGATTTGATTCCCTACCTGAACCTGTTAGCTTTACACAGGGAAAATCACATTTCATGGCCAGAGACTAACACTGAATAAGGAGCCATCCATCTTGCGTGTGTATACAAATGATGACAAGGGGAACCAAGTGAGAACATGGAAAAGCACACTGTAAAGCCATCTAAATTACTGGAGATTCAGTTCATAGTATATGTTCTGCCATCAGTGATTCAGAACTTACTTGCTATACAAAATAGGGTATTCTATTGCCCTGTGTTTGTTTAAAGAATTCACACTTCACCTCGGTCTTGATTAGCACAAATAATGAATCCCATGAAGTGATTGTGTTATTTAGATCTGTATTGCCCATTTCCATTGGGCTGGAACCATTTGCCATATTTTATGTAATTATAGCTTTAATGAACATGAATTTAAAAACATGGTACTCTCCTCACAGAATTTATCGTTTCCACTCATTGGAATCTAGCTGTTTATGCTTGATTTTTAAATGGTTTAGCTTTCTTTTTTTTTTTTTTACAGTGATGACTATGAAACAACAACAGTTTAAGCTCTGAAAGTATGTTCTTGTAAATTGGTAACCTAAGTTGTATGGTACCTTATGTGATTAGCTTTATGCATATAGGTTTTCATAACAATAATGATGGGATAAACATTCTTAATAAAGCCTCTATGCTTGGAGTTGATGGAGATTTTTTTTTTCTTTATGGAGGACTGATGAACAAGAATCACTCTGGTTGAACAGTGGATGGATCGTAGTTTGCATTGGTGACAGGAGTACCCATGCCAGTGAGATCAAGTATCTAAAAGAAGGATTGAAAAATGGTCCAT
The DNA here is from genome assembly GCA_028646575.1 of Pseudocheirus occidentalis. Lineage (NCBI taxonomy): Eukaryota > Metazoa > Chordata > Mammalia > Diprotodontia > Pseudocheiridae > Pseudocheirus > Pseudocheirus occidentalis. The sequence continues at coordinate 45,736,513 of CM053602.1, forward strand.
TATGTGAAGAGAAGTTATCTGTATATAATCATGACTTCAGCGTTTGTGAATATCAAAATGGAAATAAGGATCAAAGAATAGGTTTAAACCAAATGATTGAGGGCTTTGAATGCCAAAATCTTTGTATTTTAGGCTGTGGGGTGACTTTGAAATTTTTGGAGCAGAAGTATCACATGATGAAAGGGATAGGAACTGAACCTATGATTTCACTGATAAAGTGAATTCCCAGCTGACATAACTACCTGGGAGCCACTGGGAGATGACCCCATCCACCAGTGCAAGTGGGTCCATTATCTGCTGTTTTGTTTTTTTTTAATCTTTGAGACTATTTCATATGCCACATATAGTACAATTGTTTATATTTATCAACACAATAAACATGATATAGCTTTCAGCTTCATCATATTCCCTAATTACCTATCTCACTTCCATTTATTTGGGATTGTTTTAATTTTGAGAGTAGAACATAATAGTTAGCCAAGTTCATTGTGCTTTGATTTTGCCTCTACATAAATGGTAATGGGTACTGGACAATGGAAAGCTCCAATTACCAGATTCATCCTTGATATCTCTATATCTTTATCTATAGGTATAGTTATCTCTGTGTGTACATAGGTATATATACACACACACACATATACATATATACATATTTATTTATTTTTCCACTTAATAGTATTTTATTTTTTCCTATTACATGTAAACAGAGTTTTCAACATTCACTTCTATTAGATTTTAAATTCCAAATTTTTTCTCTCTCCTCTCCAAGACAGCATGCAGTCTGATACAAGATATAACATGTGTACAATCCTATTAGGCATATTTGTGCATAAGTTATGTTGTGAAAGGAGAAGCAGAACAAAAGAGGAAAAATATGAGAAAGAAAACACACAGAAAAGAGGAAATATTCTGCTTTGCTCTACATTCAGACTCCGTAGTTCTTTCCATCATGAGTCTTTTGGAATGGACCCATTATTTATCATTTATAGCTTTATAGAATTTCCTAGAGCACCACGAGGTTAAATAACTTTCTCAGGGTAACACACTCATTATGTATTTGAATCAGGATTTGGACCCTGGTCTTCCTGGCTTTGAGGAAATACTTAATAAGTGCCTATGATATACCCTGCACTGTGCTGAGTATATTCCAAATATTATTTCATTTGATCTCATAGCAACCCTGGGAAATAGGTGTTATTATTGCCCCCATTTCATAGATGAGGAAATTGAAGCTGAAAAAGTTATGTAATTATAGTGACTAGTCCAGGCTTGCATAGCTAGAAAGTGTCTAGGGCTAGGGTGGGATCTGAACTCAGAGCTTCCTTACTCCAGGTGCAGAGTTCTTACCCACAGTACCACCTAGCTACAGAACTACAGTGGATGCCATCCAGAGTTTGCCACTTTAACCTTTACAGATTTTTCTTTTAAAATCTACGAATTGATCTTTATTATATTCCTCCATTATAGGCTTTCTTTATAAAACCCTGTTAGTCAGCTGCCCTCTCTCAGGCTAAATTTCCTTATTATTAAAATGAGGATTATAATAGGAAAAAACCTGGCTCCCAGGGTTGTTGTGCCAATGTGATCATATAGAAGTGCTTTGAAAACTCGAAAGTGCTCTGGAAATGTTGATATTATTATAATGTCATACTGCTGCTTCTGGATGCTCACTACTACCAATTAGCTCTCCAATGATACATTCGAGAATTCAGCCTGAAATGGAAGTCGAATTCACATTCTTTTATTTTGCAGATAGCATTTTCTTCCCTTTTGGGGGAAATAAGGCTAATATTGATTCACCTTTCTCTAGTCCTGTAGCACTGCTACCATTCTCCACAGTCCTTGAGAGACCACTGACAATGACTCAGCTGTCACATGTGTCTCTTCTTTCAGTTCTCTGGGATGAAGTTCATCTGGACCTGCTGACTATGATCTTACTCTCCATGCCGTTATCTTGAGTACCCATTCCTGATGCACCATTTTTGTTCTATCCTTTCCAGTCTAAAAAATCATCTTCTTGGTAGAGAAAATAGAAACATAATGAGTATTGAGTAGGTCTTCCTTCCGTTAGTTTTTAGTAGTATTATCCCATTTACCCAGAGCAGCAGGCTAATTCCTTTTATCCTTTTTTTATTCAATAGAAGAAGAAAAAAGTCTTCTGCTTCCCTCTCTGGCCTCAATTCATTGAGCACTATTGACCCTTTTCTTAAATCTCATCATGCTGTGCTTTTATGTTCACCTTCTGTTGACCTTCTTTCCATATTATGCATAAATGGAGAAATAAATAGATAGAACATTGGTTAAATTCTTACTGTGTACTGGGGACTCTGCCAAGCACTAGAGATACAAATACAAACTTATGTTCTAATGGAGGAAAGTAACACGTAAAAAGGAGTTTGAAACGGAGGGGAACTTCCGGGACACATGAACAAGAAGATGGAGGAGTAGATATTTTTTTTCTTATCACCATGACATCCCTCAAAAAAAAAAACAAATGTAGGAAGAGTGAATAAATATAGCAGGAAAGGTCAGCAACAGAGGGACAGTAGAGACCAGTAAGAAATTTCTTTCTAAATGTATGCAAGGGTACAGTTGAAGGTGAAAATCTTGTAGAGGTAGCAGTGAAGAGGAGGGCTTAAGGAATTATGAACAGAACCTGGCAAATCTTGTCTATAGGTAAATCAGCATTTTTTGTGAGACTCCTTTACAACATGGGAGGAGAAATGAAAGGGGCAGGGAGCAAGAGGTGAATGTATCAGGGTCAAATCAATGTCTAGCAGTGAAGGAAAGGGAACCCTTGTGGTGTCAGAAATAAAGAGCCTACCAGGAAGTAGATGGAAAAAAATGAGAGAAGGATTAAAAGGGGAGTGAGGAGGAAGGAGGCCTTGCTTTAGTGGTAGGAGGGATTTCCTCTTATGAATGCTCCTATGGGTGCTGAAAGGAGCCATAAATAAACCAATGTTAGTAATACACTTAAGACAGCCCAAATGTTCTAGCATCCAAACTCATAAAGGAAACATCTGAGCCACAAAAAGACATAGATAGTAACACAATAGTGACAGGACACTTCAATATCTTTGTCTTATGTTTTGGATAAGTTTAACAGAAAGATAAAAAGGAAAACGTGGAACAGGATGCATTGCTGGAAAAAGGAGAGATTTTGAGTTTTAGAAGATGACATAGCATCTTCTAAATGGAACAGCAAAAAATGTGTATTTTTCAGTGCTACATGGAACTTTTACAAAACTTGACCATGTACAAGGTTGCAGAAGTATTAGAAACAAATGTAAAAAGGCAGAAGTACAAAAATGCATCCTTTACAGTTTTTGATTCAGTAAAAAAGTCATTGGTTCACAGATCACCAACAAAACATATAGAGTCAAATGTAGACTTAACAGTGAAATCCTAAATAATGAGTGAGTCAAAGAATAAATCATAGAAACAATTAATAACTATATAAAAGAAAATGATAATAATGAAACAATATACCAAAAGTTCTGGGATGTAGATAAAACAGTTCTCAGAGGAATGATCGTATCCTTACAAACATATGTTAACAAAAAAGAAAAAGAGAAAATCAACTGAATATGTATATTAAAAATTAGAAAGGCAGTAAGTGAGCCTAAAATAAACTCAAACAAGGAAATGTTAAAAATTAGAATGGACATAGATAAATTTAAACCAAAAAAACCCCGTATAAATGATATATAAAACAAAAAGCTTATTCTTTGGAAAACTAATAAAATTGATAAAATATTATCTAATCTGATTTAAAAGAAGAGAGCAGAAAATGAGATCAATAGAATAGCAAAAGAGCAAGGTGAAGTCACAGAAAATCTTGAAGAAATAAAAATAATAAGAACGTATTATGCACAGTTATATGCTAAAAAGAACACAAAAGAAATTGAGGAATACCTTCAAAAACATAAAATACCCCAAAACCCAATCTTGGAAAAGGAAGGTAGATCAAGTTGTAAAAGAACTACCAAAAGAAAAAACTTCTGGTGTTGATAAATTCATAGGAGAATTCTATTAAACTTTTAGAGAGCAGTTAGTACCCATATATTACAAATTATTCTCAAAAACTGAGCAAGAAAGCACCTGACCAGAATAATTTTATGAGATGAATATAGTTCTAACACCTAAACTAGGAAAGGATAAAATACATAAAGAAGACTATAGGTCAATATTATTGATTGACTCACAAGTTTTAAACAGTATCATCTTAGATTACAGATTTATTTAAGAAATTATTCATTATAACTAAGTAGAATTGCAAGGATGGCTCAACCTTAGGAAAACATTCACCATAATTAATCATATTAAAAACCAAAACATCCAAAACCAATGATCACCTCAATAGAAGCAGAAAAAAAATCTTTGGGAAAATATAACACTTTTATCCTAAAAACCCTACAAAGAAGGGAGAGCATTTTAAAGTTCATAAAAAGCATCTATTGGTGCAGCTAGGTGGCAGTGAATAGAGCACAGGCCCTGGAGTCAGGAGGACCTGAGTTCAAATGTGACCTCAGACACTTAACATTTATCAGTTGTGTTACCTTGGACAAGTCACTTAACCCCAATTGCCCTACCTTCCCCCATCCAAGAAAAAACAAAAAATCATCTATTTAAAACCAACAGCAAGCACTATGTATAATGTCAGTACACTAAAACATTTTTAAATTAATGTAGGATTGAAGCAAGGATGCCCATTTTCCCCACTGCTATTTAATATATTTCTAGAAATCTTATCAGCAGCAAGAAGACAAGAGAAATGAATTAAAGGAACAAAGATAAGAAGAGATAAAAACTATCCCTATTTGCTAATGATACGATGGTTTACTTGGAAATTTCCAAATCCTAGGAAATCAGCAGTGATTTTGATTGAAACTATTAATAGCTTCAGTAAAGCTGCAGGCTATAAAATAAATCCTCAAAAATCAGCAGCATTCTTATATAATAATAACAAAACATAAGGAACGATAATAGAAAGGAAAATCCCATCCCATACAAAATACACAAAATATCTGGGGATCTGCCTACCAAAGCACACTAAAGACACTAAAGACACACTAAAGATTCGATTACAAAGTGTTACTTAAAGAAACAAAGAATTTAAGTAGCTGGAGGAACAGATAGTGCTCATGTCTTGGCCATGACAACATAATAAAAATGATAATACAACAAAATTAGCATGCACTTTTAATGCTCTATCAATCAAATTATGAAGGGGATACTTTATAGAATGTGATAAAATGATAATAAAAATCATTTGGTAACACAAAAGATCTGGAATACAAGAAAAATGTTGAAAAGAAGTAGAGAGGAAGGAGGAAAATCACTTCCAGACCTTATACTATATTATAAAGCAACAGTCATCAAAACCATCTGGTATTCATTAAAAATAGAGATAGGTCAGTGGAAGAAGGAAGATTTAGAAACAACACATCTCAATAAACCAGTGTTTGATAAAATAGAAAACAGATTACCTAGGGATAAACTCCTTATATGATAAAAACTGGAAAGTATTCTGTCAAAAATTAGATTTAGACCAACACCTTGCACTCCGTTCAACAATTTATTCTGAATGGATCTATGACCTTAATAATAAAAATCATACTATAACAAAATTGAAGAGAATCAGATCATATATGTCTCACAACTATGGGTAGGAGATACATAATTAAATGAGAGAGAGACAATTACAAAAGATAAATAGGTAACTTTGATTATGTATATGCACCTGTGTGTTTACGTATGTATGAGTAATAGTCATTTCCCAATAAATGGACAGACTATATGAACAGTTTTCAAAAGAACTGCAGAAAATTTACAACTGCATGAAAAACTATCCCAAATCGCTAATTATAGGAGAAATGCATATCACAACAACCCTGAGGTTTCACCTCACACCCTACCAAACTGACAAAAAGTGACAAAAATGGAAATATTGTTGGAGGCATTATAGAAAGATAGGTACACTGATACATTATTAGTGGAGTTGTGAAGAGGTTCAACCATTTTAGAAAGCATTTGGCAATTATGCAAATAAAGTGATTAAAATATCCATACTCTGTGAACTAGAGAAAAATTAGAACAAATGGGAGGAACTATGACAAAGAAAAAACAAAAAGAGAGGAAATAGAGTGCTTCAATCTGCATTCAGACTCTGTAGTTCTTTTTCTGGATGTGGATGACATTTTCCATCACCGTCTTTTGTAATTGTCTTAGAACCTTACATTGCTGAGAAGGAGCTTGCATTCAAAAGCTGGAAGACAACACTCAAGAATAATGTGTAAAGTGGGGTGAGAGGTTGGAGGATACCTGAACAGGGGCAAGGGCATGGCTTAGGGATAGCCTAGGAGTGTAGAGTGGGTCAGGGACCAGGTTAAGTAAGGTGAAAGTCCACCAATCACACCTTGGGTCCCAAGGGACAGAGTCTAAATTTCAGTAGACAGAGGAAGAAGACAAGAATGCATGGCCCAGAAGTGTCTAGTTACCTGGAGCCTGGAAAATCACCTTCTTCTAGTGTAGAAAAAAGTACAGAAAGTCACTGAAGTCATGCAATTGTGTTTTGTTTTGGTTCATACCTATGAAGTCACTAGTGCAGAGAAATCCCATTGAGGAAATTCTGTCAGCCAAAGCAGATCAGAACTTAGTTGCCCTAGAAGGTAACTAATATATACCTAGAAGGTAAGTTTTCAATATATGCCAGAAGTGGGATTGGAACTCTTCCTGGCTTTGAAGCCTGTTGTCTACTCACTGCCACAAGAACGGAGAAAGAGAGAATAAGTTTCTATATAATACCTACTGTGTGCTAGGCACTGTGCTATGTGCTTTTACCAATCTTATTTGATACTTGCAACAGCCTCTAAGTGTTATTCTCATCCCCATTTTACAGTTGAAGAAACCACAGCAGAGAGAGGTTAAGTGACTTACCCAGGGTCATATAGCCAGTAAGTGTTTGAGGGCAAATTTGAACTCATGTCTTCTTGACTGTAGGCCCAGTGCTCTTTCCACCATGCCATTAACTGCCTCCCCATGAGGCTGTATAGAAAAATAAAAGTTGTATTAACATGAAAATATGCACTAGTGGATGAGCCTCATTATGTAATTAGTTGTGTCCCTCACCCCAAACATTTCTTCTCAATTCTTGCTATAGTCTGTTCCTACCCATCTTCACCCATGAGACTCCCTGATGACCAATAGGCTAACAGAAAAGAAGTATATAAATGTTAAAGGGTTAAGAAGGGACCATGGGAAAATTGATAAAGTCCCCCTTTTTTAAGCAATGATTTTCCGATTAGGCTGAAAGTCACAAAAGGAAGGATATTTTGCTGTGCTATCACACAAATATTTTGGGCAATATTATGTTAAAAACAAGCAACACTTAGCTTGATTCATTGTTTGTTCAGTCTAAGCGCTAGAGCAATTGCAAATACAAGCAAGATTGTGTCAAATATAAAATAAACTTACTTTCATAATTGTTTAGTTTGATTTTTCAAGATAAAGTCCCAATCAAACTCTTTTTGTCAGACTACTTACTTTGGATTGTTGGTCCCTATTATAAATGGATTCATTTTCCTGATTACAATTATCCTCAGATAATGACAACTTTCTGCACTTGACCATGGGTGAGTATACTGTTAGTAGATTGCTACAGTATGTTGCTGATGCTGTTCTACTTTTGCCTTCCATGGCAGTGTTGAGAGGATGTTGTAGTGTAGATGGGGAGAATCTGGTTTGATAGACTCTTTGCTTGTTTTTTTTTGGATGGGAGAGCAGGGCAATTGGGGTTAAGTGACTTGCCCAAGGTCACACAGCTAGTAAGTATTAAGTATCTGAAGTCGGATTTGAACTCAAGTTCTCCTGACTGCAGGGCCAGTGCTCTATTCACTGCACCACCTAGCCACCCCTTGATAGACTCTTGACACAGAAAGAAGAGGTCTTGGAGAACCTCAGGGTGTATGTAAGAGACTTGAGAACAAAAGGCAGAGAATCACTGGAATGACCTGTTGCCTTGGCCTCAAGTAACAGGAATGATCTCTGATTCCCAGTGGATACACATCTGGTGGGAAAAGATCCAATAAATTATCAGAAAGAGAAACCTAAAACACTTGGAGGGAGCAGAACTTTGATGAGAAAGAGAGCAAGGCTTGACATCGCTTCTGTTATTCCTATATCCAGAAGCAGATTAAAGAAAAAAACAAATCTTTCAAGGCCTGGAAGGGTACCAGAATAATGATGGTGCAAGAGCAGAAAGGCCAGGTCAAAATTCACCTTAATCACAATATTGAGGTCTCTTTTGGGGCCAAATACAAAGAAGAGGGCACAGCTTATGGATATGATACTGTGAGAAGGATATTGATGAATTGATCAACTCACAGTGGAGAGAAATGTGGATGTTAGAGCAACTTGGTCTCAAGTGGTAGAGATATAGGGAAATCCACAGGGGAGCTTGATACTAGCTTAAAGATGTCCTAAGGAAGTCTTAACATAAGACTTAGGGAAATAGTCACTGTGGCATCTGTTCTCTCCATGATGTTCTCAATTAACATGGTGTGAATATGGGTTTTCTGATTGGTCGAAAGGAAACTGAGGAAAAGGCCTCATTCTCTTCACTTGACTGACTCTCATCTTCTCCCTTCTCTGCAAACACCATGAACTCAGAAAAGACTGGTGACTTGGCCACTCTTTCCTATGTCCAAGTACAAAACTCTTACGGTAAAATTCCATTTCTCTCCTCTTTCCTGATTTCTAGGATGTCTTTCTATCCAACCTACCCCAGATGCAGTTCAGTCCCATCCAGCCATGTGAATACCAAGCTTCCTCACTCAACTTCAGCTTCTGAGTCAATAGAACCAGAAGAACAGGTTATACAATCACAACATTTTAAAGAAAAACAACCATGAAAGATTTTAAACTTTGATAGAGAAATGATGACCACATCTCCCAAAAATGGGTGATGAAGCTTGTTACCCACCACCTGAGAGAGAAGTCGGGGCGGGGGGTTGTCTCAGGGTGAACGATGAGACATACATTTTTCTACATTTATAAGCTGTGTACTATTTAATAGTTTAACAATGCTTGGCTATTTGTTCTTCTTTTTCTGTGTTTAAATTGTAGGGAGTAACAGTAGTGATGCCAAAATAGAGGGCCATTTTAACATATTAAAAAACACAGAGAGCCAAAGGAATTTCAGAAGGAAGCCTAGATAAGCAGGGCAGTTTTGAAATTAATATACTAGATACATAATATATTATTTAATTTAAATATATATTTAGACATGTAAGTATATATTTTAACTCAAATTATATACTATAAGCATATTTTTAAAAGCAAGTGATATAGAGTAGAGATTCATGGTTTCACGTACAGTCTTCTCTGTTCTGATTTTATATATATGTATCCATATATCCATATCCATATCCATATATATACACACACACACACACATACAGACAAATGTATGTGGCACTGCTTCATGTTTTCATGGTTTTTAAGTTCAGAATAAAAGTTATTTTTAAAAAGAAATATTTACACATATATGTATGTATATAGGCATGTGTATATCTAAGTATATATACACATATACATACATGTATATATGCAAATGTATGTATATATGCACATGTACGTATATATGCATGTGTGTATGTATATATGCACACACACATATACATTTAAAACTTTTTGGAATGAAGCTAGGTTCCTAAAGATCCTTTAAGATTAGCACGATTTATGTTTGAGAACAGCATAAATCTCACTCTGTTTTTATTAATAACTGTGGGGGGAAAGTTGTGTTGCCAAAAAAGGAGAATAAGAATAAATTATCCTTGATTATTAAGCAATTAGAAGAGAAGGTAAATGAGCTTTTGATCTTTAAAGATAATGCCTGGAATGCAGAGGTCTATTCGGTGGGTTTCTTGATTACTCAGGTAATCAACCCAGAAGTCAATGTTAATCAAGGCTGGGACTAATAGCCTATAGATGGAAATCATGTTCTCAGACCTAGAGGTTTTTCTGGAGAATGCCTTGAGCCTGAAGAAATTAAGATTATTAAAGGAAAACAAAAACCAGAAATGAGGGTAGTCAGGGTGGGAATCAGAGTAAGTGGCTGCAGAGTCCTAGGCTTATCCTTTCCCTACTTCCCTAAAATACCACTTATAAAGCTGTAACCTCCAGTGGGGGAGAGCTTAGAGGGTAGGCAGGCCTTTAAACATTAAGAAATTTGGATGGTTTCAGGAGAACTTTAAAACAGCAAGCCACTGAATCCTTGGAACAATAGGTAATGAGGGTTTGGTCTGATGGGAGAGGGGAGATTTAGAGTATTTATCATTTGCAGAATTCCATTAGCTGGGAGAGTTTACAGATGGTTTCCTCTTGCAAAGTCAGCTGAGCTTGCAAAGTCCTGAACCAGTGGAGGCTCCAGGTGTCTGTTGTTCTTTCTTCCTTATCAAGTGGATAAAATGGGGATTTATTCATACTTGGACCCATAAAGATGAATTTCCTCTCCAACGTGTTCCACATTGGAAGGACAGCAAAGAAAGAGCTAACGTTTTTTGAGAACAGATTTGGTGGACATTAGATTTATACTTCCTTCCCTGGGCCCTATTCCTTATGATCAGGGTGGTTTGTGTGTAGTTTGGTTCTCATTTTTGGATGGAGCCCCATCTGAATGGCATCCATATCATCCTGGTCTGGCTGGAGACTGATGCAACTTCAGTAGCTGATTGGGAAAATAGGTCTGTCTATACAAACAGACGCTCTGGGGATGATGTGAGAAGGCACAATGCCTGTCCCCATATTAGGTGAACAGAACTTAATGATGCTCTCTTCCATAAGGAGCTTTAAAACATGGAGTGGCTAAGCAGATGAGTGATGGTCAGCCTCTGGGGTCTTCCTAAAATGGTATCGATAAATCTGGGACCAGGCTCGTAAAGATCTTTCTGCCCAATTTTGGTATATCCCTGAAAGCTTCTATTCAGTTACTCCTCCTACCTCCATCTGCTCACTCCCCCATCCCATATGGCCGCTGCCTTTCCCAACCAGGTTGTTTAGATCTACTCACGGCTTTGTGTCCAGATTTGAGAACTATTAGAATGAATCCCCCTAAGGTGAGAGCTGAGGTCTCCTTCAGGGATTCGTTTGTTTAGCATAAGGGATGGGGATGTAGGCACATATAAGGGGATATCAGATGGTAGCAACCAGATTACTCTCTTACCAGTGGACTTTCAAGGGTATCACAGGGGTACCCTGGTTTCTTTTAGAGGGAAAACCACTGAAGTAAGGAGTACATTTGCTATCTCTATTGTGGTTCCAGGAAAGTGTACTATCTGTATTAAGTGTATAACGGATGTAAATATTATCGGCTTTTGGGGCACTTATATTAGCTTTGATGTTATTTATTGTGGGTGGAAAACTAACCAATATATCTGTCAGTAGGTAAACATTATTAACTTCCTGCTGTGTATCAGGTTTTGTGCTAGGTCTAGGGAATACAAATGAAAAAAGAAAGATCTTACCCTCAAGGAGCTTATGCTCTAACAGAGAAAGACAACACAGAAAAGGGAGCTTAAAGGGGGAAAAGGGGATTGTACCTGATATAGGGGGCATGATGAAGGAGTCTAGAGGACTGCAACCAGGTGGGAAATGAGATAGCCAACCTAGGCACCCTCCTTAAATGGAGGCTCTGGGAGAAACTTCACCCTCCAATCAAAGGGGCCCCAGGGGCAGAGGGTACTGATAAGGTCGGTGTGACTTTTAGAGCTGATATGACTTTGTAGAATGAAGAAGTTTTTAAAAGTCTGATGTTAGATTCAGTAGTCAACATTTATGGATAATTCTTATATTCAAAACCCCAAATCTGCTTTAGACTTGGCCTATAATAGTGGGCCATTTGATTCTGATCTTAAGTCTTAGCCATTTCATAGGCTCTAGTAAACTAGTTTCTATTGTACTTAACAAATTTAGAGGTATTTGTGTACTGCCAGTCTTTATTATTGTTCTGTGAAGTGATGTTTGTCTCAGAAGTTTTTCTGTCAGTTTTGAACCTGTTAACCATCTATTCCAAGAACCTATTATGTGGTTGCTCTTATCATCATTACATACTAAATTGAGCTAAATTAATAATGGCTGAAAATGGCTAAATGTGTAACCCTTGTGGGCATTTTAACAGCTGCCTCAGTGCCTTAACCTGAAAGGAATGATTAATGGGAGAAGATTTCAGTCACTTTAGTGAGGCCTCTAGGGGGCCTACCTCCCAGCCCCTCAAGCCATAAGCTAAACTAGGCTATCTCTACCACCTTAACAGAGTACTGGCCCTACTCAGAGCCATGCAAGATTAAAAGGAAGAAAAACCTGTTGGGGATTAGTGGAAGAGAAAATTGGATAGATAAAGCATAGATTCATGATATAGAACCGGGAGGTATCTCTCTGTCCATCTAGTGCCTCTTTTTTCCTCTCCTCCCTCTGTCTCTGTGCCACAAATTTCCCAGCCATTCCAGTTACTTCTGCCTCTATTCATTGCTTAAATACAAAGACTGCCGATATTCAAGGCTAAATTGAATATTTCCTTTTTTCCTAGACAAATGTTACCGTGACCCAGTACCCTCCAGGAAAGGAACCAATACTCAGTTTCCTATTCACAGAAAAACCACTTATACTTTTCTTACAAAGTCAGGAAGGGTTTACTTTCATTGATGTGCCATCAGCTACACAGGAGGCATGTGAACCAGGTCTGAATTCATGCCAGGATCTGGTTGCATGCCAAGGTGAACATATGGTTCTTTTCCAGTAACTGAAAGAATCATCCAATCCTTGACCATCCAAGGGGCTTAGCAAGGACTCCTGCAGTGCCACCCATTTGGCTAAGTCTCTATGAGTTCATCTAACTTCCAGGAGATGCTTGCCTGAGCTGCTTTGTACACATATATGAGTTCTTATTTGTTCTTTCTCCTACCTCTTGAAACAGGTCATTTCTTGGCCTTGAATCAAATCACATAATTTACTTTGAACAACTATGTGCTTTCCATGGTCCTGTTTCTCTTTTTGCCATAATGGAAGAGACAACACATTTTCCAATATTCCCTTCCCACCTCCACTCAAAGAAAGATCATCATTATTTTGTTTTTCATGATGAGTAAAATGGTTAGAATGCTAGTAACAATATGAAATAAATTTAGGAGCTGACTCTTTCAAGACTACGTTTTGGTCCTGCTTTCAACTGTGGCATCATTTCTTTTTTATATTCAATTTTATTTTATTTTCAGTTTTAGATTCTCTCCCCATCCCTGCCCAACCTATTGAGAAAGCAAGAAATATAAAATTCATTGCAAATATGAAGTATAACAAAACAAATTTCCACTTTAGCCAAATTCCAGGGGAAAAAAAAACAAAAAAGAATGAGAAAGTGTGTGTGTGTGTGCGTGCGTGTGCGTGTGTGCATGCTCCCAGGCTTCATTCAGTCTGCCCTCAGAGTCTATCAGTTCTTTATCAGGAGCAGAATAGTATGTTTCAGCATGAGTTCTTTAGAATTGTGTTGAGTCATTGTGCTAATCAGAGTTGCTAAGTCTTTCACAGTTAATTATCTTTACAAAATAGCTATTATTGTGTAAATTATTCTCCTGGTTCTCCTCACTTCACTTTGCATCAGTTCATATGAGTATGACATTATTGCTAAGAGGTAATTCTGGCAGGACAACAGATAGAAGTAAAATAGAGAAAATCTGATATTTCCCTAGTGATCTATTCTTATCAGTGATGATAAAACCATAATGAATTTGCCCTAGTAACTCAGTCCACAGTGAACTGTGTGTGAGGTTACAGTGGCATTGTAGAAGTTGTCAAGAAGACTGAGGCGATCAGATTAAGTGCATACTGGTAAAATCCACACTAGAGATAACTCAATTTTTAAAACACTCAGGGTTTAATTGTCTCAAAAAGGGGGAGTTTCCCAAAGATTGGAAAAGATCAGTAATATTATTTGTACCAAAGAAAGAACAACTGGGAAGATGCCAGAAACTCCTGATCTTCCTTTTGCTCTCTCTAAAGTCTTTCTCTTCATCAAATCTTTATGAGAATGATCTGCACATTCAGTAAGTTTTATAACAATAATTATATATATATATATATATATGTAATTATATACACACATATAAACATATACATGTAGGTAATGTGTATAATATAAAATGTATAAAATGCATATATTATACACAAATATAAAACTTTTGTTGTTTTCTCTAACAGCAGCTTGATTAGGAGCACTGAAGTGACTGAAGCGGAGCCCTTTCTGCTCCTTCTCTGTGCCCCCCACCCTTTTATAAATAGAGCCCCTCTTTCCTGACTTCCGCCTTCATCAAGCTTGTCTACTTGTTCTTACTCTGCTCTGCAGTGGGCTGCGGGGCTTCTGAAACTTTTTTCACTCCTGACTCCTTCAGCAATGGAGGATGGGGCTCTTTGACATATTGTAGGAAAAGGAGACTTGTTAGTGGTCACTACCCCAGAGGGTCTTTTCTCTGACTTCTATTTACCACGCTTCCATTCCATTGAACAGTGGTATCAAATCCAAAGAGAAATAGAGGCCACTAAACAGTACATAGGATCCCTGGGAGTTGCATATTGATTTAGAAAACCCAGATTAGCCTTATCTATATTTGCTTGTATTTTTATTTATTTTGCTAAATCTTTCCCAATTATATTTTAATCTAGTTCAGGCCGCACTAACCATGGGCCATGTGTTTGACAGCTCTGTTAACTCCTTTTTCCTGGCCCAGGGGAATCCAGGAATCCATTTAATCTCTTCCCCACTTTTGGGAAGCTATGCTAATATGGATCAATAAAAATCTCTTTTGTTCATCTCCAGCCTAAGCTGGGGGAAAATTCTAATCATTTGACAGTGGCCCTTTCTTTTTCTGTATAACTGGTTGTAGTTGCTTTGAAGCAAATGAAATACATGTAGACCAGGGATGGGGAACCTGTGGCTTTGAGGCCACACATGGCCCTCTAGGTCCTCAAGTGCAGCCCATTGACTGAATCCAAACTTCACAGAACAAATAAGGTTCCCCAATCCAATATAGACTAATACACTGTGTTAAGCACATTTTTATTTTAATACTTGCTTTTCCAGAATAGGTGAATACTGCTGTAAACAATATAAACCAGAGAAATAGAGGTAAACTTTAGAATAGATAAACTCACTTCCTGGAAAGAATAGAGAAAAAAAGAAGTGTCACCATCGCTTTTGTTGGCAAACAAAGACAGCTACAGTCTTTTTGCAGTGACTTGAGTGGTCTTCCATCATTCAACCACAGCTATTCTCAGCATCTCACCATCAGTTAGGATGGGACAGTTGAAGTAACATCATCAGTGCCCATTAAACACCCCTCTACCCCAATGCATTAGCCAATTTTCCATTCTTTCTCCTCCTGCACCACAGAGGACCTCCAAATCTTCCCTTCTGTCACTACTGCAGTTGAAGCCTCTTAGGCACAAAGATGGTGGCAGGAGCCTTTGCTTAGCATACAACCCCTTTGCTTCCATACATACTATCCCAGGTGCAATCTCTCTTGTTTGTTTTGGTGGCAGCGTGCTCTGGACTCTTTGGCCACACCTCTGCATATATGCACCCTTATTAGCCTATTCCTGTCAGTTCTTTCCCCCTTCAAGAATAGGGGAGTGAGAGACGACTTCTCCTGAGGACTCTTTACCCTCATTGATCTTTGGATGCAAATACACTGGTGATGTGTGTCTCTTCCTACAACTGTCTATCTCAGCTCTACAGATAGTATATTATTCCTTGGGTAAAGGGAGCTATATGTATCACAGACATTTTCCCCTCCCCTTGAAATTGTGCCCTCCATCATATAAAAAAAAGAAAAGTTAATGAAAAAAATACCTGATTTGATGACCACAATAGAAAATGTATATAAATTTTGTTCTTGTAGTCCCTGACCTTTGTCATTATCTGTTCTCCAGGATCATTATTGTTTTTTAATTACTGAGAGTTTGACTTTCTTATAGTAATTTTTCATTCATTCACAATGAAAAATCATGGTTTATGGTTATTTTATGTTTATGGTTATTTTACTCTGTATCAGTTCTTAAGTCTTCTCATGTTTCTCTGAGTCCCTCATGTGCTTTGTCTTACTACATCACGTTACATTCATTTGTATGTCATGGTTTATCTAACTATTCCCCAATCAGCTAAATCTACTTTGGCAATGGGCCTTTGCTGCCACAAAAAGTGTTGAAGGTAGTTTTGATAGATCATGGCTTTGTTTATCATGCCTCTGCAGATGACTCCTAAGCCAGCTGGGTGGTGCAGTGGATAGACTTCCAGCCCTGGAGTCAGGAGGGCCTGAGTTCAAATGTGACCTCATACCCTTGATACTGACCCTGGGTGAGTCACTTCACCCTAGCTACCTCTCTCCTGTACTCTTGTATTTGCCAACTTTTTGATAGAGGATTGCACCTGTGAGTCTCATAGACAATTGAAACTCAACATATCCGTAGCCGAATTCAGGGGCACGTACGTTCTCCAGTGGATGGAGTGCTGAGCCTGGAGTCAGAAAGAACTGAGTTAAAAATCTTCCCTCAGAGACTTACTAGCTATGTAACCCTGAGCAAGTTACTTAAGCACTGTCTGCCTCAGTTTCCTAAACAGTAAAATGTGTATAATAGTAGTACCTTCCAAGGTTGTTGTGAGGATAGATTAAGATAATATTCACAAAGTGTTTAGCATTGTACCTGGTACATAGTAGGTGCTTAAAAAATGGTTGTTTCTTCTCTTCCTTCTCAGACCCACCAGATTGCCCTATTTCATCTGTCGGAACTATCATTCTCCTGGTCACCCAGGTTCACGCATTTGAGTTTTGCCTCATCACCACCACTGCCGTCCAGCCAATTGCCCACGCTCATCAGTTTTAATGCCACAATATAGTTCCCATCCATTTCCTTCTCTCCACTTATATGACCACTTCCCTAGTTCAAACTCTTATCATCTCATGTCAGTCCTATTGAAAGTTCTTCCTAGTCTGTCTCCCTGCTTCTATTCATCTGCCACGAATCTACAAAACAGTCTTCCTAGGGATATATAAGACCTAGAATCTCAAGGAAATTGTGGAGCAAACCTGGTTCTAATTATGTAACTATAACAATACTAAGAAGTACTGAATTGTTATCAACTGTAATGCCAAATCTCAGGCTCAAAGAAGAGATGTTGAAATGCACCTCATTCCACGTTATAGAGTTTGGAACTGACTACAGTTGTGGGAAGTGATATATGATGTCATACTTAGTCATTTCGCTGATTGGCTTTATTCAACTTTTTTTTCTTATAAGAAAGGCTGGTGGTAGGGGATATAAATGACTTACATAAAATAAAAGGCATTAATAAAACGTTTTGGGGAAAAAACTAGTCTTACCATGTATATTCTTGTACAAACAGGTCTTTTCTTTCTCTTAGTTTCTTCTTTGGGATATAAACCTAATAAAGTCACTGTGTTAACCAATTTCTAAACTTTTAGTGCATATTCCATATTGCCTTCCAAAAGGTTGGAATCAATTTCCACTTTCGCCAGCAATGATTTTTCTAGTGTACGTGTTTTTCTCACAGCTCCCCTTCCCCAATCAAATTATACCATCTTTACTAATTTGATATACCCATAGAGATACTACACATTTTAAATGTGTTATTTTGTTGATTCCTTTCTTATATCAGCACTGTTTTTGAATCTCTCTCTGTGTCCAATTTCCTACCCAGTGGATCATTCCTTAAAAAGGAGGGAAAGTATTAAAACTTAAATATATCAACTTCTATTTGTGCCACAACTTTAGGAGGTTGTTTTGTACATATTGGTAGTATCTCCTTGAATAGACTGAAAGCATACATGCCAGGGAAGAACCATCTATAACCATTACTTTTCTTGGCTTCCAGGGGTGGGGAGGCCACATGTGGCCCTCTAAGACCTCAGGTGTGGCCTTTTGACTGAGTCCAAATTTTATAGAAGAAATTCTTTTGTTAAGGGGATTTGTCCTGTGAAGTTCAAAGGGTTGTACTCAAGGACCTAGAGAGCCACATGTGGTCTGGAGACTTCAGGTTCCCCACCCCTGGTTAGTCCCTTATGTCTGACCCAGATTAGGCACTCAATTCATATATTTTGCTTGAGTTCACAAACTATGCTTCTCTCCTTTCAACTTTTATGTTGGGCAGTTGGCCCAATGAAAACCAAATTACATCTTGGAGGAGCTTTAATGGAAGGAAACTAAGAATAATGTCAATATGCCCACATGCTTGGTTTTAGTCAAGCAGTGAAAGAACTTTCTATGATTAAAATTTGATTTGCAGTAAGTTGCAACAAGGACGAGCTAAACCTTAAGTGTTTCTCTTAGAAGCATTTTGTCTAAACATTTACAGCAATATTTTGATGTCTTGCCCATAAAACACACAATGCATTGATTTGTCATTCCATGAAACGAGCTCATTTATCTCTTTGTCTTTTCTCGTATCTTTTTAAAAAATACTTTATTGATTTTTTTATAACATAGTCACTTTGCTTACCCCCTCCCCACGCCATCTTGGTGGGTTGACTGATTGACATCCAAAAGGACATCACTCTGTAGGAGTCAAGATATACTTTGTCCTCCTGAGGGTGATCAGACCAATCTGAGTTTAGAAGGCTCTACCACAGGTTGGGTACAAATAGTCCATATGAACATTTAGAGTGGAGATTTCTCTAAATTTGCACATTTCCTCTTTCTTTTGAGTTACTATAATTCTGTTTCACTCACAGAGCGCAATGTCTTTGATGTAGGCATGCCATACTGAGTGGTCCTTTGCCAGAGTCCCCCATGTCACCCACAAAGTTCTCCAGGGAGACCAACAGTGTGGCTAATTCAAGTGCTTAAATAAGTGAGCCTGACAGCATATACAGCAATCTATATGTATACCGCATCTACATATATTCCTACATGTACACCTCTCTCCAGTGAGAAAGAAAGTGGCTTTCATCATGTGTTTTGGGGAACCAAGCTTGGAATGTATGTGTGTGAAAGTGCCCTGACACTCCCCTGTTTCCTCTTAGGGCTAGGTATTACAAAATAATATCAGTTCTTAAGGTCTAGTTCCTCATTTTAATATGACTCAGAAACTGCCTTCTTTTAACTATCAAACCATAAGTGTCTTGCCATGAAACCTTCTAACTTCATTCTTATCTATTGCCTGACCACTTTCTAATGGCAGAGACCCTATCAGCCTGGTAAGGAACCTTATTTGTAATGAATGAGAGTAATCATTAGCCTTATAGAAGGAAGAACTTTCCAATTAATTCAGTTATAAAGGAATCTCTTGAGATCACCTTTGGCCAACTGGAAAAGAGAATCCTTAAAGTTCAAGAAGGGTTGAATGATTTTAGAAAAAAAATGATTATCCAAAAGTGAAATGACTATTGTTCTACTTGATGAATCAGAACTGTAACCTGAACTTTGTGACTGTTTTAATCACTTTGTGAATTGTGACTTTGTTGGGGAAGCCTATAAATAGTGAATTGAAATGACTTGTGGATAGAGATTTTTTTAAACAGCATCTATTCCTGTCTCTTTGGAGTTTATCTACAAGTAGATAATTGGTTCATTAATAAATTTGTTTCTGGCAGATTTGTGCCTAAAATGAAGAGTACAGAATTTTCCTTCCACAATTAAGAGGTGTCTTTGGACTTGGATCCAATGCCTAATGGGAGCTAGCATGAATCTCAGACAACCTGATCCAAAAAACTTAATGGCCAACTAAAAAAGGTCTAGTTCCTTGTTTTAATATGACTCAGAAACTGCCTTTTTTTAACTATCAAACCATAAGTGTCTTGCCAAGTATGTTTAAAAATCAGTGAGAAAGTGGAGTGCGTGTGTGTGTCTCTGTGTGCATGTGTGGGTGTCTGTGTGTAGCCATGTGTATTGAGTAGAGCTGCCTGGTCTTACTGAGTCTTCTTTAAAATTTATAAAATCTGACCACATCAGAAAAATGCCAGACCTGTCAGACACACCACTGTATTTCTGCTTCTTTCTGTTCCTGGTTGTAGCTCCCCACACTCTTGGGTGGCTTGTTTACTGTATATGTATTTGTTCTGTTTTTAGAGGTATAAAAGTCTGTAGTGGGTGTAAGATTATTTAGACCAGAGATCCTTAACCAGGGGCCCATGAACTGGTTTGGTGTTTTTTTCATGATTTGATAACTATATTTCTATATAATTTGTTTCCTTTGTAACCCTATTTTTTTATGCTTTTAAAAAAATATTCTGCAAAGGGGGCCATAGGTTTTACCACAACGTCTAAGACGCACATTTACAAAATGTTAAATCTTGATATAGTCCAACCCCCACTAATTTTAAAAAAGGAGAAAACTGAGACCCAGAAAACGCTGGCCCAGTGTCACCCATAGGTGCTACATCTAGAGCCAGAAAGGTCCTGAGAGGCCAGCAAGTCCAAACGTCTCACTTTAGAGAGCAGCAAACTAAGGCCCAGGGAGGGTAAGAGACTTGTCCAAGGTCACACAGGGAGGAAATAGAAGAGCCTGAATTAGAAACTAATAGAAGTATCTAACTAGTAGTTGAGAAGGGACCTCTAGGCTCAGAAATTGGACATCTCAAATAGAGAGAAGCTTATGTGTCCCAAAGAATAACTCATAGCCATTCTAGGCAAGAAAACTGGTCAATTCTTAGACAAAAAGAATTGGTATATAAGGGTAAAGTTTCTTCAAAAGAAGCGTTTTTTTTAAATTAAAAGAGCACTCAATAGATTTTGGTTGTGTGAGTGAATGAATGATTTTCTGGCAAAACCAAAAAGGTCTGTTTTCTGTTTTATGGTTGTGAGGCCAATTTAAATGTCTTTTTTCAGTGATTTCAGAAAGTAGTTTTAAAATAAAGGAGAGAAGAGGGGAAAGAGAAGGGAAAAGTAAAGGGAGAGGGAGAGGGAGGGACTGAAAGGGAAGGAAATGAAGGAAGAGAAGGGAAAGAGGGAAGAGAAGGAAAGTAATAGCCCTTTTAACTTTTTCCCTTCACTCCAATTTATAGGAGGAAACTGTGTGTGTTTATATATTATATATGTGTGTGTGTATAATATATATGTATATAGTATTATATGTATCTAACACATATAATATATACACTTATGCATATATATGTGTGTGTGTGTATATATATATATATATATGTATGTATATATACGGAGAGAGAGAGAGAGAGAGAGAGAGAGAGAGAGAGAGAGAGAGAGAGACGCTATGTGAAGGGACCTGAGCCCCTGCAATATCAGGGAAAAATCTCATCCATCAGGTTACCTTCCAGCTACTCTGTATATTTATGTGACATATTTTGATTTATATAATCTCTCTCGCATTAGAATGTAAACTTGTTGCAGGCAAAGACTGCTTTTGGTTTTTCTTTGTGTCTACAGTGATTCACATAGCACTTAGCTTTTTGATTGATTGATAGGATTTTTTTTCTTTTTTGATAAACTCTTACAAAACAGCTTTGAAAAAAAGGTATACCCTAAAAATTAATAGACTTTTGAAACAAAAGGTAACATTTTTTGGTATCAAGTTTGCTTTGCTGGGCCTCTGTGGATTTCTCTGGATGATTAGGCAGAATTTAATTGCCTACTAAATTAGAAACAAAATCACTGAGAAGGAATTAGATAGAAAAGGAAAAGAAAAGAAATTCCAGGTTATAAAAAAATAAATTGGCAACATAATGCTTAGAAAGTTTGTTGGAACTCACAGAGAACAGAAAAAAATGACAATAATGACACTACTACTAGTAGTAAGAACCGTAACAGAAGCACTATTGTGCAATTGCTCTTGATAGAAACAGAAAAGGCTAGCCTTTCTTTTGGTTGTTGTTGTTGTTTTGCTTTTCTGAGGAGGGGGAAGGTAAGGCAATTGGGGTTAAGTGACTTGCCCAAGGTCACACGGCTAGTAAGAGTTAAGTGTCTGAGGTTAGATTTGAACTCAGGTCCTCCTGACTCCAGGGCCGGTGCTCTATTCACTGTACTTTATTCACTAGGCACCCCTAAGGCTAGCCTTTTGATAGCCCTTTAAAGATAGCCTTGAACCTGAGAAGCAACTGAATGCCCTCATGACCTAGAAGATATAAGAGAAATTTAATTGGATTCCATTTTGATAGAGCCAACATTGCAGTCTCAGTCTAGAATAAAGCCTTAAAAAGATACTACTGGTTGGTCCAATTAGAAAAGTACTAATGACAAGAGTCTGATTATGAATTATCTCCAAGTGGGTTTAGGAGAGCTTAACATCGTTTCTGCCCTAGGCAACCACATAAAAATGTTCTACTCCTCATTAATTAGCAAGATCATCCAGTAGTATAATCTGAGGTCCAGGATTTCTTAAATAACCAGCTGTTGTTTATGCATGATGTCTCATTCATTATTGTTGACCTGACAGTTTTAGACCATGAATTATGAATCCCTTCAAACCTATGGTCATGGAATTATGATACTTGGAGGCTCTCAGGTTGGAAGTATGGCTACTTAGAGTGCATCTTCTCTGTCTCTGACCCTCTTGTAGGTGTCAGGACCCTGACACACATACTTTGGGAAGGATGCTTATGGGGTTAAGAGGTAATCTTTGTTGTATGGGAGAATCAAGCCCTGGAGAGAGCCACATTGATTCCTAAGTGCTCCTGGAAAAACACCAGATATTTGGTATATAACAGGGAATTAGTGGGCCTTCTGACCTTTACAAAGGTCCAGTTGCAGTGTGCACAAGAATCAGATGAGGACAAAGTTGCAGTACATGTTAAGATGGGTTAGGATGAGCAAAGAATAGAACATACTCTCTCCAGGTGATTGTTAGTGATAAGTTAAAAGTATAAGTATAGAGAGTTAGAATATCTATTTTTTAATGACTGTGGCAAAGGGTATCAAACCATCTCCCCACAACTGACCCACAAAATAATTTAAGTTCCATTTGCCAATAAAATGGACCACCTAGCTCTGAGGCAGCTTTGCTAATGTGCATATTTTTCTGGCTACTATTTAAGAGTCTGAAGGACAAGGACTAGAGACTCAAGTATATTTATCTTTTTGGTTTTTGTCTCTCCCCACCCTATGTGCCCAACCTACCACATCTTCAAGAAAATACCCACACCCCTACTATGCTACTTGGTATACCCTTAGAGCATCTAGAATCGTTTTGGTCATGTTTTTCCTCCAAGAAACTATTTTTTTAACGTAAAATGCAAAGAATTCTATATGTGTGTGTTTTGTGTGTCTGTGTGTCTGTGTGTATGTGCATGTATGTGAACCATCTAGATTGCATCTTAATACTGATGGAATATGGCCTAAAGAACAGAAATGGTAAATATGAAATTAGGTCTTAAAATTAACCAACATAAATTATGTGTGAGATTGTTTTGTGCTTGGGGAACAACAAAAGAGGAATACATGAGGGAGAGTGGTAGGAATGTAGAAATCTACTTAGGTCCCCATCACCTTTACATATTTTTAAAATATTAAGATATTTTTTCAGAGTTTTGATCTAAAATCCTTAATATCACTTGAATCGATGATCCAATCAATTATCCCTTGAATAGAAGCTAATTTCAAAGAGACAGTGTCCTGGTCTAAAGTCTTTTTTTTCCATTGTTCTTATTAAAGTCTTGACCAGTTTCTAAGGGAGAGGCCTGATTAGCCCAAGAAGGACTCCTTCCTGGAGTTGATCAAAAAGAATAATGCCTCTGATTTATTTAATTAAGAGATGGATTTTTTGAGTTCACCTTTGACCAGATGGAAAGGAAAATCCTGACAAGGGAGTAAAGAGGAATTGAATAGTTTTAAGAAAATGCTTCTCTGAAAGTTCGGTGACTACTGTTCTATGAGATAAATCAAAACTATTACCAGAACTTTTACACAGACTTCATGAGTATATTCTATCTCACTGTAGAATTTTGTCTTTTATTAGGGAATAGTATAAAGAGTGAATACAAATGACTTGTGGAGAGAGATTTTCAAAGGCAGGATGACTTTTTATCCCTTTAGATCAGTAGTTCTCAACCTGCGGGCTGTGACCCCTTTGGGGATCAAACAACCCTTTCACGGGGGTCGCAGGAGTCACCTAAGACCATTGGAAAACACATATTTGCGATGGTCTTAGGAACCAAGACATGGCTCCTCTATCTGTCTCCAGGAGGGTCCACTCACATGCAGATACACCCACATATGAGTCATAGCATTAGGTAGGTTGAGAACTGCTGCTTTAGATTTTCTCTCTAAGCAACTATGCTGAGAATGAATTGATTGACTAATGAATTAATTAATCATCTCTGGCAGATTTGTGCCTGAAACATAGGATACATAATTTTTCTTCCAAAATGTAATTTGCATTTTCATATCTTTAATCTTGGTTTCATTTATGTTGATATAATAATTATTTTGTAACTCATTCCCTTGGTTCTGCTTTCTTGACTCTGTATCAGTTCATATAGGTCTACCTATTTTTCCAAATATGAATAATCATCATTTGTACTATGTTATAAAAATCCATCATATTCCTATTCCAGAGGACAGTCAGCCATTCTCCAATTAGTGAGTACCTGCTTTGTTTTCAATTTTGCCCTGTTACAAAAAGTGCTACTCTAAATATTATGCTATACATGAGCCTTTCTTTCTGTCTCTGACTCCCTTGGAAATATTTGCCCAGTGGCAGGATTATTTAGGTATTAGGGTATGAACAGCTTAGGTACTTTCCTCACATAATTCCAAAATCTTTTCCAGAATAGTTAAACCAATTTACATTTCTCTCAGTGGGTGCTCCTGTGCCTATCTTCCCAGAGTCCATCCAGCTCTGACTATTTCCAGTCTTTTATACTCTTTGCATAGAGGCTAAATAGCCATATGCAGGGGTCTCAAAACTTTTTTGATAACTTGCCCACATAAATAAAATATAGATATGATTATGTATTGCCCTTATATGCATGTGCTCATGTATTTATAAAAGCTACATAAAATGGTGTTTTAGAAGGAGAAGGTAAATATGAAATAATATTTGATCTAGAGTCAATTGGAAGCCATTGGAATTTGTCAAATATGGAAGTGACATGTCACTTTCATTACTTGAGCTTTAGGAAAATCACTTTGGCAGCAGAGTGGAGGACAAATTGAAATGGGCAGAGACCTGAGACAGGGAGACCAGTGAGTACTTTATTGACAGTCATCTAGGTAGGAAGTGATGAGGACCTGAACTGGGGGCAATGACTCTGTGAGTAGAAAGAAAGGGGAATATTTGAAAGATACAGAAGTAGAATTGACAAGACTTGGCACATGTTTGGATATGTGAATGTTGGATGAGGGAAAATGAGGACCTAAAGATGACACTGAGATTATGAGAGCTTGGAGGATTGGAAGTATGGTAATACCCTCTACAATAATAGGGAAATTTGAAGATAGTTTGTTTGGGGAGAAAAGATAGTGTAATGGTATTTCACACCATATGTGCTTGTTCATCCTGTGTGAATCATTCCATACCTCAGAATCCCTACTATTTGGCCACTGCTCTGATGTATTGAGTGTTGAGGAGCACTTCCTACAACCACAAGGTGATCTAGGACTCAGGTCTTGGAGGGGAACTTCCCAAATGGTCCCTGCACAGTTGTAAGTAGTAGTTGGTTTAGTTATTATTGCCCTAAGCGGCCTGTGTCTAATTCAGAAGTAGAGGGAGGAATTTGCACTGGAGAGGAACAGAGTAGACTGGAGAAGTGGTGGGAGGACATGAGTATATATGTTATGTTGTAGACAAGCCCCATGATTGACTACTATGGCAAGGCTGGGATACAGCCATGCTTTGACTTTGATTATATGCCCCTTGGGGTCAGGCTGTGTCTGACCTGGGGTGATGCCACAGGCCCCTTGTGGCCCTAGCTGGGCAGACCTCAGCTCAAATTTTTCCTCTGACTTTACCTGTGTGACCCTGGGAAAGCCTCAGACAGCCACCTAAGTCTTATCTATATAGATTATTGCCTGCATTGGTAAAGGAATTTTCTGTTCTAATGGATCCTTTGCATATTGATGTATTCTTTTGTCATTTTGATGGGTAAAAAGGGAAACCTCAGAAGTGTTTTAATTTGTATCTTTTACTATTATTGATTTGGAGTATTTTTCATATGTTTATTGATAGTTTATATTTCTTCTTTTGAAAGCCCTTCATTTCCTTTACCCACTTTTTCCTTTTCCTGGTAACCTATGCTACGTTGCATCTTTGGGTACTCTAGATATGCAAGCAGACATAAGTTAACACAATTGCAAAATATTTCACTTTCCGAAACGCATAGAAAAATTTCTTGAATGTGTAAGTTCCCCTAATACATTTTACATAGGATTTCATTCACAAAATTGAGATAGTTGTTATAAGTAACGCAACCATGGTATGAAGCAAAGAATATATACCAGACCCCAATAGGTGTTTCTGTGGTAGGAGTCAGTCATTAGCAACCAATGCTAACATATGTCAGGAGTCAAAGTGCCCTTCTTTTCCTGCAGTGCCACTTTCTCTGAAGGTCAGCTGTTGGCTCCAACATTTGACCATTCTTAATTCCTTTACAGCATATACATAGGAGCTCTCCAGTTGTTATACTCCCATTGTTTGCTGTGTCCCTGAGAGATTTCTAGTTATATAAAGTATTCCCTGTACTAATAAATGATTTATGAACTTGAACTGATGAATTATTCTCCTTTTTTAGTTTTTTTTGGGGGGAGAGGGTTTACAGTCTTTTAATTTTAATTTTTTCTCTTTAAAAAAAACTATTTATTTATTTTCTTGTTTACATCACTCATTTCCACGACATTTTGAGTTACAAATTTTCTCCCCATCTTTCCCCTACGCACC
>CM053602.1:45763899-45786748 GCA_028646575.1 Pseudocheirus occidentalis
CCTCAAAATTTCACCTTTTAAAGTATCATCCCTTCGTATTCAATTGATCCTATACCCTCTATATACACATACTGTGATATGTATTCATATCCATATATAAACCCTCCTATATAGACATATGTGTATGTATACGTATATATACATTTGTATTCCCTTCATCTATCCTCATACTGAGAAAAGTTTCATAAGTTGCTATTATTGTTTTTCCATGTTGGCATATAAATAGTTCAACTTTGATAAGTTCCTTATGATTTCTTTTCTATGTTTACCTTCTCATGCTTCTTGTATTTGAGTGTCAAATTTTCTTTTCAGTTCTGGTTTTTTCAGCAAGAATGTTTGAAAGTCCTCCACCTCACTGAATCACAACATTTTGCCCTGGAACATTATACTCCATTTTTCTGGGCAGGTAATTCTTGGTTTTAATCCTAGCTCCCTTGATCTCCAGAATATCATATTGTAGGCCCTTCGATCCCTCAATGTAGAAGCTGCCAGATCCTGGGTTATCTTAATTGTGTGTCCACAGTATTCACATTTCTCCTCTTGGCAGTCTATAATATTTTCTTCTTCATCTGGGGACTCTGGAATCTGGCTATAACATTCCTAGGAGTTTTCTTTGGGGGATCTTTTTCAAGAGGTGATTGGTGAATTCTATCAAGTTCTAGTTTGCCCTCTGGTTCTAAAATATCAGGGAAATTTTCCTTGAGAATTTCTTGAAGGATGCTTTCTAAGTTCTTTTTTTGATCAAGGCTTTCAGGTAGTCCAACAATTTTTAAATTGTCTCTCCTTGATCTATTTTCCGGGTCAGTGGATTTTTCAAGGAGATATTTCACATTGCCTTCTATTTTTTCATTTGTTTGGATCTGTTTAATAGTTTCTTGATTTCTCATAAAGTCATTTGCTTCCACTTGCTCCACTCTCATTCTGAAGGAATTATTTTCTTCAGAAAGCTTTCGAGATTATTTTTCCATGTGGCAAATTCGACTTTTTAAGGCATTCTTCTCTTCATTGGCTTTTTGGGCCTCTTTTTGCCATTTGAGTTAATCTATTTTTAAGGTGTTATTTTCTTCAGTCAGCTTGTTGACTCTCTTTTCATGCTTTTCTTGCATCATTCTCATTTTTCTTCCCAATTTTTTCCTCCTCCTCTCTTATTTGGTTTTCAAAATCGTTCTGAAGCTGATCTATGGTTTGTAGGCAGTCTGAGTGTTTCTTGGAAGCTTTTGGTGTAGGAGTTCTGACTGTGTGTCTTCCTCTCATTCCAGGCTTTGATCCTTTTTGTCCCCAAAAAAGTTCTAGATTTTTATTACTTTTCTTACTTTTCTTCCTTTGCCTGCTCATGTTGCCAGTGAATTACTTGATATTTTAGCTCTGTGGAACTCTGCTTCCAGAGGGAAAAGCTGTGTCCCAAATCGCTGGGGTTTTCACAGCTGCTGGAGCTATTGGGAGGCCACTGCAGTCCCCACCAGCTTTGGTTCACTGAAAACGCACCCCATGACCACCACCCAAGACCAAAATCTGGATCCAGGCTGCTCAGTGCAAAAGCAATTAGCCTATTGACTTCTGCAGTAGCTTAGCCCCCCTGCAGTCTGCAGGCTGGGAGCTTCTGAAGCAGCTGCAGGGCCACATCTTCTGCTACCTTCTTGCCCTAAAGGCAGTCTGGCCAGACTGTTTTTCTCCCCCAGATTTAGCTGAGTTCCACTGACCTTTCACTTAGTCCTTGTTTCTTATGGCTTGATAATTCTGGAAACTGTCACAGCTGCCACTGATCTACTCTCCTGAAGGTTCCAGTTGCCATTTGTCCTGGCCGCCCTGGGGCCAAGCCACCATTTCAGGCTGGGTTGGTTTAAGGTCCCAGCATGCTGAGATGAGCCCTTCTTGCTGAGCTGCCTTCAGCAGGAGATGTGTTTTTCTGTATTTTTGTAAGTTTTGGAGCCCTAAAATTTGTTTAGAGTCATATTTTATGGGGATTTGAGGTGGCTGTATGCCAGCTGCAGAACCTTGTTGCTTCTACATCGCCATCTTGGGTCTGCCCCCAATTATTCTCCTTTTTGATAGCCAAAGGATTCTATTTAACTATCTTTATACACCACTAGTGACTAATCATGGTGATATAACAAATTCCTGGACAGGAAGAGACCGTTTTCCCCAACAAGTTTGTGCTCAATTGATTTCTAGTTCAACTTTATCCCAGTAGCCTTTATTCTTTCCTTATATGTCATTAAGATGCCTTAATAGCTAGAAAATCTCACTTGTATGTACTACAGTATTTGCTCCAAAAACCTTAACAATAGTAATATTACATTACATAGAAGCAGCTAGGTGGTACCGTGGATGGTGATCATTGTGGTGGTAGTGATGATGATGTCAAAGATGATGATGATGATGATGAAGATGGTAGCTAGTATTCATATAACACTTTAATATTTGCTAAACACTTTATAAAAATCTCATTTTATCCACCCAACAGCTCTGTGAGGTAGTTATGATTATTATTCCTATTGTATAGATTATATTAAAATAAAATCTGCCTCTCTGCAACTTGCATCCATTGCTTCCTGGTTCCACAACCAAATAGAGCAAGTGAGATCCTTCATCTAGATGGCAGCCCTGGAAATCCTTGAAACGAACCATCTTGCCCCTGTCTCTAGGCTCCATGCTTCCACTTCCTTCAGCTGATATCCTTATCCCTTCACCATTCCAGTCACTTTCTTCTGGACACATAGCTCATCAATGTCCTTTCTAAATTTTGTTGCTCCCAAATAAACACAGTGCTCCAGATGTGATCTGACCCATCTTTCTAGGCATTATATCTGTCTTAATGCATCTTCACCATCATTATTACTAGCATTTATATAGCACTTCAGTGTTTGCAAAGCATTTTATATATGTTAATTTATTTGATCTTCATGGCAATCCTCAGAGGTAGGTACTATTGTTATCCTCAATTTACAGGTGAGAAAACCAAGGTGAGTTGCTCTCTTCTTGGTTTGCTTCTCAGACTTTTCTTAACCATAATATTTCTTCATTTTTTTCCCATTGTGTTCCATTTGCTTCTATTCAATCATGTTTTCTGCCTTAGTTTCTTAGATTTGGATTTTGTGCTTTCCAGGTATGTTCTGGCATGCTTAAGTGGATAGAGCTGGC
Organism: Pseudocheirus occidentalis; assembly: GCA_028646575.1. Lineage (NCBI taxonomy): Eukaryota > Metazoa > Chordata > Mammalia > Diprotodontia > Pseudocheiridae > Pseudocheirus > Pseudocheirus occidentalis. Next base: position 45,767,041 of record CM053602.1, read on the forward strand.
CTTATTGCTCCTGTTCCTCTATAGTTTAAATGCCACTGCAAGCCTGGCTAGGGTGACTCATTATGCTCCACCCTTTATCTTAATACCTACCTTTTGTATTAGTCTCCTGGTGATCTACTGTGTTTTCTGTCTTTGGTTACTGTGCTCTTCTCCTTGTATTATCATCTATTGAGAGCTTGCATTATCTCTTCCTGTGGCTATCATAGTTACCAATGGGATATTGACAATCTTGTTGGTCTTGGAAATAAGACCTGCACAGCTTTTCTGGCTACATGACCATCCTTCTTTGATTCTCAGTGCTCTGAAGCCTGCACAGCTTGACCTCTCTCCCTCTCCTTCTCCTTCCTTCCCTCTCTCCATCCTTCCTTCCCTTCCCTGATTTCTCTTTCTCTCTTTTTCCCTCCCTCCCTTCCCCCTCCTCTCTCTCCCACTCCCCTCTCACCCTATAACCCCCTAGGGCTGCTTCTGTCATTGCTTTTCTTCTAACAGTGTCAGAATCTGGTACCAGACTACTGGAGTTTGTAGTATTTTGTGAATCCTGTATTCAGAATCACAGCTGGCTTCAGGGTTGTTAGTAGGTACTGACCCTGACAAGTGAGTAGTTGCCCAGTTCATCTCCTATCTTCCATGGGATTCCTTCTTGCTTATAAAATTCCTGGCTGGACTCTCTGATGTTTCCCCTCCCTCTACCCTCGCCAGCTTCTCTGTTTACCTGAGCTTGCCTTGATTTCACTTCTTCAGCCCTTCTCTTGACCTCCACTGACTTCTAGCCACATTTCCATGTGGTCTTACAGTGAGAGAGAAGCTTGTTCAACTTTCTTTTTCATTGGTTTTTTTCTGGAACTCTTTTCAGGTCTATGTGGGAGAGCCAAGCCTCTCTACAACCTTTCACGTTGCTATTTTAACTATAGGTCCAATTCCTTCTTTAGAAATTATTAGTAAAAAATAACGGTAGTCATTACAACTAGCATTTATATAGTACCTACTATTCTGCTAAGTTCTATACAAACGTTTTCTCATTTGATCTTTATAACAACCCTGGAAGTTAAGTGCTGATATTATCTCCATTTTATAGTTGAGGACACTGAGACATATAGACGTTAAGTGACTTGGCCCAGGTCACAGAGCTAGACAGTGTTTTAGGTTAGATTTGAACTCTTGTCTTTCTGACTACAGGCTTAGTGCTCTATCTACTCTGGCTAGCTGCCTCTATGGTAAACCAAATTTTTAAGAATTTGTTCATGTTTATAAGCTGCTGGTAAATAGTTGAGAAATGACTAAAATTGTGCTACCTTTATCTTTATGTTGAATCAGCTGTGTACATGGGCCCTCACCCTGGGTCTATTTTTTTTTTTGCTTTTTATGGGGGGGGAGGGCAGGGTAATTGGGGTTAAGTGATTTGCTCAAGGTCACACGGCTAGCAAGTGTTAAGTGTCTGAAGCTGGATTTGAACTCAGGTCTTCCTGACTCCAGGGTGAATGCTCTGTTCACTGCTCCACCTAGCTGCCACCTGGGTCTGTTTTTAATGTTTTTGTTTTGTTTTCCATTTTTACTACATAAATATTCATCCAATATCTGTCACTCAATCCTGAATGCACATTCTTCACAATCTTATAAAGTGTCTTTTAACTGATGAGCAACCACTTAGGAAGATGGAAACCACCACAGGGTTCCCCATTGGAGAATCAGGTTGTTCATTCAACACACAGATAGAGTTCCTTGGACAAAATCCAAGAACACTAGGAAAACAAATGGGAGACCTTTCAGGGACTCCAGAACAGCACGTGGCCTGCCACTTTCCTTGATCCCTCTCCCATCCCCAATTATTATCCACTTTGTCAGTACTCAAGGGGGGAAAGATCATGGCTTTTCCCCAACGTTACTGTTTTCTTCAAATATTCCCTACTTCATAGTTGGATGGAACTGAATGCAATGTAATGATTGTATGAGTTCAGTTTCTAACCCTCTGATTTTAGCTGCATGGTGTTAAGTTACCAATTAGGTTATTCCATTTGCCCAATTTCTTTCAAAGTGGAAAATAATGGGTGGCCTACTGAGGCCTGAAGAGGGAAAATGTAACATAAATACACTAAAATGCCATATCCTAAAGTGAATCTGTCTTTGACAGAGTTCCACATGAAGAGGAAAAAATGATTCTGAGATAAACCTTTCTATTTGTACAATACTATCTTTGTGCATATACTTGATCTGTGTGTGTGTGCGTATCTGCATTTGTGAGTGAATATGAATGTGTATTGTGTATATATATGGTCATGACTCACTTATCTGGATAACTTTTACTCCATCCATTTTGAACACAGCTGAGAATCACAAAAGCCCCTGAATAGCCCAAATAGATGTAACAAAGCCCTGCTCTAGAGAACATGCATTTTATTCAAAAGAGAACCTGACAGGACCTGAATCAAAGCCTACTTCCAGCACATACCCAATTCTGAATGGCTTAGCTATCTGCTTGTCCATCCTAGAGCAGATACAAAGCAGTAAATCAGAGGTAGAGCATAGACCACACCTAGCATAGACAGATAAAGGACCTGAGTTCAAATCTGGCCTCAGACACTTAACACTTACTGGCGGTGTGACCTCGGGCAAGTCACTTAACCCCAATAGCCCTCCAAAAAGCAAATACAAAAAAGAAGGAAGTGATATATTTTAGAAATGTTTCTCCACACACTTTGGTTACCTGTTTTTAAAGTAGGGTTTTTTTGCCAATAGGAAATATTGCATTCCTTTACGATGTTCAATAAATGAATTTTTGTGTTTATATGTCTAGATGGATAAGAAATGACAAGTTACTTTTATACCCTCTTTATCCTCATCTGTAACATGAGATGATACCATGGATAGAGATGTAAGTACATAAATGTAGCACCTATTGGCATCCAATTTTCATACTTGGAGCTCACAGAATAGCTTCCCCAAGTTCACTGTACTCTATGATTTTGCATCCACTCAAGCCTATCAGTCATAAACTCCAACCAATGTGGTTTTTTTTCCCTAGTCAGCTGGAGAAAAAATCAATTCAAAGCAAAAGTATTTAATTAAATATCATAGTAAGAAAAGTAATGACAGATCATTCCTCTTATAAACCTGGAACATATTCTACCTCAAATATGCGCAATGTCTGTGGGATCATACATGAAGTTCTCTGTGACCTCAGGCAAATCATTAGCCTCTCTTAGCCTTGGCTCCCTCATATGTTAAATGGGGGGATGAAAAATGTGAAATCAATGGCTTTTGAGGTCCTTTCTGCATCTAGATCTATGATCCGCTGCATTACCTTCTGAAAGTCACTTAAACCTTTCTGAACTTAGTTTCCTCCTCTGTAAAATGAGGTTAGGTTATCTTCCTTCCGAGGTCCCTTTCCTCTCTAAGTCTGTGGGAATTCTGTGAATTAAAAAATCTAGTTAGAATAAAAATAAGCATTGCCTAGATATATCCCTAGAGAAATGCTCTGAAAGGATTCAGGGGACGTGTGATAGCTGCCCTCAGGTATTCAAAGGGATCTGTTGTATAATGGGGTAAGACCTGGAAAAATGGATGGAAGTTGTAAAATGGCAAAAATAGAATGGTATCAGGGGAAAAGAAAAAAATAGTACTAATTTGGGCTATTCCAAGGTTGAATGAGCTGCCTTGGGAGGCAGCAGATACACCCTTATTGGAGGTTTTCATAGAAAGACTGGATGACCACTTGTTTAGTGAGTTGTGAAGACAATACTTTCTCAGATTTAGATTGGCCAAGAAGGCCACAGGAGACCCTTTCAAATTCTCAAATTCTGTGATGGTATAATAATTGGGTCACCACCTACTGGATGGAATGGAGAAGGAAGAAAATGGAAACTCTTCAACCACTGGGAAAACCATTGCAGTAGTTCAGGTGAAAAGAGCATTGTGGCTCCTGGGAGTGGAGACAAGGGAGCAGACACAAGAGGTATTATGAGGGTTGGGTCAATATTGGAATAAGAGGTGAAAAACAGGGAAGAGTCAGGGATGACAAGAAGTTTGTATGCCTAGGTGATTGGATGGATGATGATGCCCTAAACAGAAATAGGAAAATGGAGAGGAGAGGGAGATTTATCAGGGAGTGGGGAGGGAGGGATAGCATATTCTGGTTGGGGTATTTGAAGCTTGAGATATCAATGGAACATCAAAGTGGATAGTCCTAGTCAGTAATTCCACTCGCCATAGTATCCTCCCTGCTGGAGTAGGTAAAGAAGCCTTTTGACTCTTCATGGTGCCAGCTTGCAGAAAAGCAGTGTGACAATCACAAGAAATATGACAGCTGGACTCCCCCCAAGACCCCAAATCCCAACTGCCAAGGCCCCAACTGCACCCAGCCAGCCATTGCTGCTGACCACACCATGAACACCTCCCACAGACTCCCTATTATAGCATTTAATAGTAGAATTTCAAAATTGGATAACTTCCCTATGTCCTAGGAAAAGGACTTTGTTCTTTAAGACATGTGTGATGTTTTTTGTTACCCCAACTCTGGGTATCAGTTTGAGGGAGATCAAGTTGATTTGCTATTTCTACCTGATGTCATGTAGGGGTGGAAGACTAAAAATGTCCCTAAGTCTAGTACACCCTAGTGGTTCAGTGACGTTACCTACAAAATTAGATCATCTGTCACATTGAATGTGATGACCCAGGCTAATGAAAAAACCCCAGAGTATACAAATCTTCTTACTGCAAAATCAGCTTCCATATTTCGCTGAGGATGAAATAGCCATTTTGCTATAGTTCTGTGAATCTGAACTTGGAGTAAAGGAATCCAAGTTCCAATTCCAGCTTTGACCCTAGTTGTATGACCATGGTAAAGTCTTTTGCCCTTACTAAGACTAAATTTATTCATCTGTTATGTGGAAATGTCAGTGCTTCCCTCTATACCTACCTACTAAAACCGTGAGGAGGAAAGCACTTTGTCAAACTGAAAGTTTGTTGGGGGTTATTATTATTCCATTGAATTCAAGGGAACCATACACTGTTAGTACAGTAATATATGTACTGTAACACTGACCTCTAGAAAGGGAAGTCCTAGGCTGGTGAAGCTATGGTCTCTTTCTCAGAATAATATTTTTAACGAAATGCACAGTAATCAGTTATATTGGAAATGGTTATCAAAATATGGAAAAAAACACAAGTTCACAGATCCAAGGTTAAGATCCTGTGCTCTAAACCAGTACTTCTTAAATTGCGGGTAGGGTTGTGACCCACAGTTTAAGGAGTATTGAAGGGGTCATGAGTGGAAAAAAGTTTAAGAAGCCCTTCTCTAAACATTTGCCCTCAAAACCTTCTTCCTTATGATAATGAGACTTTATCTTTTGGTGACTGAATGATAGTGTTACTGAATGAAGGTATTAATGGAAAATCGGAGTCGATTGGTAAATAAATACTTATTTAGCACCTATATATGCTGAATATGGCAAATCTTATATGATGAAAACATTGTGGAGTTATTTGTGAGAGAGATAGAATAGAAAATGGAGTTTCCTACGCTTAACTTCTTACTGTTGGATTTTTATTTCTTCTTCTACTTTATAGGAGCCCATGTGTCAATGAAATCAAATCTAATTGGTGCCCTTTACTAGTTGGTGATTGCTAGATATGCTAGCAGAAGCTCCCAAAGGTGTCAGCATTTCACCTGCTTGCCATCAGTGGAATGTGCTCACAATGCATACACACCCAGACAAGAGGCCTGAGCTCCTCAGAGACTCAGAATTCAAACTATGGGCGAACTCTAGTTCTCTGAATAGTTAGAGAATATCATCAAAAACATGTCACTGATGTGTCCATGTACAAAAAAGTAGTGGGGCCTCAAGACATGAAGCCAATATTAAAAGAAAAATATTCCCTGTAAAGGCTAATGTAGTTGGATGATTTCATATATACTTAACAGTAACATAGAAAAGATATTGATCTGGAACACAACATCAGTTTGGTAGATATGGCCCCTCTCATCTCCATATGGAAATGTGTCTGTTCAGAAGAGTGTGTTGACTCATATAACATTGGGACACACATTGTCTGAGGGGCCCCAAATATTTGTGAATCAGCCTTTTTATGTCCTCATGACCAGGAAACCACATTAATAGGCCAAGCCCCCAATCTCCTGGATCATTCAAGTCCCAGGAACAGCTTCCCTGATTCTTAGGCAAAATCTAGCCCAGTATACATGGTAGGGACTCTGGTATATATTATTCCTACCACAGTTAGGCATAAAGTAAAGCCAAAGCATGACAGATGGATAGGTCGTGGGCTACTGTTTTCCTCATGTCAAGAGAAAGTGAGGGAGGCTTCTAAAATGTTGAATGGCCCTCTTGTTGCAAACCTCATGGGGCACATAGACAACAGTCACATAGGATGGATAGGCATGGATTGCTTGTGATCTTTGTCTTGGAGGGAATTCTCCATATGACGAGATCACAGATTCAAATGGTTGAATATTTTACTATCACCCAGAGCACAATAGAAAGAAAGATGGTGGATGCTTGTGGACTGCATCGTGTAACAAATAAGAAACCTGGAAGAAATACAGCTATAACAGATGTCATTAGGGAGATGTATGGATGAAAAAGAAGATGGCCTGATCATGCAGCAAGAGTGAGGCATCCAGGAACCAATTAATATATATTAAGTACCTACTATGTGCCATGCTCTATGCTGGGCACTAAAGCAACAAAGACAAAAATGAAATAACCCTTGCCTTTTAGGAGCTTGTTGAGTTCACATAGGGAGGGAGGACAGCTTGTACATACATAATTACATACATATATCTACATACGTATATATAAAACAAAATGGATACAAGGTAATTTGGTAAGTATGGCACTACTATACTTGTGGGGTATGAGGTGAAGAGGGAGAACCTCATATAGTAGAGCTTTAACCAGGAATTTGAGGGAAGGAGGAGAGCATTCTGGGTATGGGAAGAACCAGTGCAAAGTTTCAGAGATGGCAAATGGAATGTTGAATGCGAGGAACAACAATTAGGCCAATATGGTGGTATTGTAGAGTATATAGAGGAAAGTATTAAATATAAGAAATGGGGCAGCTAGGTGGCACTGCAGTGGATAGAGCACTGGCCCTAGAGTCAGGAGGATCTAAATTCAAATCTGGCCTCAGACAGTTGACACTTACTAGTTGTGTGACCTTGTGCAAGTCACTTAACCCCAATTGCCTTGCCCCACACCCCTTCAGAAAAAAGAAAGATGGGAAATATAGGAAAGGTAGGTTATAAAGGGCTTAAAATGCCAAGTGAGCAGTTTTTATTCAATACTGTAGGTCACAGGGAACCACTAGAAGTTACTGAGTAAAGGAGTAACATGGGCAGAACTATGCATTAGAAAAATCACTTTGGCAGCAGAGTACAGGATGGATTTGAGTGGGGAGAGACTTGAAGCAGGGAGGCTAAATAGGAGGCCTTTGTAATACTCTAGGCAACAGATAATGAGGGCCCAAACTAGGGTGGTGACCATGAATGGAGAGAAGAGGGCAGAGGGGAGACATGTTGAGGAAATGGGAATGACAAAATTTAGCAACTGATTGGCTATCTGTTGTGAGAGTTGGGGGCTTAGTATGACACTGAGATTATAAACCCAATATGACAACCCTTGCCAGTAATTAGGAAGTTTTGAAGAAGAGGAGAATGTTAGGGTAGGGAAAGGGAAGATAATGAGTTCTATATTGACTGTATTTAATATTAGATGCCATTAGGATATCCAGTTCTAATCATCTAATGGGCAGTTCTTTAATGTGGGATTGGAGTTCAGGAGAGAGACTAGGATTGGATGTAAAGAACTTGGAGTCATCTGCATAGAGATGATCATTGAGCTCATGGGTTCTAATGAGGTTACCAAGTATGAGAATGTAGACAAAAGATGAGAGGGCCCTGGGTATAACACTTAGTGGGCATGGCAAGCATAATGGTCTAGCAAAGAGACTGAAAAGGAATGTTCAGACTTGAGAACTAAGAGAAAACAGAGTTGAGAGCATCCAAGGGGAAAAGGTAATCAATAGTGTCAATGGTTCCGAAGAATTGAGAAGCATCCATCATATTTTGAAATTAAAAGATTGTTCACTGCTACTAGACCTGTACCCTAAGGAATTCAAAGAAAGGGAAACTGAGTAACATGTATACAAAGATCTATATATATATATATATATATCTTTTTGTAATACCAAAAAAAAAAACAAAACAAAACTGAAAACTAACGACAAGGAGAAAAATGCCCATAAATGACCAGACAAATTGTAGGATGTTAATGTAATGTAATACTGTTGTGCTATAAGAATTGATAAAAGGAATGGTTTCAATAAAACATCAGAAGACTTATATGAACTGATGAAGTGAAGTGAGCAGAACCAGGAGGAAAAAATTACAATAACAATAATATTGTAAAGATAAACCACTGTGAAAGACAGGGACAAACTATAACTCCAGAGGACTGATGATAAAGAATGCTATCTGCCTCCTGACAGGAAAGTGGTGGTCTTTGGATGCAGAATGAGAAAGATACATATTTTTGGTACATAGCCAATGCAGGAATTTGTATTGCTTGACTTTGAATATTTGTTACAAGAGTTGCGTTTTTCTTTTTTTTTCTTAAATAATCAGAGGGGTGGAAAGGGCAAGAAAATTGATTTTGCTTCATTGAAAAAAATAAAATTTAATTAAAAATAAAATGAGCTAATAAAGCAATAAAAATATTATTTGTAAGTTCAGGAAGGCCGCTTTCAGTTGAGTGATGAGGTTGGAAGCCAAATTGCAGAAGATTAAGAAGTGAAAGGAAAAGAAGTAGAGGTACCAAGTATATCGTGGGTCTTTTCAAGGAGCTGATCTGAAAAGATGAGGGTGGAGAGAGAGAATAAGAACTAGCACAGATGTTATGATCTAGTGAGGCCTAGTGATCAGTCCTTTGGTTGTTTGTTTTTAAAGTTTGGGCAAAGTGCGTGTGTGGGGGGGGAGGGGTGGGGGGGTGTAAGTGTGAGTGTGTCTGGACAGCAGGGAAAGAACCAGTAAATATTCTTTGTACTGCCCTGGCATTCTATTCTCAAAGTCAGGTCAAAGCAAGGAAGGTCTTAATCACTTTGTCTGAACCAGGGGTGAGGAACCTGTGACCTCAAGGCCACATGTGATCCTCTAGGCCACAGGTTCCTTACCCCTGGCTCTGGACTCTCTGTAAAGAACTTGGGGTGGGGGTGGCTAGGTGGCACAGTGAATAAAGCCCCGGCCCTGAAGTCAGAGGGACCTGGGTTTAAATCCAACCTCAGACATTTGACACACTTACTAACTGTTTGACCTTGGGCAAGTCACTTAACCCCAATTGCCCTGCCTTCCCCCTCCAGAAAGGCAAAAAAAAAAGAACTTAGGAAAAAGACAAGGAAGAACAGGCCTGTATGAGTGGTCATCTGCACAAGTGGAAGGAATGTTCTCTTTGAGAGCCCCAGATCCATTTGACTGTTTCAAGAGAGCTGATATGTATATAGCACTTCAAGTTTTTCCAAGAACTTTAAAAAATATTTATCCTCACAAAACCAAGAAGTCAGAAAACCTGAGTTCTAATTCTGCTATTAACTTGTGGTACCTTGCCAAGTCCCTTCCTTTCTCTTGACTAGCCTCTGTTTCTCTATCTGTAAAAGGAGGGAATTGGAACCCAACGTTACCAATATTAATTTGAGAGGGAGTATGATGAGTTATGTTTTTGCCACACTGAGCTTGAGATGCTGATAGAACCTCAAGGTGGAGATGATTCGGGCCTGGGGCTCAAGAAAGAGATTAGGAGTGGATATATTGATTTTGGAGGAGTTATCTGCATAGAAGCGATAATTGAATTGTTAGTAGTAATTCTCCATTTACAATCAACAACCCCACTTCTTTTCACAAGTGACTTTTTCATTTCCTAGTATCTCTAAAAATAAATCCTCTCCCTGTGTTGTGGGCTGCTGATTAACGACCTCCTGACCATCCTGTGATTTCTGACTTATTTCCTATTCTGATCTCTTATTTCCAGCTGAGGATAGAGATGAGTTGTAAAGTGAAAAAGTCTTTCTTGAAACATGACATGTTTTTTTGGTTTGTTTAAAAGAAAATCCATACACGCTCAGAAGAGATGGGACACACACTAGGACAAAGAGCTGATTTTCATGTAAATAGTTTGTTTGGTTCTCTTTTCAGATTTTTTAGGGGATTCTGGAGAAAGGCATGACATTTCTCCATTTGGAAAGGCCAGAACAATTTAGCATTGTTAGTTTGTCTTGTGAAAGACTTGTCCTCCCCCCCCCAACAATTTGGAAATCAGACCCTGTTTTACTTTGTATGATTTCAATTACTTGAGTACTCTTTTAGTTAAGATCAACTCATTTCTCATGGCTCTTACCCATGGCCCTCAGCTTCCATCAGAAACTGTGGCTGTGATGCCCAGTGGTGAGCACACCACTAAAGAAAAACAAATGTTAGTTTTGAAAGCTATAGGCTTACATTTTAATAAGTTCTGCTCCTACCCCTTATTTTATTTTTTTGGAGGGGGAAGGCAGGACAGTTGGGGTTAATTGACTTGCCCAAGGTCACACAGCTAGTTCTATTCTCTATTCACTGTGCCACCTAGCTGCCCCTAGGTTGTTCTTTATTCTGCTAGAATAAATTTGTTCACCAAATCCTCTACTCAATTCTGGACTTCTTTAAAAAATCAGGAATGCTTGAAAGTACTATATTTCATGAAAGGTTCATTTCCTTCTACTGTAGGATTATACTCCATTATGCAGAGTACATTTTTCTTCTTTACAAGCCTTCTTTTTTATGTTGTTGGTATTGTTGCTTAGTTTTATCCAGAGTCATACATCCAGTATATGGCAGAACTGGATCCTGTACCCAGGTCACACCATACTGTCTCCCACAACACATATATTTCTTTTACTGGCATATAATGTAAACAGCTCGTGGCTCAGTGGATAGAGCACTGGTCCTGGAATTTGTAGGACCTGAGTTCAAATCCAGCCTCAGATACTTTCTAGCTGTGTGACCTTGAGCAAGTCACTTCACTTCTGTTTGCCTAATCCACTGGAGAAGGAGGTAGGAAACTGCTCCAGTCTCTTTGCTAAGAAAGCCCCATGGACAGTCACTCCTCAGGGTCCCAAAAAGTTGGGCACAACAAACAACAACAACAAAAATGTAAATACTCATAAAAATGCCAGATGACCATTAGTGCCTTTATTTTTTGTCTCTCTGTCTCTCTCATGGTACTTCATGGTTTTTGGCTTAGCCTGTGAGCCTCTTTGAGGAAAAAGTTGTTTGTGGAATAAACCAGACTTAGGACCTCCTCATTTGAAATTTGTGCCGCTTTCAAAAGGAGTTCAATATCAGTTCATTATTGTGCTATCTACAAAGTGAAGGTTAGTAAGCAAGCGAATGGTGTGACAAAGAGTGTAGGGGACAAGTTTGACTAACTTAAGGAGAACCAGATTTTCAGTGATGATGAATTTAAATCAAAGTCTATGCTACTGACAATGTGAGAATATTACCTTTTCATTCCACAAGAATGCTACCTGCAGGGGGTGGCTAGGTAGTGCAGTGAATAGAGCACTGGTCATGGAGTCAGAAGGACCAGCCTCAGACACTTAACACTTACTGGCCGTGTAACCTCGGGCAAGTCACTTAACCCCAATTGCCCCCCTCCGAAAAAAAACACGACCTGAAAAGACATCAAAAAGACTCCATGCCCTTTTAAATTCTATATTTTACGATTGTTGCCATTCTCAGACTGGTCTCTATTTGATTCCCCCTTCCCTACCAGCACCCAAATACATTTAATCACTGAAATTTCAGAAAATGGTCCAACATAAGTAGGTACACAGTCTAGTATTTTTTCTTATTGTTGATGCCAGTGTTTAGAGTCTACTTCAAAAATGGCAGATTGGTTGAGTTTCACAGGATTTGATTCCTGGACTCATGGAGTCATGGAATGTCAGAACTGAAAGGAGAAACCTTACAGATCGTACGGTCATAGAGATACAGCTAGAAATTACCTCTAAGGTCTAGATCAAGTCCAGATTTCTCATTTTATAGATGAGGAAACTGAGGCCCAGGGAGGGAAGGGGACTTACTCAAGGTCATACATAGGATCCTAGACTAGAGCTGGAAGGGACCTCAAAGGCCATCTAGTCCAATCTCCTCATTTTACAGAGAAAGAAACTGAGGCCTAAAGGAGTGAAATGTCATACAAATGACTTGATCTTAGTCACACACTTAGTGAGTGGCATTCTAAGTTCAGAGTAACATACTTCCTTACTAGCAAATCTATTGTTGAACAAACTGAGGACCAAAGTGGAGATAGAATTTTCCTGTTGTTACACAGCTCATTAACAGAAGAAGTAGAATCAGAGCCCAGGTTTCTCACTCGACTCTCAGACCAGACCACTGTTCCCCATTATATTTTTATAACTGACCCCCCCCCTTAATGCTGATTCTACTGAAACTATAGATATATATTTATACGTACATACCTTATATGTGTATTCAACTATGAGTACATAGGTATGTGTACATATGTATATTTTAGGGAGGTTGGTGACACAGTGCGTAATGCTGGGCCTGGAGCCAGGAAAACCTGAATTCAAATCTGGTCTCAGACACTGCCTAGCTGTGTGACCCTGGGCAAGTCATTTCCCCCTGTTTGCCTATAGTTTCCTCACCTGTAAAATGAGCTGCAGAAGGAAAGGGCAAACCACTCCAGTATCTTTGCCAAGAAAACCCCAAATGAGGTAATGATGAGTCAGATACAACTTGAAAACTACTGAATAACAGCAACAACAAGAAAAATGCATATTTTACATTCGTTCAAAAAAATGGCTGGATAATTTCAGGAGGGAATGGACTACTCTTATGTTTGCTATCCATACAGTATAAAGGGCCTAACTTCTTATTCATAGATCATAGCAGTCCCATAATGCCCCAATGTCCCACAGTGTTCTTCAGTAACCACTTGGCAATGTCAAAACCATCTGTGGTAGAAGTTTGAGCTTGTACCATAGCAGAAACCAGCTAGTTTGCACACATAAATCACAGTACCAGAATCAGGAACTTTCTGAGTGAGAAGGTGTCTCTTACCAAGTCATGTTTTAGACACTCCCTCCTCCTTCATTTCTGCCTTTCCAGAAGAGAACTATTTCCCTCATCACCTTGCCCTTATAGATATTGTCTTCTTCTGCTAGAATGGAAATTCACTGAGGACGGGGTCTGTCTCTTGTTTTAATCTGGGCATATTTAGCTCTTAGCACACAACCTGGCACTTAATAAGAGAAGAATAAATTTTCTCTCTCTGTCCCTTTCTTTCTTTCTTTCTTTCTTTCTTTCTTTCTTTCTTTCTTTCTTTCTTTCTTTCTTTCTTTCTTTCTTTCTTTCTTTCTTTCTGACTCTCTTCCTCCCTTCCTCTCTTCCTCCCTTCCATTCACCATCTAGTACAACCTGTAAATGAATATGTATATCCTCTACAACATCCCCCATAAGTGCTCACCCAGTCTGTGTCTGGAAACCTCCATTGAAGCCTTTAACAATATCTTTTTGACTCAAGTCAGTCGGGGTTAAGTGACTTGCCCAGGGTCACACAGCTAATAAGTGTCAATATCTGAGGTCATATTTGAACTCAGGTCCTCTTGACTCCAGGGCCATGCTCTAAATGTTGCACCACCTAGGTACACCTTAACAATTTCTCAAGATCTTTAACACCTAGAAGGCCATATATAGGGAGAAAATGGATGGAAGTTGAGTTACCATTGCCCTTCTCCAGCCTGATCCAGAATACAAACACGGTCTGAAGGAAGCAGATCCCCTAAGGATAATTGACTTCCTTGTTGTCTTCCATAACATCTTTCTGAACTACTCTTTTCCCATACCCTCAGTGCCCTACCCTCAGCAGTTAACTACCTATTCATATATGCAAGCAACTTGTCCTGCTTCCCAGCAGGGTTGGAGTCAGCAGCTGTCTCATTCCCATGGCTTTGGGCTCTGTCCCTGTTGTTTGGATGGAAAAGGAAATAGCTGTGATTGTATGATTGTCCTGACTATTCCCCATGGTCATTTGATACTTGGGCTTATTGCTGGAAAGCCTCAAGGTCTCCCACAAGGTAGCCAAAAATCTCTGCTTTAATAACATTTAGAAATTAACAGCTGGGCCAGGGTTTAAGCTGTTGGTGCTCAATTACATCAAAATAGTGGTGAAGGCTCAGAAGAGGAGTCTTGCCTTTACTTTGAAGCATTTAAACCCAAGTAATTATGTTTTTTTTTCTTTAAGCCTTCTCCACTTTTTTTTTTTCAATCATCTTCAGATACCGTCCCTTAAAGATCCTTGTGCCAAGACATACGACTTGGTACTCACTGTTCACAGATGTTCAGGAAATAGATCACCTGCCTGTCTGCCAGATAACAGAAGGTCCAACCAGAGTGGTCATAGGATCATAAATTTAGAGCTGGAAGGGGCCTCAGAGTCCATCCAGTCCAGCCTCCTCATTTGACAAAAGAGGAAACTGAGGCAGATGACGGTAAAGTGACTTACCCAAGGTAAGAATTATAGACCTAAAAATGGAAAGGGGCCTTGAAGGTAATTTTAGTATAGCCTCCTAATTTTACAGAGGAAGAAACCAAGGCCTGGAGAGATTGTCCCTTGTCCAAGGTCACAGAGCTAATAAGCATGAAAGATGGAACTTGAACCCCAGTATTGTGCCTTCCAAGCCAGTGCTTTTTCTGGTATATTACAGTGATTAACAAGATGTTAGTAAAACAAAGGGAAACAAACAGCTATGTGAGAAGTCAGTGAATAATACCGCCAAGGCCCTATGGAGATGTGTTTTGAGCTTACCCGTTAGCGCAGGCATTCTTCACTATGAACTTAATGCTTTATTTGAGCTATTTGAGGCAACCCTGTTAAAGATGAATGGGTGAAGCCAAGGACTCAGGCTTGATTCTTGTTAATCAATCAAGCATATTTTATTAATTATTAACCAACCAGATTTTATTAATGTACACTCTACTAGTCATATGCCTCTGTCTTTTCCACAGTAATACTTACCCTCTGTTGTAGTCCCTGTAAATTCTCCCAGGCTCTTAGAGAAGCTCACTGAACTTCAAGCCAATAGTTCAGAAAGGGAGAGATGAAGGAGGAAGAACTTACTAACAATGAAAGAGAAAGAAGGGCAACATGGTGATGAGGCAGAGCTGTGAAGGAGTACTGATCTTTCCTGTTCAACGTGGTGTAATGGCACCTGAGTTGAAATCCCATTATTGTCACTTACTACCTGTGTGACCCTGGAGAGATGTCTTAACCTCTTTAGCCTTTAGTTTCTTCCTCTAAATGAACCTGTGAAAATGATCAGGTCTTGTCATGCTCTCTCAGATCTTCAGCTTCAGAGCTATGATCTTATATGTGGCCTTGCTTTCTCCATCAGTAAAAATAAGGTTAGATGGTCCTGGAGGTCCCTGTCAACTCTAGATGATTGAACCCTTGAAACAGAAAGGGAATGGCAACAATGGAACAAGGGTTATGTAATACACTTTCTCTTGAAGGCTGCTGTGTGTCAGGTGCAATGCTAAACACTGGGGATACAAGAAAAGGCAAAAAACTGTTCCTGCCCTCAAGGAGCTCACAATCTTATGTGAGACAGTATGAAAACCACTTTGTACAAACAAAGCTATATCCAGCATAAGTGGGAAATAATCAAAAGGAAGAAGACCATAGAATTAAGGGAAATTAGGGGAGGCTTCTTATACAAGGTGAGATTTTAGCTGGCACCTAAAGGAAACCAGAGAACTCAAGAGGCAGAGATGATGAGAGTATCTAGACCAGCGGTTCTCAACCTGTGGGTCTTGGGGGTCGAGTGAACCTTTCACAGGGGTCACAGGGGTCGCCTAAGACCATTGGAAAACACATATTTCCAATGGTCTTAGGAACCGAGACACTGCTCCTCTATCAGTTTCCAGGCGGGTCTGCCCATATGCAGATGCACCCACAAACGAGTATTAAAGAGTTGTGACATTAGAAAGGTTGAGAACCAGGCATAAAGCGCAGTCAGGGGAAATGAGTTCTGGTGTCACTAGATTGCAGAGTATGGGGTAGGGGACTGTGCAAAGAGAGAGGAAAGTATAAAAAGAATGGGAAGGCAGGAGGGACCTAGGTTGTGAAGGGTTTAGAAAGCCAAAGGGAAGGTTTTCTGTTTGATCTTAGGGACAATAGGGAGCCACTGATGTTTATTGGAAAGGGTGTGTATGTGATATGGTCAGGCCTACACTTAAGGAAAATCACATTAGTGGCTAAATGGAAGATGAATTGAAGTGGAGAGAGACTTGGGGCAGACAGATCTCCCAGGAGGCTATTACAGTAGTCATGGCAAGAGGTGCCCCAGGATGGTGGCAGTGTCAGAGGAGAGAAGGGTACTTATGTGAGCAATGTTATAAAGGCAAAATTGATAAGACTTGGCAATAGATTGGATAAGAAAAGTGAAAGTGAAAAGTTGAGGATGACACCTAGGTTGCAAGCCTGAAAGGCTGAGAGCATAGTGGTACCCTTAACAATAATAGGGAAGTTAATATTATTTTTGAGGAGATTCAGGAGAAAAGATAACTAGGTCAGTTTGTGGCATATTGAGTTTAAGATATCTGCTGGACATCTGGTTTGGGATGTCTAATTGGCATCCTGGAAGTTAGGAGAGGGTTTGATAAGTATATTTGAAAATCAGCCTAGAGATGATCATTGAAAGCACAAGAGCTGTAACAGGTGGGTTATTGGGTCTGGCAATTGTAGAGACCCCCAGTCATAAGATCTACGAATGAGGAGCCTGAGGTTCAGAAGTATCCTCGCAGATGGTAAGTGGCAAAACTGTAATTTGAAATCAGGTTGTCTTACTTCAAACCCAGCAGTCTTTGCCTTATGCCAATCCTACTGCCTCTGAATAGGTATTGCTACATTGACAGGCACAACCCCTGCCTGTGAACTAGCTATCGAATCTCTTGCAAGTGTCTTTGGTTCTACAATGTGAGCAAGTTGAAAAATCCCTCTCACAGATCATTACCTGAATTTTTATTTGATTTCTTGGAGATTTTGCAGAGTCAGCTGTAGCAATAGAAAATTGAGAGAAAAGCGGTTAGACGAAGCCATGTGCTCACTTTTTGGTGGTGATCTGTGGAAAGGTTTTTAGGGAAGGGGGTGGGAATGAAGTGGGAACTTGGCCCTGTAATGCTTAGCATTTATTCAGGATATAAAAATGCACATTTCCTCTAATTCTGTGATTTTCTCTTTGAGGACCTTGGCTTAGGTTTGAGGGTGGGATGCCTCCCATTAAACATTGATTTCAACAATTTGTTACACTATGGAGGCTTCCTGCTCCTAATTCTCCCCATTCACGCAATTCATTTTTCCATCTCTTCACCATACTATGAATAATAATATCAAAGGCTCTTCTGGCTAAAAGGCTCCAGATAGAGGATTCAGAGTGCTGAACCAAAAGGAAACAAGTGTCTTTGAATGGTCTTCCGGAAGCACCCCACTAAGGAAAGAATGGGTGGTACAAATGGAGTCTTCCAGGGTAAAGACTTTGAATCTGGAAGCAGTTGTCCCCCCCCACCCCCCGTCCCTGCGATGAATGCTCTGATCTTTTAAAGAGCACTTTAATCCATCTTCGAGTTTGGAAGTTCACTTAATATTGCCATTTGATCACTGGACTCAGTGGGAGTTCATCACTCAGAGCTCTGATGTATGGAGAAATGGAGAAGTGGGAGAAAAAGCTCCCAGGTTCATGCTGTAGAGGTCACACATATGTGCCTAATTTTCATCAGAAAGAATTATGTAATATGGGGCTCTGGAGAAAATGCTAGACCTAAAGTCAGGAGATCAGGGTTTAACACCATCTCTGCCACTTGCTATCTCTCAAACCTGGAGAGGTGGAAAATGACTTAGAAGTCATCAGTCTAAGATGAATTTGACCCAGTCTCACCCCTCAACATCTCCAAGAAATTTGAGAGATGATGGAAAATGGGAGAGATGCAATAATATTGGAGAACAAATGTTCTGATTAAAAAAAATTTGGGAGGGGTGGGAAGGAGAGAACAGAGTCTGCAAACTATATGCCAGCCAGTTTAACTTTGATTTCTGGGAAATTCTTGACATTTCTATTAAAGTGAGTTAGCAGCTCTCTAGAAAGAAAAGTGATGATCACCAAGAACCAGCCTGGCTACATCAAGAGCAGGTTATGTTTGACTAATCTAATTTCCTTTTCAACAAGATTATTAAACTAGTAGACAGATAGGGGGAATTTTGTGGATAGAAGTTTATCTAGATTTTAGCCAAGTCTTTAATAAAGCATTTCATATTATACCTATGGAGAAGATTAGAGATATGGGTTAAAAGATAGTAAAATGTGAACAGGGTGGGTTACAAGGGTAAAAGAGAACCTTTGTTTTTGGCTCACTACCACCAGGTCGGTCTTCTTCAGAGGCATGCCCCAAGAATCTGCTTTTAGTACTGTACTGCTTAACATTATTTTTTTAGTCTTTGAAAATTGTCCAGTTTTTATTTTTTTATTCATTTATTTATTTTTTTGTTTACATCATTCATTTCCACAAGATTTTGAGTTACAAATTTTCTCCCCATATTTCTCCCACCCACCACCCCAAAACAGCGATCCCACTGTATAAACCCTTCCCCAATCTGCTGTCTCCTATGTCCTCCCCATCACCCTTCTGACTTTCTAATAGGGTAAGATGGATCTCCCTACTCCAGTGTCTGTATATCTTAATTTCCAGTTGCATGTAGTTGGTAATAATAATAATAATAATAATAATAATAATAATAAATATTTATATATATATACATTTTTTCAACATTTGATTAGAGAACATTAAATTCTAGATTCTTTCCCTTCCTCCCTCATCACCTACCCCCCACTAGAAAGACAAGTAATTCAATACAGGCTATACATGTGTAGTTATGCAGAACATCTCCACAATAGACATATTGTGAGAGACAGACTATATGTCCCTCCTTCCTATCCTGCCCCACCTTGTTCTATTCTCTACCCTGTCCCTGTCCCTTTATAGAAGTGTGTGCTTCCAGCAACCCTCTCCCCCCCTGCCCCCCCCTCCATCATCCCACCTCTCATCCCCATCCCCCCTACTCTCCTGTGTGGCAAGATACCCAGGTCAGAGTTTATGTCATTCCTTCCCTAAGCAAATTTTAATGAGAGTAAGGTTGATCCTTTCCCTTTTGCCTTCCTGTTCTTCCCCTCTGTTGTAACAGTTATCCCTTGCCTCTTCTATATGAGATGATTAACCCCATTCTGTCTCTCCCTGTCTCCTCTCATTCTATTCCTCTCCCACCTCAGAATTTCACCTTTTAAAGAATCATCCCTTCCTATTCAATTGATCCTGTGCCCTCTATGTAAACATGTATACACATACTCAGATATGTGTTCATATGAATATATATACCCTACTATATAGACATATGTGTATATATACATATATACATACATTTGTATTCCCTTCACCTATCCTCATACTGAGAAAAGTTTCATAAGTTACAATTATTGTTTTCCCATGTTGGCATGTAAATAGTTCTACTTTGATAAGTGCCTTATGATTTCTTTTCCATGTTTACCTTCTCATGCTTCTTGTCAAATTTTCTTTTCAGTTCTGTTTTTTTTTCAG
>CM053602.1:45787248-46020693 GCA_028646575.1 Pseudocheirus occidentalis
AAATTTGTAACTCAAAATCTCATGGAAAGGAATGATGTAAACAAGAAAATAAAAAAAAAATTAAAAAGAATGCTTGAAAGTCTTCCACCTCATTGAATTACCATATTTTCCCCTGGAACATTATACTCAGTTTTGCTGGGTAAGTGATTCTTGGTTTTAATCCTAGCTACCTTGATCTCTGGAATATCATATTCCAGGCCCTACAATCCCTCAATGTAGACAGTGTAGGCAGTTTGGCCGAATCCTCTCCCCCAAATTTAGCTGAGTTCCACTAACCTTTCACTTAGTATTTATTTCTTATGGGTTGATAATTCTGGAAATTGCCACAGCTGCCATTGATCCACTCTCCTGAGGGCTCCAGCTGTGGTTTGTCCTGGCCACCCCTAGATCAAGCCTCGGTTTCAGGCTGGGCTGGTTTTGGCTCCCAGTATGCTGTGATGAGGCCTTCCTGTCCTGCCTGCCAAGCTGCCTTCAGTAAGAGATGTGTTTTTCTGTACTTTTGTGAGTTCTGGAGCCCTAAAATTTGTTTAGAGTCATATTTTATGGGTATTTGAGGTGGCTATATGCCAGCTGCAGAATTTTCCTGCTTCTACACCACCATCTTGGCTCTGCCCCAACATTATTTTTCAGTAACTTACATAAAAGCATAAATATTATGGTCATCAAATTTGCAGGGGACTAACAGGAGGCTAACACACCGTCTACAGGATCTTTGATATGTTTTACATGATTTCACATATATATCCTGTATCAAATCCTATACTGTCTCAGGGAGGAGGGAAGGAAGAGAGGGAAAGAGAAAATTTGGAATTTAAAATTTTCTTTAAAAAATTAATGTTTTGACTAATGTGCAAATATATTTACATGATTGCAATGTGTAACCCATATCAGATTGCTTGCAGTCTTGAGGAAGAAGGAAGGGAGGGAGAAAAAATTTGGAACCCACATTTTATAAAAAAATGAATGTTGAGAACTACATTTACATGTAATTGGAAAAAATCAAATGCTATTTAAAACAAAAGAATGTTAAAAGGATATTGGCAGGTAAGAAGAGTGGATTTAACTCTCATAAGAAGAAAATCAATAGAGGTTAAAGCATCTATGGGTTTAAGTGGACCCCCTAGCTCAATATATGTCAATAGTGTGGTGAGTGATCCAAAAAAGCTAATGTAATCGTGAGATAGATTAGGAGGGGCATAGTTTCCACAAATAAGGAAGTGATAGTACCATTGTACTTTTGTCAGAACTCATATGAAGTGTGGAGTTTATTGTTTGGCACCATGATATAAGGTGAACACAGATAAACTGAATAAGTGCCCAGAAGAGGCCAACAAAAATGATAAAGAATCTTGAATTCATGATCTGTGAGGATGGGTTGAAAGAACTGACCATATTTATCCTGCAGAAAGGAGAGCTCAAAGAATACATGACAGCTTTGCTTAAGTTTTTGAAGGTCTGCCACAGGGAAGAGGGATTGGATTTGCTCCACTTGACGCCAGAGAGCAGGACCAGAAGCAATAGGTAGAAACTGCAAAGAGATTCATTTGGGCTTGATGTCAGGGAAGAAGAATTCTTCCAGTTAGAGCTGTCTAAAAGTGGAATGGGTGACCTTGGGAGGCAGTGGGAAGAAGCTCCCTTTTGGTAAAAGTCTTCAAGGAGAGGCTAGATGACTACTCGTTGGATGTATTATAGTTAGAATTTGGTGTATGGATTGGAGGTCCCTGCCAAGTCTCAGGTTCTGTGATTCTGTTGAGGCTCTGCTCAAAGAACACCAGGGAAGGCGAACTTGACTACTCCCCAAGTAGGACTCTGAGCACATTTTATACTGGGGCAGTTTTCATTGTTAGGTTAGATGTAGTAAATAAGATAATTTCAAGAGACAGAGTTTTTTGGATAAATTATAATCAATTTTATCAATCACAGTCAGCAAGTGGTTGGCTAATAGGGCCCCTTATCCTCTCGATGGTCAAAGAGGAAGCATAGCCACTTCTTGAGGTTTATATGCCCTTGGACAAGAGGTGTTCCAGAGGATGGCAATAAACTCTGATTGGCTAATAAATAATAAGAGGTGGACTTTGCTAAGAGAAGTGAATTCTTTCCAATAAGGGACTCAGAGTGACATCATGTCACTCTTAGACAATTGCTGTTGTTTGTCCTTTGTTCTTGAAGAAGACCCTGACGTCAGGAAGGTGATGTCTGGACTTGCAAGTGAATTGGATTTAAGTGAGGGAGAGCTATGCAAAGTCACCAGCCTCACTCTCTCCTCTGGCGCCATCTGGATCCAATGGCCAGCTATAGATCAGGATGGATGATTAAAGATGTTGTATTCCCCCCACCACCACCATGGTACTCCTGGCCCTAGAGACTATCACTGTACCCAAACCACCCCCTAACCATGGGCAATCTAGACAAAAGACTCTATCTCCATCCAAATTTGATTGAGTGGCATTAACCTTAGGTTAGAGATTCCTTCTAAGGTTGGGAGGTTGGGTCAGAAAGAGGACCAATGAAATGAGGATAATAGGCAAACAGAGGACTCTGTATCTCCCTAAATCATTGGTTATTAATAATCTTTCTAATCACCTAAATGTGCCTTTTTGCAACTTTGGCCCTATTATTCCTCATTTTGCCCCCTGAGTCTAAGCAGAACAAAGTTGCTCCCTTTTTAACATGGCAGAATGTCAAATACTTGAACACTGCTAACTTGTCTGCTTCAAGTCGTGTCTTCTCCAAACAAAACATCTTCAATTACATTATCTAGTCATCATATATGGTGATCTTAAGGCCTTTTGCCATCCAGATCTCCTCCTCTGTTTTTTTTTTTTTACTGTCTACCAATCCCATTCCTAAGATGGAGGACAAAGCATTGATCATGATACTCAGTGAGGTCTGACCAGGGCAATATCCAAGGGGACCATCACTTCCCTAAGCCTTGACGTTGTATCTCTTTTACTGCAGCCCAAGATTGCCTTGACCTTGGGGGCTGCCCATCCCACCGCTGACTCCTCTTGAGTTTGCTTGAAATACATTTTTTAAAAATTATTAAAATGTTGAGTTCAGACAAATTGCTGTCTAACCCTGTGTCTTCCATATTATACTTGTGAAATTGATTTTTAACCTAAATGGAAGACTTCCATTTATCCCTATTAAATTGCCTCCAATTTTCTATCCCATTGAGATAATAATTATAATAATAGTTGACATTTATATAGCATTTTAAGGTTTGTAAAGTACTTTACATAAATTATCTCATTTATCTGTTTTGATTCAGAATCTGTCATGTAGTATGTTAGCTCTCTCTTTTCTCTTTGTATCTTCTGTAAATTTGATGAGCATGCCATCTATGCCTCTATCCAAGTCATTGATAAAAATATTAAATAGCACAGGGACAAGCACAGATCCTTGGGGAACTCTAGCAAATACTTCTTTCCATAGTGAAAGGCTGAGTGACATAGTGACCTCACTGTTGGCCTTGGAGTCAAGAAATCTGGGTTCAGATGGAATCTCAAATACTAACTTGGTGACCCTGGGCAAGTTACCCAACTTGTCAACCTCAGTTTCCTCAAGTATAAAATGAGGGAATTGGTCCAGATCACATATATGTCCCTTCCAGCTCTAAATGTATGCTCCTGTGAACTCTTAATAAGTTATTTCTTAGTTTAACCTTTCAATCCTTTCTGATTCTATATAAATATGCTATCTATTCTTCCATGCATCCATCCATGTGTCTATCCATCCATTCATCCATCCCTCCATCCCTCTATCCCTCCATCCATCCATCTATCCATCCATCCATCTATTTTTATCATCCATCTACCCATCTGTAATCCATTTTGTGCTCAAGATTAGCAAGAGATACTGCTCAAATGCTTGCTGAAATTTATCTAAACTATAGCATTTTCCTGATTTATGAGTCCAGTCTAGTGGCTCTTTGTGATTATTTTTCCCTTTTCCAGATGTTCCCAAGAATCTTTATATGGGTATATTCTAAAATTTTATCAGGCCTTACACTCAAGTTGACAGACCTACTATTTGTAGGATCTGTTCTTTAACCTTGTTGGAAACCCAGACAGTATTACTTCTTCTCCAGCACTTCAGCATCTCTCTCCTCCATGATCTTTCCCAGAGTACTAAGAGTGGCTCAGCAATCACATCTGTGCTTGTGATGTGAAAAGATCTATGCCACAACTGTATTTTGATTGATAGCAAGGAAGAAGCATATGTTCTGAAAATATCTCTCAGGCAGGCATGTGTTAAATTGTCATCACTCTGCAGATGATTCTAATATCTAAACATACAGACCTAACTCCTCTCCTGAACTCCATTCATGCATCTTCAGCTGCTTATTGGATATCTTTTTTTTTTTTTTTTGCTTTTTGGAGGGCAGTTGGGGTTAAGTAACTTGCCCAAGGTCACACGGCTAGTTTTTTGTGTTAAGTGTCTGAGGCCGGATTTGAACTCAGGTACTCCTGACTCCAGGACCGGTGCTCTATTCACTGCGCCACCTAGCCGCCCCTGCTTGTTGGACATCTTGAAGTAGACATCCCACAGGCATCTCAAACTCTGAATGTCTGAGAACTCATTCTCTTTCCCTGCTTTTGAACTTTCCTGTTACTGTTGAGGGTATCACCATTCTCCTTGTAACTTGGGCTCCTGTTTTTAACTTGGGTTGTATTCAAGGCTTCTTAATTTTTTTTCTACTGGCGACCCCTTTTGGCATTTTGGCAGCATTCATCTGCATTTTGTGGCCTGAGGGCATATACAGTACAAAGTGTGCATGCTTTGTGTTCAGAATCAAGGCTGAAGTGAAGTTGTTCTCCTTTGATGCAACACAGGAAAGCGCTGCCAAAAACACCTCAGATTCTTTACGTGTTTGATTTTTAATTAATTTTTGGTAGTTGCATGTTCAGAAACCTTTTACTGTTGCCATTTTTTTTGCGACCCCATATGGTGTCATGGCCCACAGTTTAAGAAGTGTTTGATAGAGCTAAATCCCAATGCATTTTTTTTAAAATAGCTGTTTAATTATACTAGCACAGCTATTTATTCTTGGTTTTCCTCTATGGTTTCTCCTTACATTTCACTTCCAGCTTGTCAAAATCAGGCTCCACACTCAAGAATCCTTTTTATTGTTGTCCATTTTTAGCTTAGAGATAGCCACCTTACCAGGGTGAATGTGTTCATAGATAGTTGTGTCATTAGTTTTATCAGTGTGCGTGTTCAATGTTGATGACAGATCTCTTCTTCTGTAAACTTGGACTACCTTACTTATTTACTGTCCTTTATAGTGCCCTTGGATAACTTAGAGCTCACTGTCCATGGATGGGCATGGAGAGAAAGCTGGATTTCTTTCTCTGCTCCTTAGAAAATGGGGAAGAAATGCTCTTCCGACAAATGTGGGAGGCTGCATTGAAGTGTCTCTTGTGGATCTTGCTTTGATTAAGAGTTCATTCAATCTGCTTCCGCTCCTGGGTTTTTGTTCATCCTCGATTCCCAGTCTTACTGCCAGCATTCGAGTAAGCAGGACTGGCACAGATTTGAATGGCCATCCAGATTTTTATAATAGATACACACATCCTGAAAAAGTACTTCAAACAATATGGTTTACAGAAATATCATTTTAGAAGTGGCCATCATCTGCTGCTGCCTCCATCTGACGGAGGAGAGCCACAGAGCAGTGCTTCTGGGTTCCCCTCTACTTTTGCATAAGAGATACCCCCAGAGGTAACTGGGGCAGGGAGCAGATACCAGCATCTCTGCTGCCTCAGAAAATCCTGGGTTGGTGCTGGGGGGAAACCAGTGCAAGGTAATCTCACTATAGTCATGTACCTGCTTTTACAATGTGCTAGTAGATGATTGGGCTGGGAATTCAGTCCCTGGCTGGATAGTGCCTACTTCTCTCACTGTAGAATAGTGATGCCTGATGGTTCCCAGTCCCACCCTCAATGACAAAGTTCAGCATCTAGACTCCAGCTGAATTTCTTCTTTGGTTTTAGTCACTGCTGTTCTCCAGTTGTCTTTCATCTCGCAATTTTATTTCCTTTGTTTCTCTCTCTCTCCCTTATTTTGCTTCTACTACCCCCCCCTCTATTCTCACCTCCTTTCAAAGTCAGGATCCAAAAAGAGAATCACTCTAAATGGTTCTCATTTAAGTAAGGCTAAATCTCCTGAAAATGGGACTTTCTTCTGGTCAGAACTTCTGCCCTGTCTCCTAACTCCATGTTCAAATCCTTTTTGAGTAGCTCCAGAAAGGTCAGTTAGATAATTGCAGGAAACAATGAGCTTAATTTCAGAAAGCTTTCTGTTTTAACAACGTCCTTCATTGGAAGGCCCAACACATTTTGCTTCCTCTCTTGGCCCCTGTTATTGCTGGCCTTCTTGTTTCAGGCAAATAAATTTGACTTTGTCCCACTAAAATCAGCATATTCATCCTCGGGCTTTTCCTCCTTTCCAAGATTATCAAGCTTATTCCCTCTTTTCCTTTCTTTATTCCCACTTCCTCATAGCGAAGCTCAGCCTTCTCATTGAAGTTTACCTAAATCATTCAGAAATAGCAAGTGAACCTTTCATGTAAAAGTGTGCTGGTAAATATCTAACAACCAGCTCTCTGGAAAAACCATATACCCACAACACATTTTTTAGTTTAATCTACATTATCATCATTTTCTTCATAAAGTCTAGCACAGGGGTGGGGACCCTGCAACCTCAAGGCCACATGTGACCTTCTAAGTCCTTGGGTGTGGCCTTTTGACTGAGTCCAAGTTTTACAGAACAAATCCTCATGTGAAAGGGATTTGTCCTGTGAAGTTTGGATTCAGTCAAAGGGCTGCACTTGAGGCCCTAGAGAATCACATGTAGCCTCAAGGCCACAGGTTCCTCATGCCTGGTTTCTAGACAATCTTCCAAACAATAAATTAAACTCTCAATTGTAGCATTTGCTGATTTTGATGTAAGTGCTCAAACTGAAAATTTAACAGTCAGTTCTTTTGAGCTGGTTTGAGCTGACTCCAGCATACTTCGTGACTAAATGTGGCAATCCTAACATTTCCCACAACTGTCTCTGCTTCTTCATCTGTTCATATTAATTTTCTTTTATTTAAGATTTATGTGGTTGATTATCAAACTTGATCCATGACCTTTCAGTTATTATTATTTTTACCTGACTTTGAGAGGTTGTAAATAAAGGGTGTGCTTTGTATCTTTTATTTGCCTTGTAGAACCCTTTGTCTTCCAACATGTACATTCATGCTTAATGCATGCCTTATGATACTGAGAAAGATGGTGATAAAGAAACCCTTGATTTTTTTTCTCTTCATACAGTGAAACTTTGATTATGCAGAGCACTATGTAAGTCATAACTATTCTTCTTAGAATGCTTGAGTTATATGGAATCATAATTAGTTTTCTGTTAAACTGAGTGCTTACCAGAAAACCCTTTTGTTTCAGTTCCTGAGAATGAAGTGGATCTCTTAATTTCCCTGCCTTAGTAAACAGAGTAATGAACAATGTTGAGGTGTTCTTTCCTGGCTGACAATACTTCAGGAATTCAGAGCCCATTCAGAGCATTAGACTTCCATATTAAGCAAAGGACAGGATCAAAGGCTCATATTTAGTCTAGGATTGTAGATCTAGATCTGGAAGAGATCTCAAAAACCGCTGAGTTCATCCCCCTTGTTTAACAGAGGAGGAAATAGGGTTAGGGAGGAAAGTGATTTACCCAAGGTCACACAAATGTTCATGGAGCTTAAAGGAACCTCAAAAAGTCTTCTCATTCAGTCCCCTCTTTTTTGCAAAGGAGGAACTTGAAGCTCAGCTAGGAGAAGTGACTTGTGCAAGGTCTTAAAGCTAGTAGACATGAGTAGTAGAATCTGATGCCAGGTCTTTTGACACCAGAGCCATTTACTATATCCACCATGTCACACTGCCTCCTAGAGCTGATATTTTGAATTAACTACTGGTTGTCATTTATCACTTTCCATTAAAAAAATTGGATGTATAAATAAATTCCACTGCTAATGAGATCTTACTCTGATTATTAGAAATGTTATTGCAACAAGTCTTTTGGTCTGAATCACCCCAGTCAAGCCATCTCATCACCTATGCAGACACTGTTTTAGTGTATGACTTACATCTGATTCTTTGACCAACTTTCAAGGACCTTGGTAATTCAGTGGCAAATTAGCTTACTCACCTCTCTTTAAATTAGCTTCATTTACTGAAGGGAAGTTCCTAAAGTCTACTCTGACCCTGTCACTGAATGCCAGAACGTTTCATGAAAGGATGACTGATGAGCCATTCGCAACTGCCAGCAAAATGTATTTCCTTTCCCAGGGTCAGAGAGCCCCAGAGGGAGATCAGGGACATATGTACCCAGCAGCCCATCAAGCAACCTGGGCTTTTTGCATTTTCCTGAGGGTTCAAAGTTAGGCAGAAGTAGTCTGCCTCTGTTGGAAATTCTGCCTAGTTGCCTGGCATTCTGGGAATTGTCCAGCTTACTTGGGGAAGATAGGCCAACCATTTGTCTTCCTTTCAGGATGCTCAGTATACAGTACAATTTATGTATAAAATCAGCTAGATTAGTTGGGTAAAGCAAATTACAATACCAGAATTAAAGAATCTCAGCATTGAAAAGGGTCTTCTAAATTCAAAGGATCATAGATTAAAAGATAGAAGGGATCATTACCATCATCTGTTCCAACTCTTCGTTTTATAATGGAATAAGCTAAGACCCAGAGGGTAGAGTGATTTGCCCAAAGTCACATAGATAGTAAGTGTCTCAACTTGTATTTGAACCCTTTAATACTAAATTGAACACTCTCTCTAGTTGAGCCTCTACCCCAGGCAGAGATCCCCTCTATATATCATACCCCCAAAAGGGGCATCCGTTTTTTGCTGAAATGCCTCCAAAGAAGGGAAATTCACTACTTCATGATAGCAGTCCCTCCATTTTTCGGTTATCTCTTCTTGTTTAACAAAAAAGGTAAGTTTCTTGTTGTTGTTGTTCAGTCATTTCAGTCTTGTCCGACTCTTTATGACCCCATTCAGGTTTTTCTTTGCAAAGATCTTGGAGGGTTTTTTTTGCCATTTTTAAGCTTATTTTATGGATGAGGAAACAGACAAACAGGGTGAAGTGACCTGCCCAGGGTCACACAGCTAGTAAATGTCTGAAGCCAGATTTGAACTCAGAAACATGAATTTTCCTGATTCTAGGCCTAGCACTTTATCCTTTGTAGCACCACCTAGCTGTGCCCTGTTTCTTATACTGAGGTAAAATCTGCCTCCCTGTAATTCTTTACTGGTTCCAGTTTTAATTTTGATCTATGAAGTTTAGCAGAATGAGTCTTTTGAGACCATAGGTTGCATCCTCTAGCATTTGTGATCTGTCCCACACAAGAAAGTGATTCATTACATGATGCCTTCTCTAACTATTTTTTCTTTATTATTTAAAGTTTTGAGTTCCAAATTCTCTCTCTCTCTCCTTCCGTCCATTTCCTGGTCCCTGAGACCGTAAGCAATCAAATATAGATTATACATGTACAATTGTGTAAAACATTTCCATATTTGTCATTTTGTATGAGAAGGCATTAATAAAAGGAAAAGAAATGAAAGAAAGAAAGTTTAAAATAGCATGTTTTACTCTGTATTCAATCAATATCAGTTCTTTCTCTGGAGGCAGTATACTTCATCAATCCTTTGGGATTGTCTTAGATCATTGTATTGCTGAAAATAGCTAAATTATTCACAGTTCTTTGAACAATGTCGCTGTTACTGTGTACAATGTTTTCCTGGTTCTGTTCACTTCGCTATGCATAAATTCATATGATTCTTTCAAGGTTTTTCTGAAATCATCTTGTTTGTCATTTCTTATAGCACAATAATATTCCATTTTTAATGAGGATACATTATATTGCTCTTTTTGTAGCTGAGGAAACAAAGATCCAGAGGGGTGGTCAGGCAGAAAGTGTCTGAGTTAGAATTTGAACCCAGGTCCTCTGACAAATCCAGCTGTCTCTAATCCAACCTCTACCCATGGCAGGGATCCCCACTACAACATCCCCCAAAAGGGGTCACCCAGTTTTGGGGGCAACATCCAATTTTTGCAGGATTACAAATTCTTTAAAGTCAGAGACTTTGGTATTATAGTGTTGTGATCTGCCCCTTTTGGATCTCTCACAGCGCCCATCCCAAGGCTGATCAGACAATGAGCATTTGAGAAATCACTGGTCTTAATTTGATAAGCATATAGCCTTATTAGCTTAGGGCTCTTTAAGCCATCATCTCTATCATCCTGCCCACCCTTAGAGTTTTCCAGTTTTTAGTGAGTTTCCCAAAGATGAGTTCACATTCTAATACTTTGATTCACTTGCACCATAGTCTTTAGAACATTGAACCTAAAGGCTTATGGGAGCATAGTAACTTCTCCAGGTCTGTTTCTGTCTGAATTCCATCTCATAAGATACTACAAATGAGGAGAAAGAGGAGGAAGATATGATGATGATGACAATAATGATGACAATGATGATGATGGCAATGATGATGACTGAAATTTGCACATACCACAGTAAGATTTTACACATATAATCCTTAACACACACATGGAAAGTAGATACTAAAGTTACTAAGTAGATACTAAAGATATTTTACAAGTAAGGAGAGCCAAGCTCAGGGAAGTTTAGGAAGTTGCCCATGGTCCTACAGTTAGTGAGGGTAAGAGGCAAGATTGAAACTCATCTTTTCCATGATTCTCAGTCTAGCATGGCATACATTATAGTGTCTCTGCACCCTGGAATTATCCAGGCTCCTGACAAATAGCTACATTTGGTTAGTAGGAAGATGGGGAAGAAAGAATAATCACAGGTCTAACTGGGGTGAACAAGTAAATCAATATTGGTAGTAGGGAGATATTATCTGCACCCTTTCTTAGATGTACTTCATTCTCAGACCATTCAACAGTTTCCAGATTAGGCCAAGTACTCTCTCTAGTAATGGTTGCCATGTTTCCTTTAAGACATTTGCTCTTCCTCCAGGCCAGTATTTATACCTGTCCCTCCTATAAGAAATATTAAATTTGTCCCTGACCCTGAAGGTTTTATATCAACCTATTTTTTAAACTTTACTGAAGAAAATCCTTTTTTCTGCTGCTCCCTCTTCAATCGTCTGAATACCAGCAGCTGCCTCTGCTTGGTGCTTCTGAGTTGGCTATTCAGCATCTCTAGAATTACCAGAGATTTTGCTGTTCTCCATGGTAGAAGATAAACTCAGAGACTCTGTTAGCTTTCAAGAATTGGAACTCCAGAGGAGTCATTCTCTTAGGCCTATTCTTCAAAATTTATTATTTTTTATTCACTGTAACACTTCTGAGTCATATTTATACAACTCAAAAAACTCCACATAGTGAAGAGAAATACGAGGTGTTGATAAAACAGATATTGTCAAAATGTCATGTTTCAGAAATTCAAATTCTAGGGAACTCTGCTTCTTATCTTCACAAGCTAAAGCTGTATTGTCACTATATCTACCCAGTCACTTATTTTGTTGATTGTCACATAACATGCAGAATTGACAAGCTTTTAATTCTGTTGGGTCATTGAACTGAGTTAAAGCATAGATTGGCCAGATAAACTGGGTTGACCATTTGGTTGGAGCCACTGGTGTTCAATCAAGTGTGATGGTAGTAGGAAAAAAATGAATATTAATTTCATAAAATTTTATTGTTTTCTCTGTATCCAGGGCTGTGCTAGGGAGTGTCACAATTTAGACTCAAAGCCAAAATATCTTTCCAGGTTTTACAGTAAGTTGGGCTATCACCCCGGTATCCACCCAACTTTGTTACCATACAACTCTTCTTAAAAGTGGCATACTCTTGTAGTTTCCATCGGCTACGTCTTATTCCTGGTCTTCCCTTTCATCTCTACACATCACTTTTTAATCATCTGTTTTTGATAGCACACTTCTGGTAACATTGACTAAGACTTTAGAATGTTCTTCATCTATTCCCTTGGACGCTTCAGGTATCAATCAAGTCACATTATCAAGTGCTCAGAGAGTTTCATGTGTACATGTTTAGTTAACAACTTATACACGTATAGGCATCTGCATCTTCCTTTTATTTGGCAGATCCAAACTTTCCACTGGAGATGAAGGTAGCCAGTGAATGGGTAAAGCCTGTGGAGATGAGTCAGGAAACAAGCCTGGAGACGAATTAAGATACGGTTCGCCTGGGCCTCCTCCCTAAAATGGAGATTCTGGGAACAACCCACCAGGGAGAGAAAGAGAGGCAGGCCACAGTACATTGTACTGTGTACGCAGTACAGGCACACAGTACTTCTAGTGTGCAAAGTAGTCCAGGGTGGAATGAACTTCCAGAGTGAAGAGTTTTATATGGCATGATAGACAAATTCCTGTGGAGATGAGTCAACAGTTCACCCCAATGGCAAATTACCTGAAGTCTCTAGTGTAATAAGCTGGAGTTTGTGATATGACTGAGGTGCCAGCTCTTCTATATGTCAGCATATTTCCAGAATCCTTCTATCCCTTTAGGGACCTGAAGAGAATCTTGAACCATGTGTCTTCTCTCTTAAAGCTGGAATGTGAAGTCTTATCCTTCCATTAAAAAGTAACTAGACTAGAGAAGGCCTGGTAAAAAAGGACTTAGTCTGAAAAAGATGAGAATTTATTAGACTGTAAATACAATATACATCATCAATTGGTATGGGGTGATAGCCCAAAGAGATATTGTGATCTTGGGCAGCATTCAGAGAGACAGTTTCCAGGAATAAGGCAGTTATAGTCCTTCTGTCCTTTGTCCTGGTTAGCCCTTAGCTAAAGTTTGGTGTTCAGTTTTGGTACCCACCATGGGGGAGGAGGGACTGTAGGGAGGGGAAAGAGACAGTTACAAAAAAGGTATATTTTTATTTGATGTCAGGAAAACCTTCCTAACAATTATAGATGTTCAAAAGTAGAATGAACTATTTCAGTAGGAAGGGAACTCCTCTTCATTGAAGATCTTCAAGGAGAGCCTGGGTGATATTTTGTCATCTGACCAAAGAAACAGGCCAAATCCTGGTTTAGAACATAGGACATGGTCTAAATTGGACTTGGCCTATAACACAGGTGATTACAAAAGATATGGTTGTTTCTATTATATAAAATTTAAGCAGAATTTACATAAATAAAATGAAACCAAAGGAAAATATCCAGTGGCCCTCAGTTCTTCAGGTTCTGAATTGGAATGAAATGAGATGCACAAAAGAGAATCAGCTAGGTGGTGCTGTAGTGGATACAGCACCAGGCCTGGAGTCAGAAAGACCATAGTTCAAATCTGGCCTCAGACACTTACCAGCTGTGTGGCCCTGGGCAAGTCACTTAACCATTTTCAGTTTTGTGATCTGTAAAATGAGCTGGAGAAAGAAATGGCAAACCACTCTAGTGTTGTTGCCAAAAATACCCCCCAAATGGGGTCATGAAGAGTTTGACACACCTGAAAACAACTAAAGAAGTATTGAAAGAATATTCAGGGAGGATACATCATTGTTTCCCTTTAACTTAGCTTTCTTACTTCTTCATTGGGTATACTGGCTTGTCGGGTCTAAAGGAGAGCCACACCTGCCTCTTTATGGGCTGGCTATTATATACTCTGAGCCATTTGCTTTTGAGGACTACTTCAGTATTTTCTAAGGAAAAAGTAGCCTAGCCTGTATGTGATAAATGTTATTTCCTTATCAAACCTTTCTCTTATTTAATTAAGTATATTTCCATATTCATAGTTGTAAAAAGTATCTTTTATGATTTTTGTCTATTTTATATGTATGTATACATATACATATATACACACACATATGTATTCTATTCCTATATTAGTGTACATAATTTGACCTTTAAGAGTTAGATAATTTATCACTTTGGAGCTCATTATGGTATATGGTGTAAGATACTGGTTTAAACTGAATCAACTTATTTCATTTTTAAAAGCTAGGCCTAGAAAGTGACAGGGTAAATGTTACATAGAGAAGATGGGACATACTGTTGTCATGTCTTGGTTTAAATAGCTCATCCTGGTTTACAGAACATCATGATAGCATACAATGCATTCTTTTTGTTTCAATTCCTCCGTCTCATGTTTCCTAATGCCCTGTTGTGGGCACCTTTAAAAAACTGGGGAGATAGAGATTAGAATCTCACATTTTGGCCAGTATCGAGTTTTTCTACTCCCCCCTTCTACTTTTGCCAACATAGTCATTTGAGCAAAATAATGTTGTGATAAGAGGTGATAAAATCCATTTGGGAAACAGCTACCATCCAGGGTGTCCCATGCTGCAGAAAATGGAATGTGATGGCAGCATGAAACAGCAGCTTTCACAGAGTAGTTAAGATGAAAACAGGGAATGGGGGATAAAAACTGTGTTTCTTATAACAGATGTTGTGTCTGTATTGCAAAGCCCTTAGTGAAAGGTACTTTCCTTTGCTTTCCAAATATATATTTCAGCCAGCCATTTTTTTCTTAGTGTGTCTAATGCGTCTTCCAACTAAGATCCTCTTCAGTGTTTGATAAAAAGCGGCAGTTTAGCATAGCAGAGTAAGGGCTGGTTTGGGCATTGGTAAGACATAGGTTCAAATCCTGTCTCTGACACCATCATGACCTTAGACCAATCACTAGACCTCTTGGTGCCCTCAACAACTCTCTAAAACTGTAAGTTAGAACTGATCTGTATTTTATTGCCTGATCTAAATGGACAAAGAGTATTCCTCCTGGGAACTTCCTATAGCAGTGGAATCACAGGTCCAGACCAAAGTAACAAGCAAAGTAAAGAAACAACAACAAATCATTTTATGGACAACACAGTCTCTGCCACCAACAAACCAACTGGCAAACATTCTCAGCATGTTCCCGTCCTTGGACCTTCTACTTGACATGACTATTAGGGCCACTTGCTTTGTAGTCTTAGCATGGAACAGTGGATACTCTGCTGGAGGTAAGAGACTCAGGTTCAAATATTGGTTTTCCAAGTTACCTTGGGTAAGTCAATTAATTATTTTGAAATTTTACTTATTATATGAGGATGATAGTGGCCCTTGCCCAGCCTACCGCTTAGGGATATTATTAAGATCACACCTCTGAACGTATTTTTTCAAGACTTTATTTACTTATTTTTAGTTTTCAACATTCATTTCCACAAGATTTTAGTTCCAAATTTTCTCCCCATCTTTCCCCTACCTCAAGCTCCAAGATGGCAAGCATACCGATTACCCCTTTCTCCAGTCTGCTTTCCTTTCTTTCCCCCTCATCTCTGAAAGTATTTTGAAGAATAAGAACCACTATGTACAGTAGATATGTGCCAAGTGTCATTATCATTAGTTTTGGCCTTTGAACTTAATAGAAAGAACCACTAGACTACAGAAAGCTCTGACCCACAAAGAAGAGGATGTTATGCAAATGTGTCATGGTCCTATGGGACAGGCTGACCATATCAAGGTAACAATGAATGCCAGAGCTAGAATAATGAGTCCAATTAACTAGAAGTATTAGAGCAGTAGTCCAAAGCTTGTTGAGCTATTGAGTCCAACCATTTTGTTTGTCATTGGAGGACCTGAGGAAGTGAAGTGATTTGTCCAAGAACTAGTGAGTAATAGTGGTGTAGGACTAAAACTCAGATCTTGTGGTTCTCAGAGTTTTAAGGCTAAAGCTCATCCAAATTCCTCTCATTCTTCTATTTCCTTTGGTCAGAGCTTACATTCCACTTCTCATCTTGGCCCAGCCTATGTGAAGAACTGTGGCTGCCATTTTCTAAGCATCATTGATGTCGACTACTGTCCTTTGCATTCCTCAGCAAAGAGAGCATATGGAATTGTGTCCTGTGGCAGCCTCAGGAAGAAACCTGTATGCTGGACAGATTAGCCAACCAGAGAAACAGAATATATGTCTGTTGCTAAAACAGCATCCATGCAGTTTGGGGTATACATATGAAGAAGGTAGGAAAATTATTATCAGTAGATAAACCTCTTGAGTGAAGTAGGAAGCAGGAGGACAAAAGCCGTTTCTTTCCTCTCCCTATCCCCTCTACCAGGGCTAGCATTGATATCTTCCCTGGGCTGGGGAAGATAAGAGGCAGTTGAGCTTAGTATGGTTGGATCCCAATTTCTTCAAAAGTAACAGTTGATCTTGGATAATGGGAATGTTTTCTTAGTGAAGCCCTAGAATAGTAAATGAAACTTAACTGTCTTTTTTTTGCATGCCTCCTGTGTGCTTTTCCCATAAGATAAACATAATAATGCATGGTCCCTACTGCAACTGAAGGGAGTGCTTAGTCCAGTAGGGATGTATAAACTTAGCATATGCAAGAGCCAGAGAATGAGAATTCTATTCTTGAGTGGCTGAATGCATGGGAGATATCAGCAAGGTTGGAGTGGTCAGGAGATGGCTCTTGGAAGATTTGGAACTTGAGTTGGAACTTGAATAAGTGGGGACTGGATAGGTCCAAGAGGTAGAAGGAAGGCATTCTAGATGAGGAGTGGCACAACGGGAATGAAAACCTGGAGGCATATGGGTAGGATAGTTAGAATGCCAAGACGACTACTCAGGCTGCAGATCAGTAGACATTTATTAAGTGCCTGCTATGTGCCAGGCACTGTGCTACGCACTGGGAATACAAAGAAAGATAAAAGACAAACTCTGCTCTTGGGGAGCTTATAATATAACGGGGAGGACAATATGTAACTTTGTATGAGCAAGCTATATATAAGATAGATTAGAAATAATCGACAGGCTGAAGGCATTAGAATTAAAAGAGATGGGTAAGGGCTTCCTGTAAAAGATGAGACTTTAGCTGGATCTTGATGGAAGCCAGGAAAACTAGGGTTAGCTAGGTTGCACAATGGATAGAACACTGGGCCTGGAGTCAGGAAGACCTGAGTTCAAATTCAGCCTCAGACACTTACTAGTTGTGTGATCCTGAGCAAGTCACTTCACCCTGCTTGCCTCAGTTCCCTCTGTAAAATGAGCTGGAGAAGGAAATGGCAAACCAATCCAGTTCCTTTGCCAAGAAAACCCCAATGAGAGAGTTGGACATGACTGGAATGACTGAACAACAACAAGAACAGGAAAACCAGAAAGTGGAAATGAGGAGGGAGAGTGTTCCAGATATGGAAAACAGCCAGAGAGAATGCTGGGTGCTAAGAAATGGGAGGTTTTATTCCTGGAACAGGAAGGAGAACAGTGTCACTAGATCGATTGTATATGGAAGGAAAATAAGGTGCAGGAAAACTGGAAAGGTAGCAGGGGCAGGATATGAAGGGCTTTGCAATAGAATAGAAGACTTGTAGCATCAAAGAATAAAGGGAAATAGGATTGCTAGATTAGATTTGATATATTGAGAAATAGGGTGCCATGAAAAGTTGTCGTATGCCATAATAAAAGTGGTATTTAGTCTATTAGCTATAATAATCCAGCTACACCCATATGGCATGGTATTCTAGGGTTGGAAGACATTTCTGAGATCATCTAGTCCTATGCGTCTTTATAAGCTTGAAACAGTATCCTATTTTAACTAGATGAAAGTTATTTTAAACTTGCTGTTTTCTGTTCAAATTACCCCATCTCTTCTAAGCAGGAGACTTATAGATTGTTTGTTCTTCTTGATGTGAATATAGCTAATAAAGCTGTTTATAGTGTTCTTGATGCTTTTTCATAAGCTTCTGCTCCTTCTGGACTACACTACTGTCCCAACTCTTGTCTTAATTCCCCAATTTGATACTTGTATTTGACTATATTTTCCTGTTTCTTCCTTTTTCATGTTCTTCTTGAATCTGAAACCATGAGAGAGTTCTCTGCGCCTCAAGATTGTTCCTTTTTTTGTTACTGTTCCTCTTTTCTTACTGGTTAGGATCATTCCGAGCTCATTTGGCAGCCACAAGTACATTGTTCTTGAAAGGCTCCCATCCTTCTTAAGCTATCTTCCCATGTTATCATTGGTCTTTGAAAAATCCCTGAGAATGAAAAAGGTGCCATTCAAATGGAAGATTAATTTTTTTCTCCCAATTAAAAATGAAAGGAGGGGAGCACAGATTAGAGTCTGTGGATAGTAGCTTTGTGAATTTGACTGAAATTCCTGGAAACAATTCTAGAATGTATTACAAATATTAAAAATAAATGCATTAAAATAATAAATTAATAAATGAACATTTATTAAGGAAAGTGGTGATCACAAAAGAGCCAGTATAACTTCATCAGGAACAAGTAGTGCCAGATTATCCTTATTCCATGACATTATGAGCAAGATGGAGAAAGGTGGACTAGGTGGTATAATTAGGTGAATTCAGAACTGTTTGAATGATCAGACCTGGGGGAAAAAGCAGTTATAGCTTGGTGTCAGCTTGTGGAAGAGTGGAAAGTGATGAATTTGGAGTCAGAGGATCTGAGTTTCAATCCTGAAATGCCACTTACTTACTGTGTGTGACCTTTGGTAAGTCTTTTAACCTCTCTGGGCCTCAATTTCCTCATTTGTGAAATGGGGCTGTTGTCCTAGATGGCCTCTAAGGTACCTTTCAGATCCAAGTCGCTGTGTGGCTGCAGTGGGGTCTGTTTTGGAGCCTGGGTAGATGATTAGTCTTTCTTGTCCATTCCTCATCATTTAGTACTAATTGCTATCTAAATTGGCTGTTGTATGATAAAGTCTCCAGAGAAATGAAAAGCCAGTGTGCTCACAAACCTAAATAGCCTACTGATGCCTTGGATGAGGGATTCAGAACTAAGAATTCAGATGTAGTTTTCTTCCAGGTTCTGTTGAAGGAGAGAATCTGTCCCTGTCTGGGCCTATAGATCAAGTTTCTTGCTAATCATGTGTTCTATGAATATACAAGTGTCCTAGATGAGTTCATGAAATGTAGTAGCACAAAAATAGGCATACAGTTTTCCCTTTAATGGTTAAAAAAAAAGTCTGGGGCAGCTAGGTGGTGCAGTGAACAGAGCACCAGCCCTGGAGTCAGGAGGACCTGAGTTCAAATATGACCTTTGACACTTAACTCAAAACTAGCCATGTAACCTTGAGCAAGTCACTTAACCCTAATTGCCCTACCTTCCCTCCTCAAAAAAAGGGTCCTTTATTTAGGGGGAGCTAGGTGGCACAGAGAATAGAGCACTGACCCTGGAGTCAGGAGGACCTGAGTTCAAATCAGGCCTCAGACACTTCAAACTTACTAGCTGTGTGGCCTTGGGCAAGTCACTTAATCCAAATTTCCCTGCCTTCCTCCCTCCAAAAAGCAAAAAAAAGAATAGTTTAAAAAGTCTCTGATATGTGTTGCTGATGCTTCCTCAGTTTTGTCGTTTCTCAGGGATTCTGGGGTAATAATTGGCTTTAATCCTTGTTTTTCACACCTTACTAGATGTGGAGTAGCTGGAGGTGAGGTAGATCTTCTCTCTTGTAGATTGGCTGCGGTTCTGCTCTGCTCCTCCCGGCCGCCCTGGGGCCTGGCTTGGCCGCATTTCTGTTTCAGGCTGGGCCGGCCTTGGCTCCTGTCCTGCCTCAATGAGCCCCTGCTGCTGAGCTGCCTTGAGCGAGAGATGTGTTTTCTGTGTTTTTATGAGTTTGAGAATCCTAGATTTTGTTTAGGGTAATGTTTTATGGGTATTTTGGGTGGCTGGGTGGGAGCTGCAGATCCTTGCTGCTTCTGTGCCGCCATATTGGCTCCACCCCCCCACTCACGTCAATAATTGGCTTTAACAAGAGATGCATAGGATTGGAATTTGTTGTTGCTCAGTCATGTCCAATTCTTTGTGACCCCATTTGGGGTTTTCATGGCAGAGATACTGCAGTTCTTTGCCATTTCTTTCTCCAGCTCATTTTACAGATGAGGAAACTGAGGCAAGCAAGGTTAAGTGACTTGCCTAGGGTCACACAGCTAGTAAGTGTCTGAGGCCAGATTTGAGTTCAGGAAGATGAATCTTCCTGATTCCAAGCCCAGTGTTCTGTCCTCTATGCCACCTACTTGACCCTTATTGGAAGACTTGATTCAAAGTCTTCAGTATCATTCTATGAGACTCTTTCAGTTATAACTTCCCAGGAGTAAAAGGCCATAAAAACAAACAAACAAACTCATGCCCTTGTGGTCATTATCGGTAAGGGTGAACCTTTTTTAGATAGATTGGCTCTCTCAACAGCTTAAGAATGTGAAGAAAAATAGCAGAACACCCATAGTGGTTCAGTAAGCATACAAAATGAGGCATTGTCTAACAAATAAAGTAAATTCAAGCCTTTCAAGCTCAAATTTATTATAACAGCATGTCTCTTATCTCTGTGCTAGCATGCTGGGTGACAACTACTTGCAAATAGTTAAATATCTCTTTTCTCAGCGGAAAAGTAGGTAGAGGGAATAGGGGCTATTGATCCAACAGATTGCAATTTTATTCCCCTCTACTTTTGGTTTTACAAATTGATGTAGTTTGGATTTTATGGTGACGGTGGCATTTATTAATACAACAAATGTCCACACAGTTGGTAAGGAAGGAACAGAAGATGTAGTTATGAAGCCTATAGTATGTGCCAGGCACTGTACTGAACAAATTTTGCAAATAATATTTCATTTGATCCTTCCAGTAGCCCTGTAAAGTAAGTGCTATAATTATCCCTTTTTTATATCGAGGAAACTGAGACAGATAGTCATTAAGTGACTTTCTCAGGGTCACACAATGCAGGATTTGAATTTAGGTCTTCTTGCCTCCAGAGCTCTATTTAGTATACTGCCTAATAATGCACGAAAGTTTGAGGTAGAATAGAGAATAATAAATAAATGAATGAATCAACAAATTGCATACATCTATATCTATCTCTTTTTTTTTGTATTTTTGGAGGGGGAAGGCAGGGCAATTGGAGTTAAGTGACTTGCCCAAGATCACACAGCTAGTGTCTGTTAAGTGTCTGAGCTGTTAAGTGTTAAGTGTCTGAGGCTGGGTTTGAACTCGGGTCCTCCTGATTCCAGGGCAAGTGCCCTATTCACTGTGCCACCTCAATGCCCCAAGACCTATCTTTGTATCTAGATGTGTATATACAAAAGTATATACACATGTGTGTGAGTTGTATTATTTTTTGTCTGGACCTCTGTTTTCATTAGGGAACTACAGATGAGGAAGTATCTACTTCTCCTCACTGAGTTATAGTTTCAGTGTTGCTTGGGTCACATAACCGGTAAGAGTCAGAAAAAGGACCTGAACACAGGTCTCCCCAACTCTTCCAAGAGCAGCGCTAACTTGTTTACAAATGCACAAAGGAAGGATATTACTTGTAGCAAAACCCTTAAATAGCACATACTGAATGAGATGTAGAAATCACCAATCACCTGGCTCTATCAGCTTCTCCAAACATCTTGAAGGTAGATTTCTAACAAAGCAGGGGCCCAGAGATCTGTTCTTGGTAGGTCTCTAATGGAGTAGTACCCCCAGGGATTTGAACTTGGTCTTGTGCTGATTGACATTTTCCCCACATAGACTAAGACAAAATATAGATGACATGTTTTCAAATGTTAAGCTGATATGAAGATGGAAGGGTCGTGAAAATATGGTAGATGGGCATTCAGAATCCCAAAAGATCACGGCAGGCTAGAATGATGGGCTGTGTCTAGTAGTTGGCATTTCACAGGGATCAATGAAAAATATCCCTTTAGGTTAAAGCAATCAATTGCACACATGCAACATATGAGCTTTGTGTGAAAAAGATCTGGGGGTTTTGTTGTGCTGCAAGTTCAATAGAAGTTAACAGTGTGACATGGAAATGTCAATACTGTCTTAAACTGTATTAGGAGAAGCCTAGGGAACAGAACAAAGGAGATAATTGACTACCCTTGGTCCTGATTAGATCACATCTGGGCAGTGTATGTATAAAAAGACATTTAAGTGCATATTATAGACTATATAGTATATAGTATATACGTCACTGTGCCAGATTCTAGGGAAAGACAAGCTAAAGTCCTGGCCCTCAGGGAGTTTATATTCTAGTGGGGGAGAGGAAGGGCACTTTGATTGGAAAGTTGAAGAAATGTTGTGGTTGGGGCTGTAGGGGATTAGATCAACACTCTTTTGAGAAGCAATAATGGTATTGATTTGATTATGCTTCCAGAACTGAGAGGGGTGGAGATAGAGGAAGACAGGAATGCATTGGGTACCAAGGCTGCTGGCTATAGAGGTAGTAGAGGAGGGGGTGTAGGAAGTAAAAACAGAGCATGACTGAGAAGTGTTGTGGCACACTGGGTTTGGAATTGCATGACCTAGGTTCAAGTTGCTGTTTGGCTTCATTTCTAAACTTTAGGTAAATCATTCAACTTTTCTGGCCTCAGTTTCCTCATCTATAAAATTAAAGGTTTAGAATAGAAGGTGTCTGAGGTTCCTTCCAGCCCAAAGTCATTGGGAGTACTATGGTTATTTCAAAATGCCACTGTTATTAAAATAATTTAATTGACATCTTTTGTTTTTATATCACTTATACTTCCCAATGTAGCCCTCCTTTCTTCACTGTAAAATTATTGTTTTATATGATGTTTGAATGTTCCAGAGTATTCAGGAATCCATGTTTTTGGAGTAGGCTAGACTTGAGGGTGGTGACAGAGTGCTTTCTGGAAATCAGTACACCCCCAGAAGGCTATCAAGTTATAATTCAGTGTGTGTGTGTATGTGTATGTGTGTGTGTGTGTGTCTGTGTGTCTGTGTGTGTGCATGAGAGCCAAAAGTACAATTATAAGCAAAACAACCAAAAAAAAGTCTATTCCTCTCCTACTTTATTTTATTTTGGTTTAGCACTCTATAGGGAACTACAAAAGAGTAGTTACTCGCTACCATTGTAGATCGGTGCCTGCTTTGAAGTGGCAGCAAGGTGGCTCAGTGGATAGAGTGCTGGGCCTGGTGTCAGGAACACCAGAGTTCAAATCCAGCCTCAGACTCTTATTAGCTGTGTGCCTCTGGACAAGTCATTTAACCTGTGTTTGTCTTAGTCCACTGGAGAAGGAAATGGCAAACCACTCCAGTATCCTTGCCAAGAAACCCCCATGGACAGTGGGGTCCACGTGAGTCCCGAAGAGTCAGACATGACTAAAACAACAGTAACCACCTACTCTGAAACTTACAGTCTTAGATAGGGAAGTGAGAGGTTAAATGACTTACCCAGAATCTCATAGTCGGTAGAGGTATGTCAGAGACAGAGGTGACTTTAACCCAGATCTTCCTACCTCTAAGGCTAGCTCTCTATCCAGGATGCCATGTTCCCTCTCTGATTTGTTTATTAGGACTTTAAAAACTACAAGAACATGCACCTTACTAAGGACCCAGTTTCTTCAGCATATAAGAGTTAAGGGAGATAGTAGTCAACAAGACCAACTAAAAAAATTCTTCAAAGCCAATCAATCAACAAGCATTTATTAAACACCTACTATGTGCCAAACCCTGTGGTAGGTACTGGAGATACAAAAACAGACATGATTCCACCTCACATCCATCAGGCACAGCTGACAAAGAAAGGACAGTGACATTAATGAGGGGACTATGGAAGGCCAGGCACATAGATTCACTCTTGGGAGAACTGAGAAGGGGTCCAGCCAGTCAGGAAATCAGTTTGGAGCTATGCCCTCCAGTCAAGAAGTTGTATGTACTCTGACCAGAGATGCCTCTAGCTCTGTGGATCCCAGCTGAAGAATCCATGTCCTAATAAGCTTGTATACCAAGGGCATCCAAGAAGGAAAAAAAAACTCATAGTGCAATATGTTTGGATGTAAGAAAGATTTAGAAACAAAGTATGTTCTCATCAATTAGGGAATGACTGAACAAATTACGGCATATGAATGTGCAGTACTACTAGGCCATAAGAAATTGTGAAAGTGGGGCAGCTAGGTGGTGCAGTGAATAGAGCACAGGCCCTGAAGTCAAAAGAACCTGAGTTCAAATGCGACCTCAGACACTTGACACACTTACTAGCTGTGTGACCTTGGGCAAGTCACTTAACCCCAACTTCCTTGCCTTCCCCCCTCCAAAAAATAAAAAAATAAACTTAAAAAAAGAAAAAGAAATGATCAAAGAAACACATTCAGAGAAACCTGGGAAGACTTATATGAATTGATACATAGGGCTAAATGACTTACCCAATGCATTTGATGCATGGAGAAGAATGTATACAATGTATATTGATTTAGAAGACTACATATTAATATTACCTCTTTTGTTGTGTTTTCTTTATTTTGTTAAATATTTCCCAATTGCATTTTAATCTGGTAGTGGTGTTGGTTGCATGTGATCCACAAGCTGTGTGTTTGATACTTCTGCTGTAAAGCAACTTTGAAAGTCTTAAGAACTTTAATCAATGTCAAAACCAATTATGAACCTCAAAGACTAATTATGACACCTCTTACCTCCCACATCTTGGTGGGAAGGTGATGAACTGAGCGTACAGAATGAGACATACATTTTCAGACATGATTGTTAACACAAAATAGATATACTTGACCATACTTTTTGAAGCAGGGACTACTTTTATTTGGAGAGTGGGAGTCGGGGAAAGTTGTGAAGGAGATTGGAGAAGGATAGTTGTAGTGACATTAAAAGAAGAAGGAATAAAAGGAAAGAGTTTTAATGAAATATTTTTTTCAAAATACACAGAAGAGAGGCAGCTAGGTGGTGCAGTGAATAGACCAGCAGCCCTGGATTAAGGAGGACCT
This sequence comes from Pseudocheirus occidentalis, assembly GCA_028646575.1. Classification (NCBI taxonomy): domain Eukaryota; kingdom Metazoa; phylum Chordata; class Mammalia; order Diprotodontia; family Pseudocheiridae; genus Pseudocheirus; species Pseudocheirus occidentalis. Next base: position 45,811,933 of record CM053602.1, read on the forward strand.
GAGTTCAAATCTGGTCTCAGATACTTTACACATTTACTAGCTGTGTGACCTTGGGTAAGTCACTTAACCCCAATTGCCCTCCAAAATAAAATATAATACACAGAAGAGGGCGGGCAGGAGGCTTAGAAAGAGATGCTGACAAACAGGGCAATGTTAATACTACCATGTTAAATTTAATTCATATTAATTTTAATGTTAAATTTAATACACAAATATTTTTTTAAAAAACTAACCTGCCTGTGACAGATTCTTGATTTCATTTACAATATGCATATTCATATGCTATATTGTATGTATACAGTTCATATTTCAATACAATATACAGCATTCATATACAATACCCATTTCAAAACTTCTTTATATTTGAAAATGTTCGTGTGTATTGATGATCTTCTATATTGTAATTTTTTAATGAAATATTTCCTGCCCTCAATGAACTTATCTATCTACATGTTGTTGTCCAAGAGAGAATGTAAGTAGGTGGTATTGTTCAGTTGTTCAAAAACCCATTTGGGGTTTTCTTGATAGAGATACTGGTTTGCCATTGCCTTCTCCAGCTCATTTTATAGATGAGGAAACTGAGGCAAACAAGGCTAAATGACTTACCCAGGGTAACACAACTAGTAAGTGTCTAAGACTGGATTTGAATTCACAAAGATGAGTCATCTTGACTCCAGATTCTGTGCTTCATCCTCTGTACCACCTGACTACCTGAATATAAATAGTCAGCATCCAAATAATATGTTACACCTAGTAATGCTCAGTAATTGAAGAATGAACATTGTAGCTTTGGATAGTGACAGTGGAAACAGTGAGGAAGGGAAGGATAGGTGGAACATTTCAGAAAAGAAACAGGCAGAGTTTGGAAACTAGTTCATGGCATAAAGGGGTGAAGCAATGTCGTGAGTCAAACATGACTCCCAGGTCTCAAGCCTCAGTGGCTTTGAGAGAGGTGGGTGTAGACAGGAGATGGGAATTGGCAGGTGGAGCAAGTTTTAGAACAAGAATAAAGTAATCTGTTATAGAGGATAGATTGCTGAATTTGGAGTCAGGAAGCCTGTGGTTTGAATCCTGCCTCAACCAGTTATTAGCAATTCATGTCACCTTCCTCTGGGCCTCAGTTTCCCTACTGTAAAATGAAGAAGGTAGACTTGAAGAATTGTACAATCAGCTCTAAGTCTGTGGTGTTCTGTATGACCATGGGCAAGTCACTTAATTTATCTGGGCCTGAGTTTCCCTATCTGTAAAATGAAGAGGTTAGACAAGAAGACTTGTACAATAACCTCTCAGTCTGCAGTGCTCTGTATGACCATGGGCAAGTCACTTAATTCCCCTGAGCTTCAGTTTCTTCCCCTATTATCTATGTAATGAAAAGTCTGAACTTGATGACCTCTACTTCCTGCCAGCTCTACATTATGAGTCTGTAATCCCCTGATGTCTGTTCACTTTCCTTATGCAATGACAGTAGTAGACCCAAATTTCTCACCACACTGGAAGTGCAACTTTTGGTTACAAAGTGCACTTGTCTCATTACTATGTATCATTAAAGAAAGATTCCTTTGAGAGCTGAGGAATAAAGGACCTAGCTCTTGAGGGCACTTTAAAATTTTAAGACCTCTTCAATAGCAACAGAATTTAGGTTAATACCTACAAAATAAAGGGGATTGGCTTGTATTGTGCTTGGACTCTCTGGGAAATGTGTAATTGAAAATAAAATGAAGTTATTTCTTCAAAGCATGATTATCAATCCCACCCCTTCTCCCAACACCAGTTTTGTTATATAAACAAAGCTTTGGAAATTTTTCTTCCCCGATGGAGAAATAGCACCCCCATTTGGGGTACACCACACAAATGCTCTGCTAAATGGAAATAGTCTTGTCCTGAAAATATCAGCCCCCTCAATGCTTTTTTTTGGAGGGGAGGAAAACAGGGCAATTGGGGTTATGTGACTTACCCAAGGTCACACAGCTAGTAAATGTTAAGTTTCTAAGGCTGGATTTGAACTCAGGTCCTCCTGACTCCAGGGCCAGTGATCTATTCACTGTGCCACCCAGCTGCCCCACCTATGTTTTTTCTACACACATACTGGTCAATTGATGCCTCTGGCATACTCGTAGAAAACGCACTGATCTCCCATTGTCCTATGTGCTTTGACCTTAAGGTGAAACCCAAAGGTAAAACAAGATGGTACATCCATGTTTCAATGAATATACGTTCTTTGTCTCAACCTTGTAACAATATGATTCAGTTCTTAGCTCCTCTGCCACCCCTGCCCCCACTCAGATCCCAGTCAGTAGTGATAAGACCCAAGTCATTTCATGGACAGCTTTGAGTTGAATACTGTGCTGGCTCCTCCTTTACCCAGCATTCCATGCTTTCCATTATGAGTCATACAACAACACAACTTTTCTTATCATCTTTGACTTTTTAAATTTATTTTTAGTTTTCAACATGCATTTCCACAAGATTTTTAGTTACAAATTTTCTCCCCATCTTTCCCCTACCCCTCACCCCAAGATAGAAAGCATACTGACTACCCCTTCCCCCAATCTACTTTCTCTTATATCCTCCCCCACCCCTCTCTAACTTGCTAGTAGGGCAAGATGGATTTCTATACCCCAGTGCCTATATGCCTTCTTGACTCTTAAGGTTATTTACAATAAATTGGAGAATTTTCAAAATTACCCCATTAGACTCCTTTAAAACATGCTTTTGGTGGGTGGATGAGGGGATGCTGCTTATTCATAATAAGCATTTATTGTAGCTACATGGAACAGTCAATATGTGTTTGACTTTGAGTCAGGAAGGCGTGGATTCAAATTCTGTCTCAAATCTCTTTCAGACTGTTTCCTCATCTATAAGATAGGGATATTCATAGCCCCTAACTCACAGGGGTCATTGTGAGGAAACAGATATAAATGCTTCACAAACTGTAGAATACTAGTATAAATAATAACTGTAATTACCACTATTAGCTAAGTGGTGTAAGGGATCGATAACTAGACTTAGAATCAGGAAGATATGATTTGGGATAACTGTGTGAACCTGGCAAATCATTCAGTATTTACGAATCTCAGTTTCCTCACCTGAAAAGTGGGAATAATACAGCACTTACTTCATAGGCATGTTGTAAGAATCAGACGCTATATAATATTTGTAAACATTAAAACCCTACATGAATGTTCTCTATCATCATCATCATCATCATCATCATCATCATCATTATTATTATGACTGTAATTATTGTTGAGTGCCTACTATGTGTAAGGTATAGCATTGGTCCTGGGGATAAAGAGACAAATTGAAAAATAGTCCCTCCTCTCAAGACAGTTACATTCTTTAGTATTGAAAAAAAGAGGAAGATATGCTGAAGATTATCTGCTAACACATATGAGGGGGGCACTGACCAATGAAGGCCCAGTCCTTGGGCCATGTTCAGATATTCCCTCACTAGTGGGTTATATAGAGCATGCCCAAATATTCCATGCCTTATTCCAATCCAATAAATATTAAAAGTTCCTACCCTTTTCTTTCACTGGAAGTCTAAGGGAGAGAGAGTACTGGATGGGACCCGAAAGAGAGGGGCCCCCAAAATGAAAGGGCTCCAAGATGGGGCCTCACTCTTACAGATTAGTGAGATGAAAGGTTCCCAGATAAGAGTTCATTCCCCTTGACATCTGGCAGCCAGTCATTCTCAACAGAAACCCACAGTTATAGGAATTGCCAATGGTTTCCATGTCATCTTAGCAAGGTACATCTCTCATGGGAAGAGTATCTGCTCCATGGGCAGCACCCCAATCTCAAAAATCCAGGAATCCCCTGGTGATCTTCCCTCTCCCCCACAACTGTAAAAATAGACATTTAGAAACTTTTGCATTTCTCATTATATGATTATTTTACTATTTCAAATTCGCCAACCAATCATCTAACATTTATTAAACATCACCTATGTCCTAGGCACTGTGCTAAACTTTGAGGATACAAAGAGAGCCAGATACACAAGTAACTTCCAGTCTGGTGAGCCAGACAAGATTCAAACGACTACATACAAACATGATATGGATGGGATAAATTGTAATATCAGAGGGGAGATAACTCAAATTGAGGACTGGAAAAGGCTTCTGTGCAGAAGGTAGGGCTTTAGCTGAGACTTTAAGGAAGCCAAGGAAACTTGGAGGTGAAGATGAGGAGACCTGAAGGGCAGCCAGTGAAAATGCTTGGAGTCAGAAGATGGAGAACTGTATGCACAGAACAGCAAGGAGGCCAGTGTTACTGTACTGAAGAGTGCATTGAGGGAAATGAGGTGTAAGAAAAATGAAAAGTAATGTGAAAAAGGAATGTTTAAAAAAACTAGAGAAATCAGAAATAGAATCGTTCTGAAGTACCCCCTCATACCCATCAGTCTGGCAGAGTTGAAAGGAAAATGACAGATGTTGGAGGGGCTGTGGGAAAACAGGTATGTTAATGTACTGTTAGTGGAGCTGTGAACTGGTCTAGTCATTCTGGAAAGCAATTTGGAACTATTCCCAAAAAGCTATTAAACTGTGCATACTCTTTGACCCAGCAATATACTGCTACTTGGTCTATACCCCAAAGAGATGTGCTATAAATATTTCTGTATAAAAGGGTCCTTTTCCTCCTACCTCTCTGACCATTCCTCATTTTCAAATATTGATTCATCATTATCATCTTCATCATCACCATCACTACCATCATCATCATCATCAACATCATCTATTATCCATTTTGTACTACTTACTTATGTGACTGTCTTGGAACAACCCATAAGAAATCTCATTTTGGGAGACTTTCTATCAGGGTAATGCTTTTTTCCTTTATTCAAGGACAACATATTTCTTTCAGGGGTCACTTAAGCACTGCTCTATTCCCACTGCCACTGATGATTAGTGTGGAGCCTTGACATGTTTCATTTCTGAACTAGACTGGTTTGTCCTTCCCATTGCAGCAATTTGATGGCTCTCTACACCTAGGGAGTTACCATATTTGTGCTGAACTTAGTGCAGATACCCAGATCAGCAAAGCCTACAACTCGGGACTCCTGAGCTCATGAGCTTTGCTAGCCTTAGCCTCCCCAATAACCAGGATTACAGACATGTGCTTCTATACACAGCCCCATTCTTTCCAGTGGAAAGGCCTCATCACACAGTGGATAGTTATAGATTTAGGATCAGATAGATTTGAATTTGAATCTTGCCTTGGGAACTTATATATGGCCTTGGTCAAGACATTTAACTTCTCCAAACCTCAGTTTCCTAATTGAGAAAATTGAGAGCAATAATAATGTTAGTTAGTACCTTCCTTATAGAGATATCGCGAGGTTCAAATGTCCTAATATCTGCAAAATGTTTTGAAAATGTTAAAGCAATATGTAAATGGTAGTAGTAATGGTAGTAGTAATAGCAGTAGTAGTAGTGGTTGATGGTGGTGGTGGTGGTGGTAATTGTTGTTGTAGTTTTTGTTGTTATTTGCCAGACATCTCTCTGGCTTTTTTCCAGTCAGCCTTTCAGAAAAATAAAAAAGGTGAGGCCAGTCAACATTCTTTCTCTCTCCCCTTCCCTCTACCCTCCCATCCCATCTCCTCTCAAGCTCTACCTTTCCAATGATGGTGGGGCCACCCTTCATATCCTTGCTTTTTTCAGCTGTTTTTTTTTCTTGTCCCATGAGCATCACTTCATTTGGCCACTGATCTCAAGAAGGAAAGTATGAAAAGAATTCCAGCAAAATAGACAGTCTTCTGCATGACCATACCAGCTCCACAGAAAAGGAAGACAAACTGTAATTACTACAAAGTGCTGCACTTCCTTTTTCCAGCTTCAGGTGCACCTCACTTCCAATGGATGCAAATCATAATGTCTAGAACTTGAGACATCTTACAGGCCATCTGGCCTGTCATCAGATTAGTCCAGTAGACTTTGATGAGCCTTGGTGAACTGTGCTGTTGAGTAGATGTCAAGCCAGTTCCATTCTTAAGAGGAAGAGTCTGACAGCTAGAGAGAGGAAGGAACTCACTCCAGGTCACTGAGAAAATAAGTAAGCAGCTCAGGTCCTCGAACTGGAATCCTTCAGGTCACTGTGACCTATTATTCCCTAATCATGTGTTTGCCTCTTGAAGCCTTCATGTTCAGAGCTATTGTAGCTTCATTTCTGATTGACAGCAATCCCTAGCAGTGGAGCTTTCACGTTCTTTCTTTCTCCATTTAATAATTCAGCTTGCTAATCACTGCACTCTAAATAACCAGCTGTGTGTATAGACCCAGGGAAGATACAAAATACTTGGACCCTATATTCATGAAGCTTATATTTGGCCGTTAGAGTGGAACTCCCCAGCCTTTTATCAAGTAGCTACAAGTCTGTTAGAAAACATTTAAATACCACAGAGGAGGCAGATAATTAAAATACTAACTTTGTTGCATGAATTAGAAACAATCCCCCTTCCACTAGTACTATAGTAATTTTTTTTTCTTTTCTTCAAGTTGAATACACCTCCATGTAGTCCAGGTACCCCCTCAGACCCAGCTAGAGTGGTAGGCATGGAGGCAGAGAGACTTGAGTTCAAATGTGATTCGAGACAAGTCACTTAACTACTGCCTGCCTCAGTTCCCTCAATTATAAAATGAAGATGATAATAGCACCTGCCCCACAGGGTTGTTGTGAGGATCAAATGAGATAATATTTGTAAAGTCCTTAGAGCCTAGTGCTGAATAAACACTTATTTCCATCCTCCCTCTGATAGCCAGTGTGTCAGTATCCACTCAATACAATAGTGCACAGGTCCCCACTGATGTGTTTTTTTTACACCATACCAACTAGAGGACACACTAGTCCAAAGTAGAAGATGTTTCATACAATATATATCAAAATAAGTGATAAGTAAAATCCCCTCGTACACATGAGAGTTTTCCCACAAGTTACCACAGCTCATGTTGGAATAGGGAACACATGTGTAGTTAACATCATTAACTAGTTAGTGGCTAGGGAACATACATGGAAATTGGCACACACGTGTGGAACATATAACATGACTGGTACATGTAAGAAAAGAAAACGTATATTGCTCAGGACATATCACAGTCCGAGGGTCACATCCCTGTTCAAACCCTTCTCTGCTTCCAGTGGTATCATTGGTGGTCCCCTGGACCTGGAAAATAGATCCAGAAGAGACAATTTGAAAATTATTGGACTACCTGAAAGCCATGATCAAAAAAAGAACCTAGAAAACATCCTTCAAAACAATCTCAAGGAAAATTGCCCAGGTATTTTAGAACCAGAGGGCAAAATAGAACTTGAAAGAATTTACTGATCACCTCTTGAAAAAGATCCCAAAATGAAAACTCCTAGGAATGTTATAGCCAGGTTCCAGCGTTCCCATATTCCCTTAACCTATCCTCTCCCCACCTAAAGCTGCTAATGACATCTAGCCAGTCTAGTGATGTCATTGAGATGCATTCTGCTGGATTGTACTTATGAGCTGGGCTCTTTTTTCTGCTGTTTTATGCTTAGGGGGCTAGGTTATTCTGTGCTGTGCTCTGCTGCCTGCAGTGGGCCTTTCTCAGAATTGCTGCTCTTTTTATTGCCCCCCTCATCCCTACACACATACACATACATTTCTATAATGTATTGATGATCAGCTACCTTAGCACATGACCTTAGAATTATGTCTTAAAAAAAATAAACTCCATAACTACAGCTAGTGGGCCAACCAGTGAGAGTCTTCAGGCTTAGAACACCATGTGGTAAAGTGGAAAGAAAACAAGCTCTGGAAATTAGAGGTCGTGAATTCCAATCCCACCTGTATGACATTGGGCAAATCTCTTTGCTTTCTTGATCCCCAATTTCCATATCTGTAAAATGAAGGGGTTAAACTAGATAACACCTGAGGTGAGGTCCTTCCCAGCTTTAGATCTCTTTCCTTTTGTGACCTTGGGTAAATCACTTTCCTTTTCTGGGACTCATTTTTTTCATCTGTGAAATGAATAATTTGGACAAGATGACCTATGAGATCCCTTCCAATTCCAGATGTAGGATCCTATAACTAGTAGGCTGATCTGTTCCTTATTTGATTTAGAGATTAAAAAGCTTTTCAGTTCCCTTCTACCTCCATATGGCTACTTGTGACCCATGCACATCACCCCCTAGGGCTTCAGTTAGCAGTATGGAGGGGGCAGTATGGAGTCAGCAACTTTTTCTTCTGTATTCCTGCCAGCAAATAAATTGCTGCTCTGCCTACATATTTACAATTATAACCTAATCCCTTGTTTTCTAATTCAATTCAATTTGACAAATATTTACTAAGTGGGTACACTGGTAAAGCCCTGCGATTGTCTTTCACGTGCTTATAGAGAGTGGATGGCATGATTAAAAGAGAGGCCAGGATCTAGGGCTGTAACATCCCGCTTCCCCGAGTAATATAGCAAGTTCTCCTTCTCTCCAGTTTGGTGAGGCAAAATCAAATAGTTGTTGTGATTTTCGATTGTTTACAAGGGAAGGTCTCACTTGTGGGACCCTCACAATGAGAAGCTTGCTTTCTAAATCTGCATTCCAATGTCATCTCTCAGTAGTTGCCGGAAATCCCCGCAGATATAAACAGAATTTTGAAAATCAGAAAGCGAAGGAAAACATGTCCAAAAATTAATGAAAGATCTGAAACCACAGAGTGCATTTTATTCATTTATTCTTGCCAATGTTATTTGGCCTCAATTATTCATAAGATTTCAGAGGGATCAAAACAATGTCCCAAACTCTATGACATTAATAGCATCTTAGTAGCCTGCACCCTAATTCCTAGTCCAGCTATTAAAAATGTGCAGCGCTCCAGAACAAGGCTACTCTACCACTTCTGTGTTTTGGGAAAATGAAAACTGGCCATGTACTACTGAAGGTTTACACTGAACATTTAATCCATCAGAAGAAGTTGTTGAAGATTCGCTATCAGCTTTGTGGTGATGCCTCTTCATCAAGCCAGTTTGAGAAATCTGGAACAAGTCAAGGTTGTTCAGAATAACCTTTAGGCTAGACAACCTTCTTTTTTTTCTTTTGGAAAGGGTAGCCTCAATTTTGAACTCAGGGCCATGAAAAATTGCTGCCACTCCAGACCACGTTGTTGCCTGATGTTTCCCCAATATCTGAATTACAGAATTGTCGCCCAGACGTATATCAAATATTTTTCATGCCAAAGACATTGTACGGAATGCCACATGCAGATCCCAGGAGCAGATGAGGAATAGTGACAATGACATATTTTTAAAGGCACAAATGGCATTTTTGTGAGTTATGAGCCTTATTCTCACTAGTCCTAATAATACATTTATCTCCATCATTGAAAGGACCCCATAAATCAGCAGCAGCAATATGGGAGGCAGGGATGTGCTCCACTTCGTGTATGGAGATGTGTGCATGTCTTCTTTCACTGTCCCCCTTGGAAGGGAATAATGGTGGTTTGGATGTGTTGGGGTGACTTGGGCAAGGAGGAGTCTCTGGAGTCATCCTGTTTCATTTGCCTTGTTTTCTGATTTTACATAAGCTCTTAGGGCTTTTGCAGGTTATCATTTTGTGCTATTGTTGTAAACTCTAAACCACCTGACTTTAGATCTGCTGCCCATACTCTAAATTAGCCATCAAAGCAATCTTCCTGAAGCATAGTTCTGACTGTGTACCCCATAGCCCGATTTGGTAAACTCCATTGGCTCCCTAATACCTTCAGGATCAAATATAAAACTCTTTGTGTGGTTGGTTTTCAAAGCCCTCCATAACCTGCTCTCTTCCTACCTTGCCAGTCTTTTCCCACACTATCTGGTTCCATATTGGCTAGATTTCTTTCTTCAGGACCATACCTGGAACCCAAACCACACTGCCTCTCATTGATTGGCCAACAATATGTCCCAGCTCAAGCCATACCAGTTCATTGTTTAGGCTCAGGATAAATGTAAATAGTAATTGTTTCTGTTTTTGTCCAGAAACCCAAAGGGTCTTTCTCTCCCAGGTTAATTTTTTTAACTAGGTAGGAGAAACCATTCTTTGCCTCCTTTATTACCTAACCTTAATTATTGAATGGGTGTTGCCTCAGTCAAATTGAGACCTGGGACAGGCCTTAGCTCGAAAAGACCAAACTCTCCACTGCATTTGGGGCTATCTTTAGTCATCCTGATCTATATCTGGCCACTGGACCCAAATCGCTCCAGAGGAGAAAGTTTGGCTGGTGACTGTGCATTACCCTGCCTCACTTAAATCCAATTCACTTGCAAGTCATGGCATCACCTCCCTGATGTCATGGTCCTAACATCACCACCTTATCCAGTCCCATATATTCTGTAACCCCTCGACACTGACCTCCCCACACAAGATACTCCATCTCCTCACTCTGCATTATCACAGGCTGTCCTCGTGCCTAAACTTCTCTCCTTCCTTCTTTTAAGTTCTAGCTAAAACCTTACCTTTGACAAAAAGCTTTCCTGATTTCCCTTAATGCTAGTGCTTTCTCCTGAAACTGCATCAGATTTATCTTGTATGTACCTTGTTCATACATAGCTGTTTGCATATTGAATATGAGCTACTGGAGAACAGGAACTCTTTGTTTTTCTTTGTATCATCACAGCTTAGCACATTGCTTGGTACACAGTAGATGTTTAATAAATACTTGCTGACCTAACTCACTGGAAGTGATGTCCCAGTGAAGAAATCAGCCGGAACTGAAGGACATTTTCTCCTCCCCCCTAAAAAAAACTTAATAGTATTTATTTTCCCAATTACATGTAAAGATAGTTTTCTACATTCACTTTAATAAGATTTTGAGTTCTAATGTTTTTTCTCCTTCCATCCCTGTTCTAACCCTTCCCCAAGATGGTAAGCAATCTGACACAGGCTATACATGTACAATCATGTTAAACATATTTCTACATGTTGAGAAAGAAGAATCTGAACAAAAGGAAAAAAAACTATGAGAAAGGGATAAAAGGAGCAAATAGTCCACTTCAATCTGCATTCAGACTCCATAGTCCTTTCTCTGGATGTGGACAGCATTTTCCATCATGAATCTTAGAACTGTCTTAGATCATTATATTGCTGAGAAGAGCTAAGTCTATCAAAGTTGGTCATTACACAATGTGGCTGTTACTGTGTACAATGTTCTGGTTCTGCTCGCTTCACTCAGCATCAGTTCATATAAATCTTTCCAGGTTTTTCTGAAGTCCGCCTGCTCATCATTTCTTATAGCACAGTAGTATTCCATTACATTCATATACCACGTGTTCAGCCATTCCCCAATTGATGGGGATCTCCTCAGTTTCCAATTTTTTGCCACCACAAAAAGAGCTGCTATAAATATTTTTGTACAGGTGGGTCCTTTTCCCTTTTTTATGATCTATTCTTCCCTAAACCTCCACTTAAGAAGGGCAATCCAAGCCTTGCAAGATACCTTTGTCTCTACATCTCTCTTCCATTTTCAGCTTCCTTTTATATCCTGTCTTCCTATATTAGAATGTAAGCTCCTTGAGGTCAGAAACTCATTTTCTGTGTACTTGTATTACCAGTATTTAGCATAGTGCCTGGCACATAGTAAAGATTCAATAAATGCTTGTTGACTGTCTGACTATTTTACAGAGTATGAAACTGAGGCCCAGAGAGTGAAAGTAACTTGCCCAGCATCATGCTTAGGATCACAGAGGTGGAGCTGAAAGCAACCTCAGTGACCATCTCTTGCATTCCCTCACTTTACAGAGGGGGAAACAGAGGTTCAGGGAGAGATGAAGAGACCTCAGAGGCCAGCTAATCCAAACCCTTTGTTTTACATAGGAGGCTATTGAAGCCCAGGGAGGAAAAGTGCCTTATTCCAAATCACACATTGGATCTAAGATCTAGAGCTAGAAAGAATGTGAGGAGCCATCTAATTTAACCCACATATTATAGAAATGAGGAAGCTGAAACTATACTATAGGCCAGATAAGCTGGCCTTCATTTGTGATTCTGGCAGTCTTGCAAAGTTTAGATCAGATCCTACATCCTTATCTGATTTCCTCAGTTTGGGGAATAGTTCAGTGCTGAATGCTTGTTTCATTGTTTATATACTTTTTTTTCTTCTAAAAGCAACTGGGACACTCCAGTGTAACCATATTTTAGACTTCTTGTGGATCTAGCAAAGTGCCTGGGACAGTGCTGGGCACACATACATAGGAACACATAATGCACTCTGGAAGGGCCCTTAGAAATCATCTGATTGATCTCACTGGATACATAAACTGAGGTTCAAGGAAAAATGACTGGTTCAAGATCACACACATAGTAATGGCAGAGCTGGGACCATAAATCTGAGATTAGAGTCCATGGACCCTTCCTCAGGAAAAGCCCAACGGTAGTTCTTACCCCAGGGCATACTGCTAACTCTGTGCCCATCTGTACCTATAAATCAAACCCCTATTCTCTGCTAGAGAAATCAAACCCCTATTCTCCATGCTCCATTGTATACCACTGCCTCTCATCAGAGTACTGATCTCCTAAGAGTCTGGAAAGGGACTATGAAAGACCAAGAGGTTGGGGACAGAGATGAGAAGACAAAGTTATTCTCCAATGACCTTGTCATTTAGCTGCCAGTCATTGGCCACCATACTCACCTTCCCTGGGGCTGTGCAGTTAAAGTTTTTTTTTCTATTTCTGACCATTAGGTGTCCCACAACCTGAATCTTTCCTGTGTTGAATTATGCTGTCACAAAAGGTATAACCATCGGGACCCTTCTTGTGGACATACAAATAAGAAAAGCTCCTTTAGCTTGTCAAACATGGTAAATGGAAACAACCACCCAACCAGCCCACTCTCTTTGGTCAACCCTAGGACTGCTTCACTCCAGGTTCACATGGCCATTGGGACCATCTCCTAGGGCTTATATGCCTACCAAGATGGACATTCCTCATTCCCCATGGAATACCTGCATTCAACATGGGATCAGCTTCATACAGTGACTAGAAAATTGGAATTAGAGTCTCCCCAAGCACTTATAATCTGTATGACCTTAGATTAGTTGCTTAACTTATCTGCACCTCAGTTTCCTCATCTATAAAATAAGGGGATGAACCTATTTGTGAATTTAGGCAAGATACCTTACCATTTTGTACCTCAGTTTCTTCCTTCATAAAATGATGGGGTTGATGAGCTTTGAGGTCCCTTTCTCTTCTAAATCCTATGTTTCTATAAAGAGCTATCAATAGGGCCTACAACAACAAAGGTTCCCCCAGGCTTCCTCCTACCAAATAGCTCTGGACCTCTTCAGCTTTGACCAGTTTCCCTTTCCATTGTACCCTCTAGAATTCTCCTCTCTTAAGCACACTCTTTCTTTTTACATTCTTCCCATCTTCTTATGCTCCCTTAAACTTGCCTTTCCTTTAAATATTCCCCTTATCTTGGCCTCTTAGGTCCATCCATCTATAGGTAAAGAATCTTCTAGGTGACCTTGAATGAGTCCCTTCTTCTCCCTGAGCCTTAGTTCCCTCCCCAGTGAAAGGAGGGGACTTAATTTGATGGTGTCTAAATTTCCTTCCACCTCTAGATCTTATTATCTTATGTTCCTATGACCTGTGAGGCCTTCTTTCCTAATAGTGGATAAACAGTCATGTTATCCATTCTAACCCCTTCCCTCGTTGAACATCTTGGTCTCCCAGGTCCTCACTCAACTTAACTCACATGATCTCCCTCTCCAGTCTACCTCAACTACTTTTTTAAGTAGTGGCTATTCCTTAGACCCATCCTTCCATCCAATTGAATTTGCTCAGAACTTGAGAATCTCTACTTAGGACTCTGTATTAGGCTTTGGTTATTAAAAAAAGAAATGAACAGAAAACAAGTAATTTGGAATTTACAAAAGAATAACAGACCCTTCCCCTCATTTGTGAAAGGGTCCAGGACTAGATGCATCAAGGGCACCATGAGAAACCCTCCTCCCCCTTTGATGTTGATCTTGACCCCTTCGGTATTCTACAGTAGATTAGAACATGGAGAAGATGTCACAGAACATCACATGACACAGCCCTTAGCTGACCTAATTAGTCCCATCACCTATCTAGAGACAACAGCAAACTCCTGAAGGCCAGAGATAGCACCTCCCACATCCTACACAGCATAGTGCCTTCCCCAGTGCCGGGCCTGCTCTCAGTTGAGGCTTGTTGATTGTCTGCATTACAGAATAAACAGATTGTCATCTTCTGTCTCCCTGAGCGCATCCACACTGACCCTATATTTAGAAAATAGGTTCCAGTCTAAATCGAGAAACGCAGATGTTTCTTTAGGACAGATGCTCATTATGAACCACATAATATAGGCTGGAAACAAATGAGATGAGACAGCTTGGAGAGTTTTCATAACTCCCCTTCACAAGCAAACATAAGAATGAAAATTGAGGGAGCCCATTGGCTTCTCTCCCTTCCTCCCAAGGAGTCCTACCATGCCACTGCTCTTGTCTCTAGCCTAGTAGCTAGAAGGAAACTTTGAAGAGGTTTCATCCTCTAGGCAACTCCACTGGATTTTCCCATGGGTCATCACTGCTCCCAATAATCCTTGAGGATTCCTTGAGGTTGCAAACCACTGAGGCACTCATCAGTTAAGCCATGGGGAAGATAGCTGTCAAAACCTCTAAATGACCTATTGGACAGCATTATTCCATTGGAAATGCAGAGACTGACTTGTTCCCCGAATCCTTCTAGTCATGGTGACTCTCCTCAGCATCCCCACTCACCCAAACACCAATCTGTTCCCTTTGCACTTTCACTCTTTAACTTGTTTTATATATACACATTACAGATCACTTCTATTTCTACCCCTTTCTCTCCACTCACATGGCATTTGCTAATAATTCAGGGATTCTTAGCCCTTTCCCTGGACTTTGGTGATCCGTTGCTAACTGAGCTCCCTGCCTTCAGTCTCTGCTTTCTCTGATCCATCATCTCTATTGCTAAGTAATTTTTTTTCACTGAATTGGATAATGGCTAACCTATCAAGTTTGCAGATAATACAAGCCTTGGAGGGCCAAATAATTCCCTGGATGCCAGAGTTATTATCCAAGAAGCTATTGACAGGCTAAAGCAGAGGGCTAAATCTAATAAAGTGCAATATACTTAATAATAATAGCTAACATTTATGTAGCTGTTAAATGTTTCCAAAATATTTCCTAGACAAATAGGAATAAGTGCAAAGTCTTAAACTTGGGTTCAAAAAATCACCTTTGTGAGTTCAGGATCAGGATCCGTATTGTAGATATGGCAAGACTGCAAGTAATTTGAAAAGAATCTTAGGGCTTTAGTGGGCACATGCTCCATATGAGTGAATGGTAAAATATGGTAATCAAAAATCCTCATGTAAACTTAGGATGCATTGAGAGATACATGGTACAGGGAAGAGATCTAGGATAGTCCTATTCTCCTCTGCTCTGGTCCCATCACATGTGATCATTTCTGGATGCCGCATTTTAGGAGGGAATATTGATACACAGAAAAGCATCCAAAGGAGGGTGACCAGGATGTGAACAACTTTGAGATCATGCCATCTGATGATCTGTCGAAAAGGTTTTGGAGATTATTTTTGGTTAGGGTTTGGGGGGGGTTATTTTTAGGGATGACTTTATTGACTAAGGCTAGGATGGCTACTTTTCTAAAAGAACTAGAGTGTAAGGTTTTTTTAAACCCTCTGTTTTTTTAATTGAAAAGTCATTTCAGAAATATCCCTATAGCCAAAGACTTTGGGAACTTTTGACTGAATCCAGAAGGTGGAGGCAGAGGAAAGCCTCACAGCCGCATTAACAATAAGGGACCATGTCTGACTGTAGCTGACAGAGACTACACATCCAGGGAAGCAGCATCCAACCCAGAAACATCTGAGGAGGCATACAAGGAGTGAGGCCAACATAGCCACAGTGTGCCAGCATCACCAGAATACATCAGTAGTCCTGTCAGTGTCAGAGTCACGAGTAGACCCTCTATACATATGGTTTCATCATGCATATTATTTACATTTGTTTGACTTCCCTGTTTTCTCCCTTCCTTCTGATGGTATAAGTATTTGTGGGAAAGTGAACCATAGTGTTATTCATGGAAATGTTTTTGTTACTAACCTGTCATGGCCTAGTCTAGTGGTTCAGGCTTGAGATTAAAGCAAAACCAGATACTAGGAAAACAGATAACATTTAACAAAATGAGGTTCATGTAATAATAGCATAAAAAGGATATTCATCAAGAATACAATATTTGTTCGTGTGGGCACAACTCCTCTTTCCTCCAAATTTACTATGGTGGCACCTCTAGTCAAAAGGGTACGTCAAGTCTGAGGAGTTCCTGACTCCCAATAGAATACTTAAGCAAGCAGGAAGCTATGTCAACATTTCAAGTCTTCTTCCTCTGGACTAATTAAATCTGGAGGACAGTTTCATTGTCTTTTAATGGTAAAAACTAGCCTAGTCTAAATGGAATAGGTTTTATTCTTTGAATATAATTTCATTTTTTATTTAATCATTTTTGTGTTTGAATTAATCATGTCCTCTGACTGATAATTAAAGATAAACTTTGTTTGGGGCTTGTGAATTGTCGTTTCTGTAGACAACTGGTCTACAGAGTACCTAAGAGCTGGTAAGGGCACTTGCGAAGTGCTTGTCTATTGGTTTATTACCTCCCCGCTCTTGAGGATCTGCGTGAGACCAGTCAGATTATTTCCTCCTCTTCTATGGTAGTGCCATACTCGGCGGCCATTGAATTATCCATCAAATTATTTTGATACCTTTCCTATCCCATTTTGATACCTACATTTCTAAAAACGAATGTTTTCGTGCCAGCGCTTCTGTTGACTGACATTCTGACACAGCCACTACAGGCCACATTTTCCGCCAAATCGGGGGAATGTTTTCAAAGTGAATATAAATTAAAATCATGCTTGTGAAGAATGTGTTTATTCTGGATATTCCCTGAATACATTTATTTTGGGTCACTTTTTGTTCCTATTTTTTAATGTTTTCATCACAGCAACGAGCTTGGTTTTTATGATACAAGCAGGAGGGGGAAAAAGAAAAAAAAATCCCTCCATTTTACATTGCTTCATTGTCCTTGTTGCTGGAGGACAGATGGTAACCTAAGTCCTGGACTGTTTGGACTTTGATTAAAATCTTGTACAGAATCCAGTTCTGAACATATGCCTCCAGCTCGGTATGCACACATTACTGTGCATCCCAAATACTTTATGCTCACAGATTACAGTAGGTAACAATATGCCTTTGTTTCCTTCAGAGAAATGAGACCGTAAATTTTTCTCCTAACTGGTTTTAAAGGACCAGCTTGAGATGCAAATCTGTCCCACTAGCTCTAAATCCCACTGTAAGTCTTCCTAATTTAAGGCATTTATGAACTCATAACAGAGACTCAAGCTGTTCATATTTCTAGCTTATTGTATTTATCTTTCTCTTATTACCTGTGCTACTCAAAACTTGACAAATCTTGAACATCATTTTCTTGTTAGCAAAGAGACTTTGAACATTGGTGGGGTTGAGAGAGATTGGAGTGACTACCAGCCTTATCTAGGCTTGTCTTCAGGGCCTTTTTGTTTAACCCTCAAATGTCACATGTTACGATTCAGGGACATGGAGTTTGACTATTGAGAAGTGGCTGGGGCACTGACTTAGGGTCAGGAAAACTTGGATTCAAATCACGCCTCAGACTTTTCCCAGGTGTGGAACCTGGGGCAAATCACTTCCCCTCTTTGGGGGTTTGTTATTACCTCTTAGGCTTCATCAGCTCAAAATTTACAATCCAGTGATCCTAGGATCTTTCCAAGTAGCCATATAATGGCACGGAAAGAGTGAATCACTTGTTTATGCCGGAGAATTTTGTAAAGCATTTAGGGGCTAATGTCACATTGCTTTTTCAAAATGTCTTCTGAAATCATGTACAAATGCACAGTTTATTAAAGAGATTCAACAATGCCATTTTTTAGGCTCCTCTCCAGCAAGGAAATGGCATTTTGAAATATTAGATTTTTTTTAATATAGAAGGATAAAAGACCCACCCAGCCATTATCAAAAATGGAGTAATGCTTCTACTGGTGTTAAAATCTTGAATCCCATTTCCAGGGGAGATGCTTATGGGATTAGATAGAAACTGTAGGAAGGATCAAAATACACTGTGTGAATTAAGGAACTCACTTTTTTGTATTGGGGTCATTTCTGTGTCCACACTTGGGGACTCCAGCCATGGCTGAATTCATGTAAAAGAGAGTCTATTGGGGGAGGAGTACTTAGTAGACCTATAGATATAGAACTAGCAGGGATTTTTTTCTTTTTATAGAGGAGAAAACCAGGCCCAGGGAAGGAAAGGGAGTTGTCCATATAGCCTCCTTAACCTAAGGCTGGGAGAGACTTCATCCCAAATCTTATCCTCTCATTTTACAGAAAAGGAAACTGAGACCTATGGAAGGGAAATATCTTGCCCAAGGTGACACAGGTGGTAAACATAAGAGATGGGATTTGAAACTAGGATCTCTTATTCCAGAGTCTATTATTAACTTGAAATACAAAGCCAAAAAAAAACATTCCCTGCCCTTAAGACATTTTCATCCTGGGGTGGCTAGGTTGTGCAGTGAATAGAGCACCAGCCCTGGCTTCAAGAGGACCTAAGTTCAAATCTAGCCTCAGACACTTAACACAAAACTAGCCATGTAACCTTGGGCAAGTCACTTAACCCCAATTGCCCTATCTTCCCCTTTCCAAAAAGCAAAAAAAAAAGAAACCCCCCCATCCTATTGGGGGAGATAATACAATTATCCTTTCCACATCGCAGGGTTGAGGATCATGGTGCCCCCGTTATGTAGAAAATCCATATAAAAACTTTTGGCCTTCCCTTCATCCAAAAAAAGTCTAATTGTTTTCTTTTTAGGGGGGTGTTTACAGTCCCTTATTATAAAATTGGGGTTGATATTTTGTAATACTATACACATATTTTATACATTTCTGAGTTCCTGGGCTTTTTCTGTGTCATCTGCTGACCTTTGTGTGTTATCTGCGGCTTCTGCAAAACTCCAAAGAAATTCCCATTTAATTTTTTATGCCAACCTATGATATATTGAAACTATGATGAGGAAAATTGTGTTTGGAAGGGATATATAATATAATGAAATTTCACTACTTTCTTTTCTGGTCCAAAATTTTGTTTATTCCACTTCCATGCATAATTTGTGGTTGTTAATGTGCTGCCCTCATTTACATATAGCAGACATCTCCCAGGGTTGTTGTGAGGATCAAATGAGTTAATAATTATAAAGTGCTTATCATAGTGTCTGGCACATAGTAAGTACCATATAGCCACTTTTATTTCTCTGGTGAGCCCTATAAGTGACCCATAATCCTGATTCCTTGGAGATTGTGATATTCTGTAGTTCATAGCCAGCCAGCATCACTGGGAGCATAATGATGTGTAAAAGACGAGATCTTGTTTCAGGAGGAAGCTTGGAACCAATGGCATCACTTCATCAATTCCCAAGTTCTCTTGGGAAGTATTGGTATCCACCATATGCTCTTTTTCCTCTTTATCTCTAGGACCAGCATGGTGTCCATCTAAGGTGTTGGTCCAAGAAATATATACTGACAGACTAAGGGTTGGACCAGTTGATGTGATCCAACTCTATATAATAGTATATCCAAAGAGCTACATATAAAACCATGCATACCCTTTGACCCAGTAATACCACTTCTAGGGTTATATTCCAAAGAGATCATAAAAATGGGAAAAAGACCTACATGTACAAAAATATTTTGGTGGCTCTTTTTGTGGTGGCCAAGAACTAGAAATGGAGGGGATCCCATCAATTCGGGAATACCTGAATGAGTTATAGTATATGAATGTAATGGAATATTATTATACTATAAGAAATGATAAGCAGGCAGATTTCAGAAAAATCTTGGACTTACATGAACTGATGCTGAATGAAGTAGGCAGAACCAGGAGAACATTGTACGCAGTGATAGCCACATTGTGTGATGACCAACTTTGATGGACTTAGCTCTTCTCAGCAACACAATGATCTAAGAAAGTCTCATGATAGTCTATGCTATCTACATCCAGAGAAAGAACTATGGAGTTTGAATGCCAAACAAAATATACACCTTTCTCTTTTGTTGTTTTGTTTTTTCTTTCTTGTGGTTTTTCCCTTTTGTTGTGATTCTTCTTTCACAACATGACTAATGTGGAAATATGATTAATATGATTGTATGTGTATAGCCTATATCAGATTGAATGCCATCTTGGAGAAGAGGGGGAATTTAGAACTAAAAATCCTATAAAAGTGAATGTTGAAAACTAAAAACAAACAAATAAATAAATAGATGGACAAAAACATACAATGGTTAGAATAATAGACATTATTCATCCCCTTGATTTTTTCCCCTGTGGGTAATTAGTCTAAATTCTTTTGAGTGGTTATAAATCTGATTTATTTCTCAATGTTCTAGATCTCATTTGTTCTTCTATGTCCTGAGGTTTGATACAGTCATCACAAGACCATTAATTAATAGGGGAATCTGCAGGGCCTCACCCTCTATAGAGAATCCCCTTTCCATTTGAATTCTGCACTGGACATTTTCCATGACAGTGACAAACACCTGTGGTGAGCATATGTTTCCCTGTTTTGTGCCTCACTTAACAAAAATGAGAGGATTCCCAGCATCTATCAAGGAATGTTATGATTTTAACACATTCATAACAACATATGTGAGAGATAATATGTCATAGCTGTCCTAGGAGTCAGGAAAACCTGAGTCAAGTCAAACATCAGACACATTCTAATTCTGCAAACCTGGGCAATTCACATAACCTTTCTGCCCCTGCCAATGCTCTAAGACTATCAGGTGCAGAAGAGGTCCAGATCATCGTTGGTGAGAGAGTTCCCTTACTGCAGTTCCCTGAGTTAGTTAAATCATTGTTGTTTTTCAATCATGTCTGAATCTCTGTGACCTCACTTGGGGTTTTATTGGCAAATATACGGGGGTGGTTTGCCATTTCCTTCTCTAGCTCATTTTACAGATGAGGAAACTGAGGCAAATGGTGAGGTGTTTTGTTGAGGGTCACAAAACTAGTAAGTGTCTGAGGTCAGATTTGAACTCTGGAAGATGAGTCATATTTATAGAAAAAACCTTTTTGGAGTAGAACTTGTGAGGTGATATTTTGTTCTACCCAATCAAATCATTTTTATAGTCAAGGAACACATCCCATTTTGGGGAATTAAACAGATTAGGAATGCATAGAAGCTATAATGGGAAAAGCACAAAATGATTAAGATAAAAAAGGAACTAAACCCCTACAGGGACATTCACTGTTCATGGATAGGTTGAAACAACATCGTCAAAATGGCAGTGCTTCCCAAGTTAAACATCAAAGTACAAAGAAATTTCTTTACCAAAACAGATAAAACTATAACAATTTATGTAGAAAAACAAGTGGTCAAGAACATCAAGAGGCACATTAAATAGGAAAGTTGATGAAGAGGATCTTACACTCCCATGACTCAAACATTTTACATCATCAAAACTATCTGGTACTAGAGGGAAATAGAGAAATAGTGGAATAGGATGGATGTAGCAGATATTATATTCTACTTAATATCTAGCTTAATATCTACCAAAGTTTAATGTTAGATGAAGTTATAGAAAATAAAAACTGGGAAAATGGTTCATTATTTAACAAATATATTTGAGAAAATTATCTGGTAGTTTGATGCAAAAGGAATTTAGATTTTATTCTTATACCATGTACCCAAGAGAACACCAGATGTTTCAGAGTTACATGTAAAGCAAAGTGAATTCTAGAACATGGAATGAACTATTTGTCTCCATTGTGAAAGTGAGATTTTGAATAACTGTCTCCCATGCCTGGAATTTCCTCCCTCCTCATTTCCCCCTCTTGTCTCCTCTGACGTTTCATTGAATCTCAGTTAAAATTCCACCTTCTGCACAAAACATTTCCCATTTCTCCTTCGTCTTAGTACCTTCCCTCTGACATTACCTCCGATTTATTTTTTATATATCTTGTTTCTACATAGTTGTTGTATGCTGTCTCCTTCATTAGAATGTGAGCTTCTTGAAAGCTAGGGATAACTTTACTGTTTTTAAAATTTCCAGTATTTATCATAGTGCCTGATATGTAATAGGCATTCAATAAATTCTTATTGACTTGAAATCTCTAGCTTCCTACAAAGGTCAGTTAAAGTGCCTCCTTCTATATGAGGCTTTTCCTGATTCCCCCAGATACTACTGCCTTCCATCAGATAAAAAAAATACTGTGTATTTTTTTTGCTTTTTGGAGGGGGGAAGGCAGGGCAATTGGGGTTAAGTGACTTGCCCAAGGACACACGGCTAGTAAGTGTTAAGTGTCTGAGGCTGGATTTGAACTTGGGCCCTCCTGACTCTAGTGCCAGTGCTCTATTCATTGTGCCACCTAGCTGCCCCAATTACTATGTATTTAAATTGTGTTTACTTCATTGTTAGCCTTGATAGAATGAAAGTTCCTTGAGGGCAGAGACTTTTTTATTTTTGGCTTTGTATCCCTAGTCTGTGCTGGAGTAGCTAGCACATAGATGGAAATTTAATAATTCCTGGGCATTGATTGTGTCCTTGATACCATTCAGTTAGTTGTAGAATATCCTTTGTGAAAGCTTGCCTATTCCTTTCTCATACTATTGTCAGGATGGCCCTGATGCTTGTGTGAATTATTCTCATAAGACTGATACATTTTTAGGCTTTTTTTGTTTCTTATCCTGTGGATTCAGCCGTAATTACTCTACCTCTAGCACAGAATTTCTCTTTTGAGAGTTTTTTAAGACTTAGTGGAGACTGGAGAAAAATGTCTAAGCTGTCATCTTGTTGGTCATGTGTAAACATTATTTTTCTAGTAGACATTTCATAGAGATGAAAAAGTGAGCCTGTGAGTCACGTGTTATCGATAGGGTCATAGGCTCATTCTTTGGATTCTAACTCTAGAACCAGAAGGAACCTCAGAGTCCTTCTAGTCTGACTCTCTTGATGCTTCCTTTTAAAAATATATACTACTTCCAGCACATATATCTAAAAAGCCCTCTCTTGTAATGGCTCACTGATCAGCCTGTTTTTCCTTTCCTTTACATTATTGTAGTCATTCTGTTTCTACTTTCTTTTTCTCTTCTTTTTTTGTTCTTTGTAACAAAGTATGGCTCTCTGACTATGGGGGCGGGGGTGGCAGCCATGGTGTTTGTTAAAGAAGCCAATATAAAAAGCCAAAGCTTTTTAAAAATAAAATGAGGGAGTTGTGTTAAATGAACTCTGAGGTCTCTTCCTGTTCTAAGCTTCCCATAATATGATAGCTTCTGGTTTCATTTATATAGAATATCCACTTTGGACAAGTCACATCGCTTCAATTTTCTCCTCTTTGAAATGAGAGAATTGAACTACCTAGCCTCTGAGATCCTTTCCAACTCCCAGTCCTGTATTGCTATTCATAACCAAGGCAAGTCAACTGATCTCCATGTACCTCCAATGAGGTGGGTGGACTAGAAGGCTTCTTAACTCACTTCCAGTTCTAGGTCCATAGTCCTATTATCAGTCTCTCTAGTAGTATCTCTATTTGTTGTTGAACAAAGATCTCATATATTTACTACCTGATAAAGTTAGTGGTTTTTAAATAACACACAAATGGTATGATTTTTAGCGGCTAGGTGGCACTGCAGTAGATAGAGCAATCGACCTAGAGACAGGATGATTTGAGTAAAAATATAGCCTCCGATACTTACTAACTGTATGACATTGAGCAAGTCACTTCAACTCTGTTTGCCTCAGTTTCCTCAAATGAAAATGGGGATAATAATAGCACCTACCTCACAGAGTTATTGTAACAATATTTGCAAAGCGCTTAGCATAGCACCTGGCAAATACCAACCTTCCCCTTGTCTTCCCCCCCTACCTTTTCTGTCTCTTTGCCACCCTCACTGCCATAGCCAAAGGAACCACACAGGAATTAAGGACGTTTTGTATTTTTCTTTGTTCTGTGAGGAACCATAACCAAAGAACCCCACACCAAATGACCAGCAGACAGGTGTTGCCTTCTTTCCCTGGGTAGCTCAATTAGGCCTTGGATAGCAACTACAGTCAGTGGCGAGAGGTTTATCTGAAGCATTGACACTGAGGTGAAATGCCCCTGATTTTTGAACTCTGATGGCTTAACCTTCAAGAACCCAGGGTCACCTCCACACCATGAGGTAGCATCAACCTAGAAATTTGGAGTAGCTCCTTAGCTAGGGAGGGAACAAGAAAGAGATTTCCCCCGTAACCAAGACAAAAACCTATATGGAATCTGCACTCAATATGACTTTGCCCAAATGTTGTTTGCAGTAACAGACACCAGTGTAATAGACCCCTTATGTAATCAGGCAGAAAGTATGCAGCCCCAGATCTATAGCTTGAGAAGCCATGACAAATGTGCACAGCTCCCCCACAAGCAGGTTTTGGGGTAGTCTGGCCCATATTCTGAGGCTTTATGTTTATATTTTTATCCTCACACATGGCACATTTTGAAAGAGTTGCTAGTTCATGTAAGTGTGATATTTTGGGTGAGGTTTGGAAGTTGGAGTTCTTTTGCTCTCAGGAGTCTTAAAACAGGTGGAAATTGTTTTCAGTACAAAATAATGGAAAGCTATAGCCGTTGCAAATGCTGAAAATCACCATATGCCAACAAGGAGTTGGCAGTGAGATAGAAAGACCTCAGAAACTCTCCTTTACATAATTCTTTCGTTTCATTGACTCATAGATCTGGAGCTGGAAGGGTACTCAATGACCGACTAGCCCCATGCTTTCATTTTACAGAGAAGTAAACTGAGACCCAGAAAGGAAAAGTGACTTGCCTAAGGTCACACATAGGATCCCGGGATCATAGATTTAGAGGAGGAAGGGACACTAAGCATTATCTAGTCTAATTTCCTCTTTTTGTAGAAGGGGAAATGAAGGCCCAGGGAGGGAAAATGGCTTACCATAGGTCACATAGTTGGTAAGATTAAATTTGAACCCAGAACCAAGAAATCTAGGCTTTGAGACTAGAAGGAGAAACATACCATGTGGGAAAGAAATTGTCCAGAGATTGTGAAAGCCGCAGACATACCAACAGCCATTCTGCACCTGCTATGGGGAGAGCGAGTGTAATGGAGAATGTTTAGATGAATGAATGTATCTAACCATGAGCTCACCCAGTCTCACAAATCAATCCCCACTAGAGAGAAATTGCCTGGAGATGGATGGACGTCCACCAAAGGGTGTCTGTTTTCCCATCACCAGAAGGAAATAATCCATTTCTCTAAACATCCTTGGCAGGATTGCTGTAGAGATTTGCAGAGTTGTTATCAGTACAGCTTAGTGGTTTCTTTATCATTATTTTTCAATTAGAGAACTTTCTTTTCTTCCTGGAAAAAGTCAGAGAGTCACAGTTGATGTGTTGGCTGGTTTTGTTAAGCTGCATTCCCCCTCGCTCTTTTTTTCTCTTTCTGATACAGAATGGCTCTCTAGGGAGGGAAATGGCAGTGATGCAAAAATAACAAATACCAATAAAATTGTTTTTAAGTCGTTGAACTTATATCTGACCTTTCCTAAATATGATCCCAAGGCAAACATCCTGGTCTCTGTTCCCTTTTTGAGATTGTTCCTTAAGTTAAAGTGAAAACATTCCACTAGAATTTTAATAGGAAAAAAGAAGAGACTCTTACTTTGTAAGAAGTTACAAGTCTGCTTTTACATGGGGATATTGTGAAGGGGCT
The DNA here is from genome assembly GCA_028646575.1 of Pseudocheirus occidentalis. Lineage (NCBI taxonomy): Eukaryota > Metazoa > Chordata > Mammalia > Diprotodontia > Pseudocheiridae > Pseudocheirus > Pseudocheirus occidentalis. The sequence continues at coordinate 45,837,731 of CM053602.1, forward strand.
GCATGAAAATAATTTTTGCTGATGTTTGCAAAGTTTCTTTTTCCCATGCCAGGATTTCTTGGCAACTTAGAGGAGAGATTAAGGCCTTATTGTGAGGTTGCTTGACAGCTGGATTAATTCTCCAGAGAGTTCTCTGAGCCAATGTTATGCATTGTTTTAATAAGAATTAAAGTTGTACTAAAACAAAGTTTAATAATGTATAATTGCAATCAATCAATCCATCTTCTAGCAATTATTGAGTGCCTGTCATGTGCCAGATACAGTCCAAGGTGCTAGGGACCCAAAACCAAAAGGAAAACAATTCCTGTTCTCAGGGAGTTTATATTCTAATGGGCGAGAAAACATGTACATAGGGACATAGGAATTAGACCTTTGTGGTTTTTGGCACAGGAAACTTCCAGATGGGGAAACATATCTATATGTACAACAGAGTAGATGCAAGGCAACCTTAAAGGTGGAAGACACTGGTGACTGGGGAGGGAGGCCTGGGAAAGGTCTCCTATGGAGTGCGATGTCCAAGTTGAGTCTTGATGGAGTTGGAAATGAGGAAGCAAAGAATTCGAGGCATAGGGGTGGGGGATTAGGGAAAACATAGAGATGGGTGGTGCAGTGTCCTTTGTGAGGGACACCAAGTACACCAGCATGGTCGAACATTAGAGTGTGTGGAGTGTGTAATGAGTAAGAAGGCTGCAAAGGAAAAAAGGAGCCAGAGAGTATTGACATCATTAAATGCCAGGTGAGTTCATTGAGTGGGGATGGTAACAGGGAGGAGTGGCACAGTCTGATCTGTTTCTTAGGAAAAACGTTTTGGGAGTCAAGCAGAAGATGTATTGAAGTGGGACAGGTATAGACTAGATACCTTCTCAGGCTGCTTTCTACTGTAGCTGTGTGATCCTTTGTGGGACTTTGGGGAAGCCACTTATTCTGGGCCGTAGTTTCATCTTCCGTAATTTGAAAGGGCCAGATTACATGGGTTCTGAGGTATGAGATCTGTGATCCTTTGAATTGCTTGGCAAATATTCAGTAAGGAAAACTGTCTAACAAAGTAGTCTTGGCTATTCATTAAAGAGCTGGGATCCAAGTTATTTAATTCAGGCCCTTCATTGTAACCCACTTCTTACTAGGTTAGTTCCAGTCACATGGTACCATTGTCCCACTTCTGCATAACTGGTACCTTCTCCAATCTCCCTTATACTTGGAATATCCTTCCCAACCCAGCCCTGAATTGCTCTCTCCCTTCATTTTTTTGGACAAAATCAGGGTTAAGTGACTTCCCCAGGATCACACAGCTAGTAAGTTATCGAAGGCCAAGTTTGAACTTGGGTCCTCCTAACTCCAGGGCCAGCGCTCTATCCATTCTACCACTTATCTTCCCCTCTCTCCCTTCATTTTCAAAAGTTCCTAAAACACCATCTCCTCTCCAAAGCCTTCCTGCATTGATGAAAGGGGACATAACCCTCTTTTACAGGAATTTTCTGGTAAATGTTTAACAACTGGCTCTCTGTGGAGAAAAACTGTATTCACAACACACTTTTAGCTTTACCCTGCATTATTATCATTTTCTTAAGTCTAGACTATCAACAAGCCCTGATTGGCAGCATTTCTGAGACTTAAATGCTCACTCTAAAAATTCAACAGTCAGTTCTTTCAGGTTAGTTTCTCTGGCACAACCCTGTTTACCCTTCTGCCCCCATCACTCCCTCCAGATGTGGCCCTGATATGGACCTTCCCTATCAAGGTTTCACAGCTTCTGCACAGGTCCTTGGTTCTGAGGTTGGGGGAATAGTGTGGTGGGACCCCATTCACGACCACGCAGAAACAACGACACTGACCATTGGTGGGCACTCACCCTAAACCATTTAAGCTTTGGAAAATTAGAATGTGTGCATCCTCTGTCTACTATTCCTGGCATGCTTGCTTCCCAGTCTCCTATATCTCCCTCATGTTTGAAGTTTTGGATATGGAATTGGGTAATACGCATTTCTCAGGGTCTTGGTGTTTGTTGCTCTGAAGACACTCAGGCAATTCAGCCTGAGCAGCTTTCTAATTGCAGCTGTGTGGAGGATGGGTTGCTGATGGGGAGGATTAGAAGCAAGGAAACCAGTTAGGAGCCCATTAGAGTATTCTAAGCAAGGAGTAATGAGGGCCTGACCCAAGGTCTGTAACCCCATGAGTGGAAACAAGGGCATGGATGAGCAGGATGTTGTGGAGGTAGAATGAACCAGGCTTGATTAAACATGGCGGGGATGGGGAAAGAGAGAAGGAAGAGTATAAATGACTCCAGCATTGTGAACTTTGGGAGGGCTGGTAAGTGGTGCCCTCAATAGAAATAGGAAGGAAGAGGGAGACTTTGGGGAAAAAAAATCTAATGATCTGTGACATAGAGATGTTGTGTTTGAGATGTCTACAGGACATCCAGTTGAAAATAGCCAATAAGTAGCTGGAGATGTGGGCTCAGAAGAGAGCTGCAGAGGAAGGATATAGCCTTTTGACTGAGTCCAAGTTCTACAGAACATTTTTTTTTGCTTTTTGGAAGGGGGAGGGCAGGGCAGTTGGGGTTGAGTCACACCTAGTAAATGTTAAGTGTCTGGGGTTGGATTTGAACTCAGGTCCTCCTGACTCCAGGATCAGTGCTCTATTCACTATGCCACCCAGCCACCCCAAAGCAATTTTTTATTAAGGGGATTTGTTCTGTGAAGTTTGAATTCCAAAGGCTACAATTGAGGACCTAGAGGGCCACATGTGGCCTCAAGGCCTCAGTTTCCCCACCACTGGTCTTGGATGGGGAATCACTTTGGAAAGTGATGAAGAAATTTGTAATAATGCAGAGTAAGCTTAAAATTATGTCACATTTTGGAGGGTGAGCTGTTAAACATTTGCCAGAATATCCCTTCTTGGGGGACACCCACAGTTAGGGGAGTCTGAGGAGGATTGATGTTGGAAAATAATGAGTTGTTACAGGACCATTATGCTGGAGATACCAGTGGGATATGCAGGAGAGATGTCCTTCAGACATCTGGCAATGTGGAACTAGAGTCCTACTGACCAATTAAGGTTGACTGATGATGATGGTGTTCAATATCTTGCAAGAAAGGAGATGTTTTGATTTCTTATCTTTCAACTAGACTTAGAATAACTGTCAGGGCCTTTAGAGATGAGTCTAGTTCAATCCCTTCTGTAAATTCACAGAAGAAGAAACCAAGTGAAAAAAGTACCTTGTCCAAGGTCACATAGAAAGTGACAGAAAAAACCTTGACTCCAATGTAGCCAAACTGGTACCTAGCCCAAGACTCTTGACATTGTAACATGGCTTTTGAAACAGAGCAAAGCATGCAGGTCAGGATTTTGTGACCTCTGAAGTAAACTTGAAAGGCAGTGTACAAAACCTGACCAGCCTTGGGCAAAATTGGGTATTCAGTTTGGCAAACATCCACCCAGGGTCACAAAGATGTAAGCTGCTAAGCTACAATTTTGAACCTAGGATCTCTGATTCTGAATCCAGTGCTCCAAATCAATGGTACCATATATAGGGAAAGGACCAAAGGGTCTTCTTGACTCCTCTTCCACCAAGCAGGAATTGGAAGTTTGGGGGATCTATTCTGCAGCACAACTAAGAGTGAGCTTGGGATCCCAGGAGCTAAAAGGAGTGCTCTGACCATGGCTCTGGGGATGACTTTTAATACCCTCTCCAGTCCCCAGTAGGTGTCACACAGTCAGAGAGCCTAAAGTGGTTTTAGTCCTTCAGGAAAGGGAAACTGAAATGGCCCTCTCTCTTCTCCCCTTGGAAAGTCAGTTTTGCTATTCCCTCTCTGTGAACAAAGTAGCTTTCTGCTCTCCTTACGCTTTCTGGGGTTGCTACCTAGCAATGGTTTTCAAGTGTTATGCTGCTTGTGGTTGGGCAGGCCTGTTACCCATCATGTGCTTCCTCCTCAGAGCAGCCAGTCCTCTTCAAGGCTCTGTGGCATGATGGTATCTACTGTATGGCCAGCTAACCAGGGAGATGCTAGGTGACTTAGTGGATAGCGCTACAGTCCTGGAGTCAGGAAGGCCTGAGTTCAAATGTGGCCTCACACACTTGAAAGCTGTGTGACCCAGGGCAAGTCATTTAACCTCTGTCTACCTCAGTTTCCTCATCTGTAAAATGGGGATAGTAGTTGTGATGATCAAATGAGATGATATTTGTAAAGTGTTTTGCAAACTTTAAAGTGATATATAAATGGTAGTTATTACTATTACTTCTGGGACAGCTAGGTGATGCTGCAGTGGATAAAGCGCTGGGTTTGCAGTCGGGAAGACGCATTTTTCCTGGTTCAAATCTGGCCTCAAACATGCTAGCTCTGTGTGACACTGGCCAAGTCACTTCACCCTGTCTGCCTCAGTTTCTTCATCTGTAAAATGATCTGGAAAAGGAAATGGCAAACCAGTTCAGTATCTCTGCCAAGAAAACCCTAAAAGGAGTCATGAAGAGTAAAACACAACAAAAATGTCTTAACCACAAAAAAATTGCTATTACTCCTCCTCCTCCTCCTCGTCCTCCTCCTCCTCCTCCTACTACTACTACTACTATTACTACTACTACTACTACTACTACTACTACTACTACTACTACTACTACCACTACCACTACTACTACTACTACTTTAAATTAATGGAAATCACTGGATTGGGAATCACAAGAGTTTTGTCTATGCTGCTGTTTGTATGACCTTGGGAGAGTCCCTTTCTTTTTCTGGGTCTGAGTTTTCCTTCTTTATAAAAATGAAGAGGTTAGACTGAATGACCTAACTCTAAATTACCCAACAGCTCTAAATCCTGATGTCTTCTGAAGCAGGAGGGTTTCCCTTCCCCATGCCAAACCCTGGTCTCTATTGATTCTGACAGGGTCTTGACCCTGCCTTAGCTAATATTAGCAGATCACTGTGGGAGCTCTGCTGAAGTTAGCACATGGCTTCTAATGGAGGGTCCTTGCCTACGCTGGGCAACCAAAGAGGAGGAGTGCCTTGCAATGGTCCAGTTAAGTGTTTCCTTGTTTGCTGATTCTCAGCTAGTGTTTGCATTTGCAGCTGTTCGGTGTTTGCTGAAGAGGCTGGGGAAGGGAGGGGGTGAGGAAGAGATTGATTTAGTTTGGACTGGCTGGGGAATTATTGATCACTCACACTTTGGCCAGTTAGAATAGCTAAGAGTGCATGGTACCACAAGGGAGCCTGCCCTAAATCATTATAACCTTCTGGGCAGTTTCAGAAGCTAGCTAATATGGAAGGGACAGAGGGAGGGAGAGGAGGGAGGGAGGGAAGAAAAGAAGAAAAGAAGAGAGGGGAGGAAAGGAAGGAAGGGAAGGAAAAATGAAGAGAAGGAAGGAAAAGAAGAAAGGGAGGGAAGGAAAAGAAGGAAGGGAAGGAAGGAAGAAAGAAAGGAAGGGAGGGAAGGAAAAGTAGGAAGGGAAGGAAGGAGAAATGGAGGGAAGGAAGGAAGACTTAAGTTTGAATGTAGCCTCAGACACTAACTGTGCAATCATTGGCAAGTCATTTAACTTCTCTGTGCCTCAGTTTCCTTACTTGTTAAATGAGTTTAATAATAGCACCTACCTTCGAAGTTGTTTTAAGAATCAAGTAACATTATATGCAAAGCACTTTGCAGACCTTTAAATGCTAGTTGTTGTTGTTGTCATTGTTATTTAATGCAGTCTTAAAGTTATCCACAATTTGATGCTCCTCAAACCACTAGCTATCCCCTTGACCCTGTCAATTTATCTAAGCAAGAGCATCTGCAACATAGAATTCTTTAGCAGTTCTCAACCTGTGGGTTCTATTCAATTTATAACAATGAAAATATATCCTGCATATCAGATAGATTCATAACAGTAGCAAAATTACAGTTATGAATTAGCAAAAAAAATTATTTTATGGTTGGGGGGGGGTCACCTCAACATGAGGAACTGTATTAAAGGGTCGTGGCATTAGGAAGGTTGAGAACCACTGTTAGAGGCTGCAGCGTCATGGCTGACCATTAGATGGCACTCAGTCTGCAAATGCCTAGAGCGATTGCTGTCCCCTTGGGGAATGGTGCCAAGCCAGCCAGTCAGCTAGCTAAGCTAGCACTTATTAAGTACCAGCTACTGTGCTAAAGGACTAGAATTTTTTTTAAAAAAAGGCAAAAAACCCACACAAACCCACAATCCCTGTTATCAAGGAGCTCACAGTCTAATGGTAGAGACAACTCACAAAGAACTTTTAAGAAATAAGACAGAATGGTAGTAATCTCAGTGGAAGGGCACTAAGATTGAGAACTGGGAAAAGCTTCTTACAGAAGGGGAGGCTTTAGCTGAGGCCTGAAGGACTCCAGGGAACGTAGAAGGCAGAGATGAGGAAGAAGAGAATCCCAGGTATGAGGGACATCCAGTGAAAACATTGGTGTCAGGAGAGGAAACATCTTGTTAGAGAAACAGCCAAGAGGCTGGTATCACTGAATCTCAAGGTACAAAGAGAGGAATAAGATAGAAGAAGACTAGCAAGAGAGAGGGCAGGTTATGAATGGCTATGCATGCCAAACAGAGAATTTATGTTTGATCCTGGAGGCAATAGGGAGCCACTAGAGTTTATTGAATAGAGGAGGGAGTGTTTTAGGACTGGAATGAGGAGAAAGTCGAGGCAGGGAGAACAACTAGCAGGCTATTACAGTAGTCCAGATGTGGGGTGATGAGGATTAACCCCAAATGGCCAAGTCTGAAATCAATCTAAAGAAGTAAATAGAATATTACTCAAAATATTAAAATATGAAATCTATTTTCTGTACTCCATTCATGATCCCCCTGGCCTTCCCTTTTTAATTTAACAGTTTAGACTTTACTCCTTTTGCTAGATTCAGAGATACTTAGTGCTGTGATCCCATATGTTGTCCATAGAATAAAATAAAGAGGCAATAGACCAAATATGGAGTCATTCATCCTTACTCATCTCCTAAACCTCCTTATGGTTGCCCCCTAGATATCTGGTTGTGACTCAGCGGGGGTGGGGAAGGTATTGGTAAAGCAGAATACTAGCAAATGCTTTCCAAAGATCATGAAAAGAAATAAGGGGAAAGGTATGACCGACCACACCCATTTCTTTGGGTATGTCCAAAGGTATGTCCACACCCATGTCTTTGGATCCCCAAATAGAAAGAAGGAAAAGCAGAGAAAATAGTAGGAAAAATCAGTTTCCCTCAGCCCAGTAAATGGACAGTCTTAGTGAAATTTTAGCCTACTAAAGCAGCATTAAGATTTTTAGATCAGCCTGTATAAGAATCGCAATCCTATATTATCACCCATTTTCTTTTCTTCCCAGGGCTCAGCACCCTCAAGTGTCTTTAGTGGCTCATTTCATGATTGCCTGTCACCATGTCCAACCAACCTAGTGTGTTTATTCTTTTTAATAACTGAAGCAAAGATAGGGCCAGGTGAATGGAGTGCTGGATTCTGACTGAATTCTACCTCCCGACGCTTATTTCACTGTGTGGGCAGATTGCTTAATGTCTCTTAGCCTGCGTTTCTTTCCCTATAAAATAAGAATAACCTAATAGTACCTGTTATTATGGGTTTAAGGTTGTTGTGAGGATCAAATGGGACAGCCCGCAAATGTGAGAAAAAGCGTCTATTAAGGATTTAGGATATGCCAAGCTCTGATCTCAGCACTGGAAGCCAGATAGACAGGCCCTGCCTTCAAGGAGCTAACATTCTATTGGGGAAAGACAGCATATAATAGGGAATAAAAAAGGGATGGAGTATTTTTGGGAAATGTAAAGTGTTTATAAATCCTAACACTTTATAGAAATGTTAGTTATACTATTATTCTATTTTATTTACTATTATCATATATTAATAATATCAAAGTAACATAATATCAAAATATCAATAATAATATCCATATCAAAATATCATAGCTTTGACAGAGAGTAAAAATGTTCTACGTTGTTAATGAAGACAGACCTAGGAGAATGATGTAGTTGAAAGTTTACCTCAGAGTCAGGAACACAGGTTCAAGTCCTGCTTCTGTTACTTCCTAGCTGTGTGACCCTGGGCTTTTTGCTTGACCTCTCACTGCCCCTAGACAACTATATAAGGCAGTAAGTTTCAGAACAATCCCCCATCACCTATTCTCTCCTGACAGAGTACAGAATGAGAAATATTGGGGTTTGGGGTAGGACATGACCAGTGAGGGAATTTGCTTTGCTTGACTATGGATGTTGGTAATAGGGGTTTTGTATTTCTTGCTTTCTCCATGGTGGGGAAGGGGAGGGTAGAGGGAGAGAAGACTGATCTGAAAAGAAAAGAAAATGTAATTTGAAAGAATAAGTTCAGAGAAGGTGCCAATCAGCATTGCTAAAGGGGTTTTGCTACTTGGGAGTTCTCTGTACCACTGAAATCGCAGGCCCATGGAAACCAAAGCCCATCTGTAAAGGCTTCTATGGAATGGAGTCCTAGGAATTTGAACTAAATGCCATCGAAGACCTATCCTAATTCTAAGACCCTACAGTCCTCAGATTCACTACTCTGCAAAGTTCAGCTCATCCTTCCCAGCCCCCAACTTCTTTTCTTAGTTTGAAGGGGATTGGGGTATTCTGGGTCATACTGTCATCCAGAGAAAATACTTAAAGGCTATCATTTCTTCTTTTCACAAATGGAGTAACTTCAGTCTGAAAACCCTATCAATAATACTTTCATATTAATGCTAGGAAGCTATAGTTGAACCATAAAAAGAGGGGGGGGGCTTCTGAGAAAACTTTCTGATAATGTCTTTTAAAGCACAGTGGATGGAGCATGGGACTTGGAGTCAGGAAGACCTGAGTTGGAATCCATCCGCAGTCACTTCCTAGCTGTGTGACCCTGGGCAGATCACTTCATTGCTGTCTACCTCAGTTTCCTTCTCTGTAAGATGGGGCTACTTGTGAGAATCTAATGAGATAACATGTAGAGTGCTTTTTAAACCTGAAAATGCTCTGTAAATGCTAGGTGTCGTGAAAAAGATGATGATGATGATGACAATGAAGACAGATGAAGATTTAGTTTGTTAGGAGACTCCCACTTTATTTCCTTTCTTAATCTAATATTGTCCTTTGTTTCAGAGTTAGCTCTGAACTAGACATACTCCAAGGTTGCTAAAATAACAGGGAAGTTGGTAGTGCCATTGTTGTTGTTGTCGTTCCGTTGTATCCAAACCTTCATGACCCCATTGGGGATTTTCTTGGCAAAGATATTGGACTGGTTTGCCATTCCCTTCCCCAGTTCATTTTACAGATGAGGAAACTGAGGCAGATAGTGAAGTGAATTGCCCAGGGTCACACAGCTAGGAAGTGTCTGAGGCCAAATTTGAACTCAGGTCTTCCTGATTCCAGGCTCAGTGCTCTATCCACTGAGCCACTGGCTGCCCCAGTGTCATTGACAATGTCATTCTTCTTGGTAATACTCTTCTTTAGATGGTGAGACAGTGCTCTCTCCTTGTTCTCCTACCTCTCCTTCTCAGTCTCCTTTGCTGGATTTTCATCCAGGTCAAAACTGCTAACCATGACGATTCCCCAAGACTTTGTCCTGGGCCCTCTCTATATTATTTTACTTAGTTATCTCATCAGCTCCCAGGGCTTCAATGATCATCTCTGTGCTTGTAATGCCCAGATCTATTTATCCAGCCTTACCTCTAGTCTATCATCTCTAACTGCCTATTGGAGATCTCAAAATAGATGTCCCCTAGGCATCTTAAACATAGTATGTCCCAAAATGAGCTCATTATTTTTCCCCAAATCCCTCTTCTCTTCCAAATTTTCCTGTTACTTTTGTGGGCACCAGCATCCTCCCTGACCCCAAGGCTTGGAACCTAAGTGTCATTCTCACTCTTTCTCACTCTCATCCTCCCGTCTCCACGATCTTGCCAGGTCCTCTCAATTCTACCTTTTCAATAGAGCCCTTCTATCCCTGTCACCATTCTAGTGATGGCCTGTGGTCTATTGCAGAATTCTGCTGGTTGGTTTCCCTGCTTCAAGAATCTCCCCACTTTAGTCTATCCTTCACTCAGCTGTCAAAGTGATCTTCCTAAAATGTATGTCTGACTATGTCACACACATACCATGACTCCCTTAGTAAACTCCAATGGCTCCCTATTACCTCCAAGTTCAAATATGAAATCCTTTGTTTGGCATCAAAGCCTTTCATAATCTGAATCCTTTTGACCTTTCCAATCTTTCTTCTTTTCTAGTCTTCTTATATTTTCTTCCCCTCCATGATACTCTTCCATCCAGTGGCCCTATCTTCCTAGCTCTTCCTCACACAAGACCTTCCATCTGTTGACTCCTTGAGTTTTCATTGGCTGTCCCCCATGCTTAGACCTCTCCCTACCCTCATCTATGTCCACTGACTTCCTTTAAGTATCAGCTAAAAACTCACTTTCTTCAAAAGGCCTTTCCTGTCTTCTTAATACCTTCCCTCCAGTTTATTACACATGTGTGCATGTGCACACACATATATGCACACACACACATACACACATACACACACATGCAGACATAAGGTCTCACGGTCTAATGGGAAAATGACTTTCAAACAAACTATGTAGAAACAAGATATGTATCCTGAAGGACAGAGACTGCTTTTGCCTTTCTTTACTGCTGCTGCTATGTGGTGCCATAGGGCACAGAGTGCTGGACCTGAAGTCAGGACAACCTGAGAAATATGTCTTCAGTCATTTCCTAGCTGTGTGATCCTGGGCAACTCACCTAATGCATTTATGCCTCAGTTTCCTCATTAGTAAGATGGATAATAGCAGCATCTATTTTCCAGGGTGGTTGTGAGGATTAAGAAAATATTTGTAAAGTGCTTAGCACAGTTAGTGGCATGTACTAGGCACTTAACAAAAACCTGATGACTCTTTTTGGGTGGGAAGGAGGGTGATAATATTCTGTGTCCTAAGACAGTTTTCTTTTAGTCTTTGGAGGGGGAAAGGTAGGGTAGTTGTGGTTAAGTGAGTTGCCCAAGGTCACATGGCTAATAAGTGTTAAGTGCCTGAGGCTGGATTTGAACTCAGGTCCTCCTGACTCCAGGGCCAGTGCTCTATTCACTGCACCACCTAGCCACGCCCTAAAATATTTCTAATCCCTGGAATTACACATTCTAACATTTACAGGGTCAGGTCTCTCTCTGGCATGTCTTTCTCTTTTCTAAGTTTCTTCTAAGTCTTAACTTTTTATTTTCTAAAGTACCTTCCACTTCTCTCTCCTAGCTGTGATATTTATGCTTTAAGGAAGCTCCTATCTTTGAAACTGAGTTCACAAGAGGCAATGGATGTGTACCATATTGCCTGGTCTTATACAAGTAAGGTTGAGTACTCACTTACTAGATTCATCTAAATAGGCATGATTTTGTCTTTCTTTTCCCTTGACTTTGAAAAGTTCTGTGGGACGTGTCAAGGTAGTGCCAAGAGCTTTAAGGAAGAGAGATTTTTATGTAGTTGGTAATCTAGCTTTGCTTCAGCACCAGAAAACCCAGGATTTTTCTTGGCCCTCAAGGCTATCTGATGGATGAAATACTGAGACAGGGTGATATAAGTGGCTAGATTTCTAGATTTGGAGTTTGATTGATGACCTGGGTTCAAATTCTGTCTCATATCATACACACAGTAGCAGCATGATTCCAGTAGGTCCCATAAGTTCTCTGAGTCTCAGTTTCCTTAAATTAAAATGGTACCTGTAGCATTACTATCACAACATTGTTGTATGCATAACATTAAACTGTGTGCATAAGATGGTTGGCAAACCTAACAAGATATATAAATGTCAGTGATAACAATGGCTATAGTGGTAGTGGAGACCCAAGGACTACAACTCAAGAACTCTTAGGATCCTCTGGGGTAAAGCAGGAAAAATCAGGCTTTGGACTAACCATTCTGATGCCTTGGAGAAGAGCTAAGATTAGTTAGGTGGTGGATCAAAAATGACTGAACATTTTCCCCCCATATCATCATTGACTTTGGCCACACCTATGCATAGTATCCTAAAATCCTAGAATCATGGAAGTTGGAGGAACTCTACATGGCCAGCCTAGAACTAGGTTAATCACCTCCCATTCTTCAACATTTGTCGTCTAGATGTAGTGACCTCACAAATTACTTCTCTTACATAGCATGAGAAGCTGTAAGTCATTCTCCAGCATATCATCTCAGTTAGAGAGTCCTGAAAGAATTATAAGTCTTCAAATGTAAAGGGACCTTAGAAAATGCCTAGTCGAACTGACAGAGTCAGTTTGACAGAAGAAAAAATTGAGGACCAGGGGCAGGGCCAATATCACACAGTGGCAGAGCCAAGATTCAAGCCCAAGTTTTCTGACTCTGAGACCTAGGCTCCTATGGCTATCATCTTCCTCCACTGAGGACAGGTCCTTTGTAGGTTTTTTTTTAACCTAAACATCCCCAGCAGTGAGTACAGAACCTTATGAACAAGAAGCAGTTAGTAAATTTCAGTTTTTTATTTAAAAGGCAAGTTAAAGGTATAAGAAATACTGTGGGGATGAAATGGACAGAACTTGAAACTTATTGGATGTGGTCAATGAGGGTAAAAGAAAATTCAATGATGACTCAGAGGTGACTGAGAGGACTGTGGTATTTGTCAACAGTAACAAAAAAGTTGAGAATAGTGGTAGATATTGGTTGGCCTATGCTGTGTTCTGTTTTCAACAGTAGATGAATGAGTGAATGAAAGAAAAAAGCACTTCCTAAGTACTTACTGTGTGCCAAGCACTGAGTATAAAGTTGAGGACACAGATACAAAAGTGACGACAGACCCTGCCCACAATGTGCTTATACTCTAATGGGGGAAACAACACATAAAGGAAGGTGGTAGTTAGGGAGAGAGATTTTGCTCTGGAAAATTTCAAGGATAGTGAGTGTGGCCACAGGAAGTGGATTGACACATTCTTTTTAGTAGCAATGACAATTTTGATTTAATTGTAGTTCCAGAATTGAAAAAGGCTGATGACAAGGCACCTATTAAAAAGAGAGCCTGTGAATAAAATGAATTATGGCTGAGCCAGGTTTACCTAGATATAATGGGACAGATAGAGTAGTGACCCATCAAAGTGATAGTTCTGAAGTTGAAAGAGTTAAGGCCTCCATGATATAGTCTCAGGTCTGGGCAGCAAGGTGGTAAGGTGGTTGACAGGAGTGCTGGAAAGAGACACGTAGAGTGTGAGATTTGAGCAGGATCTCAAGTTGAATGTGCCAGGAAACAATATGGAAGTCAGGGAAGAAGTTAGGAGTGTAGAGAAAGAGTTGGAAGTCTCATGCTTAGAGGTAATGGTTTACAGTCCAGGGGTGGGAAACCTGTGGCCTTGAAGCTTTCAAGTGCAGCCCTTTGACTGAATCCCAACTTCACAGAACAAATTCCCTTAATGAAATTATTTGTTCTGTAAAACTTGGAGTCAGTCAAAAGAATGTACCCAAGGACCTAGAAGGTCACACGTGGCCTCAAGGCAGCAGGTTCCCTATCCCTGGTTTACATAATGGAAGTAAACAAGATGGTAAAGGACAAAAACTCACCAGCATTGAGGGGTAGGAGGTAGATAATGTACCAGTGAAGGGAATATAAAAGGGGTGGGCAGACAATAGGAGGAGACTCTAGACACAGAAGTATCACGTAAAGTAAAAAACTACAGCATATCTAGTAGGATGCAGTAGTAGCAGCATCACAGAGGATGTAACAAATTTCAAGGAGGATATGAGGAATAAAAGAAGATGGAGATTGCGTGACCCATTAGTGACCCTGTTCCAGGGTTCTTTCCATAGACAGCATGATATAATGGAAAGAGCTTAGGACTTCATGTAAAATCATCTCCATTCAAATTTGCCCCTAACTAGCTGCATGATCTTGAGCAAGAAAATTTAGCTTTATGAGCCTCAGTTTCCCCATCTGTAAACGATAAAGATAAATTAGATCTAATGAAAGAAGGGATTTAAAGAGTTAGTTAAATGTAAAACGGACGTCCCTATTCACCAGTGGAGTATTTTTTAGTGAAAGAAATTGATTTTGATCGGCAAGGAGACCAGGAGATATTCTATGTTAAGGCCAAATATTTTTTGAAATTATAGCGTATTCTTCAATATAAAGATATATTTGAATTAATAATATTTCCTGTTCCAGGATTATTTGACTGTATAATCAGAACACTGGTTTTCTAAGTACAGTAACTAGTATACAGTACACCTTATGAAATAAATGATGTTCCAAATCACGTACTGACATTGCCAGCTCAGCAAATTTTGCAAAATGTGGAAAATCCCAGTTTCCAGAGGGAGGCCTTCTCAGCAAAGTGATTGTAAAAGCGTTGCAATGTCACCTGAATACCTAATGTGGCTACTGTCTGAGTGTCTCCCTGGGGGTGACCACTGCTTCATTATCAGAGGTATCACTAACGAAAAGGGGTTCCACCTGAAACTTGAAGCAAATAAAGCAAGAATCCAGGCCAAGCAGCCTGTCCCCAAGCTCCTAGGGCAGCCAGTGGGCCATCTTTGATGGCATATGGCCCTAGTGTTAGTTTATACCAGAGACAAAACTGTCTAGCTAGCAAATGTGATGGACTCATGCTGACCATGAATCTACCATATAAGAGGCATATGTAGAATTCCATTCTCCTTTACAGTTAGTGTTGGGGTTTAAGACTGGCACCCATATTTACCAGCTCTGTGGCCTTAGTTAAGTTGATTCCCCCCCTCTTGGCTTTAGTTTTATCAAAAGACAGAATATTAGAATGGGAAAGCATTTTAGAGATCATCTCAGAGCACAACTTTAGAGATAATCTATGTGTAATCTAAGAGTATAATCTTTTTTTAAATTTTATTGACTTGTTTGTTTACTTTTAGGTTACAAGATTCAGTTCCAGAGTCACTTGAGTTTCAGATTTTTTTCCCCTTCCTCCCCTCCCCCCACCCCCGCCATGGTGGCATACAATCACGTATAGGGTCTGCAAACCTAAGAGTATAATCTTAAAGATAATCTAATGCAGTTCTCAAAGTGTTATCTGGGGACCACTGGGAGTCCCCAGGAATTCTAGAAGACCCAACCTATTTTCATAATAATACTAAGATGTAGGGACAGCTAGGCAGCACAGTGAATAGAGCACCAGCCCTGGAGTCAGGAGGACCTGAGTTCAAATGTGACCTCAGACACTTAACACTTACTAGCTGTGTGATCTTGGGCAAATCACTTAACCCCAATTGCCCTGCCTTCCCCCCCCTCCAAAAAGGCACAAAAAATACTAAGATGTTTTTGTTTCTAATACAGTAAATATCAATATCTACAACTCCAAACAAGAAGCTCTTTTGTGTCCTCATCATTTTTAAGAGTGTAAAGGGATCCTGAGACCAAAAAGGTTGAAAATTGTTAATCTTGTCAAGTCCTCTCATTTTTTTCAGATGAATGAACTGAGACTCAGAGCAGTAAAGTATAAGGTATAAAACTAGAGGTCAAACCCAAGTCTTTTGCCCCTGAAAAGGGAAGGAAGGAAAGAGTCCAAATAGATCTCCTAATTCTATTACTATAGAGAGTAGCAGGTACAGTGTAGGAAGAAAAATAGTAAAAGAGAGGGTTCATGGGAAGCAATATTGAAGAAAAGAACCTTCAACAAAGTTTATGGCTGCAGATAACTAAATGTAAATGCACAACTAGTGGGTAATAGACAAGAGGAACCAGAGGTCCTGATTTGGCTTATGACTGGAATATGGTTCTGGACGGACATACCTTCTCCATTAACCATAGAATAGAAAAAAAGAGAGATGTTGGGCTAAGACTGCACACTCTCCTTTGAATAAATACTTGAAACCTGGGGGAAGGGCATTGTGGTAGTATCTCCTCGGTACCTTAAAACATAGAAGCAACTTAATAAATATTTGTTGGATTAAATAGAGAAAATGTGGGTGAAACCTAATGAAGAAAAAAGCAGAAGAATTTAAATGCACATATACTACAGACTACCTGGACAGAAGAAGGGATTAGATGAGAAGTTCAGTCATTTCTAGCATATCCAACTCTTCCCATTTAGGGTTTTCTTGGCAAAGATCCTGACTTGGTTTGCTGTTTATTTCTCCAGTTCATTTTACAGATGAGGAAGCTGAAGCAAATAGGGCGAAGTGACTTGCCCAGGGTCACAAAGCTAGTAAAGTGTCTGAAACTGGATTTGAACTCATGACAATGAGTCTTCCTGACTCCGGGTGCAGCCCTCTATCTGCTGCAGCACTACCTAACTGCCCAGTAAATGAGTTTAAAAAAGAAATAAAAAGATGATTTTTCCCATCCAAGTTTATGGGCTCCCTTCAGTGTATCCACAACCCTGTGGATAAATGGAAGCAGGTTAAGAATTCCTGCTCTGGAGCAGAGGTGTCAAACTTAGGGATCAGGAAGCCTGCAAAAACCAGAAGCTCATTAAAATATAGTTGGGAAATGTTTAACATAATAATAATACCATAAAACAAAGACAGTATTAATTTGTGGTTTTCTAAGTTATTATATAGTCAACAGGGATCTGTTTCTAATTTGAGTTTGACAATACTAATCTCTAGCTAATCTCTTTGACTTAGTTTTCTCCCACATTCTTTTAAACTCCAGACACTTACTAGCTGCACAACCCTGGGCAAGTCACTTTATCCTGTCTGCCTCAGTTTCTTCATTGGTAAAAACGAGCTGGAGAAGCAAATGACAAACCACTCTAGTATCTTTGCCAAGAACACCGCAAATGGGGTCATGAAGAGTTAGATGGGGTTTCAGTTCCATGTAATTAATAATCTATTAGCTTTTATAAATAGACACTTATCATAAAAATAGAACAAGAACAGAAGTTACAAGCATTCTCCTCCCTCCTCTCCCAACACTTCTTCTCTATACCACCTCATTTCCTGAGGAGAATGGCTTCATTCTTAATGCAGTTTCTACATAGCATTCACCCCAGAAAGTTCACTTCCAGGTGTGATGTGACTGACAGCTGGATGAGTCTGCATCTCTGCTCCAGAAAAGTCTTGGTTGGGCAGGTTGCTCAGGATTGGCTCCCCATCATTTGGCTTTCAGTAAATCTCAACATGGACTCTTATTCCTTGTTCTCCTAACCTTTCAAAGCTCACAAGGTCATAGGCATTTTCCAGTCTCTTTCATGTAAAAACAAGGAGGGCCATGCCCACTTATCTTCATGCTAGCTTTGGGTGGGAGAGGATTTAAGGCCCTTCTTCCACCTGGGGAGCCACAGCAACTTGAAGAAGCCAGAACCAAGACTTGTACTTTGTCTGGTTAGCACCTTTTAAATACATCCTGGATCCACAGCCAGTTACAAAGACTCCTCTTCACCACAGAATTTAGCTGACTGAAACCAGTTACAGAATATCTGAGTGTGCACCATATTGAGAAGCAGTTCATTTTTTTAAACTTGTCAACACGCCTTTTGGAAGTCGGTTCCAGCTTCTTCCCTATGGGGAGTTGTTCTCCATCCCAAGCCACAAGTTACCTTGACATATCACTTTGACTGTCCCAGGAGTAAAAAGCAAAGACAATTTACTTAAAATAGAATGCATATGAGATCAGAGTAACATAATATTATAAAGCTTTCCCAACACCTGTGGTCCAAGCAAGCCAGCAACTCTCCAATCTCCCTGGGAGGGAAGGTTGTGGGTCCAGCTTGGCCTAGTTCCAAGGTCAGTCTAAGGAAGTCAGGCCAATGGCATGACACTTTGCTTATCACCACAAGAATTTCCTTCAAGGTGAAAACATTGCTTTGTGTAAGAACTCTGCTGTCCTGTGGGAGGCGCAACCTGCCCAGGGTCTGAAAGAGCGTAGAAGTCAGGCTGGGGGATCAAATGCATGCCTGAACGAGTTTGCTTCCTTACCCCTTGAATTTGGTATGCTGGGGCAATTAGGCCCCTGCCTTCTCCTCATATCTTCTGCTCCCTTCCTAGACTGGGAAACCCCCTCACTCTCACTCAGCTCCCAAAAGAGGCCTCCCCAGTAAGTCAAGGCATGGGTCTCACAGAGGGCTAGGGGAGCGCAGTAGCAGTGACACCCCAAGCTTAAAATGGGACTAAAGGCACCTGAATCCAGCTTCTGTTCTACTATTTATTACCCGGCTGTCCTTGGGCAAATGACCTCACTTCACCAGGCCTCGATTTCTCATCTGTAAAATGAGGCATCAGATTCTAAGAACCCTTCCAGTTTTAAATCTAGGATGCTATGATCCCATCAGCCAATATCCATCCCTTTCTCAATCATTGCCATCTTCCTGACACCTTTTAAGAACAGCTACTCTTATATGCCTATTTTGGCCTTCTGTGAAAGATAGAACCCCTATGATACCACTTCCTTTGGATGGTAGAGAGCCATAACAAGCACCTGCTAGTACTCTCTCTCTGACCAAAGTAGGTATACTCATGACTTATCTTAAGTATAATGAGGTCGAGATTTGTGTGAGGCAGGACAGTACATCGAGGTATTTTCAGAAAAATGGGGGTGACAATACTGTGATGGACAGTATGAAAGAAGGAGCAGGGCTTCATGCCCAGTGCTGTAAACCCAAGTTTGCAATAGCCAGATTGATCCATGCAGGCGTGGGGAACCTGTGGCCTCACCACAGGTGGCCCTCTAGGTCTTTGGGTGCAGCCTTTTGACCAAGTTCAAGTTAGACAGAACAAAAAGTTTTATTAAGGGGATTTGTTCTGTGAAGTCTGGATTTAGTCAGAGGGCCACACTTGAGGACCTAGAAGGCCACAAGTTCCCCCACCCCTTCATGGAACACCAACAATTCTTTTTGAAAGAACCAACAACAAAACAGTTTGTTCTGGAAAATCTAGGAGGGTAAATAGTCAAGAATAGCTGAAAACAGAGTTGAGTAATGGATATAACATCTCTTTCGACCTCTAATCTTCCTTTTCTTACCCTTTCCTTTACTAAGAATCCACCTCCCCATACCATATCCTTACATTCTATCCACTCTACCCACTTTTGAAATCTGCTCTCCTGAGAGGATTATAAACTCATTCCCACTGTGGTATAAATTACTGATAGAGCCAAAGTGATAGCCATCCTGGGGGATTTGCGTTTTAGCCTTGATCAAAGTCTTCCACCCAGTGAGCCACATGGCGGAAGTATTTGGGAGAGTATTTGAGGGAATTCTCCCACCTAGATAGGGAGAGAGTTTATTTGGAAGGTGGCTGAGTATGTGCGTAATAAAAGGAGCATTCAGTCAAATACCTGAAAAGACTGATCATCTAAGCCGCTCCCCTTTCCCATTTTGCATAGGAGGATACCGAGGCACCCATGAAAGTTAAGTAACTTTCTGAATGTCCTGCAACAAGTCAGCCTTTCACCACATTGAAGCTATTTGTTTCCCCTTGGACTTATCCCCCTAATGCAGTGGTTCTCAACCTTCTTAATCCGGTGACCCTTTAATATTCATATGTGGGCATATCTGCATGTGGACTGACCCTTTGATAGAGGAGAGGAAGAGCCATGTCTCGGTTCCTAAGATCATTGGAAATATGTGTTTTCCAATGGTCTTAGGCAACTCCTGTGACTCCTGTGAAAGGGTTGCTTGACCCCCAAGGGGGTTGCGACCCACACGTTAAGAACTGCTGCTCTAATGGAAGTCCACAAGAATGCTAAAAAAAAAATCACCCAGAATTGTTGTATGAGAATAAAATTTTGATTTTGTCCATGGTAGAAGTCAGGACTCTTTTATTAAAAATCAGCAAGGCCAGAGAACTGTAGCTGCCTCAGCCAAGAAGATCCATCCTATACAATAGGCCCTGTTTGTTGTTTTCTATTCAGAGTTATTTCTCATCAAGGCATTTTCTCCATCCAAACAATTATCCACCAGTAGGGGCAGTAATTGCTTTTTTCATGTCTTGGTGACAGATGGCTTTACTGGTTATAATGTCATAGGCCATGCCTGAGCATGAATCATTAGATCAACTTGAATTTGAATTTGTAGGGCTATTCTTGTCTCTAATAAAAGGCTCCCTGGCTGGAGGAGAAGATAGATTTTTATTATCCTTTTTATTACCCTGCACATCGTTCACAGCTTCCCATTTTAGAAGCAATGCTACGTTATAGAAATTGACATCCATGCCTATCACCAGGCCCAGTAATAGTGATTGACAATGAGCTTCTTTATTTCTGTAGATCCTTTCTCCAAGGCAATCAAAGCATGTTTCCTCCCATCTTTAGACCCAAGTGAACTGCCAATATCCTCAGTGGCACTGAACATCGCCAGTGACTGTGAAAGCCCACTTGGCAAGCAGCAGACTCATGCTCATATCCATGACTTTGGTGTTTCAGCCACATGCTCAAATGGGATTGGATGGTGTACATATGGGCCAAGCCTGCCATTTCAAAGTTGGCAAGATAGTATCAGAAGGCTCTGGCTGGCTCTTGGCACAGGCAGTGAGAACTGGCTTGTCTTTGCCATGCCATGCCATGCCATGCCGTACCTCTCCATTCTGCTCCCCATCCCTCCTTTTTCTTCTTGTTCCTATTGATGATATACCCAGGCCTCCCCCAGGTGCCCACTCTCACAAGTATCTTCTGCCCACTCAAGAATTTGATGAGTTTTTTTTTACGTGAATCCTAAGTGAATGTTAGCAGCTTCAGGAAGTCACATGGAGAGATGGGAGGAAGGAATTTGCTTTGAACAAGGATCAGAGTCTTAAGTTAATTCTGAGTAGATTTTCGGATTCAAACAGTGATCTTTTTTGATGGGGGAGCGAGAGTTGATTATTGCCTACACCTGTGAAATAATTTCTGGAATAATCAGGAAATTTTAGGCCCATTTTACAGATGGTCACACTGAGGCAATGGAAGGAAACTGACTTTCCCAAGATCACAATATAAGTATAACTCTTGTATTGGAAGAGACTAGAGAGATGTTATAGTCCAGTCCCTCAATTTACAGAGAAGGATACTGAGGCTAAGGAGGAGAAGGGATATAGGCTGAGGGCAGCACACAATGGGGGTAGCTTCTGGGTATGGATCTGTGCAACAGCTTTTACACTCTAACCAAAAGCCCAGAGCCCTTCAGGGCTCAGATAATTAGAGTTTTAGACAAAGAGCTACCTGGCACCAATAGGAATAAAAGTCTAATATGCAAGATGCATATAAGGAACTGACACAAATATACTAAACTAACAGTCATTCCCCTAGTAGATAACATTCACAGGATACAAGTAAACTGATTTCTAAAGAAAAATATAAATAATCAATAGGCACATGAAAGATTGTTGAAAATAAAAAGATAATTGCAAATTTAAATTATTTAGAGATTTATCTCACACCCAGCAAGTTGATAAAGATGGTTTAAAAAATTAAATAATCTATGTTGCAGAGGCTATGGGGAGATAGGCATACCAACACTCTGTTTTTGGAAATAAGGATTGGGTCAACCATTCTGGAAAACAATTGGGAATTATCTGAGAAAAGTTACTACTCTGTTCATACCCATTGTCCCACTACTAGGTATGTGCCTTAAGGAGATCAATGGCAGGAGGGCATGGAAATGGTTTTATATATCACAATGTGTTCATAGAAGAACGTTTTGTGGTAGCAAAGACCTAGAAACAAAACGGGTGTCCATCCATTGAAAAAATGGCTTAACAAAAAATGCTGTGTGAATATAATGGAATATTATTGTTAGAAGTTAGCTCATTAAAAGTTAGGATCTTTTCATTTTTTTCTATTTTTATCCTCAGTGCCTTGCACAGTACTTTGGCACATAGCAAGTACTCTATCTTGTTTGATTAATAATTATATATTAAGCCCCTGTGTTGAATTTCTGGGGGAGATGTGAGCAAGAGTCTTCTACAAGGGACAGGCATGGATTTTGCTCTAAATTGTTGATGGTAACTTCCAAATCAATGAGATCACAAACTGTTGGAGTAGTTAAGTAGTGAGCATAGTGCCTTAATAAAAAACAAAACATGGAAGACTTGTATGTAATGACAGTGAAGAAAGAGAGCCAGGTAAACACCTAAAATAATGTAAAGGATAACAGCACTAAAAAGAGATCATAAGATATCACAGAGCTCATACTGGAAGAGACCTCTGAGCCCATCTAGCTCAACCCCTCAAACTGTGATGAATTACAATGAACCATATTGGTCCCAGAGAATTGATAAGGAGCTCCCATTTCTCTTCTGGCTAGAGAGGAATGAGGACATTGTCCAGTGTGGTATGCATTGGTTAGCTTTGCTTACAAAGGCTTGGTTACAAGAAACCGGTCAAGGAGGGAATGGTTAAGGGGCAATGGGTATGATGTAGGAAGAAAGAGCAATAACAAATATTTGTTTAAAACCCTATTTAGGGACTTCTGTATATAAAAGTTCTCAAGGAGAGTTCCCTGTTGACCATGTTGGTGTCTTCAAAATGAGAGTTCATACTACCTTGAGTGAGTCACCTTAAACCCCAAAATATAGAGACTAATTTGAGAAGAAAAAAGCATAAATGTTTTCCTTTCAAAATGAATTCATGTACCAACCTGGTAAACTTCCCCAGGATGACAGCATTGCAAGGGTTATCCTGTTGACCATGTTGGTGTCTTCAGAATGAGAGTTCATACCACCTCGAATGAGTCAACTTAAACCCCAACATATAGAGACTAATTTGAGAAGAAAAAGGCATAGATGTTTTCCTTTCAAAATGAATTCATGTACCAACCTGGTAAACTTCCCCAGGACGACAGCATTGCAAGGGTTATCCTGTTGGACATGTCTTCAGTAGCATCGACCACTGAAAAATGGAGATGTTTGACGTTGTGACATATGAGCCAGTCTGCAGCCTTTTTTTTCTTCTCTTGCTGCTTAAATTGTGTATTTGGTGAATTAGTCATGATTGATGAGAACATTGTAAGTACTCGCTAGTTTGTCTTGGGAAAAGATGGCATATTTTAACTATATTAATAGTTTTAGACTTAAGTATAGCACAATGTATTTTTATAATCCCTCAATTGTGAAGCCACAATTTATACAAATGGATTCATTCTGTCTTTAGCCCAAGCAACTCAATGACAGAAAGATGTCGTTTTGAGTAATGGCGTTCATCTTTAAGGAATATAGGAGCTTAAGGATACATTGCTGTGTTTTGAAAGAGCTTGGGAGTTTCAAACTTATGCAAAAAACAGTAGCTGCCCCTAATGCTGAACAAAGTGACCGATGCTAATTTTAGCCTCAATAATTAGATAGTTTGGCTTTGAAACTCAATCGTGCCTCATCACAACAGTCTCATCCAGGGTCATTACCTTAAGATGTCTAAACTACCATGCATTATTCCCATCAAAATGCTAGATATGATTGCTATGGATATATTAGGAGCTGGGATGGGGGAAGGAATTTTAGGAAATTAATTGATTAGGATTCTGTTCATCTTTTGTGAAGGATATCGATAGCAACTGATGTTAATGTAGCATTTTAAGATTTGCAAAATGTTTTATATATATTAACCATTTCATACTTGCAAAATACTGTAAGCTGAGTGATATAGAGGGTATTATGCCCACTTTACAGATGTGAAAACTGGGGCACATTGAGGTTAAGTGATTTGTCTGGAGTTGTACAACTAGTACATACCTAAGGGAGAATTTTAACTGAGGTCTTTTCCTCAAACTCCTCCAACTTTCCCCATTAGTATTGAATGTGCCACTATCCAGTCGCCCAGGTTTACAACCTTGGCAATATCCTTGACCCCTCTCTCTCCTATTCACCCCATATATTCAGTCATTGGCAAATTTTTGATATTTCTTTATCTCCCACTTTTTTTTTTTGCTTTTTTTTGGAGGGCAGTTGGGGTTAAGTGACTTGCCCAAGGTCACATGGCTAGTTTTTGTGTTAAGTGTCTGAGGCCAGATTTGAACTCAGGTACTCCTGACTCCAGGGCTAGTGCTCTATTCACTGCGCCACCTAGCCACCCCGATATTTCTTTATCTCCACCATATTCTGCACCCATCATACCACCCTAGTTCTGTCCCTCATCAACTGTCTCCTGGACTATTTCAATAGCTGCTTAATTGGTCCCCCTGCCTCAAGTCTCTCCCTATTTCAGCCTGCCAAAGTGATTTTTCTTAAGCACAGATATGTCAATATCAACCCCCACTTACTACACTCAAATGGATTTGTATTACTTCTAGAATCAAGTATAAACTCATCTTTTTATATTTAAAGCTCTCTACAACGTAACCCCTTCCTATCTTTCCAGGCCGTTAGCATATTATTCCCCTCCAGATGATCTACTATTCAGTCATACCGGAATACGTGTCATTCTTTAAGCACAGAACCCTATCTCTCACCTTTGAGCCTTTATGCTGGATGTCTTCCATGGCAAGAATGCCCTTCCCTCTCATCCTCTTTACTCTTAGACTCCCTGGCTTCCTTGAAAACTCAGCTCAAGCACCACCTCCTCCAGCACATCTTTTCCCAATCTCCTCGACTGCTAGCACCATACCTCTGAGGTTGCCTTCTCTCTAATGTGTTTGTATCTTCTGTGTACTGATTTCTACATGCTTCCTCTCCCATTAGAATCTGATTGCCTTAAGGGAGAGGACGGGTTGTTTTTTTCTTCTTTTGTGCCTAACCTGGCACATGGTAAATACTTATTAAATGCTTGCTGATTGATTGATTCCTGTCTCCAAGCCAAAGGCTCTGTCTATTACAACACATCACCTTTTAACATATGTTCACTTAACAAAGACCCTGTGCCTTGCTAATAAGTGTGCTATTTGTCAACCATTAATTGAGTCAAGCCCCTTTATAAAAGAGGCAGGTTCTCTTTTACTGTCTTATATAAACTCTGTTCAGACTTAAATAGGATGACAGTTCCTCAAAGAAATTCCAACATGGTCCTGGTTAATGACCCTAGGGGGTCATAGGATCCTAGACCTAAAACAAGAAGGGTCCTCGGAAACCATCTAGTCTAACCACCTCATTTACAAAAAAGGAACTGGAGGCCCAAGAAGGGGAAGCAATTTTCCCAAGATCACACATAGGATTCTAGTTCAAGAAATGGAAGGGACCTCATTTTACAGAGGGGGGAAACTAAAGCCCAGGGAGGTGAAGGGACTTGTTTGCCATTAGTTAGTAAGCATCAGAGTCAGTATCCAGGTTTTGTGACTCTGAATCCATATATTTCCCATTATACCATGCTGGCATTCCCAATCTCCATGTATTAGCCTGAAATTCATTTTGTGATGTAAAGTGTATGTATAAGAGTTGAGTGTAGTGACCTAGAAAGGAGATGTGTCCAAACCTTTACCACTCACCTCTATGGCAAAGAATCCAGATGTCTTTGGGCCTCGCTTTGCCATTGACTGGAATGACAGAATGCCCTGAAATTGCAGATACATGTTAATGATAGTTATCAACTGTTATTGTGATGCTCTGTAACTGAGTAACCTAACAAAAGGGAATTTTCTCATGATCAGAAGTGGTTGCATATAGGTATGTTCCAACCTGTATTTTCCCTTCTACTTTTCTCACATCCAATAATGCCTAAGAAGTACTTTGTAGACCTCAAATCACTATATAAATGCTAATCTTCATCATCATTATTATGGATATTCTTGTTGGTATTTGGAGAAAATAACAGGCTTTAAGTCAGTTTCCTCTCTGTACCTTAGTTTCTGCATATTTTAAATGAAGGGAATAGACTTCATGGTTTCCAACAGATGGAATTTCCAGCTCTTGATCAATCATCCTGTGTCAGACTTGCCCATGGTCAAAATTGTCTTTTGAAACATTTTCTTAGAGAGTAACGCTTGCATCTTAAATCCTCTGCCAATCCCCGAAAGGAGCAACTCTGGCCCCTCTGCTTTGCCTACATCATGAACAACAAATTCTGCCCCTGTGACTCCAGTGCTCTATTGGTGCAGCTGAAGGCTGGATGGAGAGCTAGAGGGAGTAGGCGGGAATTGAATGGAGAAGTCTTGCTTTTTGGAACAGTCAGAATTATGATAGGATGCAACCTGGAGTTCATTTTGCTCCAGGCCAGAAATGTCTGTTCCTTCTGACCTCTTATAAGAAAGAAAGGGCTATATCCTGAGAAACTGTTTTGATGTAATTTCTCCCAGATGGAAAAATAACCATGGAAACATGAGTGGTCGAACTAGATGAGACATTAGATGTGTTATTGTTGGTCAGGGGGATGGGAAGCCACATTAAAAGGCATTTGTTAAAACTTGCTATATTTTGTTTTTATATTATCTTCATTTCCATATATCATCCATTCCCCTCCGCTATACAGAGAGCAATCCGCAAAAGATATTTCTGATCCTTCCCTAACTGTAGTACATCTTTAGCTTCCTGATGGATCTGATTTATGGACTGAGCTGTCCCCTTGGTGTTGTGTGGCTTCCACGATAGTTAAAGAGGGTTCTTAGAGTCTGAAACCTGTCCAGGATCAGGGATGTTCTTGTGATGAACTTAAGGAGTCACATATGCATCCTTGAGGCCAGAAAGCACACAATCTGAACATTTGAGCCACATAATCACTCAATTGTTGCTAATAGGTACCTTTTATTTTTTTAATTATTCACTTTTAGTTTATAACATTCAGTTCCCCAGTCCCTTGAGGTTCACATTTTCTGCCCCTCTCCCTCCCCCAGCAGCATGCAATCAAATATAGGTTCTATAAATCCCTTCACATAAAATGTTAGTCAAGTTGTAAAGAAGGATTATAACCAATAGAGTGAACAATGAGAAAGAAGGAACAAAACAAAACAAAAAATGGAGCAAATAATTTGCTTCAATCTCTAGTCAGACTTGATTTCTTTCTCTAGATGTGGCTATATCCCTTGTAATAGGTACCTTTTAAAAGGCAAGTAGGTATCACATTGGATCAAATGCCTGACCTGGAATCAGGAAGACTCCTCTTCCTGAGTTCAAATCTGGTCTCAGGCACTTACTAGCATTGTGACTCTGGGCCAGTCATTTGCCCCATTTGCCTCAGTTTCCTCATCTGTAAAATGAGCTGGAGAGGGAAATGGAAAACCACTCTTAAGGATCTTTGCCAATGAAACCTCAAATGGGGTCACAAAGAGTAAGACACAGCTGAAAACAACTGAACAACAGCAACAGCCGTTTAATATGACCAAATACCTGGTCTTCCCCATTTCGGCTGGCTTGTTGGCTTAACTTGTTTATACCTTGAGCAGTACCAATCTCATACAGGCTCTCTTGAGCAGGAAGTTTCCTGCTATCTATCTATCTATCTATCTATCTATCTATCTATCTATCTATCTACACATTCACATCATTTTAATTTGCAGATAGGCTTAGCAGTCCCTTAAGTGAATATTTTGTTTGGCTACATTGACATAGCCCTTTCATTCTTGATAGTACCTAGGAATGTGACAATACTGTCTACTTTTTTTATACTTAGCAAGCTAAGGTGCCACTTTAGAAAGTGTCAGAGGACCGAGGGCCTAGCATAGTCCTTGCTCTGACACCTAGTGATCTCTTGATCTTGGGAAATTCACTTCCCTCTTTGATCTTCTCAATGGCATTATCACAATCCCAATAGGGAGCTGTAATCTGTGAAAATCTCATAGGCAGTATCTCACCATTGTTGGATGAACCCCCTGCTGCCCCTGACCATCTCTTTAGTAATAGAATTAACAGTTTTACCAAGAGTTAACATTAAGCTCACTGAGAAGAAATTTGTGGTTTCTGTTCTCTTCCATATTTGAAAAATCCAGATTTGTGATACCTCTCCCATTCTCAGTGAACTTTCAGCAGTCACTGGAAGGGGATCCACAATTAAACCTACCAGTTCACAGCCCTGCCTCACTTATGTGTAATTCACTTACAAGTTATAGCAGTGCCTTCCTGATATCACGGACCTCTTGGAAGAATGAAGGACAAACAGCAACAATAACTAGTTCATGTATTACATGAAGGTGTCATTCACCTGGTCCCGGCAGTCTGAACTCAGGAAACATATCTATATGCTCTCTTACAATTTCCCCATGTATCTTGGGTCATAACACTCTATTAACCATTTTCTTTTATCTTTTATATTCTAAAGGTCTGCGTTTTTTTGTCCTCTTTCCTATGGCTCACTTGAAGCAGACAAGACTATTAGATAATAAAGGGCAGAAAGGCAGCTAAATCAATTGACCAATCAATAAACATGTATACAACTATATACCAGGCACTGTGCTAAATGCTAGATAGTTGTCTTCAGAGTCAGGAAAACCTGGGTTCAAATCTTGCCTCTGATACATCTCAGTGGGTCAGGCAACTCTTTAAGGTTCTAAACTGCCAGATGTTGATCTGCATTGGCAGAGGGAGTTCCCATAGGTCTGGACCAAAAAATAAGAGAGTGGATGGGGTTGTTCTAAAATGTGAATGTTCTCATTTTCAACCATTCCCTAACTCGTGCCTGGCACTGAAGGGGGAACTGCAAGGAAGCTAAGAATAAGGAAGCAAAGGAGACAAGATCCAGGAAATTAGAGCTATCCAAATGAAACAGGAGGTAGCCCTAATCCCCTAATATACAAGCATGAAATGTGCTGCTTTGGCAGGTGGTGGGCTCCCCCTCCCTGGAAATCTCCAAACAAAGGCTGTTTGAATACTTGATATGGATGTTGTAAAAGAGATTCTTGTGACCGCTAGGTGGCGCTGCAGTGGATAGAATACTTGACCTGGCGTCCAGAAGAAGACCTGAGTTCAAATATGACCTCAGAAATTCGCTAGCAGTGTGACTTAGGACAAGTCAGTTTAACCTGTTTGCCTCAGTTTCCTTAGCAGTTATATGTGGCCAATAATAGCACCTAGCTCCCAGAGTTGTGAAGATCAAATGACAGTATTTGTGAAGCTTTTAGCACAATGCCTGGTACCATAGTAGGTACTATATAAATATTCTTGCTCTTGTTGTTGTTCAGGCATGATTTGGACTATATCTTAAGAGCCTTTGTCTTTACTTGGAAAGGGCTTCAAAGTCTGTCTATTCCAAGCCCCTCATTTTATAGAAGAAGAAACTCAGTCCTAAAAAAGGGAAAGGACTTGCCCAAAGTCATGAAATAGCAACAGGACCAGGATTTGAAAGCAGGTCCCCTGACTCCTGATCCAGCACTATTTCCAGTGGACTTTGTTGTCTGAGTTTCTCTTCCAGCCAGAGTTCCATGGAAATTCTAGGGTTCTGATCTTGTCATGGTGGGTCTTAAACCTTTGAATTTTTTCACTCCTGCTTCTCTGTAGCCCAAGGCTTCTATAATGAATGAAAAGGGATTAATGAATGAAAGGGGAACTGCAATTTCATCTACCCCAAATCATGGTAGGAGATAATACCAGGAGTCAGTTCCCATTTTAGTGGCTCGGTATAATTGGCACTATGGTCACAGATCCCTTGGGAGGTTGGCTATGCAAAGACTATTAACACTAATCAGACAGGAATGGATAATGAGTCTTAGCTTCCATAACCATCCATCTGGGAGACACTAGAACTCCAACCCTAATCTAGGTCTCCCAGGGTCTAGAGGTACTGTGGGGTAGTTGAGACAGGAAGGCCTGGGTTTAAATCCTTCTTCTGACTTTTGCTAGCTGCATCACTATGGAAAAGTCACTTCTCCTCTATAAAGTGACTTCCTACTCTGTAAAATGAGGGGCTTATCCTGAATGGTGTTGAATTCTTTTCAGTTCTACATCTAAAGTCTTACATGTGACCTTCCCTTCTCTGGGCCTAAGTTTCCCCATCTGTAAAATGAGTGAGTTGAACCAGATAGCTCCAGAGGTCCCTTCCAGCTCTAGATCTAGGAGCCTATGTGTGACTCTGGACAGATTCCTTCCCCCCCACTTGGGCCTTAGTTTCCTCCCCTGTAAAATGAAGAGGTCAGGCCAGACAACTTCTGAGGTCCTTTCACCTCTGAATCTTGGATATTAACTCCCATTCCCATTTTCTTTCCTTTGTACCAGCCTGTCACTCAAAGTCCTAAAGGCAGACATAATTTTTTTAAAGAAGGAGAAGTATATTGAACAAGAGGGCTTTCGTTCTACTCTCAGTCTCCCTTCGGTTGTGGGAATGTACTCCTTTCCATATTTCCCCCCACACCAGCCCACCCCAGTAACATCTGTGCTTTGATTACATAAACATCCTTGTTTCCCAGATTAGCCTATTCACAATAACATCTGCGACATGTTAAGGTATGTGTATAAGTATGATTTCTGTAAAAGAGAGGAAAAAAACCTGTCTCTGCATATTGTCTATAGATATAAGCATCATCAAATCAAGTTTAGTGGCCCCTTCTCATGTATGTGCTCAATGAAAGGTTCAAAGCTATTCAGGGATTTACCCATTAGCCTCTTGGAATATCAGATGGGTAGATCCTTCCGTTCCCCCCTTCCCCACCCCTGGTAATCTGTACTTATAGACATCATCTCTAGATTGGTCTATTCCCCCCCCCCAGTATATAATTATAAATCCAAATATAGTATGTGGCCTAAAAAAACCCTTCCATAAGACTTTTTCATTGTGCATCCTAAGGCTTATATTTTCAATTGTATCTTTTGCTATAGAAGATACTTAAAAAGGAGTTCTATCTCTCCCTGGCACAATCTCTTGCCTATTATGATAAATAACACCAGTGAACAAGGTTTGCATCATTTGGCTACGAGCTCAATTTTATGTGTATGTTAAAATAAAGGATTGGGGAAAAAAGTGCAGATACAAAAGAAACCCCTACAATTTGGGCCATTTTTAGAAGCACACTGAGACTTCCTCCTATTTGGAGGCTAAGATTATTGTGCTTTTCAAAAAATTATTGCTTCTAAAAAGGACTAGAGTAAATGGTGTTAGGGTCCGTAGATCCTTAGGGTTGGAAGGGACCTGGAAGGTCATCTTGTCCAGATTACTAATCAAACCAGCCAGTAGATACTGTCAAACAAGCTAGATAATTAAATTAGAAAGACTCTGACTTCATGAGCAGAAAGAGAATATTGATGAATGTGGGATGTAGATATCAAGGCATGATGTAGTAGTGATGGGAAACTTCCACTATTTGGACATCTCCCTCCCCTCCCTCCCCCCTCTCTCTCTCTCTCTCCTCCCTTTTCTCTCCCTCTCCCTCTCTCTCTTTTTCTCTCTTTCTGTTTCTTTCTCTTTCCCTCTCCCACCCCTCTTTCCCTCCCTCCTTCTTTCTCTCTTCCCCTCTCCCTCTCCTCCCTCTCTTTCTCTCCCTCTCCCCCCTCTTTTTCTTTCTCTCTCCCTCTCTCTCCCCCTCTGTCTTTTTCTCTCTGTCTCTTTCTCTCTGTTTCTCTCTCTCTCCCTCCCTCCCATTTTCTCTCCCACTCTCTCTCTCCCTCTCCCCCCTCTTTCTCTCTCTCACTTTCCCTCTCTCTCTTTTTCTGTTTCTCTCCCCCTCTCCCATCCCTTTCTCCCCCTCTCCCTCTCCTCCCTCTCTCTCTCTTTCTCTCTCCCTCTCTTTCTTTCTCTCTCTCCCTCCCCCTCCCTCTCTCTCCCCCTCTCCTCCCTCCCAGACTCAATATTCACCCACCTTTCCTGCTCTATCTTCCTCTAACCTCATTTGTTCCATCCTTTAGACTTTAGTCTTTTTATCTGTAATCGGTAATCCATTCTTCCATCCCCATTCTCCCTCTCCTCCTCCGTCACCGCCTCCCTCCGTCTCTTTAAAAGTTTTCATGAATTGCTAGCTGAGTACAAGGAGAGTTGCCCCTACTTCAATATCTCTATGATCTCCTAGATGTGGGAATGCCACTCCCATGCAATTCTTTTTGGAGGGCATTTGGGGTTAAATGACTTGCCCAAGGTCACACAGGTAGTTTTTTAGTGTTAAGTGTCTGAGGCTGCATCTGAACTCAGGGCCTCCTGACTCCAGGACCGGTGCTCTATTCACTGTACCACTCCCATGCAATTCTTATCCATATCTTTCCATATTGTCCACATAGGGTCTACCAAGCTTCCAGAGACTTTCATCTAGATCCTTTTTTAAAAACACTTTTTCCTAATATTAGAGCAGTAATGAGGCTGTTAGTCATCTATTCCTTTCTCTTACCACATAACCAGACCACCTTCTTGACTGATTATACATTTCCTCAATGACATCCCAAATTTCTTACCTGTAGGTCATCAGTGACAATATGTGATCAGCTACTTGTCCCTACCATAAGCTTCACTATTTACCTAAAGGTCATGTTCAACTTTGATTTCTCAATTGTATAACATCACCTAGTAAATATATTGAAAAATGTGTGTTTTTGCGCTGCGGGGGGGGGGGGGCGGGGCGCAACTTGGAATTATTAAAAGCACTATGCCATTTCTAAAATTCCATCTAACCCTTTAAGGGCAAGGACTGTCAAATGGACATATTTTTCTCCCCAGAGCTTAGCACTGTCCCTGGCATATAGT
This sequence comes from Pseudocheirus occidentalis, assembly GCA_028646575.1. Lineage (NCBI taxonomy): Eukaryota > Metazoa > Chordata > Mammalia > Diprotodontia > Pseudocheiridae > Pseudocheirus > Pseudocheirus occidentalis. The sequence continues at coordinate 45,870,116 of CM053602.1, forward strand.
TGGCACTCAGTATGTACTGGTTGGTTGGTTAATTGATTTCTAACTGTTCAACTCTGGAACCAATTCATCCTTTCCTTGGTTCCTTCTGATGTGCTAACTTAATGGACTAACCTTCCAGTTATATGCTATTTAATTGCCTCAGCAGTAGGCATTTTTCATCCATTTGTTTTTTTCCTTTGTGGATTGTTAGGACATTTTTCATTGAATTGCCATGGATTCAAGAATTCCTGTAATGATCTGAGTTTTGATACAATCAGCACAATCCACAATAATACACCAGTGGTCAATCCGTTGATCAATAAACATTTATTAAGAGCCTAATCTGTACCAAGCATTATGCTAAAAAGAGTCAAAAGACAGTCCCTTCCCTCGAGGAGTTTAGAATCTAACAACCTAGGAATGGAGACAACATGCAAACAAATATATACAAACAAACTATATACAGGATAAAGAGAAAATAATCAACAGAGAGAAGGTACTAGAATTAAGAGGAATTGGGAATGGCTTCCAGTAAAATAATGGATTTTAGATGGGACTTGAAGTAGACCTAGGAGGTTAGTAGTTAGAGCAAGGTGGGATGGTCATTCCAGGCATGGAGGACAACCAGAGAAAATGCCTGGAATCAAGAGATAATGTCTTGTTCATGGCACAACCAAGAGGCCAATGTCACTGGACTGAAGAGTACATGACAAGGGGAGTTGGGTATAAAAAGCCTGGAAAGATAGAAGAGAGGTAGGTTATGAAGGGCTTTGAATGCCAAACAGAACAATAGGGAGGTCATAGGGAGCTACTGGAATTTATCGAGTAGGGGATGAAACTGGGGGTAGGGGATGACGTGAGCATACCTGTGCTTTAGGAAAATCACTTTAGTGGCTGAATGGAGGATGGATTGGGTTGGGGACAGCCTTGAGGAAGGCAAAACCAGTATATGATCTCTCCACTGTCAGCATATCCCTCTTTCACTTAGTTCTGGTGAAGGACATTCTTGTGATGGTGACAGACAACTTTGATGACCACGCATCTCCATATTTTATGCCTCATTCAGTATTAATAATGAGAGGGTCCATGAGTAAAGTTCTTTATCTCTGTGGTTGGATTTATCAAGAGAGCTTTAGAATCTTAATATGCACAAAAAATACTTGGTGGGGAGCCTTTCAAGTGTACTTTGTTCTTTGTGTTTTTGTAGTCTACGATGGACAGCAGGCACTTCTGTTTTCTGTATTTTCCAGTCAATCACATGAGGATATCGTGTGATGTAGAGAATCATTGGGAAAAGTTGTCTTCTCTTCTCACATTTTCATTCAGGATACCCTTGTTAGACAGTTCACCCTTGTCAAGATTTTATTACAAGAGAAAGTAAGCATATGGATTCATAGTTACTGATATGTTCTTGGTCACTTTTGGAAGATAGTAAAATTGTCTGTGACACTTTTTCCATTCTTTTGGAAAGGTATGAAACATTCTTTTGGTACTTTCCCCACCTCAATGTAACTGAGACTTGGGACAGACCTTAGCTAAAACAGGCCAAGGTCTCCAATTGCATCCTGGACCATCTCCAGTCTTCCTGAACTATGTCCCGTCACTGGATTCAGATGACCCTGAAGGAGAGAGTAAGGTTGATGACTTTGTACAGCTCTGTCTCACTTAAATGCAATTCACTTGCAAGACAAGACATCTCCCTCCTGAGGTCATTGATCCTGTTCACAAAGGAAGTACAAACACCAAAAGTATATTATAAAGTTATTCTGAAGTACTTTCTAGACTGTGCTGGTCCAGTATAGATTTCTTTGATGTGAACTTATTTGGGTCTAGCCACTTTTCCCAATTTCATCTTTTTAAATGCTGTTTCTACTTTTTCACTTAGCATGCCAGGCCCGCAAGTGTTGAGTTAGAAATGTGCTGATTCCCCATTATTGGGAAATGTGCTGATTCCCTATTATTGATGGTGAAAATATATCAGCATATTATCACTTGGATCTTTGTTTTCCTCTTGCTAATTTATCCTATAAACACTCTTGGATTGATGTGGTTCATTTGAATTTCATCCCAAGCTTTCTGTAGCATAATTTTTCCCCATTTCTACTAGTCTTTGTTGTTTTTCTAAGGAATGGTTAATAAGCACCTACTGTGTGCCAGGCATAAATACTCTCATTTGATCCCCACAACAGTTGATAGCAATACTATATTACTGGTGATATAGATACTACTGATATAATAATAATATCAATATTATCACCATTTTACATTCAAGGAAACCAAGGCAAACAGAGGTGAAGTACCTTGCCTAGGATCATACAGCTAGTAAATTTCTGAGGCTAAATTTGAACTAGAGTCTTCTTGATTCCAAGTCTAACACTCTATCCAACTCTCTATCCAACACCCTAGCAACAAAGTGCAGAGCTGATCATGTCACACCACCTTTCTCCCCTCCCCAGTAAAATCGAGTGGCTCTCTGATGCTTTCGTGATCAAATATAAAATGTTCTGTTTGGCATTCAAAGCCCTTCATGATCTAACGCTCACCTACCTTTCCATTATTCTTATACCTTACTCCATCTGTCATGTACTCTTCCATCCACCGACAGAGGCTTTTTCACAAAGAAAATAGTCTGTTCCTCTTTGTTGTTTAGTCATTCAGTTGTAGCTGATTCTTTGTGACCCCATGGACCCTACTCTCCATAGGGTTTTCTTGGCAAAGTTACTGGAGTGGTTTGCTATTTCTTTCTCCAGTGGATTAAAGAAAACAGAGGTTAAATGACTTATCCAGGGTCATACAGCTAGTGAGTATCTGAGGCTGAATTTGAACCCAGGTCTTTCTAAATCCAGGTCTAGTGCTCTATCCACTGAGCCTCCTAGCTGCCTGTTCATATCTCTTAGCTCCAGATATTTTCTTTGGCTGTCTTCTATGCCTGAAATGTGTTCCCTTCTAAACTCTACCTACTGATGACCTTCCTTTAAAAATCCCATCTTTCCCTGGAAGCCTTCCCTACCCCATTTTCATTCTAGTGTCTTCCCTCTGTTTATTATTTTCTCTTCATCCTGTATATATGTAGTTGCTTTGCGTATACTCATTCATCTGTTATCTCCCCCATTAGATTATAAGCTTCTTGTGGCCAGGGATTGTTTTTTCCCTCTTTTTGTATCCTTAGCACTTAGCACATTGCCTGGCAGACAGTAGGCACTTAGTAAATGTTTATAAATTTCATTGATTAAGTTGATAAGATGTTGTTTTATCTGGCAGCTAGGTGGTGCAATAGTTAGACTACTAGTCATAGGTTCAGGAAGACCTGAGTTCATACCCTTCCATAAGACTCTGTGTAGCCCTGAGCAAGTCACTTAATATGTCTGTCTCAGCTTCCTTCTCTTTAAAAATGGAAATAATTACAGCATCTATATCACTGGATTATTGTGAGGATAAAACAATATAATACTTTGTAAACCTTAAAGTGTTATATAAATGCTAGGTATGATTATTATTAGGTGATGATGTTCATAATCTTCCTTCTTCCCCCTCTTCAGAATGTTTTACAAATGAGCTGTAAACTCATTGTAAACTCAGCGTTTGTCCTTGGCTACCACTTAAGAGTGTGCTGGAGACAGCTCCATCAGCTCTTGAGCTAATTGTTAAATTTTAAGGGTGAACATTTACATCTCAGAAATCAGCAAAGCTACAAGTCAAGGCTTGATTTATTGTTTTGTTGATTTCTAGATGAAAATGTTAGCAATGCAGATTAAACTTAAAAGCCTATCAAGGGCTCATTTTTCAGAGAGCTGGTTGTTAAACATGTCTCAGCCTGACTATTATGCTATTTCTCTCTATTTGTCCTGAAGATCAAGTGTTTTCTGGCTAAGGAGGGTCCTGAATTTTTTCAGCTTCCTTGCTATGGCAATTCGTTTTTATCAGTTCAGTTTCTGTAGGAAATTGATGATAGTCAAGATCAGTATCTTTGCCTTTTTCTGTTTCCTACTTTGTGACTTTGGGTACTTATTTGAATAGGTCAGGTTTAATTTGTGGAAGTTTCATGGTGTCTTTTAATCTTTAACTTTTTGTCTACTTTGACAGTGATTTTTGATCATTGCTGTATCTCATTGATGGCCTACTTGCACATAGCCAATTTTAAGTTAACTCGCACATTACTAAGTTTCAGTCCTAGTACTCTCTGTCCCATTTCTCTCATCCAGACAGACAGCACTTCTTTGAAAGCAGAAGAGGGAGATGGGGAAACAAAGCAGGACTGACATCCATCTTGATTTTTTTCTTTTTTTCCTTCATTTTGTGGGTTGCCATGACCAAAGAAGTCATCATCCTTACTAGGCTCATCTCCTGGAGGTGAGCTATTCTGTACTTAGCTTGGTTCTTGGACAGTAGACTCAGTGTTTTTCCCGGAAATAGACTCAAAACTTTCCTTCGTGTTAGGACCTACCCAAGCTCACACTCTACTTTCAGGTCTTTCAGGAGCCTGCAATCATCTTTACCACATGATAAAAGCAGAAGAATAGAACACAATGGAAGAATAATATAATTTAACCTCTTCAGGCCTCAGTCTCATTATCTGTAATCTGGGGATGTTTAAACCTGTAGGACCTATTTCAGGGTGGTTGTGAGGAGCAAATTAAAGTAGAGGATTCTAGATATAGAGCTAGGAGGCACCTCAGAAGCCATCTAGTCCCACCCCCTTAATTTTAGGGGAATGGAACTAGAGGGGGAAACTGAGACCTGGAGAGAGGAAGTGATTTACCCAAGGTCACACATAGGATGCTAGATCTAGAACTGGAAGGGTTCTTAGAAACCACCATATGAGTCTGAATTTTTCTAGAAGAGAATATTGAGGCTCAGAATAAGAAAGTCAATCACCTAAACTCAAATTGACAATAACCAGTTGCACTAGAATTCAAGCCCAAGTCATCTGCATCTAAATCCAGAACTCTTCTAGCAGACTGTGCTGGGCTTCTTTTAATCATACATAATATATTTGTAAATCTTAAAGTACAACAATTACTGTTATTATTGTCATTATCATTACCTAGCTGTGTTCAAAGCTAAGAGCAGCTAGGTGGCGCTGCAGTGGATAGACCGCTGAGCCTGAAGTCAGGAAGACCTGAGTTCAAATACAACCTCAGATACTTCCTAGCTGGACAAGTCACTTCACCCTCTTTGCTTCAGTTTCCACATCTGTAAAATAAGCTGAAGAAGGAAATGGCAAGCCACCCCAGTATCCCTGCCAAGAAAACCCCAAATGGGATCACAAAGAGTCAGACACAAAATGACTAAATAACAACAGAGCCCCAAAGCTAATGTGATTGCCAGCTGTAGTTAGTAAGAGAAACATAGTGCTAAAGGTATGAGTCAGAAGACTTTTCAACAATGAATAATTTCTAAGTGGCAAAACTTTAGTCAAGCCCTTGTCTCCCCAGGGAGGCAACAGCAGTAAAAGAGCTACATGGAGAAGAGCTGGGTTCGTTGCCGTGTCTGGGGCCTCTTTTCTCTGTTTACTGGACTCTGTCTTGATGGCTCCATGGAGAGCTCAAGCTGTTTTTCTCTTTGCATTTCAATCAGGGAGATTTTAAAGGAGGAGCATTAAATGTCTTTAAGATAGATCCTTCTGGATATGAATGGAAATCTGAAGGTGCCAAAGGTCTGCCACTTTCAATTGAGAAATTACCCAGATTCAACTCCATGCCCTACAGAGGCCAAATATGTCCCCATTGTCCTTCCCCTGCTAGAATGAAGAATGGGCATATGGATGACTTTGGTATGGGGTTTTAGTGCTTAATACTCTCAGTTCTACTGTGGGCATTTTTATTGGCATTTTGAAGGTACTTTTTTCAACCCATAAAACAGAGACTTGATGTGGCTTGACAAGGGTAGCAAGATGATCCATGATGCCCATTCACTGGCAAACAGTACAGGGAGTAGTTCAATGCCTTGGAACCATTGAAGAGGAGGAAAAAGAGTATAGTACAATGGGAAAGAACTCGGGCTTTGGAGCCAAGTGATCTGGGTTCAAGTCCTAGTTCCAACACTTGCATAAATCTTTCCTCCTCCTTGGGACTTACCTTCCACCTCTGTAAAAGGAGGGACTTGGCCTTTGGAATTCAGCTCCAGACAGAGCTACATGTGACCTCAGACAAGTCATCCCAACTCCATGGAAAGTAAAAAAGGAAATGGACATTTACTATGTGTCAACCGTGCTAGCCCTTTACAGATATTTTCATTTGAACCTCACAACAACCCTGGGTGGTAGGTACTTTTATCTCTATTTTATAGTTGAGGAAACTGAGACAAACAGAGGTTAAGTGACTTACCCAGAGTCACACAGCTAGTAAAACTGTCTGTCTGAAAATGGATCTTAAAACTCAGGTTTTCCAGAACCCATACCCAGTGCTCTACCCCTACATCACTCCTCAGTCTAAGTTTCATCATATGTAAATTAAAGGGTTTGGAGGAGATGGTCTCTGAGGTCCTGTCTAGGTCTATTAATTTAATTAATAAGATATCCCCAAATGGGGTACACGAAACAATGGCAAAAAAAGAAAAAGAACCCACTGAAAGGATTTTTTTGCCAGAACAATAGTAGAGATCTCCCCATTGCTTTTTCTCTTCCTATCTCTATCTCAGCTTTCCCTCTCTCCCAGCCCAGGGTCATCCCAGCCAAGGGTGGCTCCTGTATCCTTCATGGCAGTTGTAGTTTTAGGCAAAGACTTTTGGATTACAGCCCCTGGAATGTTTCAGGAGGGACCATACTGTGAGCCAGCCCTGCCCTGAGGCTTCTGGGAAAGGAAAGGGGGGAGGTCTGTAGAACAAGACTATGGCGGAAAAAGGAAGGACCCAGAAGAGCAACTGCTGGCCAGTCACAGCTACTTAATATATTTCCATTTGAATATTCTTGGCCTATAAGCAATAAAAGCAATAAACAATTCATAATAGAATCTGTTCCATGTAGCTCCTTATCCTTTCCCCTCTCCACTCGACCCCTCTGTGACCCTAGCAGGGCTAATGTAGTAATCAGCTTGCATTTATTAAATATCTTCTTCTTGTTGTTCAGTTGTTTTTTCGGTCATGTTCGACTCTTCATGATCCCATTTTTGGATTTTCTTGACAAAGATACGAGCTACCTTTCCTTCTCTAGCTCATGTTATAGAAGAGGAAACTGAGGCAAATAGGTTTAAGTGACTTGCCCATGATCACACAACTAGTAAGTGTATGAGGTCACATTGGAATTTGGGTCTCCTTGATTTACAGACATGGCTCTCTTTCTAGTGTACCATCTAGCTGTCCCCTATCAAATACCCATGTAGATGTTAGACCCTTGGCAAACCAAGTCAGAGATGATACAGCTCCTGTCTTTGAGAAGCTTAACATTCTACAATGGGAGACAGTATTGACATGTATAAGTATATACAGAATTAATCCTAGGGTAATTCATGAGAGAAGCCATCAAGAAAGGTTCCACAGAAGTAATGCCTGAGCTGACTTTTGAACAAAGAAAAGTATTCCCAGAGTGCATGAGGCAGGAGTATATTCTAGGTATGGAGACTGGAGATGAAAGATCAGGTGTGAGGAATACCAAGAAGGCCGGTTTGGCTGGGCTGTAGGGTCCATGGAAGGGAACTATGTATAATAAGACTAATGCCAGTTTGTGCAGGTCTTTAAACCCCAACTCAGAGTTGTTTATCTTTGATCCTAGTAGTAACAGGGAGCCACTAGAGTTTATTGAGCAGAGGATGATCTGAGGAGAGGCTGAGGAGAGGCTGGAATTAGAGTGGGGAGAGGCTTGAGATAGCAATACCAATTAAGAGGTTATTACAATGGTCTAGGCAAGAAGTGATAAGGGCCTGAACTAGAGCAGTGGCTGTCTGTGGAGAGAAGGGGACAGAGGTGAAAATAACAAGGATCAGCACTGACTGGATATTGGGGTTTAAGTGAAAGTAAGGAGATAAAATAAGAAACTTAGGAAGATTGGATGGGTTTGAGGATAAAGATAATAAGTTTGTTTTAAATGAGTTGAGTTGAAAAAGCAGCATGAAGCAGTGAAGAGAATGCTGAAACTGGAATCATTTTTGATGGTTGTTCAATCGTGTCTGATTCTTCTTGACTCCATTTGGGGTTTTCTTGGCCAAGATACTGGAGTGGTTTGCCATTTCCTTCTCCAGCTCATTTTACAGGTGAGGAAACTGAGGTCCACAGGGTGCAGTGATTTGTCCAGGGTCACACAGCTACTAAGTGTTGGAGGCTGAACTTGAACTCGGGAAGATAAATCTTTGAAACTCCAGGCCCAGCACTCTATCCCCTGCAGTGTTACCTAACTGCCCTGGAATCATAGGATCCCAAGTTTGAATCTCATCTCTGCCACTGACCACATACCTTGGGCAAGTCATTTAGTCTCTTTGGGTTTCAGCTGACTCAGCAGCAAAATGAAGGTATCAGACTAGACAAACTCTGAGGTCCCTGCCTCTCTGAAACCATGATCCCGCTTTGAGACAGCTTCTGAACATTAGTTCAAAATTGTGTAGTGGGAGATGTGGGAACGAAGCTTGAGGGGCCAGCTAGGGCTAGGTATATAGATCCAGGAGTCGTATGCAGAGAGATGATGGTTAAACCCATGAGAGCCGATGAGAACATAAAAAAAGAAGAGAAGTTGATTGAGGACAGAACCTTAGGACATACTTAGAGTTCAGATATGGGCGATAATCTGATTCAGTAAACATTTATTAAGCTCCTATTACATGCCAGGCACAATACTAAGCACTGAGGATATAAAACAAGGCAAAAAACAGTCCCTGCCCTCAAGGAGTCTGCGATTTAATGGGGGAGGCAACACTGAAACAGATCTAGGCAAAGGATTGAAAAGGAGTTGTCAGACATATAGGAAAAGAACCCAGAGAAAGTAGAGTGGCAGAAACTCCCAAAGGAGAGAGTATTGAGGTGGAAATATTGGTCAACAGTGCCAAGTGCTTCAGAGAGGCCTAGAAGAATGAGTATTGTGAAAAGGCCATCGGATTTGACTATGAAGAGATCATTGGTGACTTGGGAAAGGGCAGTTTCAGTCAGTTGGTGGGGCCAGGAACAAGGCTACAAGGAGTCAAGGAATGCTAGGAGGGGAAGGAAAAGCAATGAGAGTAGAGATCATTTTCTAAGACCATACATAAGCTATACTTCATAGACCATAGATTTTATATCTGAAAGGGTTCCTAGAGTAAGTACATCTAGTCTAAGCATCTTATTTTCTTTATATATACACATAAATGCATATTCATATCTACATACTGTGTACATGTATGTACACACAGTTATATATGTGCCTATGAAGATAACATTGTACACCTGTGTGCATGCATGTGTGAGAGAGATGGAGAGGAGGGAAGAAGAGGAGAGGGAGAGGATGAGAGATGGGGAGAGGGAAGAGCACACACAAAAGGTTCAGTGACTTTCCCAAGGTCACCCAGTTAAGTGATAGAAGTAGGACTTGAGTACTACTAATTTCTCTAGATTTGTGTTCTATGAAATGCACAGTTGAGGTTGTTTAGCTGTCACAGTTCCTCTTTCTTCTGGTGGGCGAAAGAGTTATGCTTCTTGCTGAGTTCACAGATCCAGTAGGAGGAGTCTTTCAGTGAAGACTTGGGAAATCAGGACCCAGGACCTCTCAGCTCCTCCTCTGAGGCATGGGGCATGGCCCAGGTTCAGTGGATAGAGTATTAGAATCAAACTCAGGAAGATCTGAGTTTGAATCCTGCATTGGTCACTTATTATCTGCATGACCCAGACAAGTCACATTGTCATCTCTCAGGGTCTCAGTTTCTTCTTACACTGGGTGACCTTGAAGCTTCCTCCTAACTCTACATCTATGATGCTATGATCCATGAAATTTCTATGACCAATGTGTTTCCCAGCTTTCCTGTCATCAACAACAATCCTAATAGTGGTAGTACTACTTCTGCTTCTACTACACTACTTCTAGTTAACTACTCATGGAGCAGGGTGAGTGGGCCTAGTAGTTTCCCCTGGCAGAGAGGAGCTTTGTTGTCATATCGTGTCCCTTCCCATTGTGCTTGTGAGATCTCCCCCTCCTTCCTTCTCAGTCTTCTCTCCTTTCCTATCTTCTCTTCTTTTCTCTGTCTCTCCCTCTCTTTCCCCCTTCTATCCCTCCCTCTCTCCCTCTTTTTCTCTTTCCCCCTCTCTATCTTTCCCTTTCTCCCCTTCTTTCTCTTTCCCCCTCTCCCTCCCTCTCTCCCTCTCTCTCCCTCTCTATCCTTTCACCTTTTCATATTTTCTTTGTCTCTCCTTCCCTTTCTCCCTCCTTTCCTTTTCTCTCTGTCTCCCTCCTACCCTACATGTCCCTGGCATCTCTGCTCAATGTTTTTTAAAGTAAAGAAAAATCTTCAGTCAAGGTAGAAAGCAGAGAGCAAATTGACAAAGTCATCCTCTGGAATTTCAATCCAGCAAACAGTATTGAGCCCCAACTATGTACAGGTCGCTATCCCTAGGCACTTGAGAATTAAATTCAAACAGAACCAAAGTGTTCAAATAGAATTGACTAATTGTTCTCTTCTGTACACATTAGACAAAACATATATAAACACAGCTTCAAAAAAACACTTAAAGCCACTCTTTAGGTATGTAATACACTCAGACAGTTACCACTTCATTGTGTAGGTAAACCAATGGTTTAAAAATACTTTTTCAATAAGAAAAGAAATCCACCTCTATTTTTTTCTGTGCATGTATTTAGTCTGCCCGCAAAGTCTATCTAGCCATTCATTGGGATTTTGAGTGTTTGTTTTTGAGATGTCATTTTTACAAAAATGATTTGCTTCATCTCTAAAGGTCAGCGTCCTTTTCCCTTACATTGTCACTCATCCATCTTGGTTTTTCTTTCCAGTATTAGAATCAATGCAGTGTGATGCTCCTTCTTTCTTAGAAGCGAGGCAAAAAGTCTAATAACATGGCTCTTCTCCAAGAGAGCAAAGGAGGTAATACAATAACAGGAAATCCACTTGAATATATTTAGCAGTTCTTTGCATGAGAACTTAAAGTAATGCCTACAGAAATGTGACTAGAATATTTGGGTTATTTTAAAAAAAAGTTTCTCCCTACTGAAGCCTTTTAGCTCAATATCTAAGACAGATATCTCCATGCCATAAGAAAAACAAATTTCTAAAAAGTGATCCCAATGGAAATGTCTGTATTTTGCTTTTATGAACTCTGTTCATATGTAAAACTTGATATAATCTCACATTATAGTCATTTGCAAGAATTTAGGCTTGGTTGGAGGTAGTGGTACTCTCCTTGAATTTTGAAGAATTCTCGATCGCCTGTCATGCTGTTAACACTGCTCTGGGGTGGCTACCACCCTGAGATCTATCCTTCCTGAGATCCCAGCTTCTCTCTCTGTAACCTCCTTTTCTTTCCTCCCCCTTGCCCATCCTCTCTTGCCAGACCAGCTCCTTCAAAATCGACCTGCCCTCTGCATATTATCACAAAGGTCTGATGTTGGCAAGGTCTCAGCAGGAGAACAGGCTTAGAAACTAATTCACACTAAGGTGCTAATGGCTGAGGCTGGCTTAATATGTTGTTGCTAGGTGGGAAGACTTGGATTTTCACAGGAAACAATGTCTTAACTATAAAGACTGAATCTCTAATGATGGAACCATAGGCTAGTGGGGAGACATCATCGTCTTCATATAGTAATAACTGATATTTATATATTGCTTTAAAAATTGGAAAGTGGTTGGAAAGTATGTGCATATACACATGTACAAACAAACATTTCATTTGAACCTTAAAGCAACCCCCATGAGATAAGTATATGTATTATAGTCTCTGTTTTATAGATGAGGAAACTGAGGCAAGGAGAGATTATAATGATTGGTCCATGATTACCCAGCTAGTAAACATCAGAGAAAAATTCAAACACGGGTATTCTTGACTCCAAGGCAAGCATAGAATCAAAGAATATCAAAACTGTCCTAACTATGGGTATATAATTTATAGGGATATATATCCCCTAGAGGCAGCTAGGTGTCTGGCAGACAGGAGCAAAGGCTTCTCATCCCTCAGTCTGATTCCACCCTCCCCCCTCTCTCCCCACTAAGAAATGGTGGGTAGTCTGGCACCATATAGAAAGAACTGGTGGACACTCCTTGGTGCCCATGGACAGCATAATGTTTCCTGGTCTCCTCCGTCCCAGGTCCTGCAGATTTTCTTCTTGAGGGAAAACCTTCATTCAACATGGCAGAAATCAACTTGTTTCTGCCTTGCTTTCTCAGAGGAAAGCCATAGTCATGTGCCCTAAATATATACACATGTACAAACAAACATTTCATTTGAACCAGGCCTGGAGTCAGGAGGACCTGAGTTCAAATTTGACCTCTAACACTTACTAGCTGTGTGACCCTGGCAGGTCATTTCAGCTTGTTTGCCTCAGTTTCTTCATCTGTAAAATGGGCTGAGAAGAAAATGGCAAACCACACCAGTGTCTTGGCTAAAAAAAACCCAAATGTGCTCATGGAGAGTTAGACATGACTGAACAACAGCAGCACATCCTAACTGTGGATATAGCCCATAAAATTTGTTCCCAACTTACCTTTCTAATTGGGTTGCACATTATTCCCCTAAACTAGACTTCTTGCTGTTCTTCCCAAAAGACATTACATCTCCCACCTCTGTCCCTTTGTATATGCTGTGTCCCATGCCTAGAATGCATTCCCTCCTCACCTCTACCTCTTAGAATCCCTAGTAAATAACATTCTGCTTCCTATCTGAGGCCTTTACTGATCCCTAACCCCATCAGATGCTACTACCCCTCTCCCTCAAAAAAATTACCTTATTTTTCCTTCTTATGTGAGAAAGGGAAAGGAGCAAACATTTATATAGTCCTACTGTATGCCAGACTCTGTGCTAAATGTTTTACAAATATCTCATTTGATCCTCACAACAGCCCTGGGAGAGGTGCTGTTATATTTCCCACTCTACAGTTGAGGAAAATGAGGCAGGGAGAGGTTAAGTGACTTGCCCAGGGTCACACAACTAGTAAGTGCCTGAGGCCACATTTGAATTCAGGTGTTCCTGACTCCAGGCCCAGCACTCTAGTCCCTATACCACCTAGATCTCTGCTATAATTTGTATATAGCTCTCTGGGTACATGTTGTCACCCCCCCAATAGAATATAAGCTACCTAAGGGCAAGGGCTGCTTCCTTTTTGTCTTTCTATCCCTAGCCCCCAACACAGTGTCTGGTACATAGTAAGTATTTAATAAATTATTAAATTATTAAATAAATTTAATAAATTAATAAATTTAATAAATTCAATCAATAAATTGATTGAACACTTGAAGAGCTTTAAACATCTTCAGAGACAGAAACTGAGACCTGACAAGCTTAAGCAACTTGGCCAAAGGCACATAGTAACTTAGAGACCCAGCTTTTCCTGTTCAAAGGCAGGTGTTCATTCCACTACCCCATCCTGCCTCCTGTTTTTAGGCTGTTGGTTAGCTCGTAAATATACTTCCCAGGCGAGCTTGGTTCCACCCAGGCATGAGGCTGTCCCTGTCGCCGCATACATCAGTTTTAAGAGCACACATTTTCATGGAAATAGAGGCAAGCTGTGCCTGCTTTCAGTAGAGGCAGCTGTTGCTCAAATTCCACTCTATTTACTTCTTTCTTTTTCCCCTATCACCAGCATGACCAGACCCAAATGGAGAAAACTTTACGGTAGGGATTAATCTCATAAACTGGCGAACATTGAAACACTGTACATCTGGACAGATTCCCAGGGGGTCAAGTCTGGCAGACAGCACGACTGTCTGGGAGCAAAGGCTTCTCATCCCTCAGTCTGATTCCACCCTCTACCCTCCCCCGACCACTAAGAAATGGTGGGTAGTCTGGCACCATATAGAAAGAACTGGTGGACACTCCTTGATGCCCATGGACAGCATGTTTCCTGGTCTCCTCCGTCCCAGGTCCTGCAGATTTTCTTTTTGAGGGAAAACCTTCATTCAACATGGCAGAAATCAACTTGTTTCTGCCTTGCTTTCTCAGAGGAAAGCCATAGTCACGTGCCCTCAAGGAATCCATCAGTAACTGTGGGCTAGTCTGGATAATACTCCACGTGTTGTCTCCCACCTGGAAGGCCCGACACACTAGAGCTTTGCAAAATCCAGTTGTGCGGGTCTGCCTTGAGAACAATTCCCTGGGATCCCAGCAATAATTTATAGAACCTTTAAGACCCCTGTGTAACCATGTGTGTCTCCAAGCAATCAAAGGAACAGTCCTCTGCCAAGCGATTTTGTATGCCAAAAGTGGGGGAAAGACTCAGGAAAAAATTAGAGCTCATAGATTTGTATGCTGCTGTCCTTGAAAAACTTGCATTTATTAGCTTTGGTCTTTCTTGTATTCCTGACTCCCTATTTACTCCCTATTCTAACCTCTTAGAGCCTCAGTAGCTACATCAGTATAACAAGGGTAATACAACCCCTAGGTATAAAAGGAACATGAGTAATGTATATAGAGTATTTGGCAAATCTTAAGACACTATGTAAATGTCTTACTGTCTTATTATTGTTGTTTTTGCTATTGTTATTATTATTATTGTTGTTGTTGTTGCTGTTGTTATTCCTGATGGAAATACTTTGTAGAACCTACTAAAGCTTGTGCTTTTCTAGCTTAACCTTCAATAACCTAATTTAATCCACACTAAGAGACATCAGAAGAATATTTTAAGGGAGAAATTCAAAAAGTAGGTGATATAAAAAAATCCTTTCCTATTAAATTCTAAAGAACATGTAGTATAGCATCTCAGAGCACCTTCACCTTACAGGATGGGTGCTTCAGAAGACATCTACCTCAGGCTCAACACACATTCTTAAGTCTGTATTCCTAAAACCATATCTGACAAGCCCCCACTTATGTGCTTACATTTCAGTAGTCTGCCACAAGACACAATTAGCTCAAAGCAAAGGTATTTAACAGAATGGCTTAGCGAGAAAAGTAGCAACAAAATATCTCTCCTGTAAATCTGGGACCCGCTATATCACCTGAGTATACCCAACAATGTTTGGGATAGCTCAAATAGAGAACAAAAGTAGAGAGGCACATGCATAGAAACAAATATACAGCCAGAGTAAATAAAGGTAACTTCAGAAGGTAACAAGAAAAGAATACAGTATGTTGCTAAAAAAAAAATCAGTCAGTAAATAGGACTTTCCTCTATTCATTTGTATAAGGTCTTTTTGGGTTCAAGATAGCTGATGGGTGACAGATTTAAAATTGGAATGTAACAGTGGTCCTCCAGTTTAGCCCTCTTGGACAGATGAGTTAAACTGGGGCTAGAAGAAGTGACTCACTCATGGTCATATTAGGCCACTGCCTGTAGCTGAGCGAAAATTTAAATCCCCATACTAGAACTTCAGATCTCATATTCTTTATACCTCACCCAGCTTTTCATGAAACATCTAATATATTTATACACTTTAAGAATGCATGGTCTTCTTGTAGGAAGCCTCTTTTCTGTATCTTACACATGAATAATCAAGGGGCTATCCGCTAATGGCCCTGAAGGACTAAGGGCCGACCCCCAACTTCCATCAGCCATTGAGCCTGCTGGAGCCAGATGTTTTCTGGGGTATGAGGACTCCTAGGATAGTTGGGCTTTTGGAAGTACTCCCATTCCCTAGTGGAAAGCAATTTAGCCTGCCATGAATCTTCAACAATATGAATAAATTAAATAACAATAGTGGGATAAATTCAAGTCCTGGAGAACAGAAAATAAAAACGCATGTCCTCCCATTCTGTAAATTATGTTTGGGCTCCCATGGAATTGTACTCAAGGCAGACCCATGCAACTGGGGTTTCCCAGAGTTCTAGGGGTGGAAGACTACAGTGGAAGAATGTTATGTGCATTGTCAAAGCTACTCACTGAATCAGTTGTTTTGACTTTATTTCTTATTGACCAAAAAGGGTTCGGTTCTGGCATGGAAGAAATATATACAGAAATGTCAGTGATATAAAAACAAAAGGCATCAATGAGTCTTATTTTTAACAAGAACAACTAAAGATGTTTCAAGAAAGAAGAAAAAGTATTAGAAGAATATAGTTTATTAGAACCAAGAAAAAATACCTAAAGAGAACTGAGAAGTATGTGAAAATTCCATGTAGCATACAGAAAGCAGCAGCAAGATTTAGCTCTGTACATTTTTGCATGTATTACAATGTGAAGCTCCCTGGGCAAGGAGCCCAGTGTACCTTGCTAAGACCCTTTTGCTCTGTCACTGTAAAGAAAAATGAAAGTAGGAAGCATCCCCTTGCTACTGTGATCTTGGTTTTCACAGTTCCACACCCCCATGTCCACATACATAATATATAAAATATGAAGTCCTTCCATCACTGTTTGGTAGCCAATGATCTCATTCTTTATTGTCCCCAGTTGCAATAAGGGAGAGGCAGTGATTAGAGGGACTGGGCCTCGGGTTTGCTTCCTGTTGTCAGATACCCAGTAGCCTTTAGAATGGAGATGGATCTCTCACTTGGGGTCATGCAATATTGTCTTTATTCTATGCCACTTGCCAGACCCCATCCTAATTTTTCAAAATGCCACCAGAGCCCATTTCGGGAAATTGCAAAGTAATCTGAAGTTGATGAATTGTTTTTCCAAGGGGAAAACTTGCTGAAGGCAGAGATTTGCATTTCTCATGTCAGTTTAGTTAAAATGAGGAATGTTTCGAATTTATATGGAAACGACATTTTATTTGACCTTATTTATTACATAAGCCTGCTGGAGTGGCTGAGGGTTTTAATTACATTTTGCCATTGTGGAGAAGAGGGAGAATATCTTCTTGCTCTTCACTGTTATCGGCTTAGGACTTTTAAGGAACAATTGGTTTTCAAAAAAAAATCCTTAGAAAAAAGTTAAGGCAAGAACTGTACTCAGAGGCAAACCTGTGAATTCACTTTGCGGCTAGAAATTCATCATATCAAGGGGTAAGGGCGAAGCAGTCAGGAGAGACTAACTCAGTGTTTTCTCACCTTCCAACAGAATTCTGCAAGCCCATAAATAGAAGAAAGGTGAATTGCTTTGGATCTAGAGTTAGAAGGGGCCTCAGAAGCCATCTAGTCTGACCGCTTTGTTTTCCAGATGAGGAAACTGAGGCCTAGAGAGGTAAAGTGATTGTCCCAGGTCACGTAGATAGAAAGTATCTGAGGTGGAGCTTGAACCCAGGTCAGTCAACAAGCATTTTTTTAATGTAAATCGTATTTTTTTCCAAATTACATGTCAAGATAATTTTCAGCATTCAGTTTTTGTAAGATTTTGAATTCTAAATTTTTCTCCCTCCACCTCCCCAAGACAGCAAGCAATCTGATACAAGTTATACATGTGTAATCATGTTAAACATATTTGCACATTAGTCATGCTGTGAAAGAAGAATCAGAAAAAAGGGAAAAAACATGGAAAAAACAAAGAAAGTGAAAATGGTATGATTTGATCTGTGTTCAGGCTACATTGGTTCTTTCTCTGCATGTGGATAGCATTTTCCATGATGATCTACAAGCATTTATTAAGCCCTTACTATGAGAGAAGCACTGTGCTAAGCACTGGGGATAAGCAAAAAAATAGTCCCTGACCTCAAGGAGCTTGCATCCTAATGGGGAAAACACACACACACACACACACACACACACACAATCTCTCTCTCTCTCTCTTTCTCTCTCTCTCTGTATGTATGTGTGTGTGTATGTATATATATATATATATATATATATATATATATATATATATAATTTAAAAGTCATGGTTTATACAAGGTAAATGGGAAGTAATCTCAGAGGGAAGGTGTTAACAGTGGGCAAGACCAGAAAAGGCCTCTTGCAAAAGGGGAGATTTAAACTGAGTCTTGAAGGAAGCCGAGGGCTGAGGATATCAGGAAGTGAAATGAGGAGGAAGCACATTTGAGGAAGCGAGTGAAAAAGCATCGAGCTGAACAATGTGGAGTGCTATGTGTGAGGAACATCAAAAAAGCCAGTATCATTAGATTGTAGCTTATGTGGCTGGGGATAAAGTGGAAGTGTAGGAAGGGGCCATGTTGTGGAGGGTTCTAAAGGTCAAATGGAGGATTTTATATTTGATCCTGGAGGTAATAAGGAACCGTTAGATCAGTGGTTCTCAACCTTCCTAATGCTGCAACCCTTTAATACTTGCATGTGGGCGTATCTGCATGTGGGTGGACCCGCCTGGAGGTGGATACAAGAGCCCTGTCTAGATTCCTAAGACCATCAGAAATATGTGTTTTCCGATGGTCTTAGGCGACCCTTGTGACCTCTGTGAAAGGGTCGTTTGACCCCCAAAAGGGTTGTGACCCACAGGTTGAGAACCACTGCATTAGAGTTTATTGAGTAGGGGAACAATATGGTCAGACCATAGAAGTTCTAAGCACTTTACAAATATTTCATTTGATGCCATAATCACACTGAACACAGTTTACAGTATTCTAAAAGCCTTAGATCTTTTTTTTCAGATTTGTTAATATTTTAAACCAAGTGTAAAACTTTATACTTATCTCTATTAAATTTCACCTTATATTCCACCCAGGGTGTAGGGTATGTTCAGGGCAGACTAATACCTCTCCTCTGGTGTGTTGGCTGCTGAGCCCTTTCAGGGCTGGTGTCTGCCTATTCCACCCAACTTTCACCTGTGGTTCCAAGAAGCTGTAGTATGCCCAGTGGCCACACCCCAGTAAACCATTTTGCAGATGGGCTAAACCAGGTTGAGGGCAACCAAAGGCTCTCAAAACCATTGGTGAGTTGGGGGATGTCTACCCCAAGCATATGGAGACTTCTCCTGGTAGAATGGGCAGATGAAAACAGTTTGTTCCAACGGCCATGAAGGCAGCTGAAGCAGACACTGTGGAGTACTCAGAGCTTCGTTAGACATCAAAGATGCCAAGGGCATCCGCTACATCTCAAGCCATCATCTCTTGTCTTGACTCTGTCCTGTCTCTGGACTGTGATGACTCTGGAGGAGAGAGTGAGGCTGACGACTTCGTGCAATTCTACCTCACTTAAATCCAATTCACCCACGAATCAAGACAAAAGACATCACCCATACCATATATACCCCAATGCTCTAGTCTGCCAAAAACCTTTCTGGATCCTAAATTTGACTCTGGGTCTTAGCTATTCCTGACAGCTTTGTGTCCTTTGTAAATCTGATAGCATCAATTCAGTCCAAGAGTCAGCTAGCATTTATTAAGTACCCTGAGTATGTCAGGCACAGTGCTGAGTATTGGGAATCCAAAGAAAGGCAAAAACAATAAGAAAAGCTAGTCCCTGCCATTAAGGAGTATTATATTCAGATAGGGTGGCAGAGACAAAGTATAAACAAAAATAAGTTGGAGATGATCAACAGAGGGAAGATATTAACATTATGGGGGATGGGGAAGGCTTCCTGTAAAAGCTAGGATTTTAGCTGGGACTTAAAGAAAGCTATGGGAAAGGTGGCTAAGTGGCGCAGTAAACAGAACACCACACTGGAGTCAGGAGGACTTGAGTTCAAATCCAGTCTCAGACACTTAACACAAAAACTAGCCATGTGACCTTGGGAAAGTCACTTACCCCAACTGCCCTACTTTCCCCACCCCAAAAAAAGAAAGCTACGGGATCCAGGAGGCTGAGATGAGGAGGGAGAGCATTCTAGGCATGGGAGGTTGGCCAGTGAAAATTGCAAGATCAGTCAAATTAGAAAGTATGCTTATTAAACACTTTGTATTGGGCCCTGTGCTAGGCACTGTGGATACAAATACAAAAAAATGAATGCTCTCTTCCCTTACAAAGCTTGCTTTCCACTTGGGAGACATGTTCACAGAGAAGTAAAAATAGTACATATACAAAACCAGTACTGAGTTATTTCATGGGGAAATAACTGGGGAGTCAGGAGGAGTTTCTAGAGGGAGGCGGCCTTTAAGTTGAGCCTCGAAGGGTGCTGGCAATTCTAAAAGGCAGAGATGAGAAAGGGTCCCATTTCAGGGACAGCTTGTGCAGAGACATGGAGGCTGGAAATTAGTATACCATGTATGGGAAAGAACAAGTAGATCTCTTTGGCTACTGGGGAGTAATGTACAGTAAGAACCTGATTGTGAAGAGCTTTGAAAGAGAAATTGAGGACTTTGTTTCTTATTGTAGCTCCCCAAGCAGAGGAGTGACACGGTCAGACTTGTGTTTTAGGAATATCTTTTTGGCATCTGAGTGGAACGTGTATTGGAGTGGGGAGAGACTGGAGACAGGGAGACCAGTTAAAATGCATTACAGAACGCAGCTGAAAGGTAATGACGGTCTAATCTAGGGTTGAGGCCATGTGAGTGGACAGAGGGGGACATATTAGGTAGATGTTGGGAAGTCAGAGAGACAATTATACTTGGCATCTGATTGGATATGGAGATTAACTGAAAGTGCAGATAGCTCCAAGGTTGCACACTGGAAGGACAGTGGTGCTATTGACAGAAATAGCAAAGTTTTCAAAAGGGAAGGAAGATGGGAGGGGGGGCAGGGAGGAGGAAGATACTGAATTCTGTGATGGACATCTTGAGTTTAAGATGCCTTCAGACATTCATGTGACGGTGTCCAAAAGGGTGTTGGAAATGAGTGCTTGAAGCTAAGGAGAGAGGGCTGGATATATACATCTGGAATGTATCAGTCTAGACATTGGATCTCTGGGAGCTGATGAGATCAAGCAAGAGAGCATAGGTGGGGAGGAGGAAAGGGACAAGGGCAGAGCCGTAAAGTAGAGCTGCATTTCCAGAACTGGGTATGGAGACACAAGCACTAAGATTAATCTGTCAGTCCTCAGGAATTGTGAAAGGCTCAGCCTTAATGAGTAGCACTAGAATAGGGCTTTCCTAGGTGCCTTGAAATAGGAGATATCTAAAAGTACAATAGACTTAGAATTGAAAGGAACTTTCTGGCCATCTAGTCCAGCCACATCACTTTTTTTTTTTTTGCTTTTTGGAGGGCAGTTGGGGTTAAGTGACTTGCCCAAGGTCACACGGCTAGTTTTTTGTGTTAAGTGTCTGAGGCCGGATTTGAACTCAGGTACTCCTGACTCCAGGGCCGGTGCTCTATTCACTGCGCCACCTAGCCACCCCCCACATTACTTTACCAATAAGGAAAACAGGACCCATGTGAGCTAAGTGACTTGTTCCTGGTCACTTACCACTTACTTAGGGCTAGTAAGGGTTGGTAGGGTTAGTTAAGGTAAGTAGCAGAGTGAGAATTTGAACCCAGATCTTGTGACTTCAAAGCCAGTATCCTTGCCACAGTATTCTTGCTGTCTTTATGAGCATATTGATAGAGAGAGAATTCTAAAGTGCCTGATTCATAGAAATCTTAGAAACATCTAGCCCTGAGGGTCTTAACCATTTTCGTGTCCTAGACCCCTCTGGCAATCTGGTGAAACCTAAGGAGCCTTTCTTAGAATCATGTTTTCAAATGTAGAAAATGAAATATATAGGATTACAAAGGAAACCAAAGAATAGTGAAAATAAAAATATATATTTTCCCATCCAAGTTCACAGACCACCAAAAGCTATTCATGGACCCTTTCTGTGGACCCCATGTTAGGACACTTTGATTTTATCCCTTCCTTTCATTTTTCAAATAGGGAAACTGAGCCTCCAGAGTGGGAAGTGACGTTGCTGTGGTCTCACAGCTAGTCAATGACAGTACCGAGGCTAAAACCCAGAACTCTTTGTATATATTTATTGTCTTTACTTTATTACCACACGTCACCCTCAATTTCAGAAGTGCTGATTCCCATCCCAATCCAGAAAAGAGCATAGCATTTTCTTTCTTTAGGTTTTGATCTTATGAAACATTTAAGGCTTGCTTTGGGGTGTGTTTTCCTCATCAAACTAGATTCTGAAAAGGCAATTTTTTTCCCCAGGAAGCAAAATGAACTTATTTTAACGAATATATTTGAATGAGTGGAAAAATGTTCAATTTATGATAATTATCCAGTTATGAAAGTGATTAATTATGGAGCAGGAGATCTGGCAGCTATTTTTAAGATGGATTATTAATTGTAAACTATTGTTGAAAATTCCCACCCCACCCCTTCTCTCCAGGTGGTCCTTCATTTCAGGTGGAAATCTTGAAAGAAATCTAAAAGAAAGAAAGTCTACCCAAACGAGTTCCTATAGAAAGGATTCCACCTTTGGCACTCAAGACACCTAATCAATCCCCCCTCCTCAGTCACTCCCACCCCAAATTTCTGCTTGAGTTGGTATAGCCAGAAAGGCAATAGAATAGACCCAGATCAGAACAGAGGAAACCTCCTAAAGATAGATTTGCAAGTTTAAGGAATAAGGAATTCATGTCTCTCCCACTTAGTAGAGTTTGGTCCCAGCAGGGGAAGGCTAGAAACATTTCAGAGTGGGAAAATTGACCTGCCAGCTTAGAGCAAGGAGGCTTTCTCCTTTTGTTCAAGGACAATGAGCTTTTGAGCAACTAATTTTGATTTCCCAACCATTTTAAAGCTGCTTTTGGCTGCTTACTAACTGTCAATAAGCCTGTCTTTGCCCTTCCTTCTCTTTCTTCACCAAGGCCAAAAAAAATCCCCTGATAATTCCCAGTGCCTCATTTTATTTTTGACACTCTTGATGCCATCCATATATCTTCTTGAACCATCTGAATAGCCACACTCCCAGGATTTACAAAAGATAAGAGGTGGTATGACCAAAAGCCAGAGTTGTTGCTCTAGTCCGATGATCAGAGCATTAATCTTGAATCAGACTCCCCCAAGTTTCAGCCTCACTGTCAAGGAATAGACAGCTTTTATCCTCAATTAGGAATCACACTCCTCATAGTTGAGCTCATCAGGATGATATTCAAATAGGGAATCAGACTCCCCTAATTTTCATCCAACTATCAGAGGATCATTTTTGAATCAAGAATCTTGAAACAGATACTCCAAATTTCAGCCTAACTCTAAGTGTATAATATTTTTCTCCTTAATTAGGAATTAGGCTCCTCAAGTTGCAGCCACACTATCAAGGGCTATTTTTTCTTTCAATTAGGAGTAGATTCCCCAAGTTTCAGTCCCACTGGCAGAGGATGATTTTTGAATGGGGTATCAGACTCCCCAAGTTTCAGTCACACTATCAAGAGATAGTTTTTTAATCCTCATTTAGGAATAGAATCCCTATATTTCAACTCATCAAGATAATTTTCAAATAGTGAATCAGGCTCCCTGAATTTTAGTCCAGCTGTCAAAAGATCATTTTAAATCAGGAATCATGAAAAAGATATTCTAAATTTCAACCCCACTGTCAGTGTATAGTATTTTTATCCTTAATCAGGTATCAGACTTCCCAAGTTTCAGCCCCACTATCAAGGGATACTTTTTTCTCCTTAATTAGGAATCAGACTCCACCTATGTTTTGGCAGCACTACCAAAAGATCATTTATCTCCTGAATTAGAAATCAGACTCCCCAAATTTCAGCCTGGGATGATTTTTAATCTAGGCTAAGACTCTTCAAGATTCTGCCCAACTTGAAGGAATTTAGGAATCAGATTCCCTACCTCTCCAGCCCATAGCACCAACCTGGGAGAACCTTGGACTTCTGTAACTCTAGGCCTCCTGGGTGATGATTTAGGACTTTTATTCAGTTGCTTTTCATTGTCGAGGATAAGTCCCACCAAATATTCTCTGAAAATACATGCTTTTAACATAAATGAATAGTAGATTGGCTTGAGTTAGGTGGAGACTGTAGGCTTTTAAGCCTTTCCATGCTATAGCTAATTAATCTTGGCCCTGGGATTAGATCCCTGGGTGGGAGAACAGTGTGCATGAGTAGTCTGATTGGGGATGGAATATTAATTGATTAAGGACCTTAGTCTTTGGGGCTCCATCTTAAGGTTGACAGGAACGATGAGTCTCCTTTGCATGCAAAAGCTCCAACTGTCCCTTCGATATGGATGATCAGCTCATGTTTCATCTGTCACTCTTCCTTTTCTTTCTTATGAGATGAAACAGAAGAAAAAAATTAGGAAGACTGAAAGACAAAACCACTCTCCACTGCATTCTGCAAATTCTTCTTGAAGGACAGTAGAGCTTCAAGAATCTTCTCTATTCTTAAAGACATAATGTTTTACCCTTGGTCCAGTTAATAGTTGTATGTGTTGATATGTGTTAAAGTGATTCATTTTTTAAAGCAGAGATACAGGATTATTGTGAAACTCAACTGAGATTGTATATATACATATATATGTATGTATACACATTTATATGTGTATATATGTGTGTACATATATATGTATGTATATACTCGCGTGTGTATATAGCTACACAGGAATAAAAATTGTGTATTTGTTGCTTGCACTTTTTCCTGCCTTTAAGTTAGAGTCAGCTGCTCCAATTGTCTCTAAATTAGATATGGGATCAACCTCTTGAGTGTCTGTCTGAAGGGATGTAGGTTTGCAAGGCCATTAGGATTCTTGGTCCCCTTTAAATGCTGCTTTCTGGATTTCTCTCTAGCTCAGGGTCCTTTGCCTTATCTAATTCCTAAAGATTCTTCCCCTGAGCTCCAGTAACCTTGCAGGAAGTTCCTTCATCCTGGTATAGGATTCTAGATTGAGAGTTGGAAGGGAACTCAGAGGCCCATATTTGGTCCCATCCCCTCATTTTACAGATGAGGAAACTGGGGCCCAGGGAGGGGAAGGGACTGGCCCAAGGTCATGTATAGTATCCTAGCTCTAGAGCTAAAAGGTACCATAGAGGCCAGTTAATTCAATATCCCTCATTTTACAGTTGGGAAAAGTGAGGCCTGGGGAGGGAAAGGACTTACCCAAAGTTCCACTTAGCATTATAGCTCTAGAGCTGGAAAGGCCCTCAGAGGCCATCTAGTCTAATCCCTTCATTTTACAGATGCGAAAAACTGAGGCCCAGGGTGGGGAAGGGTCTTGTCCAAGGTCACACATAGGATCTTAGCTCTTGAGCTAGGAGGGCCCTGAGCAGCCATCTGGTCCAATGCCTTCATTTTACAGAGGGGAAAACTGAGACCTGGGGAGGGGAAGGGATTTGTCCAAGGTCACACATAGGAGCATAGATCTAGAGCAGGAGGGGCCCTCAGAGACCGTCTAGTCCAACCCTTTCACTTTACAGAGGAAAAAAGAAGGCCCAGACTGATGAAGAGATTTGCCCAAGGCCATAAATGTAGTAGATGTCAGAGGCACCATTTGAACCACCTCCTTTGCTTCTGGAGCCATATTCTTTCCACTGTCACATCTAGACCTCTTAGAAGACTTATTCTGCCCTTGACCTAACTTTCTGTATCCATATTTCTTTGCATTAGCCACCTGTCCTCATTGATTTTTGTCTTCAGGGGCTCCTGACCTTTCTGATGTCATGAGCTCCTCTGGTGGTCTACCTGGTAAAGCCTATGGACCATTCCTAGAGTAGTATTTTTAAATAATTGAAAAAAGTTAAATTTCAGTTCAAGATTTAGTGATAATAAAGATGTTTTTTTTCCATCCAAGGTTATAAATCCTCTGGAATCTATCCAGGTAAAGAGCCCTGCTTTAGGCAAATCTTGTTTAGTTCTGTTGTTTTTGCTGTTTGCCCTTGCTACCCTCTAAAGGTGGAGTTTCTGGGCAGTGTAGCTTTGAAAAACACTGACCAGCCGATGACCAGGGCTCATCCCTCCTACTCTCACAGTAAGATCTACTTGGAATGGCTCTTGTGAGGCAGGGGGCATATTAAGGTGCTTTTTGAAGTCTGTCTCAGCTTAATAATGTTAGAATGATAATGCTTTATACTTATGTAAGGGGCCTTTTTGAATTGCCCACAGTTGATTACGGCTAGGCTCTATGTGAGAGAAGTTTGAAAAGAAAGAAAGTTTGCTGTTATCCTTAGAAACTGTATTACTGCTACGCCTGTTCAACAGTGCTGAAGTTTGGTGATGCTCACCCATGTTCAGTGGTCACATAAACAGGGCCTAGTGAAAAATGTCATAAACCACAGGAAGATGGTCCAAGGTATTCAGCCAATTGGTGGGGACAACAGTGGCAGTGGTAGAAAGGAAAGAAGGGCAGACTCCAGGGTTGTGACCACAGATACATGGGCACCTGTGAGCAAGCTGTGGATGAAAGGCACAGGAAGTTGCCAGCCATGTGAAACAACTCAGCTGTGAGGAGAATATGGGGGATCTTTGGTCATCTACAGCATGTGCTGAGAAGCCCAACACTTCCAAGAGCTCCCGCAAGGTTCCCTATCATGTCCTGTGAGTGACTTGGGGACCACCTCCCCCCACCCTGCTTTCTGCTGTATTGAGGAGACATGAGTTAAGTGGGAGGAATAGAAACCCTCTGAGCCTGACTCTTGTTGCATCTGATCGTATGAAGTGGTGAGATTGCCACTTTCAGGAGCAGACTGACAGTCTCTAGGCATAGAAGGTTCCTATTTTATCATAACATAATATCTTATGTGCTATTTTAAGTAAATACCTTTTCCCATTCTTTGATGTCATATGTTCAATTCTGGGTAGAGATTAAAGAGATTAATTAGGTAAATGGGAGCTTATAAGCAGTGGTTGCTTTTTTTCATTCATTTGAGTTCCAAAATTTCTCCCCCTGCCCCTTTGCCAAGATGGTGTGTAGTCTCATATAGGCTCTACATATGCAGTCACATTAAACATATTTTTACCTTAATCATGTTGCAAAGAAGAATTAGAACCAATGGAATGAACTACAAGAAAGAAGAAACAAAACAATAAAGAGAAAGTGCAAATAGTCTGCTTTGATCTGCATTCAAACTCCATCATTCTTTCTCTGTATGTGTATGGCATTTTCCATCATGAGCCTTTTGAAGTTGTCTGAGAATCCTGCATTGCTGAGAAGAGCCAAGTCTGTCAGAGTTAATCATCACACAGTGTGTCTGTAACTGTGTACAATGTTCTCATGGTTCTGCTTCCCTCACTCAGCATCTGTTCATGTAAGTCTTTCCAGGGTTTTCTCAAGTCCTCTTGCTCATCATATGTTATATAGCACAATAGTATTCCAAGCAGTGGTTTTTAAAAGATGATATACTCAAACAGGTTCCAGGAATTTAAATGTATGAGTGAGGCAATCCATTGTGGAGTCTTATCCTGGGAGATGGATTTACATATATACATATGAATATACATACATGTATATACTCATATATTCACATGGAGGCAGAAAGGTGGTGCTGCAGTGGCTAGAATACTGGGCCTGAAGCCAGGAAGACTCCTCATCCTAAGTTCAAATCCAGCCTCAGATACTTCCTAGTTGTGAGACCCTGAGCAAGTCACTTTACCCTGTTTGCCTCAGTTTCCCCATCTGTAAAATGAGCTGGAGAAAGAAATGGCAGCCACTCCAGTATCTCTGCCAAGAAAACCCCAACTGGGTCACAGAGAGTCAGATATAAGTGAAATGACTGACTATACGCATATGTCCAACGTAACATGTGCGTTTATATATATATACATATATATATATGTACAGCTGTACATCTAGATATAGACATATATAAAAATATGTGAATATCTTGTCATGCAAGGCTTTGCTAAAGTTGTTTGTTTTTTATTCCTATGTCAATTACTAGGCTGTGATTTATAAACGAAGT
The DNA here is from genome assembly GCA_028646575.1 of Pseudocheirus occidentalis. NCBI lineage: Eukaryota > Metazoa > Chordata > Mammalia > Diprotodontia > Pseudocheiridae > Pseudocheirus > Pseudocheirus occidentalis. Next base: position 45,897,742 of record CM053602.1, read on the forward strand.
TTTCCACTAGAAATCTTGCTCACTAAATTGTTTGATTTGTTCTAAATTTTGTACAGTTGTATGTCAAAGTGCTATTGATTTTTTCTAGTGTTATTGTTGAAGTGACATTGTTGAGCCATTATTGTACATTACATATTTTAGCAATCACTCCAACTATGCAGCTATTGAAATACTGACTCTCTTCTCTCCTTCATGAGAAGTAACACAAATAGGGCTTTTGGTTGGGAAGTGGGGGAGGATAATTCTATATAATAACTATGATAATGGCATTGTGAGGGCTTTGTGCAACTCTAAGGATACCTGACAGGAGGGGGTGTAAGGCACAGGCAATGGAAAAGAAAAATGAAGTGAAAACAATTTCTGTGTTACATAAACTTCATGAAACCATGGTATATTGGAGCATTCCTCACCAAATGATTGTGAATAGGATGGTTTGAGAACCATTTTGTAAACCCCTTCTGCTGACTGGAGAGTAGGTTAAGAGAATTTTCAACGTTTCTTAGTGATAGAAGGAATGATGGAGGCTGAACTGAGAAACATCATTTTAGCAAGAATGTCTTTTGGCAGCAGTTAAAGATGCAGTGGGAGCATCACATGACAATGTGGATTAAAGATATCACCTGTCGTGCTGGGCTGGACATTGGATCCCAAGTGGCAGTGGTATTCCTTGCATTTTATGAGGATATGTCCAGCATAAGGCATATCTGAGGATTCTGTATCTGTGGACTCAAGAATGGAATATGCTTATTGGGATTTTATCAGTGTGAACTTAGAATTCCCTAGGAACTTTGTGCATGTCAACAAAATAGTAGACACTTTGACCCTGGTGTGTCTAGACCCAAATACACATTTCTGGAGCATCTACAGTGATTGGGACCAATTCCAGACTGTTCAAGGCACTGACCAAATACAGCCAGTAGTATCTAGGTACCTCACCATTCCATGACTCCTTTGTAGAAGCTTATGGGATGATAGAAACCAGTAGTGGAAGAAATCTTCAAAGAAGCCTTGAATGTTTTGCTTCAAGTATAGACTCGGAGAATCTGGACTTAAATGCCTCTCCACAACCAAAGGAATGGTAGAATCATCCTAGGAAGAAATGCAGCAAGAGACATGGTTTGGGTTTCCCTGAATGAGCAGGAGGTGTACCAATGTACACAGTGCCCCTCAGTGACTCCTACTTCCCAAGCATCTTCTAGGAAAATTGTTCAGATTGAATTGGAGGAACCCAAGACCCAACTAAAAGAATGGTTAGTCAGTGGCCTTGTCCCAGAGTCACCTCTCACATGGTCGTTACAGAGAATCCTGGGAAGGTTTGAATTCTGTGGATTATGAGAGGAATCCCTTGCTTTACAGAAGAGGAAACTGAGACCCAGGGATGGAAAGTGACTTGACAAGGTGACACAGGCAGCCAACATCCGAAATGTGATTTCAGTCCGGTTCTTACTCATCTAGAGTCTGTCTTCTCATAGCAATTTAGATCTAAAGGGACCTCAGAGGCCATTTAGTCCCAACCCTTCATTTCATTTTATATTTTAATGAATGAAAAAGCATTTATTTTAATATATATGTATATATATGTACACGAACAAACACACATATACTATGTGTATACACACACACACATATACTATATATAAGTTACTATATGTTAGGTACTTAGCTAAGTGCTCATTAAAAGACAGGGCACTTCCTCCTCATTCATTACGCTTTACTATTCACTGTCTCTCCCCCATGCATATGGACGCTTCACTCCTCCCCTTTCCAGTTCAGAAAACATAAATCTATATTGCCGTTGTCACTAGAAAGCTACTTTCTCTTTTTACAGATTGGAAAGTGGGACCTGGGGAACTTAGTCACTTGTCCAAAGGCACATAGGTCATAAGTGGTGTCTGACTGCAGAGCCAGCAACCTTCCACCTGCACCACATGGCCTTTTTACTTAGAAAGGCCAAAAAGAAGAAAGTGGGAAGAGGTTAATGCAATTGTTAGGCCATCTAGAAGATGCTGGTCTAAAGCTATCAGTTCATGGGTAGATACATCTGTCAAGTATATGACTCACATAATCTGTCAGTAATGACTAATTACTGACTCTAGGAAAATAGAAGTGTTCCCCTCCTGGCCATGCCCTGAGAATTTTCATGAACAGTTTGGGAGTTTTCATAAGCATTTTGGGAAGAGAAGCACCATGGAATCTTGGGTAGAGCATTCCACCTGAAGTCAGGAAGATTTAATTACAATCGTTGGGTTTTAGGAAGACGTGAATTCAAATACTGCCCTAGACATTTAACTAACTGATTGACTCTGGCCAGCTTATTTAAACTCTCTCTACTTTCTTCATCTGTAAAAGTAGGATGCTAATGCCTAGGGCAGTGGTTCTCAACCTGTGGGTTGCGACCTCTTTTGGGGTCGAATGACCCTTTCACAGGGGTTGCCTAAGACCATCAGAAAACACATATTTCCAATGGTCTTAGGAACCGAGACACCCCTCTTCTATCCGTATCCAGGTGGGCCCGCCCACATAGGAGTATTAAAGGGTTGAGGCATTATGCAGGTTGAGAACCACTGGTCTAGAGTGTCTATTTCATAGGGCTGTTATGTGACTCAAATAAGATTCTGTGTGTAAAGTATGACACAAATCTTCCAGTCCTATATTAATTTCTATGATGAATTATTAATTTCTATTATTAGAGGCAACTTTCCAGAGTAGATTAGAGAACTGACCTGGAAAGCAGGATGACCCGGGTTCAAGTCACGCCTCTGACACATGTTGAATGTATTACCTTGGACAAATCACTTAGTCTCCCAGGACCTCTAAGCCACTCTCTAACACAGGATTTCTTACCCTGGGGTAAGACCTTATCAGGTACAGATTTCAGGGTGTCTGTGAACTTGGTTGGGGGGAAAAAATTACACCTTTGTTTTCACTAACCTCTAACTGAAATTTAGCATTTTCTCCAACAAATAACAAAGAAACCCATGGGAATTCCTTTTGACAAAACCATTTGTCTCGGAAGGCAGGGCCCATTAGCCATTTGTTTTGTACGCTTGTTATGGCCAAAGCCAGAATGGAAGAGAGCTCCCGCCTCTTAAAAGTTGAGACTTGTGTCTGGATTTTCTCGATAAACATGCCAAGTGTTATAAGGGAGAAAGGGATATCTCTACTAGGCATTCTCTTTCTGGATGGGAATTGGAAGGGAGCTCAAATAAATGGTAACTGGATCAGATCTGACCTCCTGGGGCATCATCATTGCTTGTTCCTACTGTAATATAAGGACACTAGAGCAACCAAGCCATAAACCCCTAATCATGTCAAACATGTATTAATTTCCCTACTCCCCCCTGCCCTGACACGCACAGACATATACACACCATGCCTCCCCAACCTCCTGCTCCCTCCCAGAATTTACTGGATTTTCTCACGCTAAGTAGCATGTAGCTTACCACAACTTCGAATTCTCCTCCCAAGGTCTAATTCCCTTTATACTAAGGCTTGTCTCAATCATCCACTTCCCAACATCTCTAAATATCCTTGTGGAATTGTAATCAGTCACACCCCTTCCCAGCTGCTTCCACAGCAGTGAGAGACATAGAGGGGACTTTCCAACACTGGGGCTAGTCTTTCTCCTTCCAGTCCCCATACTTCACAGGGTTTCAATTTCCTGCCAAAGTCGTTGCATCGAAAGCTCTGCATGTGCTCTGGTTAATACCCACCAACTGGCTAATGTCCATCGGCAGTTCAGTGAATTAGTTGAGTGTAACTGTTTTGACATTTGTGATCTTAACCTGATGGTTTGCTTATTTACTTAACACATGGCTTCATTCAGAGCTATTAGCGCATCAAAGCTATACTGGCTAAGCCCGGAAATGTAATACTGTGCTTTCAGTCTCTTCTTCAGTTTTTCACGGACTAAGAAACCAAGCAGGATGCTAGTCATAAGTAAACAAATTCTTAGGCTGAGAACAGAAGTGTCTCTGTCCATATGATTTACATATTTCTGACCGTTAACGATCAGGTTGATAGGCTTTTGCCAAAACATGCAGAAGATGTATATTACTATTGCATAAACCTATAAACGTTGGTCTAACCAGATTCGTTTTTTAAAAGTTGAATTCTTAACACACGTGGCTTTCTGTTATTATTCCACAGGACATCAAATTTGACTTATTCATATTGGCATGGGGTAGTACCAACCAAAGATGTCTGTGCTCCTCTAGACATAAATTTTATCGAATTGTAGTTAAACAAATGGGATAGTGAAGGAAATTCGTTTGCACTAGAAAAGTTAACTATTTTTGAAAGTGCTCCTAAGCAGAGATTCATTTTAAAATTAGGTTTTAAATATTTACATTTTGTTTTTAGGAGTGGAGTGGTTTGACTGTGTCAGTTATGTATTTGTCATTTGACACAGTAGAATAAGTCATCATTTGTATACCATGATATATGGTTGTTTTGAAATGTTTGTTTTATTTACATTTTTGAGATTTTTTACATGGAATTATTTTCTCATCTTGCAAAATTTAGATAATTTTACAACCAACCATATTTAGAATAATCCATGAATCCTTCCCTCCATTCGCCTGGAACAATTTTGTATCTATGATCTACTTTCAATTTCTTGACCCTTCTGCAGAAGATGAACATTAGATAAAATCCAGAAAATACTCTTATAGAAAGTGAATTCATCTTATGATAATGGGAAAACCAGTTATTTGAATTGAAACCATTTGATGCCTAAAGATAAATTTGATATTAGTTGGTTCTGATTCCTTCCTGGATTCCTTTTTAATTCTAAGATAATTTTTCTCTAGAGAGTTGCTCATTAAATAACTTTCCAGAAATAAAAAAACAAGATATCTGTGCGTTTCAGCTCTAAACTTCATCAGTGCAGTCAGAAATAAAAAGTTTACTCTGATGTATGTAATCATAAGATGAAAACAGGGTCTTTACCCAACCCTTGCAACTGGAGTTCCAAATGTCATCAGTCAATCATTAAACATTTATTAAGCACCCTACTCTGTGTGCCAAACACTGTGTCAGGTGATAGGGATAAGACAAAAATGAAAGAGTTCCCACTGTCTAGGAGCTTACATTCTATTGTGACTGGCTAAAAGGAATTTTGGAACACATCTAACCTACCACTCTCCTTTTAAAGAAGAGGAAACCCATAGAGAAGTGGCTTGCCCCAGGTTACATGAGGAAGTTGTTTTTTTGTTAAGTTATTTAAGTCATGTCTGACTCTTCATGACCCCACTTGGGGTTTTCTTGTCAAAGATAACAGAGTGGCTTTGCCATTTCCTTCTCCAGCTCAATTTACATTTAAGGAAACTGAGGTAAACAGGATTAAGTGACTTGCCCAGGGTCACACAGCTATTAAGTATCTAAGACAAATTTGAACTTCCTGACTCCAGGATCAGGACTCTATCCACTGTGCCACTTAGCTGCCCCATGTTCTAATGTAGATGATTGCACACACATGCGCATGCGCACGCACACACACACACACACAAATAATTACAAGGCAATTTGTGGCTGGGGGAGCGTGGGAAGTTACTAGCTAGAGGAACAAAAAAAAGCATCCTGAAGAAGATGGAATTTGAGGTGGACACTGAAGTAAATGAAGAATTCTGTGTGTGTGTGTGTGTGTGTGTGTGTGTGTGTGTGTGTGTGTATAAATAATCCAAGTGAATGGGGAATCAAGGATTTTGCTAAGGTTGTAAACATGTGTGACAGGCAGGAGAGTGACACCAAAGGCAGTAATCAGGAAGCACCCAGGCAGGACAATTTGAGGAAAGAGATGCCTTCCACCCGAGGCATGTCAAGCTTGTGATGCTTACAGGACACCCAGTTTTCAGTATCTAACAAACACTTCCCAACATACCACAACCCACAACCACCCCCTCATCTAATTAAATATCCCAAATGCAATCCTTTGATACTTTCTCAGTCTCTGAAGCTCTTCTCATTCGTGAGCTTCCATGAATCTTCAGTAAAAGATCCTTTTTGTCTTGCTTTTTTTGGAGGGAGAAGTCAGCATAATTGGGGTTAAGTGGCTTGCCCAAGGTCACACGGCTAGTAAGTGTTAAGTGTCAGAGGCTGGATTTGAACTCATATCCTCCTGACTCCAGGGCCAGTACTCTATTCACTGCACCACCTAGCTGCCCCCGAAGATACTTAAAAAAAAAAAGAAGCACCTAGGTGGTACAGAAGAAAAGAGTTCTGGATCTGGAGTTAGGAGGACTTGAGTTCGAATCCAACCTGGGCAAGTCATGATGTCTGTTTGTCTCAATTTCCCTAACTGTAAAATTGAAATAACAATAGCACCTACCTCACAGGTTTGTTATGAGGATGAAATGAGATATTTGTCAAGTGTTTAAAACAGTGGTAGACACTTAGTAGGCGCTATATCTGTGCTTATTCCCCTCCCTTTGACGAGATAAAAAGTCATTGTTTTAGTTTTCCAAATGACTTGCTTCACCCAAAATGAGGACTGATTAAATACAAACACAATTTCTCAGTAGTGAACCCTGGTTTCATTTCTGTGTGGAACCCTAAAGAAGACATGGTCACCAAATGAAGGTTTACTTTGCTGGTAATAGTGTAGAGAGAAGAAGCGTGGCATAGTGGATAGTGAGTCAGCCACGGAGCTAGGGTGATATGGGTTCAAGTTCCGGTTTTAACACATTCTGACTATGTGATCTTTGACAACTCACTTAATTTCCGAATACCCTCAACAGCTCTCTTAGACTGGGAGTTGCACAGAAGCTGCAGGTCTTTATTAGGAGAGGTCCACTTAAACAACGAATATTTAGTATTTGTTTTCTCCATCAGCAACATGCTAAGCCCAGTACTAGTATATCAGAGACAGTTCAGCTTCCCTGTTGGAGAGGAAAATGCCAGAAGCCAAAAAAAAGCCATGAAGGAAAAGGAGAAAAAAGTCTTAAACTTACTTGTGTTTAAGGTTTCTCTTCCCCAAAATTTATTTTCTTTCCACGTCTGAAGAAGTCACTTTATGTCTGGGCATATTTGTGCTGAATAAACATTCTTGTCTCTGGAGCAGGGCCTTGTGTCAAACAGCACCAAGAGGAAATCAGCCTTGCCTTCCAAAAGTTTCTGTGGTTACTCAAAACTCAAATGCTAGTGGAAAAAAAATGGGTTCTGAGGGGGGGGGGGAAGCACCTTCAGAGAATTTGGTCACTCACTACCCTTAGGGCATAAAAAGGAGGCCCTGGGGAAGAACACATGCTGGAACTGGGCATGTGAATTGGTCATGGTCGGTGCCCAGGAAGTTGACTTAGCCATGGAGTCTGCCAGGCACTGGGACTGCTTTTATTGGCTTGCTTAGGTCCCAGCTCATTAGAAGTTTCATTAGTGTATTTACCATAAATCTTTCAATGTCTGGGTGTGGTACAGCATTACATAAAGGTAGCTATTTTAAATGGCAGCAGAGGCTTTTTGGATGGGTGCATGGATGGATGAATGGATGGATGGATGGACCTTTATTAAATGCTTATTCTGTGCCAAGTAATGGGGATAGAAATACAGAAGTGAAAACAATCCTTGCCCTCATTGAGTTTGTATTGTAATAAGGTAAGACAATACATATAGTGGTGGTCATTGAGGAATATTTTGGTATGGTGAGTTACCAGGAGAATGAATGGAGCCATAGAAGAATAAGTTGATATACTCTTTGCAGTAGCAATGGCAGAATTTGTTTAATTATCACTATAGTGAGAGGAAACAGAAGTTATAGGAACAGGGACAAGATGGCTGGTGAGAAGATGGCCATAGTGTAGAGTGCAGCATAACCAACACCAACCTAGATATAGTGGGTCACATCATATGGGGCGATTGATGAAGACGGAGAGGAAAGCAAGAGAGTTTCAGAACTGAAAGGGTTCATTCCTCCAGGAGTAGAGGAGAGACATAACTGGTGAGATGAGTAAAATAGGAGTAAAGGATATTTTCAAAAAAAAAACATCAGAAATATAATATTCAGATGAAAATAGGGTGGAACTTACCACATGTTGATAGCATCATCATCATCACTAATATTATTAATATACTTGACCCCTTTACCCCGAGCCACTGTTATGGGATATACAAAACCCTTTATAGAGAGTTGTTTGCAAATGGGACGGCCTTTATAGGCAGATTAGCAAAGCCATCCTTGTGCATAATAATATCAATTAGCAAATATGTCTCTTGCTTTAGTTTGCTAAGTATTCTATTCATTTGGCCTAAGAGTAGGCAAGTTAGACTAAGAAAAAATAATAGGTGGAACCAAAACTACATCTTCCTCTTGATCCCTGGGATCATTTCACCAGGGTATAAAGCTTTTTCTCCCACAGGGATTTTTTGGTCAGTAGGTTTGGTAATAATGAGTAAGAAGCAATCAATAGATCAACATTAAGGACCTACTATGTGCCAGGAACGTTGCTAAGTGATGGGGATACAAAAAAAGCAAAAAATGCAGTCTCTGCCTGCCAAGAGCTTACAATTTTATGTGGGAGAAACAATACGCAAAAACATATACAAAGCAAGATAGATAGATAGATAGATAGATAGATAGATAGATAGATAGATAGATAGATAGATAGATAGATACATACATACATACATACATACATACATACATACATACATAGATACATAGATACATAGATACATAGATAGATACATAGATACATAGGTAGGTATATAGGTAGGTGATAAATAGGAAATAACAGAGAGAAAGGACTAGAATTAAGCAGTTGGGAAAGGCTTCCTGTAAAACATGAGATTTTATCTGGGCCTTAAAAGAATCCAGAGAAGTAAGTAGGCAGAGATGAGGAGAGAGCATATTCCATACATGGAGACAGTCAGTGAAAATGACCAGAGCCCAGAGATGGAGTGTCTTGTTGATGGGACAGCCTACAGTGTCACTAGATTAAAGAATATGTGTCAGAGATGTAAGGTATAAGAAGACTAGATGGTTTAGGAGTCCAGATTATAAAGATTATAAAGAGTGTCAAACAGAGGATTGGATGATGAAAGCCATAGGGAGTCATTGGAGTTTATTGAATAGGGGAGTGCCATAATTGGGCCCTAGATTTAGGAAGATCACTTTGGTGGCTGGATGGCGGGTGGATTGGAGTGGGAAGAGACAGGAAACAAGCAGACCCACCCGCAGTCAACTGCAATAATCTAGGTGTGAGATGATGAGGGCCTGTACTAGAGTCATGACAGTGTCAGAGGAAAGGCATGTATGTGAGAGATGTTACAAAGGGGAAATCAATAGGTCTCGACAACAAATTAGATATGGGGGATGAGAGATGATGAGGAATCCAGGATGGCTCCTAGGTTGAGAGCCTGAAGGACTAGGAGGATGGTGTTGCCCTTGTCAGAAAGAGGAAAGGTGGGAGGCAAGGAGGAGAGTTGAAGGAGAATAATGAGTTCTATTTTGGACATGTTGAGTCTAAGAATGTCTACTAGACAGCCACCTAGGAATATCTGAAAGACAGTTGGAAATGCAAGATTGGACAGCAGTGGAGGGGTTGGGGCAGGATGAGTAGATATAAGAATCATCAGCATAGAGATGGTCATGAAATCCATGGGAGGTGATAAGATCCCCAAGTGAAATAAGACAGAGAAGGAAGAGAAAAGGACCCAGAATAGTACCATGAGGGACACCTGGGGTTGGAGGGCATGATGTAGAAGAGAATCCTGCAAACAGGACAGGGAAGGAATTATCAGGTAGGAAGAGTACCAAGAAAGGAAGGGTGCCCCTAAAACCTAGAGAGAAGAGAGTATCAAGGAAGAGAGGGTGATTAGCAGCATCAAAGGCTACAGAGAGATCCAAGAGAAGAAGGATGGAGAAAATAGCATCGGATTTGACAACTAAGAGATCATTAGTAACTTTGGATAGAGTTCATTGGAACGGTAAAGTTATTTATTGTTCAGTTATAATTCATTGGAATGATACAATTGGAAGCTGGATTGTAAAGGATTAAGAGGGGAGTGAGAGGAGAGAAAGTGGAGGCACATTGGCTCTCTGATGGGTGGGCAAGTAATAGCCAAGACTTTCCTGGGAGCGGGTGGGGAAAAGGGATGGTGAGCAGCCTGAGGGTGCTGGAAACAGAATCACAAAATCCCAGAATTGAAAGGAACTTCAGGGACAATCCAGTCCAAACAATTTCTGAACAAGAATCCCATTTACTACAGAGCTAATATCCAGAATTTGTTTGAATGAGTCTAGTAGTGAGAAGTCTTTTGCAACAGTCTATATTCCACTCTTTTTAGTTAAGATTTATTTTTCCTTGCAGGTAGCTTAATACTGCCTCCCTTCCATTCCAGTTTACTGCTCCTATCCTTTCCTCTCAGGCCAAGCAGAACCAGGCTAATCTCTCTCCTACATGACAGCCATCACATTCTATCTAAGGATACCTTTTCTTCAAACAAAACAGAATACTTGAAGATTTCTATCATATCCTTTGTGAACCTTCTCTCAGCAAAACATTCTCAGTTTCTTTAACTGATCTTCATATGGAATTCTACTTAGGACCTTCTCCATTCTGCTCACATTCTACATTATCAATGTCTTTATAAATGTACTACCCAGAACTTAACATCATACCCCCAGTGTGGCATAACCAGGGCATAGTGCAGGGGGACTATCCCTTCTCCATTCTTAGGTACTTCACCTACCATTCTGCAGGCTAACATCGCATTAGCTTGTATAGGGCCTATATCCCTGTTGGTGCCTATTGAGGTTGCTAATGGCCTCTATTTTTATATATGAACTATCTAAGCAATTCTCTCTCATTTTGCATTTGTGCAATTTATTTATTGAAGTGAAGTATAATACTTCATACTAGTTCCTATTAAATTCTATTTTAATTACATCCCTGCTCCTGGATCTCAATGTCTCAGCACTTAAACTGTGGGTCTTGACCCCATAACTGTGGAAAAAGTTTAAGAAGCCCTGCCTAGGCTGCTCTCTAAGATGGAGTTTCTTTACCTAGAAGTTTCTTCTATCAATGAAATCTCAGCTCCTGTCTCTGTTCCTGTTCCAGGTTCTAGATTATCAAGATCTCTTTTTTGGATCCTGATTTGGCATCCATTGAGATGCACTTCCCTTTCCTGGGCCTCAGTTTCCTCCTCTGTACAATAAGGAGGTTGAACTAGATGACCTCTGAGGTCCCTTCCAGTTCTAGACTTATGTAAGTCTTTATTAAATATGTTTTTTAGCCTTCCTTATTTGGAGTCTTTAACAAATTGAATAAGAAGATAATGGAGAGGTGACTTTTTTCAAATATGTAAAGGAATTGCATGGAAGAGGGCTGCAATTGATTATGACTGTCACTTGAGGTTCTCACCTGAGAAATGGGTAGAAAAGTTTTTAAGAAGATTTTTGTCTTACATCAAGAAAATCCTTCTAACAGCTGGGACTGTCCTAAGGTTGAATCAGTTGGCCTAGGAGCAGCAGTATGTTGGTAAATGTTTAACAAGGGGAAAAATCCAGGCTTGACACACTTTTAAGTTTAATTTTCATTATTCACATTTCTTTCATCATTTTGTTAAGTCTAGACAATCAATAAAACTATAAATCAAGCCATGATTTGTAGTGTTTTGTGATTTCTGTGGAATAAGTGTTCACACTGAAAATTAACAACTGGCTTTTGCAAGCCTGTTGGAGCTTCCTTCAATATGACCTTGTCCAAGAGATAGAAGGAATCCCAGGGATCATCTAGCCTAACTCCCTCATTTTTCATAGGAGGAAACTGAGGCCCAGGGAGGGGAAGGAACTTGCCAAGAGTCACACAGAGGATCCTAGGTCTAGACCTGGAAGAGATGTCAGAGGCCATCTAGCCCAACCCCCTCATTTTACAGAAAAGGAAATCGATACCCTGAGAAGTTAAAGTAAACCCCACCAAGGTCACAGTGGAAGAACCAGTATTTTCACTTGCTCACTCCAAATCTAGCACTTTCTCTCTGTGTGAAGGAATCATATATACTGCTGTGTAGTCACCATCCATTCTGGGAAAGACAAGTAGAATGTGAATGTAGTCAGAGAGGGGAGGGCCAACGGTAAGTGGTAGGTGGGATTAGATGTGATATGTGCCTGAAATGTAGAAATATAGAAGGAAATATTCCTTCAGATAAGAAAAAAAGAGGAAGGGGCGGCTAGGTGGCACAGTGAATAGAGCACTAGCCCTGGAGTCAGGAGTACCTGAGTTCAAATCCGGCCTCAGACACTTAACACAAAAACTAGCTGTGTGACCTTGGGCAAGTCACTTAACCCCAACTGCCCTCTAAAAAAGAAAAAGCAAAAAAAAGAGGAAGAGAAGAAAGAAAAGCCAATGGTAGAAGTACAAAGAAGTGAAAGAAAGGGAGAAAGAAGGGGAAAGGAAAACAGTGACTGGCAGTGTGTCCAAGAGACATTTGCAGGACTTGGGGGTGAGGCACTGTCCAGACAAATATAAAATTCAAGCTATCATCCCTAATGTGGGATGGCTGATCCATTTAATACAATTTGCTCTTCAATCAAGCAAGAAGTTTGATTGATTTCTTCCTCCTGTGACCAGTTGTGTGAGTAAACCAATGTACCCTTTCAGTCAAAATAGTTGAACCTGTAGTGCTTGCAGACATAAGCCCTGCCTGTATTAGGAGAGAAAGAGATAATTTGTACATTTCACTCTGACAGAGTTAACACCCAACATAGAGGATGCAGCATTAGCACCTGTAGGCACCAGTGATAATGAACTTGTTGGCACTGTAATGACTGGTATCATAATATGCTAGCTGGATCCACCATCTATGAGGATAATTAAACATTAGCACATCTATAGAAGAAGAGAGGAGGAACATGAATCAAGAAAGTAACACTGCCACCCATCCTCTGTTCCCGTTCTTTCCATCAAATGTGAATTACTCCAAAGGCAGGGTGAGACCTGCTTTAGTCATTCAGTAGTTCCAAGAAAGGTCTCCTAATGAAGCCATAATTCTCTAATTAGTTGTTCAGCAGGATTGGTATTGACAATCATCCCTTGGCTTCTACTAATAGCACATAGAGACCTCAGATGTGATCACTAAGGAAATTAATTGGTTTGCCTGCTGGTTGTGTCTCAGCTAATTTCCAAGTTCTGGTTACTCAGTCTGTTTGTCTCTGAGTTGGGCTGCAGCCAGCTAAACTGCCCCACTAATTTTTTTCATCTTCACAGCAACATCATGAGCTTCTCAAAGACTCTCAGGCCTTGATATGCATTCACTTCTAATGGCCAGGGCCCCTCAATGTGGTTCTACTTCTCAAAGATCCCCATATTCATGATATTGATAGAGTAAAAATCTATCCAGATCCATAGTGCATTTAACCAGTAAACATTTATTAAGTGTCTGCTATAACACTGGGCCTAGCACTCAGAATACAAAAAGAGATGAAAGATAGACTTTGTCCCCCAAGGAATTTACAATCTATTTCTGGAGACAAGATGCAAACAGGATAAATAAGAAATATTTCACATACAGCAGGTATTGGAATTAAGAGGGGCTGGGAAAGGCTTACAGCAAAAGATGGGATTGTAGTTGGGACTTGAAGCACCAGATGCCACTGGGTGGAATGAAGGAGGTAGAGCATTCCAGGGATGGGGGATAGCCAAAGAAAACACCTGACACTTAGATATGGAGTGTCTATAGAAAAGGCTGCAGGCTAGTGTCACTGCCTCAAAGAGTATGTGGTAGGGAGTAAGGTATGAGAAGGCTGGAAAGGCTGAAAGCTAGGTTATGAAGGTTTGAATGCTAAACAGAGAATTGTGTATTTTTCTCTTGGAGGCACTAGGGAGTCACTAAAGGTTATAGGGTAGAGAGCTAAGGTGGTGGGACCTGCGCTTTAGGAAAATCACTTTAGTGACTGAAAAGAAGATGCATTGAAATAGGGAGGGAATTAGGGGTGGCTAGGTGGTGCAGTGAATAGAGCACTGGCCCTGGAGTCAGAAGTACCTGAGTTCAAATCTGGCCTCAGACACTTAACACAAAAAACTAGCTGTGTAACCTTGGGCAAGTCACTTAACCCCAACTGCCCTCCAAAAAGCAAAAAAAAAAATGGGGAGGGAATTGAAACAGGCAGACCCACCAACTAACTATTCCAATAGTCCAGACTCAAGATGATGAGGGCCTTCTCCTGAGTGGTAGCAGTGTCAGAGAAGGGGATTTATTAGAGAGATGCTACAAAGGTGAAATCAACAAGCCTTGGCCATGAGGGATGATGATGAGTTAAGGTTAAGATCTAGGTTACAAGCCTTAGGCACCCATTGTAGGTGGTCTTTTTGAGGAGTTTAGGTACTAGGGTAGAAGAGATATAGGACAATAGCAGGAGTGGAAGAATAAAGTTGAGGGTTGGGTTTTTTTAGGACAAGGGAGACATGGGCATATTTGTAGGCAGTAGGAAATGAGCAAGTAGTTAGGGAGAGATTGAAAAGAAGTGAGAGAATGGGAATGATAGAGGGGATAGTTTATTGAAGAAAAATGAATGGAGATCACTTGAACAAGTAGAGGGGTTAGCTTTGTATGGGGTAAGGCCACTTTATCATGAAGATAGAGGTGAAGGAAAGAGGGGCAGAGTGATAAGGCCCCCACTAATATTTCTTTTGTCAGATAAAACCCTATGACCATGAATTCAAAGTTAAGACATTTAGTAAAAAAAGAATAACTAGGTAAGAATTCATTCAGATGTTAAACACTCTTCCCTACACTGCTGTGGCCATACTTAAATACTTGTTTTCACTCCCAAATCTCTCCTGCCATAATGGGAGGGAGATCTGTACATCCATTATAAAAAGCTTTTCAGGCAGACTCGCTTCAAATCTGGGGATGTTCCATTGAAGAACCAGTTGATCACTGAGACCCCTAGGCTTCTGTCCCAAGTATCCTGAGATTTCCTGTCTGAACTCTTAATTCCTCCCCTAGTAAAAATCTCAAGTCCCTATAAAATCACAAGGATACAAGTACATCCATAAGCTTACGTTACAAACATTCATCAGTTGTCATGCAGAACAGTCAGAGGTAATTATATCAACATACAGCAGATATGCAGACATAGATGGCATGCCATACATTGCAGAGCTGTATATAGCAGGCCGTACACAGGGCTCAAATGCAGGAACATAACACAGAACCCAGGGTTGCACACCAAAGTATATACTACATATATCCCATCAGTGAGCATCACCTGACTTTATATGTACCAACCTCCTATCCAATTATTCCTGGGGCATCATTATTCAGCCAGTTCACTACAGTGATATTCTCCTCACTCTTGCAGTGACCTTCTATTAGTTGAACACCCTCAATATCCTCAGACACACCGAAGCTGGCTGTCTCTGTCTCACGCCCTCAGTCAGGCTATTTAGATGGCCTCCATCCAGTCAGGTCCACCGTTGTTAGAGTTTTAAACAGAAAAAGAATGGCTTTTGAATTCATTCTCCTCACCTTGATCTGGGCAGAGTTCTCCCCTTGGGCCAGATCAGCCTTATCTAACTTCCCTGACTCCCAAAAAGATATCACCATAAAATCGTCCTCCTCTGAATCATGATCCAAATCCTCTTCATATGAGTTGTCATGTGCCTCCATTAATCCATCTACAACTGCTGGATGAACTCTCTGGAGTCGCTGGCTCTTTTGTATATTGTTTCTGTACCCCAGAGAGTCCAGCTGACTCCCCTATGGAGAGCTGCTGGTTCCAGTGCATTGAAAAGCAGAAGCCTGAATAATTGGATTCTCCCTTCATTACTATATCACACATTTCTGCCATGATTGCAATGTTTCCTCAAATATTTCCTATTCTTTTTCCATTCTCCAATGGCAAAATCACATTTGTACTCCTATCCATTTATCTTCAGGAAATGTTCTCAGCCATATTTCCCACCTCTGGTTCCTGGATTTTCTCATAGTAATATGCGTTATTAATATACAGTGCTGCCATATTCCTGCTTTTACCCATCCTATGTCTTTTGGATAAAGTATATCCATCTAGAGACATTTCAGTCATTACTCTCATCCCACAAGGTTACAATCATATCTGTGAGTTGAAATTTGTCTTCCTCTTACATTAGGACATTTATTCCTTTCTCTGTGTTGTCTAATATTTGAACATTTGTATTTAGACCACCAACCAAGACAACCAAGCAATAAACATTTATGAAGCACCTTCTATATGCCAGGCACTGTGGTGAGCACTGGGGATACAAAAAGAGGCAAAAGATAGCCCCTCCCTTCAAGGAGCTTGCAGTCTAATGGGGGAGGCAACATGCAAACAAATATACATGAACCAAGCTACATCAGTAGATGTAAATAACAGAGGAAATGCACTAGAGTTGAGAAGGGTTGGGAAAGGTTTCATGTAAAAGATGGGATTTTATTTGGTACTTAAAGGAATCCATGGAAGTCAATAGGTAGAATTGGGGAGTAAGAACATTTCAGGCATGGTAAACAGCTGGAGAGAATGTCCAGAGCTAAGGTCAATGGACAGAAGAGTACATATCAAGGAATAAGGTATAAGAAGAATGGAAAAGTAGGAGTTGGCCAGATTATGAAGGGCTTTGAATGCCAAGCAGAGGATTTTGTATTTGATGCTGGAGACCGTAGGGACCCAGTGGAGTTTATTGATTCTGGAAAGTGGGTTGTTGGAAGTATGTGTAACACCAACAAAACTTCTTGCTTTAGGAAAATCACATTGGTGGTTGAATGGAGAATGAATTGGAGTTGGAGAGACTAGAAACAGAGAGCCCCACAAACAGGTTGTTGGACTAGTATAGGCATGAGGTAATGTAGGCCTCTATCAGAGTAGTGGCAATATCAGAGAAAAGTGGGGTAGAAGGGTGGGGAAGACACTTGAGAGATGTTGCAAAGGTGAAATGGGCCAGCCTTGGGAATAGATTGGATATAGGGGATGAGAGACAGTAAGGAGTCTAGGATAACACCTAGTTTTCAAACCTGAGGATGGTGTTGCCCCCTATATTTGAGGTGATAGGTTTTCTTAGTGGTTTCTTCCTTGGATTTTGTCTGCTGTGAATTTCTGGGTGTCTCAACTGCTATTTTATATATATATAGATATAGATATAGATATATATAGATATATATATATATATTTTGTTTTCTTTTATTTTTTGGAGGGGGGAAGGCAGGGCAATTGGGATTAAGTGACTTGCCTGAGGTCACACAGCTAGTAAGTGTTACATGTTGAGGTCGGATTTGAAGTCAGGTCCTCCTGACTCCAGGGCTTGTGCTCTTTTCACTGCACCACCTAGCCACCCCCAATATAGCTACTTTCTACGTATCTAGCTTGATAGATGTACATTGGCAGTTTTCTCCTCTATCCTTTTTATTTTAAAACCCTTTTGATTAGATTTATAGGACAGCAAGCAGATGTATTCCTACCAGCTTTTGCTAGATGCATTCCATTCAATGCCAGGAATCTTTCATTCTTACACTGCAAGATATAGTCCAGAAATCTAAATCCCTTTTTCAGACCCCATTTCCATTTCATCACTTCCAAAATAATTTTTCCCTTTCCTATTCCTTGTCTTCAGTGAGCAACAGTGAGGAAAACACAGCCTGTACCCCTGTGGTCTTTTGTTTCCTTCCCAACACTTGGTAATCTTTGGCAATACTTTCTAGCAATATCATTTGTATCCATGACAGCCCACTTCAAAGCCAAGAAATCCAATTTGTGTATAGGATTATGACTCATCTACTGACAAATTCGAAAGCCTCTTATAGCCATCCTTCCATCAATAAATCATCTAACAACCCTGTGCTAGGAGCTTGGCACACAAAGAAAAAGCAAAAGCAATTGCTGGCCTCAAGGATCTTACATTCTAATAAAGGAAGAAAATATGGATATAATTGTAATCTACAAGATACATACCGAGTAGATGGAAGGTAACTGTAGAGGAAAAGGCACTAGCATCTGGGGATACTGGGAAAGGCTTCAAACAGAAGGCGTCATTTGAGCTGAGTCTTAAGGTAAACTGGGGAGACAAGATAGGAAGTGGCCAGATTACAAAAAGAAGCAAATGCTAAACAGAAGATTTTATATTTCATCTTAGAAGTAATGGGGGAAACCATTATTTTGGAGTTAATTGAGTTGGGGAACAGGGAATGTGGCATGACCAGACTCACACTTTAGGAAAATTACTTTTGGAGTTGAGTTGGGAGAGACTGGAGTGGGGAGAGACTTGAGGGAGGAAAACCACTTGGAAGCCTCTTGCAATCATCTAGGTGAGAGGTGATAAAGGCCTAGTCAACCCTCCACTGTTAATAAAGAGAAAAAGTCAAATATAAGAGATGTCTTGTATGTAGAAATAGCAAGATTTAACAGTTGATTGGACATTTGGAGTGAGTGAGTGTCCACTTGGCATGCATGTCCCTTTCTTGCCAGTAGCCATACCAAATACAAATATGCCTCTTGTTGAGCTTCCCAAGGTGCATTGTCTCCACCATGTGACTCCAAGCCTCTCTGTCCCTTGAAGAAAAACAATCTGAACAGCAGTCTTAAGATAAACAACAGACCTATCTTGAACTGTGTCCACAAGCCTTGAGCTTCTAAAGGACACACAGAAGCTTGTTGCCTAAGGGGAGGTCAAAGAAGCCACTTTCTGTTGCCTAAGCAAACTGACACCATTTATATGCTCTTACTCTTATCTCCTGAATTGACTTTATCAGTTCAGAGTGAAATTCCCATTGCCCACATAGCCATTGGTACATATATATAGTAAGTATACTGCCATCTCTCTATGGCTTCTCTGGGCATTTATTTGAGTCAGCTTAATGTTGTCAGAGTGCTCTTCAGACACTGTACCCCAGTCATAACTTGTCTTAGTCCAATGTCAGAGGCCTTCCCCTCCAGTCTCTCCAACAGGCATGTGCGAATATTTAAATACTTAAGCCTCCTAGTAGACTGGCTTTAATATGCTTACAAAATCAAGAGAAGGCCCCCAGGATTCTCAGATACTCACCTGTAACAATCTTCTTCCTCTCCAGAGTGTATGTGTGGCACTTTCCAGCCTGGTGTCAAAGGCTTTCTAATTTGTTGGTAAACATGACCCCTACAAAAACTTCAGCTTCCCATATTAAATACCTTGTTGTAATGTCCTTGGACATCACACCTTGGACAGACCACCCTTTGTGAGTAACTGCTACCTAAGACTCACTGGCTAGTGAGAAAGATGTGGCCACCAAGGCTCTGTCAAGGAGGGGTTGTCTCCTAATCATGAATTGCTGAGGACAGCATTGTTCTGCCAGCAGGGCTATCATATTGTACACAGTTGTTCCTTCTCTCACCAGGAAGACTTTCAACTTTCTCATTAGCTCCCAGCCAGCAGTACAGGGTTTAATAACTAGTTTGCAAACAACACTATTAACAGTTATCTCCTTAGGGATGCTGGAGTGTACCATTGTTTCACCCAGATTACATAATGTCTGTCATGATCTGTCTTTACCTTACTATACCTTAGATTTCAGTCATGTCCTTCTCTTCATGACCCCATTTAAGATTTTCTTGGCAAAGGTACAGGAGTGGTTGGCCATTTCCTTCTCCAGCTCATTTTACAGATGAGGAAACTGAGGCAAGCAGAGGTTAAGTGACTTGCCCAGGGTCATACAGCTACTAAGTGTCTGAGATAAGACATGAACTCAGGTCTTCCTGACTCCAGACCCGTTGCTCTATCCACTGCACTACCTAGCACACCACAGAATTATGTCAACTTCTTGCAGTATTTTTATAATCATAAGTGGAGTCCCCCTTCCCCAAGTCAGTTGTTCTTTGTAAGAATTCAGTACTGATATTGTGTACCAATTTTACAATAGATAAATCATTATGGTGGTGATTTAAAACCAGTACTCCAATTTGCAATTCTTTTAACTGACATTGTCACTCCAGTAAATAATGACAACTTTAATGATGCTTTACACAGCAAAATGGCCGTTTGAAAATGAATTCATCTGGTCTGGAAAAGTTACATTGTAAAACATTATCCATTCACATCCAAGGGGAAAAATACAAAAAGAAAGAAAAAAAAATTTTAATGGATCCTCTGCAATGGCAGAGCAGTCAATGCATATATATGTGTGTGTTTGTGAATATATGTATATATGTGTGTAACTGTGTGTGTGTGTGTATATGGAGAGAGAGAGAAAGAGAGAGACAGTGTCAATCTTTATTGATTAATTATCTGAGAACATATAGCCAACACTGCCTTTTCTTTACTTTACCTGTGGCAAAATAAACTCTGCTCCATTCCCTTTTTAGTTAATCTTCATGCTTTTAATTAATACTATTAATAAAATTAATTTTATAAATTAATTCAAATAATAAAATAATTAATAATAAATTAATATTTATATTAATGATATATAATTATATCATATAATATATAGATAATATATAAACATTAAAAATAAAATTAGTCAATAAAATTAATAATTTTTATGCTTTTAATTACTCTCTATGCTTTAGCTGTGTTAGCTGTTTCTTACATATAACAAATGCTGACCTTTGTTTTCTAACAAATTTTGTCCATTATCCTCCATTTTATGGACAAGTATATCCCATTTACATTGACAGTTCTGGTTGTTCACTATTTTATTAAATATATATGTATATATTATATGCACACACATATAGTATGTGTATCTTGTATGCATATATGTGTGTGTAGATAGATAGATAGATAGATAAATAGATAAGCTCCCACAAATGTAGTATATAGGCCCCTTAGTATGACCACTTAGCCATAATGTGCAAGACTTGGAATCGAATCAGTTAGAAAATACTCCCATACCTATGCCCTAATAACTACCACCTGCCCCCATCTCTGTTAAGGAGTACTTATCTCAGTTCTCGGTGAACCACTTGATTTCCTCAGTATTTACGAGGGAGGAAACATGAGTTACTTGAAGAAAGCTGCTGGGAAAACTCTGTGTAGTTCTAAGGAATACTAGACTTCTGTGCATGGGAACTGGCAGTCACTTAAATCTGCAACATATTGTGAGTGTGCTATTTCTTGATATGGGGACCACATGATCATTGAACCTCCCTGAATTTCTTCCTTCCTTCCAACTGAGTCCCTGACATTGCTTTTTAATGTGGCTCCCTTCCAAGGCATTAGTGACTAAATGAGTAGAAAACTGAAGTCTTAAGTAAATCGTGATTGCTGTCTTCATCTATTTGAAGACTTATCATGAGAAAGAGAGATCAGACCTCGATGCAGTCTGATTCAATTCAAAAAGGATCTGTGAGGTTTTTCCTACTCTTTTCCAGAAAGTAGAATTGGGAGCAATGGATTGGGGTTTCCGAGAGTCAAATTAATGTTGAAACTGGGAAAGATTTCCTAGAAATTAATGATAACTGTCTTGGGAGAATTTCAAAGTCCTGGATGGCATCTTGTTGAGTTTGACAAGAGGATATTCTCGTTGAAGTAAAGGTTAGATTAGAGGGCCTCTGAATATTCTTCCAAATGATTTTGTGATTCTGAATGTCCTTCATGGTTTTCATGGCCTTCCTTCTGAGGATATTGGGAGCAGTGTGGTAGCAGTGATAGCTATTACTAGAAAGACAGCTAGAAGGGCCTAGTGACATAGATTAATTTTTCTCTCAATGGAACCATCCTTGAGACTTAATTGGTCCAGTGGAGTAAGGTTCAAGCCATTGATGTATCTTCCCAGTGATCCAAGGCATAAAAAGCCATCACTTGAGGAGCTGAGTGTTCCTCAGTCTTGATGGATGCTCTACTGTTATTTAAGTTAATATACCTCTCTGGCCAGACATGGTACCACAGCAAATGCAGAGCTAGGGGATCTGGGACCAACTAAACCAAAACTCTCTACTTACTGAATACCCTTTCAGGGCTGTTGTTAAATGAACTTCCTTTTATAAAATGGTTTATGGTCTATGAATGTTTCATTTCACTCCAGTGTAGAGCCTGAACTCACACACTGTCCTGTATAAAGTCTAGCCCAAAAGAGATGGATAGGGCCTTGCTGCCAATATTGGGTCTTATATAGTCCCCTACTTATTGTATACAACTTAAACTTCTGACCTCAGTTCTATGAGAATCTATCTGTAAGGCTGGCCCATATCTTCTAATTAACCAGTACAAAATACAACACAGGGTTTACCATAATACTTGACTTGCCACAAACACAGAGCCTATCTACTCAAATGACTTTGTATTGATTAGTTAGTGAACTGTTTACTGAAAGATAGATATTGGCCTTGGAGTGTAAAATCTAGAACAGGGGTCATATGTGAATTCAGTTTAAAGGCCATACTTGAAGACCTAGAGGGCTACGTGTGTCCTTGAGGCCATAGGTTCCCCACCCCTGGTCTAGAAGGTTCGGAAGGACCACCCTAAAAAAGACATATTTCAGATTCTTTTTTATTGAGAATATATATAGTTGCAAAGGAGTGGATATGATATTTGTCTTTTTACATTATATTTAAATGTTTTTTATTCATCCATGCAAGCTTACCAAAACCACTCAAAAGGAGTCCATTTATTTGATCTCGTTGGAAAATGTGGCTGTCAAAATGGCCTATTTACAGTGAATCAATAGGGCTCCAAATGTGCTGGGAAATTGATATTATATGTATGGAGTAGCAGCCTAAGGAAGAATACTGTATAATAAATGTTTACACACCATCAAGTCTACAAACATTAAATATCATACAAGATAGAATCTTTTTTCCTTGTGTAATTGATCTCCATTTTTCCATTACTTTCTCTCATTTTCTCTTCCAGCGTTACTCACAGACAAACCTCCCAAGCCATTGTTCCCCAGGGAGAATCAGCCAAGTGTTATTGATGTCCAGCTGGGTAAGTCCCCCTCTAGGAATAATAGATAGGAAACTTCTACTCTGTTAACAGATGGGGAAAATTGCCCAAACCAAAAGAGGTTTATTGCTACCGTTATTACATGCAAATCATTTTGTGTCCACTCATTTGTAAGTGTGGAGTTCACTACAGTAACAGTTTAAGGAAATGAGTTCATATTGTATGAAGGAATGGTTATCCTAATTGGTTACATTGAGTAGTCAGCATATATGTCCACAGAGTTGTTTTTTTTTAATCGGTGATTGATGGGTAAATGGACGTCTTGCCTTCATGACTGGGGACCAAGAGCCTCACATGTGCTTTAGCCAAAATGTCTTCTTGGTAGAGTGCTGGTTCCTGGAAGCAGGCTGCTCCTTTCAACACAGGCCAGATCTCCAAGGCTGAATAAGAGCACCCTTTATAATGATTTGGTCATGTTATTTCCAATGGCATAATCCAGGGCTATTTTAAACTTGTTTCTAAGTTGAGATCCTGAATATTTATGAATCATCTGGTGTTAGGAGAAGTAACAACTTGATTTATGGGCACTCCTTTTTTATTTCTTTTTTCTTTTTTTTTTTTTAACAAACTCAAATCAGGATGTAAGATGTCAAGCCTCTTTTTTTTTAGTCCTCCCCTCCAGCCAATCCTTGTATTTTTAGAGCCATGGCCTTGAAACTTGGAGGCCTAAGAGTCCTCTACCAAATTGCAGCCTTTAATCTGAAGCATTCTTTTATTCTCTGTGAGCTTTCACGAGTCCCATGAGTTTTATCCCAATAATCAGAATTTCTCCTACTCTGAACAACAGAAATAAGCCAAGACTGTACAAAATGCTGAAAGAATATTAGGGTTGTTTGAGGGTCTGCTATTTATTTGTTTCTGTGACAGTAAAAGGATACACCAATTCTTTAGCCAGTAGAAGCCAATTGACCCCAATATTGTACTCACTTTGGGAATTTTTGATTCAATATTTACTTCTCTCAATTTTACTTGAGGATGGGGTGTGTGTGAATTATTTCTACCCATAACATCTGAGAAGAAAATTGCATTATTCCTATGAGTGGGTTCATTTATCTGAAATGGAAGGTAGCATGTTGTATTCTGGCTTGGAAGGCATTTTAGCTTGGCTGGAACGAAAGTAATTTTGATCCTTTTGATAATTTAAGCTGGCATTGTTCTGAGGGCTCAAAATGTTGGGGTGTATTTGGGAAATTTGTATTGTGTATGACTTTGGGTTTTAGCATAGGAGTAAGTGCCAAAATAGCAGGGGAAGAGAGACGATTTTTAAAATTATGATATGCTTTGAATGCACATAAAATACTGCACAAGACTTTTCAACCTATGATTCAAGACTCAATTCAGCAGCTACTTTGTTAAGAGAAAGATGGAGACATAGTCATTTTCTCCCCTCACATGAAGGCCACTCTACCATGATGCCCAAAGAACCAATCCATTCAGCTCAAAATAATCAGTCAAACTGACTCTTTGTCTTGAAGCAGACAAAACAGATTTGACTGACTCACTGGTCGCTCTGGCATCACATGGCCCCAGCCAAAGATTATCTCATAACTTACATTTACAACGAAGTAGTAAAGTGCCTTTAGAGAGCTTGGAGAACAGTAGCAGTGGGGGTTCTGTGCTCCAAGCAGCTGTTCTTTTGAAAGCTTCAAATGTGTAAGAGAGTTCAGAAATGGCGACTTGACAGTGAACATTTCTGTCCATGATAGGAGATGTGATAGAGTATCTAGGAAGGTACTCAGCTCTTCTAGAAATTGACCTTTTTTTCCTCCCATTCTAGAATGTATCAAACATCTCCATCCTCAGAAGCAGCGTAACATAATAGGCCTAGCACTGTAAGGGACCTCTGTGGTCATCTAAGTCTAAATCCTTCATTTAGGGCCCAGGAAGATTAAATGACTTGCCCCAAGTCACACAAATAGTAAGCATCAGAGACAGAATTTGAACCCTCATGTCAGAGTTGTTGCTCTTTTCACTATGCCTGACAGCCTCATGTCTAAACTAGAACTTTAAAAATTAACATATAAATGGTTTTCACCCAGTACACTGAGATCACCAAACCCCTTCAACCAGTTGAGGATATTAAAAATTCTATATATGGTTGTCCTTCATTCTCAAAGAGAACTAAAATGACATCATTATGTTAGAATCAAGGTACA
This sequence comes from Pseudocheirus occidentalis, assembly GCA_028646575.1. Lineage (NCBI taxonomy): Eukaryota > Metazoa > Chordata > Mammalia > Diprotodontia > Pseudocheiridae > Pseudocheirus > Pseudocheirus occidentalis. The sequence continues at coordinate 45,922,766 of CM053602.1, forward strand.
TTGTGTGTGACTGTGACTAATCAGACCAATATGGGCTCAGAATGCTCTACCACAGTAGGACACAAATAGTCCATGTGAACTTTTGGGGTGGGTTCCCTAAATTGTACATCTCACGTTTCTTTTGAGGTACTTCGATTCTGCTTTGCTCATAGAACACAGCACCTTCTCTGATGAGGGCACGCCATGCTGAGTGGTCCTGTGCCAGTGTCTCCCAGGCCACACAATCAATTTCAAAGTTCTTAAGAGAAACCTTGAAAGTGTCCTTGTATCGTCTCTTCTGACAACCATATGATCCTTTGCCCCATGTGGGTTCTCCATAAAATAGTCTTTTTGGCAAGCGTACATTTTGCATTTGAACAATATGGTCAGTCCATCAGAGTTGTACTCTCTAAAGTAGAGTTTGAATACCTGGAAGTTTAGTTAGAGTAAGGACCTCAGTGTGTGGTACCTTATCCTGCCAGGTGATCTTCAGAATCTTCCTAAGGCAATTGTAGTGGAAGTGATTCAATTTCCTAGCATGGTGCTAGTAGACTATCTAGGTTTCACAGGCTTAATTCAGATTCTACCCTTTACTTGGAGATCAGTCACCCACCATAGGTACTGCCACATAGTTTTCTCTGACCCCAGCAACTCTTTGAATATATGCTAAACTACCCTTTTTTTGAGAAGCAAAAGATGTACAAAGCCATTTGCTTTTTCCTGAGTATGGAACAGCTTTCATTTAACCCCATAGAAAGTACAGAAGATACAGAGGGCTCACAAGAGCTCATAAACAGATACCAAAACATATAAAGTCCCCAAAGGACTCACAGGAGCTCATAAGCAGACACAGAAAATATATAAAGCACTCAAATAGCCCATAAACTCCTTCCAGAAGACAACCATATTTTTGGAGCTTTTGAACAAGTAATACCCCTGGCCGGCAGACTATACAAATCACTGTAATAGGAGGGGTAGCAAGATCAAGGTCCCTTGCTTCCCCACATCATGGGTTCCTTTTTTACTCGTCTAACCACAGAGGTCACAAGAGTAATCCTTCTCTTTCCAAGTATGTTGCCAGTAACATCTGTTTCTCTCTCTAGAAGACCAGGTCTGCACCCTTGCCTGGGGTCATCCATGAAGCAACTCCAAGGCTGGCGCTGTCCAGCAAATTTCTCTTCTATTCCTAAAAGGCTATTCAGAGATAACCCTGCCTAAATGATAGAAATTCCTCTGCCTGTACACAGGAGGTTCAGATCAATGAACAGTGTCCGTGAATTCCATAGATGAGTGGGCCTGCCCATGTGTGCATGTGCAAAAAAATCTATTAATACTTCAGCTGCCACTATCTCTTGAGCCTGAAAAGTTCCCTCTTAGGCACTCTTCTCTTAGGTTGTATGCTAGCATACATCTACCTTGACCAAATTCTTCTTCTGACAAAAGTCACCATCGCCTGCTTCTGGGGTGGGGAGCAATTAGGAGAAATCCCTTCCACCCTTTCTGCAGCACACTCAGAGAAGGGTGGAAAGGAATGGCAAAAAAGGTGAAAGTCTGAAAATTCAAAAAAGAATGTACAATCATTTTTCACACAAAATGAGAAACTCTTGGGAGCATTTGAGTCTCAGCCTGAAGGTTATTTCGGAAAAAAAAAACATTGTCTAAGGTATTTATTTTCATTTTTGGGGGGCTAGGGGTGGTTTCTTTACTCCATGCATTTATAAGACAAATTTGGTGAATATTAGATTTTGATGGAAATACTCCATGTCTGCTGCATGGAATTGGCATCAATACAGATACTTTATTATGTCTCTAGAGGAAAAGAAACATCTTGACTTTCTCTTTCCTATAGTGTAATCCATTAGTCATCCTTGAGATTCTAGGAATTTACATACATTTCTGCTGACACAGCCATGACAGCTTGGGTGTAGCTAAATAGTGTTCACATTATAATGCTGAAGAAAGATTCATCTTCACCAAAAAGACATCCATTTCAAGAGCACAAACACATTCTTAACCAAATAATCGGGAAACAATTCTGACAAAGCAAACCTACAAAACTAAAGTACATTAAAGGTACCTGCAGTAATGGGTAAGAAATAGGAGAAAATGTCAACCAAACATAAATTCAGTTCATCCCTGTAATATTTAATTTGTTCTCTTCCTCACGGAGGTTTAGCTCTCACTTTGAAATAATGATCTTTTTACTAAATGAACACTAACACTCTCCCATATTTTCTATAAACAAATATTTAAGAATTTATGGAATCATGGACTGACTTCTGGGCTTGGAATCAGAAAACCAAAATTTTTAATCCTTCTTCAGACATTACTGTGCCTAGCTGTGTGACCCTGAGCAAGTCACTTAACCTCTCTGTGCCTCAGTTTCCTCATCTGTAAAACAGGGATAATAATGGCACCTACCTTACAGGATCTTGGGGGAGAGGGGCGGAAATCTAATGAGATATTGTATGCAGATTGCTCTGCAAACCTTGCAGGGGTTCTCAACCTGTGGGTTGCGACCCCTTTGGAGATCAAACAGAGTCACCTAGGACCATCAGAAAACATATTTCCGATGGTCTTAGAAACCGAGACACTGCTCCTCTATCTGTCTCCAGGTGAGTTCGCCCCCATGCAGATACGCCCACATATGAATATTAAAGGGTCATTGCATTAGGAAGGTTGAGAACCACTGCCTTAAAGGATAATATATGTATCAGGTGTCTTTTTTCTTTTTGGATTGGACCTATGATTTCAGTAATATAAAGACAACCCTGGTGCAGAAATTCCTATCATCATTGCAGATCTATACCTGCTCTGCAGCTTTGAGTCTTAGAGAGTTGGCTAGGCCATTTAGAGGTCAAGTGACTTGTCCAAAGTTTCATAGTCAGAGTCAGGGTTCACATCCATATCTGACTCCATCACTGGTCCTCTACCCACTCTGCCATGTTACATCTCACTCATTTTTACTTTTTTATTGCACCTTTAATGATATCAAAGCATTGAAGGACCATCACAGCATACATTTTGTTCAGAGGGAACAGTCCCTTCCTTCTCCCACAATTTATTATGAACCCCTCCCCCAGTGCACATTCAATAAAGCCCGGCATTCTCCATGTAGCTCAGAAGCCATGGGAAAAGGTAGATAGAAGTGAGAGCCATTTTTAATCCTAGCTTGAATAAAGTTGAACCTGATAGCATGTTCTGTTCTTTCTTGTGGAGAAGAGATTTCTTTTTTTTCCTTCGGAAATTATTTTTTTATTGACTTGTTTATTTACTTTTAGTTTACAAGATTCAGTTCCACAATCCCTTGAGTTTCAAATTTTCTCCCCTCCCTTTTCCCCCTTCTTTGGAAATTCTTAATGATCTGAAATGGATCACTCAAGTTATTCAGAAACAATAAGTCTAGACTTCATGTGTTTTCTCCATCTGTACCCGAAAGGCAGAAAGCAAGTCCAAAGCAGTAAAGAACATCAAAGAGAATCAGACCAGGAGAGGTAGCAGCCCTCACTAACCAGATTAGCACAGACATTTCATTCCTAGATGATGTCTATTGCCAGATGATAGTTTGTTTTCTCTCTCTCTTCCATTCTCATTCAGTATTTACTTTATTTCTGCAAGGTTTTTGAATTTATATTTCATGACATTGGTCTGTATTATGCGCTCCTGGCTCAAACATCCCATATATGTATATGTAATGTTAATCTTCTGAAACTGATTCCCCAGTATATCAATTTATACTGAAAATGATATTGACAATCCAATGGGACCAGAGTAAAAAGATTTAGCAGGAGAATTTTGTGAAATATTAAAGCTGGTGCATTGTTCAGGACCAAGAGACAACAATTATACAGGCCATACTGGAAATTAGGGAATTGTTCAGGCAATGAAATCTATCCTTATTAATCCGCTATCATATAATAAGGACTCTTATACTGATAGTTCTTAGAGTTTGATCCTTCACTTTATATCTTAGTGAATTCATATCTCCCTGCAACTTGTTCCCAGACACCAAATTTATTACACTTTTATACATTATAGAGATTGTGTTGATTTGAAAGCTTTCTCTGTCCACTGTTTGTTTCAAGATGATAAACTGACCACAAATACAACATGCCTTTTGATAGTGTGGCAGATAGGGGTGAATGTTAGTGTAGGATAAATACTTGAAAGCAAGAGATCTTCATTAAAAAGTCTCCAATTTATTTAGTCAGTGTAATAAAGCCAGGTCATTTCATTGGTTGTTAGGTTGTTATTCTGTGTGTGTGTGTGTGTCAGTGTCAGTAGGGATGCGTGTAGAAAGGATCCTTTGAATCCTCTAACTTTTCATGTATGGCTTAAAAGTGTCCCTCATAACACCTTCAGGAAGGAACCACAACAGCATCCAAATCTCCAGCACCTGGCTATTTTGGCAGACGGAACTGGAGGCAGCTCACAGCAATCTTCCCTTTCCTATGCAGAAATACTGAGTCAGTGGCCTACTTCTAACAGGCCTTCCTTCTGTTTATTCTGGATAAAAGCTGAAAGCTTAATGGATGACACCAAATAACATGTTCCCCGAACTGTCCAACATGCTAATTATTTGCAGCTTTGGATAATCTGGTCCAATCTCCCAACATTGTGTTGTCATATTCATGCCCAAGTTTTAATGGCATTTTCCGTATTTTGGCCGGATCTTTGTGGTTTCCAAGGACTGGTGTCTTAAAGACTTTTGAAGCATAAAAGTATGGTCCTGTCAATGGTCAGGTCTATTGAGGAGGTGATGGCCAATCAACCAGCACCCTGTCCTTGGTTAAGACTCAGACTATTTTGTTTAGTGTTACTACTCATTGTTCATTGTTTTTCAGACTAATTAGTAATCAGGCCTCAAGATCAGAGTTGAGCAAGAAGTTTAATTAAATTAGATGTAAGCATAGTAAAAATCAAAGCAATGGATGCCATTGGGGGGTTTTAAATGAATGCTGTATGTATCATAGAGCACAACAGTTAAATTCACTTCACAATTTCATTCCCCCAAGGCAGAAAAGCTCCCATTTAGGCTAGAATCCAATTGTCCCAGCTACAATCCCCTCCCTGCCACAAAGAATATAGAAACCACATGCCTACTGAGCTGTGCTATAATTTGTTAACAAGCACACAAGTGCACCAGGATTTGGGGTGTTGCTGATTTGGAAATCATCATTTTTACTGAAGTACTACTGTATGTTATATGTTTTATTATATGTGTATTATATTATATTATGTTATATGTGTTTTGCCATCACATTATTAATCCCAAAATCAGGCTTGTCCATTTAAAACCATACTAGTCTATCAAGGATATAGAATTGGAGCCATAAATACCAGGGTGTGGATGCCTGGGGCAGGGTAGAATTGTTGATCAGGAAAAAGAAAGCAGCCTGGGAAAAGCTTGTGTATACCAAAAGCCATCAGAATACTGGACAAGCAGTCAGCTGGTCAAGTGTGGACCCTACAGGATTCTAGATTTAGAGCGAGAAGAGACCTCAGCAACTACTTTGTTTTACAAAGGAGGAGACTAAGACCCAGGGGATTGAAGAGACTTGCCCAAAGTCTCGCCCTGGAGTTTCAGAGCAAGTGATCAGGGCCAAGAGTCCCAAGCAACTAAAATGACCCCATAGCATCACGTCAGGCTAGAGTAATTGGAGATCAATACAAGGCAGGCTTTAAGTATGCAGGCGCCTACTTCCTTTTCTGCTTTCAACCTCTTTTTAGACAGCAGGTGGGTGGTCAGAGATGAGGGAGTGTCCCCAAACAGCAAAGGTTAAAGGGTAGCAAACGAGGAAATCTGTAGGTACAAAATTACATGAATTAAAGGCTCTATTTTTTTTTACTCTTCCTGACCCTGAGTACCATCAGTGCCAATTCCATTTCAAACAGCAAACTGTTTGTGGTTGCAGCTGTGTCTGAAGACTTGCTGAGGGACCAGGGAGGTGTTCTTGAAAGATGTCGATTCAAATTGTCAGAAGTCTCCACATGCCCCAGGATCAGAAAAGAGAAAATGGGAAGTTGGACCATTCCCTCTGGAGTTAGGATGTTCCCACTGATGGGGGGTAGCTAATTGCCTGGACTGTCAGGGTACAATGACATGTTCACACTGGGTTTCTAACTCTTAGGAGCCTGTCAGTGGTTCTTAACAATTTTAGTCGTCCCTCACTTTTCCAAGGAGAAGACTGATTCTTTTTAAAAACTCTTCTTTAGAAAAGAGATGAGAGGGCAGCTAGGTATGCAGTGAACAAAGCAACGGCCCTGGAATCAGGAGGGCCTGAGTTCAAATATGACCTCAGACACTTAACACTTACTAGCCATGTGACCTTGGGCAAGTCACTTAACCCCAATTGCCCTTCGTTCCCCCTCCAAAAAAAAGATTAGGAAAGGCACCAGGCTGCATTTGGGAAAGGGAATCCCCTATATCTATGAAATCATGGATCTAGGCCCTATTTCCCAACCACTGTTAGAAAATTCCATCTCCAGTACCTGGATATTTTCAATGTAAGTATGTTGTATACTATATGCATGTAACTAAGTAGAGAACTGCAGAATTGGGAGAATCCCAGACTTTGAAGTAGAAAGGATCGCCAAAGCAATCTAGTGCAATGCCCTCATTTTATAGACAAAACATTGAGACCCAGAGTGGTGACATCTGAGGTGACAGAGAGGATCATGGGCTCTTGGATTTGAAATTGAAAGAGACTTCAGAGGCCATGTAGTCTAGCCTTCTCACTATATAGAGAAGGTAATTAAGGGCCAGGGAAGTCAAGTCTAAGGTCACATGAGATATAGATGTAGAAAGGACTTAAGAGGTTGAATCCCACCTCTTCATTTTTCAGAGGAGGAAACTTTAATGCCATTGCAATACCCATAACAGCTACCATGAATATACATACGTATTTCCAGGGTAGATTTGCAAAATATAAGAAACTCTCTTCCTCGAAGGCAAAACCAAAATATTTATTTGGAATATCACTATTAGGATATCAGAAAGTAAGATTTAGCAAAGTACTCATCACTAATCCGGAGAGCAGCCAACATCTCATGCATTCTTTCTGTTAAGCCTCCCCACAGACAAGTTTCCCTAGGCAAGTTTCCTCCCTCTACTCTCTGCTCTGCCTCATTCTCACTCTCTTTCCCTTGGGCAAGCTCCTCCCATACTGGGCTCCATGTGACTCAGGCTGTATGACATCCATGAGCTGGGCCAGAGTTCAAAGCAGGTGACATAGACCTATTAATGGTCAGGGAAGATCTTCCTATTCCATTAACATTACAGAAACTGAGTCCCAAAGATAGTAAGTGTCTTCACCAAGGTCACACAGTTAATAAGTGTCTGAAACAGGATTCCAACAGGATCTTCCTGACTTCAAGTCCAGAACTCTATCCACAATATAATGTCTCCTCTGAGCCTCAGACATTTCCTTTGTAAAATGGGAATGATACTTATTACAAGTCTGTCAAGGCTCAAATCTACAAAAGAATGAAAAATGCTTTGCAAGCTTTAAAGTGTTAAATAAATTCTACTTATTATTATCAATTAATCCAACCCTTCATTGTACAGAAGAAACCAAGGCCTAAAGAGTAAGCCCCCACCCCCTACCATAGGATAGCTAGTGCTATAAAGCATGTCTGGTGGCCTCTTAATACAAGACTACTTTGTTAGGTTAGTAAGTAATAGATTCCTGGGGAAATGGGGCAGAGGATGATCTATTTTTCACTGAGGGGGTTCCAAGGTCCAGAGTGGTACAGGTCCTATGGGCATGGGCAGCCAGGGGGCAGCATGAGGACATTGAATACCTTGGAGTGGAGAGGATGCTATCAAAAGATGCATGTTCTCCATGTGGTACTCTTTACAGCTATCTAAATGTATATTAATTAGATCAGCAAGACTAGAAACACCTCAGAATTTTATTTATTTCCCATTGCAGTATTTCTGTCTTCCAAGAAGAAGAGCTCTTGTGTACATAGAAAACTTGGTATACTTTTGTAGATGTGCTTTATGCAAGTAGAGACTAAACTCTGGTCTCTTCATGGTGCTGTGGGCAGGGATTTGGATGTGTTTTTGGAGTTGGGAGTGTGTTGAGGGGCAGCCCCTTCCTGTGATTTGAATTTCTTTTCATTGTCATGCCATTGGGTAAGATTTTAACTGTGAGACAGTTAACTGGGATGTGTCTTGAGGTTCAGTTGTTAGGATGATTCAAGGAGGGAACAAAGGAAATGAAACCAGAGGAAGTAGTGCCAAGTACCAAGGGAGAAGGAATTAATGTGGGCGCCAAGTTCTGAAACTCCTCATTCCAAAAGCTTTAATTGGGTTATGGGAAGAGGCAAGAGAGAAGTGCTAATTCAACATGGGAGATTTGGGGAGAGGTGCGGCTGTTTTTTAAAATATATTTTTATTCCTGTCTTTTGTCTTTTACATCATGTACATTTTCTACTATATCCCTCCTTCATTTACCTTCCAGAGAGCTATCCTTTATAACAAAGAATAAAAAAGAGAAAAATCAGTTCCATAAATCTATCCAGCACATCCAAAAAAAGTCTGACCAAACATTCAATGTCCCACACTCCATCGCCCGCTTCTGCAAAGAAGAGTACAGGGAAGGTGCCTTTTGATATCTCTTCTTTGGGACCAAGGATGGTCATTATGAACTTACAGTATTCCATTTTGATTGTTGTGTTGCTGTTCTTTTCATCCACATCATTGTAACCATTGCATATGTTGTTCTCCTGGTTGTACTTAATACATTTGGCATCAGTTCATACAAATCTTCCTGTGATTCTCTGCATGATTCATAATCAACATTTCTTAGAACAAGAATTAAATATTCTATCACATTCAGGTACCACACCATTTTTTGCTATCCCCGAACTAATGTTCATTTATCTATTTTGTTTTTAGTTCTTTGCTCATACAGTAAGTGATGCTATAAATATATTGGTATAGATGAGTCCTTTCTTTTTACCACTAACCTCCTTAGAGTATAGGACTGGTAGTGGGATTTCTCAGTCTAAAGACATGTAAGTCGAAATTGTTTTCCAGAATAGTTAGACTAATTCACAGCCCCACCAACAGCAAATTAGTGTACCCATCTTTCCACAGTCCTTTCAGCATTGACTATTCCCAAGAGGGAACTCATTTAAATAATTAGGCCTTCTGTTTGTACAATGAATTTCTCCAAAGAGCACAAAGAATTTTAGGTGCTATTAACTAATCTTTCCAAAAGCTTTGTACAGTAGACTGAAAGGTGACAGCATTAGCTATTACCCCCACTTAGAGTGGAAAGTTTTTGTTCAATCCAATCCACCAAGCATTTATTACTTCTCTTCTTCTGGCTTTTGTATTTTTGGGGGGTAATCATAGCATCTGTCCTCCAGGGTTGTTGTAAGGTTTAAATGAAATGAGGTATGCAAACCCAGAAATGTTAGCTATTTGCTATTCAATCCATATCTTTTTTCAGGCCTTCTCCTCCTTTAGAAGTCAGAGTACCTTGCACACAGTATATGCCTGATGAATGCTAGTTCCTTTACCCCTCCATCCATCCACTGGTTTGCCACAATTTGACACTACTGACCACCTCCTGTTCTGAATCATCTTCTTCCTCTGGATTCTCTCTTGTGGTTTATTTACTATCTCTCAAATCAATTTTTCTTGGTTTTCCTTGCAGGATCAACATTAACATTCTGCCTTCTATATTTGTTTATCCCTTGCAGCTCTATCCTGGGCCTTCCCCTCTTCTCTCTCCCTCTTCCCACTTTGGCAATCTCTTTAGTTTCCAAGCTTTTGACTCTCACCTCCATGAAAGTCACTCTGAATTGACAGATCCAACATTCATTGCTCTCCTGTGCTCCAGTCCCATATCTCCAACTGTCTGCTAGACATCTCAACTGTCTGCTAGACATCTCTACTGCCCCATGGATGTCTCAAACTCAACATGTCCAAAACTGAATTTCTTTTCCCCTAAACCTTCCCCTCCTATTTCCCCCTGTCAAGGACTCAAGTCCGTCAGTCAGCCAGCCACAAACATTTATTCAGCATTTATTTTGTGTCAGGCACTGTGCTATGTACTAGAAACACACACAAAAAAGCAAAAACACAAGGAGCACACATAATTGGGCAAACAGCTATGTACATACAAGATATGTACAGATAAATGGGAGGTAATCTCGGAGGTAAAGCAGAAGCAGCTTTGGGGATTGGGAACAGCTTCTTACAGAAGGTAGAGTCTGAGCTGGGATTTGAGAGAAGTCAGGAAGCCCAGGTGAGGACTGAGAATATTGCAGATATATGGGACTGCCAGAAAAAAAGCAGAGTCAGGAGGAGTTTAGTATTTAAGAAAGAACAAGAAGGTCACTGCTACTGGAACTTACAGCCTATGGAGTGAATAACTAAGAAGAACCTAGTATGACCTTAGCCAGGGGTGGGGAACCTATGGCCTCAAAGTCACATGTGGCCCTCCAGGCCCTCGAATGTGGTCCTCTGACTGAGTCCAAGCTTCAAGAACAAATCCTCTGAATAATAAGATTTGTTCTGTAAAACTTGGACTTAGTCAAAAGGCCACACTAGAGGGTCTAGAAGGCCATATATGGCCTCAAGGTCATAGGTTCCCCACCCTGCCCTAGGTACATCATTTAGCTTATCAGTTCCCCAGGCACTTTACATAAATGTGTATATGCATATGTGTATAGTGTGTGTATATATACATGTATATATACATGAATTGGAGATACAAAAACTAAATGAAAAGAGCCCTTTTCCTCAAGGAGCAGTGGTAGGGGTGACTGGTTTTACAGGACATTGAATTAAAACCATCCAGAGGACCTGATATTTGATTTTGAAAGACATAGGAAGTCACTGGAGTTTTTTGAGAGTGGGGGATGAGGGTGACTCTTAGTCCTGTCAGTACTTTAGGAAACTAACTTTGGCAGCTGAGTGGAGAAGACCCTGGAGTGAAAAGAAATGTGAGGTGGGGAGACCAAGTAGGAAGCTATTACCATTTTCCAGGCATGTGGTAGATAAGTCTTGCATCAGGGTGGTCGCTGCGTGAGTAACGAGAAAGAAACATGTCTTAGAAATGTTGTGAAGGAAAAACATGATTGGGGATGGATTGGGGGATGTTACTGTCACTGGGACAAGACAGCAGGCAAAGAAAAGGAGTCTAGAGAGATTTCACTCTAGTGTGAGTGAGGTGAAGCATGGCAGATGTCTTTGCCAAAAGTAGGAAAGAAGGCAACACATGGTGCAGTAACCCAAAGTTGGAATTTAGCAAGGCATAATTAGTGATGCAATAAGGTACAAAGGACTTCACTGCCATTCTTCCAGTCACTTGGGCTTTCCATCTTGGAGTTATCCATGACTCCATTCTTAGAAATGCCTCATAGCCAATTAAGCACCTTATCCTGTTGACCACAACTCAACATCTTTCATCCATCCCCTTCACTCTTCATATCACAATCACTCTAGTTCCGACCCTTGTCACTTCTCACCTAGGCTATCACAATCAATTCTTAATTTTCCCCAACTACATCCAGTCTGTCCCCTCTCTAATCCATCTAATCCATCCATTGGATATAGCTGCCCAAGTGAGATTCCTAAATCACAGGTCTGATGATATCCTACCTCCACTCAAAAGTTGGTGAAGCATAATTTTAGATCAAGTTCCACCACCACTGTTCACCTTCTCCCCCTGAATATTCTCCAATCCCTTCGAATTCTGACTTTGTTCTCCTACTACCTGAATGCTTCTCATTTTCCTTTGTTGGATATTCATCCATATCATTTCCATGTGAGTGTGACCCAAGCCTCTATCCTGGGACCTTTTCTTTTTCCTTTATACCTCTTGGTTGGTGATCTCAGCAGTTCCTATAGTTTCCATTGTTATTTATCTGCAGATGATGCCCAGATCTACACATTCAACCCTAGTCCCTCTACTGAACTTGTATCCTAAATCACCAGAGGCCTATTAGACATCTCTAGTTGACTGCATCATAGGCATCTCAAACTCAATATGTTCAAAACCCACCCCAATTCTATGCTTGCTCATTTCTGTGGAGGATAGCATCAAATTTTCTATCACCCAAGGTATGAACCTATCTTCTTTGAGTCTTTGTTTTCCTTCATCCCATAGCCAATAAGTTGCCAAGTTGTGATTACTTTACCTCCATGACATCTCTCACATCTTCCCATGGCTACCACCCTAGTTCAGGCCTTAACCATCTTTCACTTGGATTATCCCAGTGGTCTCCAAATTGGTCTCACCACATCTGTTCTCTCCACACTCCAACCTTTCCTCCACATAGCTATCAAAATAATTTTCCAAAAGCATCTCTAACTATATCACTCCCCTGTTCTTGAGTCGTTCGTTAGTCCCTCCCTACTGCCTCTAAGCTAAAATACATACTCCTCAGTTTGAATGTGTACAAATTCAAACTCTTAAGCATCTGTTTCCTATCTACCTTTCCACATTGATTTGCTTCCCGTTTCCCACTACACACTCCAGAAAAACTGGCACCCTAGCTGTTCTCCAGACTCAGTACTCCATCTCCTACCTTTCTACCTTTCCACAAATGGTCCCTCATGCCTGTACCAGAGATTCTTTCCCTCCTTACCTCTGCCTCTTTGGATCTCAAACCCCTTCAAGTCCAGGCTCAAGTGCTATCTTTCTTGTCTCCCTTTTCTGATCTCCTTAGTTGTTCATGCTTTTCCCCTCTCCATATACATGTCCATGTTGTATTCTGACCTTAGCCCTTTCAGGAAGAGGCCTTTGTCCATTTTGCTTTGCATCCTCACTGCCTAGCGCAGCACCTTGCATTATAAACGTTCCCTGAAGTCTTGCACATGCTACTTTCTTAGTGAATACTGGTTGAATTGAATTGGATTGAAGTCATGAGAATAAAATCATAGGATCATAGATCTAGACTTGGGAAGGACTCTGGAGATATTTGAGGCCAACCCTCTTATTTTACAGATAAAGAAACAAAGATTCAGAGAAGTCAGGTGGCTTGTCCAGGGTCAGTAAGGAGTAGTGGTAGGATTCAAACACAGGTCTTTCTGACTCTGATATACTATCCACTGCACATTCCCTTCCTATCCTAGGATTCCATGTTTTATGTTCACAAGAAGAACCTCTGCAAATGGTTCCCATATCCTATCAGTTATACAGAATGCCTTGTATAAATAAACATTTGGAATGAATGGACATTGTTTGATCTTTGAGAGGCGGACGGAATAGTGGTGCTCAATCTTGACCTTGTTTATCCTTGCTACCACATTTACAGGTCAACAGGTAAATAGACCACATGTCATTTGCAGGGAACTTCATGTGTCCTGATAAATGAACAGGCTGGGCAGCCTCTAAAGGCACCACACAGGAAACATCCTGAGATTGTGTTGTTTCCTGTGCCTGTTCATTCAATAGACTCATATTCTGCCATGTTATGCTCTCCTCCATCTGTCAAGAGAATGAGTTATGAGAATTTGAATGTCTCATATATTCTGTAAATTACAAATAGTAACATTCAGCTGTACAATTCTGACCTTTTCAACAATGTATAATTTTCGGGGAAGGCCATCACATGTCTCCTCTTGTTTACAGCCTCACTGAACTGTGGAGAAGAGGTGGGATGGCCAACGCATCAAAATATACAATCCCAAGAAGGTCAAAAGAACACGTTCATGAGACTATTTATCAAAGCAAGGAATAAAGGCTGAATGAGTCACTGCTGTTTTCATCTGTCTCTCTCTCCATCCCATTCGAATGGGATTTCAGTGACAATGATGTGGATAGTGAAAAGGGACAGCATAATTATTGAGCCCTGGCCTCTCGAGTTTATATGACAATCAGCACTTTACAGAGCAATAATTATAATCCCTGGTTCTATGAGACTGAGAGCCTCGGTTCTCCAAAGATTCTCTTGACAAACTGAATAACCATGTACTTGATTTTACAACACTTTTTTTTTAAAGGGACAAGAGTGGTTCAGGTTGGTATACAGGAAATAAAATAACTCCATAATAGCTTATACTCTGATCCTTCCAAAGTTAGCAATTTCATTTATGAGATGAGATCCTCTCCACTGATGCATGTTACCGTTTCTATTTGTCCCAGAAGGCGGTTTTCATAAGTTGTCATAGCAAGCAAGAACCATCCCTCGTCTGACCAACAATTAACAGCTACTGGGAAACTTATCAAAAGTTGCACATTAATGAAACTCTCTCCTTACTTCAGCTACTTTAAAACAGTTTTGTTGTTGTTGTTGTTGTTGTTGTTGAGGTGGTAGTGATTTCACTGGTGGGGAGAAATCCTTCCTCTCAATATATATCAATACCTGTCCTATAATACAGTTATTCCTTCCATATCATTGGGGCGAGGGCATGGTGTCCCCTATGATCTGGAAAATTAGCAGAGGCATGGTGCCCTCTTGATCTGGAAAATCTGTGTACAATTTTTTTGGCCCTCGTTTCATGCCAGAAAAGAAGTGTGATTTTTTTTTCTTTTTTTTAACGGAGTACTTACCGTACCTTATTGTAAAATTTGGATTCAGTATTTGGTCATAGATTCTCTGTTACCTGCTTTCCTTCATATGTCACCTGTGGCTTCTGCCAAACTCCCCAAAATTTCCCATTTAATTTCTCATGCCAACCCATGATATAAGAAGCCCACAATGAGGAAGTCATGGTATGGAAAGGATAATTGCAAGGTTTTAGATTTCAGAGACAAGACTTGAACCAAGATCTTCCTGAAGTTGACTCTCTATCCAATATTCCAAAGATTTAAAACCTTTTTCTTTTGGTGCCAAACTTGGCACTCTGGTGAAATGTATGGACCCCTTCTTAGGATGTTTTCTACATAATTGAAGTAAATGAGGGAAATGCTAAATTTCAATTAGAAATTAATGAAAGTAAAGATGTCTTTTTTCCCATTCAAGTTTATTAACCTCCTGAAGTCTATCCACAGCTCCCTTGGGTTCTGCAGGTCCCAGATTAAGAACCCCTCTACGATACCATGTTGCCTTTTTCTACTAAAGTAAATATTGCAACTCAGAAGCAGCAATATTGAGGCAGGACTAAAATATAGAACCCTGTGTTAATTTTGATTAAAAGGGAAAAGTCAAGATCATTCTAATACTATTGGCCTGGCCTTTGGAAACTAAAGAAACACATTCCATCCCTCAGTGATTCAGGGTGAGCATTCCATTTGTCTGATATTTCAAAAATACCTCAGTTTTGCTAATCTTGGCACCTGACTTCTAAGTTCTAAGTGCTCTAAGTCCCTGGTCCTGAGATTTTAAGAAATCAGTCACTGAGTATTTATGAAGAGTGTATTGTGTGTCAGGATCTGTGTTGGTGATAAAGGGGGTCAGAAAAGAACCATAAAACATAGAGAAGCAATTTGGCATAAGGGAAAGAATCAGTCAATAAACATTTCTTTATTAAATACCTGTTAATTGCCAGACACCGTTCTGGAATCAGGAAGGTTTGGGTTCAAAATCTATGTCTAGTACTTATTAGTTGTGTGGTCATGGGCGAGTCACTTAAATTTTCTGAGCCTTGGTTTCCTCAATCTAACATATGTGGGGGCAAATAGGACATGAAGTTCAAATGAGATCCTATTTAGAATGCACTTGGCCAATTTTAAATATTATAGAAATGCCCAGCATTGTTGGACATCATAATGCATGCCTGTAATTCCAGCTAATGAGGAAGGTAAGGCTGGTGGATCACTTGAGTTTGAGAGTTCTGAGCTACAGGAGGGCTAAAGCTGACCAGATGTCCATACTAAGTCTGACACCTATAAAATGAACCCCTGGAAATAGGGAGCTACCAGGCTCTAAGCAGACCACATCAGAACAGAGCAGAGCCAAAACTTCCATGCTGGGTAAGATGGGGAGACCTAGTCTCAAAAAAAAGTCATTTATTATTATTAGCTCTTGAGATAATTCCAAGTCTCATCTTGTCTCAGTTCCAGAAATATTCAATACTTTCAAACTGGACAAGGAGTCAGGAAACTTGGATTCTAATATCAGCTCTAAGTAACTATGAGTATGGAACAGCTAGGTGGTGCTACAGTGGATAGAGTGTTGAACCTAAAGTCAGGAAGACCTGAGTTCGGATATGATCTCAGATACTTATTTGAGCTATGTGACCTGGGGAAAATCACTTCCCCCAGTTTGTTTCAGTTTCCTCATCTGTCAAATGAGCTGGAGAAGGAAATGGCAAACCACTCCATATCTCTGCCTAGTAAACCCCAAATGGGGTCACAAAGAGTCAGACTGATTTGAAATGACTGAAGGACAACAATAACTATGAGTAAGTCACATCCCCTTGAAAACCAGTTTCCTTATCTGTAAATTATGAATGCTAATGTAGTAGAAAGAGCACTGGCTTTTTTTGGAATCTGAGGATCTGCATTTGAATCCTGAATCAGCTATTTGCTACTTGAATCACCTTCAGCAAATCCCTTTTTGAAGCAGCTGTGTTATATAGACACTTACTGGCTGTGTGACCCTAAGCAAGTCACGTAACCTCTTTTTACCTCAGTTTCCTCATCTGGAAAATGGGGATAATAATAGCACTGACCTTCCAGGATTGTTAGGGGGATCATATGAGATGTCTGTAAAGTACTTAGCACAGTACCTGGTGCATAGTAGGAGTTTAGTAAATGTTTATTCCCCTGCTCTTCCCCCCTCTTTAGACTTTAGTTTCCCCATCTGTAAAAATGAAGGGGTTGAATTAAATGAGTTCTAATCCTCAAAATCCTAGAACTTGAGTAATGACCTTCCTTGCTACCCAGTCTTGGCTCTTAGGTGAGTATGTCATAAGATAATAGAGGAGAAAGGGAATCGAAAAGTATAAAGCATTATATTAATGCCAGCTTCCTACTATTAATGAACTTCCTACTATATCCAAGATGTTTATTGATTCTGCAATGCACTATTAACATACTGACCACCGTATTTCCCCCAAAGATGGCAATGGGGACTATTGTCTCGGCTGGCTGCCCATCTGCCTACTGGCGTGTATATTAGGGAAACTAAAGGTTAGAGTCAGGATTCATACCTAGGCAGGGTACTTGGAATTGGGTGACCCAGGTTCTCCTTTGACAGAGTGTAAGACCCTTAAGGTCAAGAACAGTTTGATTTCGTCCTTGTATCTTCAGCACCTGGTGCAATATTAGACCTTTCCTCTACAACTACAGACCAAAGAAAGTGTTTACAAGAGATTATTCACTAGCTTTTTCCTGCACCAGTCACAGACCAGGTCCCTCTCATTACACCCTATCCCCTCCAGAAAAAATTTGCACATTGTACTAGATTCTGGGAACCTAGAACAAAAGTGAAGAATAAGGAAAAAAATGAAACTATCTCTGCCCTCAGAGAGGTTATATTCTAGCAGAACAATAGGTATAAGGGATATATCTATCATTTCACTGGTGCAGGGAACTTACTGATAGGAAAATTTCCTCTACCAAGGCAGATCAATGCATTCTCTGCATCTGAGCATCTTGGAGGGTTACCCAGAACTCTGAAAAGTGACATGACTTGTCTAGGGTCATGTAACCAGTGTGTGTCATAGATGACACTTGAACCTGTCATCTTAGTTCAGAGGCCAGCTCTCCATCCACTAAGCCATACTGTCTCCCTCTGAGTAATCATCATAAATAATGTTCCCATAATGCTTTTAATTTATGGTCCACAAAGCACTTTACTTAGATAGTCTCATTTGAACCTGAAACACACACCGCATCAGCACTCCTGTCCCTGAGGCCTGTCCTTCCATCCCATTGGAAAAGGTCAAGGGTAGATATCCTCCCATAACCTCCATTTAAAGAGGGCCGTAGGCAATTATCTTCTCACTTCCTATCCTACTGCAGAACTTCCTCATGTTCTGGGGCTTCCCTCCAGACTCCCTACTCCTTTTCAGGTTCTTTTCATTACATTGTAAGGTCCTTGAGGGCAAAGCCTGGCTTTTGCCGTTTTTTATAGCCCTAACACTTAGCACAGTGTCTAATACACCTTAGGCTCTTAATAAATGTTTACTATCTGACAGATTAGGAAACTCAGTCTCAAATAACAAAAGTAAAAAACCACTCCAGCTGTATATGTAAATAGTCTTTTGATCTTCTATAGACTGCTTTAAACTCAGAAACAGCAACACAAAGAGGAGCTTCTTTCCTGTTTTGACATCTACAGAGCTTGCTAGCATTGCTACCAAGGATTTCCGGGAAGCCCAGTTTCAAATACTTTATGTGAATGCAAATTCTTCCCAGCTCCTCTAAGTCCAAATTCTGTGTGTCTTTTCTCCTTTATTCCAATGTTGCCATATGGTGTTTCTGGGAGGAAAATTGTCCCAGGCAGCCACTGTTTTCACGGCTTATTAAATTGGTTCCAAGTGAACAGCTCTCAAGATAGATATTGTAATTGGACATGGGCCTTTCACCTCCACTCACTGATTTCCAATTGGGCCCAGGTCAATGAGAACTGCTTGGGAATATATTGATGGGTTCCAGGACTGGAAAGTTCTTTCCAGGCTTGGGTAGGGGCCCAAGGCATACAGTAGAGCATCAAGTATATGGAATTTCCCTGGAAACAAGAAACCCTTCCTTGAATTAAGAGCAGTGTCCTGGAAGCAAAGGGGGGAGTCCTATAATTTCTATCAAGGCCATATGTATGATCCCTGCCAAGCCCATCTATCAAAACGGGTCCAAAGAATCATAAACAAAGAACTGGTAGGGGCCTTAGAGATTGTCTCATCCAACCTCCTTCATCTTAGTACATGTTGCAGTTGGGGAAACTAAAGGTTAGGGAAAGTGACTTGCCCAAGGTCACCAAAGCAGTCAGTGACAGTCAGGATTCATACCTAGGCAGGGTGCTTGAAATTGGATGATCCAGGATCAACTTCCAACATGGCTATTTACTACCTGTGTGAGCCTAGGAATGTCCTTTCCTTTTTCTGGACTTCAGTTTCTTCATCATAACAAAGAAGGAGCTGGACTAATGACTTATGTACAATCTTGTTGTCCTCTGACTCCTGTTCTGTTATTCTTTACACAATACTGTGCAACCTTTCATATGTCACTCTAATCCAATAATAACCACAAAGAAGGCTGGGAAAATTCCCATAATGCCAGGTTCATTAGTCTATGTGATATCCATATAGAGACAACATAGCCAGATGACTGCATTTTCCACTCTTCCACCTGTTCTTTTGGCAGTAGGATTCTTATCAGTTCCATAGTACGATGGCCAAAATACCAAACTGGGAGTGAAGAAGCTTGGCCGCTAGTCCTGACTGCATATGATTTGCTACACATTTTTTTACCCACTTGACTAATGAAAAAAAAAACAAAAGAACTTGACTAGGTCTGTTGTTTGTTTGGGTATCACATGGGCACCCTGTATTTTGGAAAACTCATAGATTCATAGCACTACAGCTAGAGAGGACCTCAGAGTTCATCTAGTTCAACACTATTTTACAGAGGAGGAAACTGAGGCCCTAGAACTGAAATGACTTGCCCAAGGTCAAGGATCTAAGGTAAGATTTGAATCTAGATTCTTGAACTCCAGATTTATCTCTCTTTCCACTGTATCAATCCGCCTCTCTAATTCAACTACTCTTGAACAAATGCCTAATTTCCCTCTGGTAAAATCTCATTGGATTTAACTAGTTTCCCAAAGGAAACCCACGGCATTGTTCTCCCACCCAGTCAGTTTCCTCCCTAACATTTTCTTGCTAGTCACCAGTTACTGATAACACTTCCAGTGGAACCCTGAATATCTAGGACTTGGATCAGGGATGGTTGCCAGGGCATGCTGGGATTTACATTCCTCTCTGGCATCATCAACTCTCCCTTTTCCTTGTGCTCCACACCCATTTCATCTTCTTGCAGAAGTGGGCTTTGTGAACATACTTAGGCATTGTGTAGACTTCTGTAACTGGGAGAGATGTGATGATCAAGGGACAAAAAGCATATCAAGTTCTCTCACTAGGTGCCATTGTGGAGACTGTGCTGCATTTGGAGTCAAAAAGGCATGAGTTCAAATCCTGCCTCAGACACTTACTGGCTATGTGACCCTGGCAAGTCACTTAACCCATGTCAGTCTCATTTCTCTCATCTGTGAAATGGAGATAATAATAGATCCTAAATTGTGGGGTTGCCGGAAGGACAATCAAATCAAATGATAGAGATATACACATATATGTATACATACATGTGAATGTATATATCACTTTGTAAGCATTAAAGTACTATATAAATATGCTATTATATTATCTCATTTAATAATAATAATAACATTATACCAATTATATAATTATATGTAATTATATCCTTACATAGAAATGTATACTATTATATAAAAGTTATATTATCTTGGGATTAAGTAGGGAATAATCCAACACCTAGCAATTATTTTGACATACCGCCTTAATTGAATGAGTTGTTAAAAACTGAAACTGTCTGGTTGCCAGTCACTGTCCTGGTGCCCAGGATATAAAGACAAAAGCAAAAGAATCCCTGCCCTTGAGGAGTGTGTGTTCGAATGGGAGGGGGGAATATAGTTCAGAGAGGGGAATAATGGCCCTGGAAGGCAATTATGATCTGGGACAGGGGTGGGGAACCTGAGGCCTCAAAGGCCTTCTAGGTCCTTAGGTGCAGCCCTCTGACTGAGTCCAAGTTTGACTGAACAAATCATTTTATTGAGGGAATTTGTTCTGTGAAGTTTGGATTCAGTCAAAGGCCGGCACCCAAGGACCTAGAGGGCCACATGTGGTCTTGAGGCCCCAGTTTTCTCATCCCTGATCTATGATTTAATTGTCTACATTCATGGATGGGATATCTAGCTAATGACCCTGTTGTTAACTAACTCTCTCATTGATTACATATCTCAGTCCCAAGAATCGTGGGATGGTTGATTTAGAACTAGCAGGAACCTTAAAGGTCATCAACTCCAGTGGTCTCACATGAGGCACCTGGAACCCAGAGAGTTAAGGTAACTTGCCCCAAGGTCACACATATTGTGAGTCAGAGAGCTGGGATTTTAACCTTAGGTCATTGGACTTCAGATACATCCTTTTTTCCACTGTGCCAGACACTGGAGGACTTAAAGCAATTGGATTCTGTTCTTCCCTTCAGTGAATGAGTATTCATAGGATGAGAGAATCCTAGATCTTGAGCTGGAAGAGTGCTCAGAGCCCACAGTCCCACCTTCTCATTTTACAGAGGAAGAAACTGAGGAACCTGATGGGTACTTGCCTTGACTTGGCCATGGTCACATAGTTAATAAATATCAGGGTTAAATTTGAATGCGAGTTCTCTTAAGCCATTATTCTTTCCACTGTCCCCTAAAGGAAGGGAGCCACAGCCTTGGCATGTGTTTACTTTCTTTGCTTGATGTAAATATAAAAAGACCACACTAGGCCCAGAAGCCACAGGGCTTTATCTTCAAGATCTACTTCACTGGAGGTGACCCCAGCAGCTGCTCGGGACTGTCTTCTTTGTGCCAGTGAAAATTGAGTGACCTGTCAGTGGAATTGAAAGGTTTGCAAGGTACAGGGAATTGGTTTCTGAGAGAAGTTCAAAGCCCACAAGACAGAAGAGGGTAGTACCAATGAATAAATCCTAAGGAAACTCTCCAGTCTATGTCATTTGAGTTCTCGGGACAGCTGGCAAAGATGGCTCTCCCCAGCTATGGCTTGTGCTCACTGAGTGCACGCTGTTCACCTAGACAGCAAATAACCTTGCACAGCAGTGATTTGGCAAAGCGGTTTGCAAGTCCCAGTGCAGAGGGCCGAGATTTTCCATTTAATTCATCATTCTCAACTTGCTTTCCTGTTTTGAAAAGTCACAAGAAATTATTTGGTGTTGCCTTTGACAGCAGCCCAGGAGCACAGAGGAGGCTTTGCCCAGGACTTGACGACATTGGAACATTGGAAGGAAAAGTCAGTCAGTCACTCAGATGGCAGGTGTCCATGATGCCAAACACCTGGCTGCTTGGAAAGTTGGGGGGGGGTTGGGGGGCAGTGAAAACACCTGCTTTGGAAATTGCTTGGCTGGCCTCTGGAGTTGGGATCTCTGGTCCATTGCCAGCTGTGAATGGAATCATTGTGCTTTGGCAGGGGGGCTCTACATACCCAGCTTTCTGAGATGAGGCAGAAGAGGGGAGAGAGGAGGACCTTCGGGTCCCTGTGGATGCTCAGGTTTGGTAAGTACCTTAGTAGGCAAGGACTCAGGGGCCCCTAGATGCAGGCAATCAAGCTAGAGGAGCCCTGGAAACTTCAGCAGAGGAAATGGTTGAAGGAGCTGAAGATATTTTGCCTGAGGGGACATGATAGCTGTCTCCAAATATTTGAAGAGCTGTCTCGGGAAAGAAGGAGCAAGCCTGTTCCATTTATTCCACAATGGCTGGCTAGTTCTGATAAAGCAGAGGTGATCAGTGGGCATCTGGGGCTCCAATATTAACTTCAGAGGGTTGCTTCTATGTTGTTTGTCCTTTGTTTTCAAAGAGAGCCGGTGACATCAGGAAGGTGATGTCTTTACTTATGAGTGAATTGGATTTAAGTGAGGCAGAGCTGTGCAGTCATCAGCCTCACTCTCTCCTCCTGAGCCATCTGGGACCAGTGGCATGACATAGGTCAGGCCAACTGGTAATGACCCCAGATGCAGTGAGAGAGCTAAGGTCTTTCCCAGGTCTCAATACTTCTATGTAGGATAGAGATATAGACTGGGCCTATGATTTTATTGGTATAGGGAACTCTCAAGGAAGAAAACTCCCTCATATGTATGTATGTTCGCACTATCTTAGAGTTTAAGTCACAGAGATGTTAAGTGACTTGTCCAAGGTCACACAGTCGGGGGGTGGGGGCTTGAGCCCTTATTTTCCTACTTCAAGGTCAGTTCTGTATCCCTCACACCAGAATGCCTCTTATCTCCATGCTTCCCAAATATACATATCCAGGTCTATTCTCTTTCTCCAGTCCCACATGTCTAACTGTCAACTGGTTTCAAATCCTGCCTCTAATTACTTCCTAGCTATGTGACCATAACTAAGTCATTTAATATCTTTCAGTATCTTCATTTATAAAATGAGGGTGTTGCCCTAAAAAAGAATCAAAAGGAAGAATAAGACCCATTTATACCAAAATATTTAGACCAGCTTTTTTAGTAGTGGCAAAGAACTAGGAGTACCCATCAACTGGGGAATGGCTGCAACAGGTGTGGTATATGACAGAATATCATTTTGCCTTAAGAAATTACAAAAAGGATAGTTTCATATAATCTTGAGAAGACTTATATAAATTGATGCAGAGCAAAGTGAGCAGAACCAGAACAATTTATAAAAATAATAACAATGTTATAAAGACAATCAACTTTTGAAAGACCTAAGAGGTCTCATCATGGTAATTACCATGATTCCTGAGGAATGATGGGAAAACACGCTACTCACCCTCTAACGGGAGAGTGATAGATTCAAGATAAAAAATGAAGCATATATTTTTGGACATAATCAATAGGTCAAATTGTTTTGTTTTTTGATTTTTTATTATTTTCTAAAGCTTAAATACATAATAAGAAAAGAAAAAGAAACATTATAAACCTAAGTACTAAAGCTTAAATACAAAAAAAAAAGCATTGTCATGTGCACAGTGAAATGTAAGAGAGGATTCAAAATATAGAGCTATGAATTTCCATTTCAAGAAAGGTTATAGGGGAGGCTAGGTGGCATAGTGAGTAGAGTACTGGCTCTGGAGTCAGGAGGACCCAAGTTCAAATATTCAGCCTCAGACACTTAACACTTACTAGCCGAGTGACCTTGGGCAAGTCACTTAACTCCAATTGCCCTACCTTCCCCTGTCCAAAAAAAACCCAAAACAGCCTATATAATATATACTACTCATTGTGTTCTAGGCTATCCATCTTTTCTTTGCTTCCTTGTAAGTTTTCTTTTATTGTCTGCTGTGCACTTTTTACTTTGCTCTTTTTTTCCTCTTGTCCTCTTCCCTGCCCCCCAAGAAGGCTACATTTGAGTGAGAATATTTGTATATGTGTGTATATATGTGTGTGTGTGTGTATACATATACACATACACAAATATATGAATATATACCTATACATATATATATCTACTTATATATTCTTAGATATCTATAATCATACTTGTGTGTGTGTATATACCTACATATACATATACATTCCTATGTATCTATGTAATGCAATACTCTGCTTATTTGCACTGTTTCTCTGAGGGTGGATAACATCTTCCTTCATAAGTCTAAATCTTTCCATATTTTTCCAAGTCCACCAGCTCATTGTTTCCTATACCACAACAATATTCCAACCTTATGCTGTCTAGTTATTTTAAAAAGGCTAAAACAATATTGATTAATATGGCTGATATATAGTGTAGTTTCCCTATTTTTCTTTTTTGATTAAATCTATTTTAGCTTGAACTTTGTCTGAGATCATGATCACTACCCCTGCTTTTAATCCCTCATAAATTCTATTCCTGAACTGTATTTTATATTCTTGTGTATTTTTTATTTCCTATATCCCTCCTAACTCCTCTCCTTTACTTTGTTTTTTATTAATAATTTTTTAAAATTTGTTTTCTTGTTTACATCACTCATTTTCATGAGATTTTTGAATTACAAATTTTCTCCCCGTCATTCCCCTACCCCAACCCTAAAACAACAATCCCACTGTAAAGCCCCTCCCCTGTTCTCTCTTACTTTCTGGTAGGGAAGGGAGGGTCTCCCTACCCCAGCCCCTATATATCTTAATGCCTAGTTGTCAGTATTGCAGAGCTTTGAATTCTAGATTCTTTCAATTCCTCCCTTGTCACCCACTGCCACTGGAAGGACAATCAATTCAATACAGGCTGTGTATGTGTGATTATACAGGACATCTTCATAGTGGACACATTGTGACAGTGATCATATGTCCCTCCTTCCTATCCCTCCCCTCCTTGTTCTGTTCTCTACCCTGTCCCTGTCCCTTTCTCTCCTTTACTTCTACCCATTACCTTGCTTTTCTGTTACTTACCCTGACTCCTCACCCAAGATTCCTCCCTTATTTCCTCCTCCCCCCATTAATCTAGAGGCAAATTGACTTCTTTGATTATGCATACTTGTTACTAGGATTTGGGGAGTTTTTTGTTTGTTTTTCTCTAGGGGTGGAGAGAGAAAATAAATGCTTTTTAAATGAAAAAATAATGAGATGGTTGAGCTAGATGGCCTTGGAAGGCCCTTTCCAGCCCTAGCTCTTTGATTTCCCCTGGGATGTTCCATAGGCCTCTCAAGATCACCACGTTCAAAAGAGAACTCAACATCTGCCTCTTTAAACCACCAGACTTCCCTATTTCTGTTGAATGCAGCATTGTCTGACTCACTAATGTTCTCAACCATGGTATTACTCTTGACTCTTCTCTCCCCTTAACCTGCCCCACCCCATCTTTCAGTCAATTGTGTTTGTCCTTCAAGGACAAACTATGCCATCAGGGAATGATGACCTGACTTGCAGTTGACTTTGATTTGAGTGAGGGAGGACCAGCCTCACTTTTCTCCTTCAGAGCCATCTGGGTCCCGTGGTTCATCAGGACAACTGGAGATGGCCCAGAATGCAGTGTGACCCCCTGGCTCTTTTAGGCTAAGGCCTTTTTGGGTTCTCACTTTGAGTGAGGCCAGGCTCCTTAAGTGAAGAGGCTTCTTCAAGAAATGAGTCAAGGGATGGCCCCTTTAATCAAAAAGAAAACAAATCAGGGGGGAAGGACAGTTTTCCTGGCCAAAAGAGAAACAATTCTATTTACTATTGACAGTCACTCTGTGCTAGGAGGGCAGGGACCTATTGTCCAATCTTTGAGCTTCAGAGTGAATTGGGTTTAAAGCTTGGTCTTTGAGAAGGAAATCTAGCCAGTGACCCCAAATCAATTACCAAGTCCCTAGATTCTACATCTACAATGTTTCTTGTCTCTTTTCCTTTTTCTCTACTCATTTAGCAACCACTCTCGTTCACACCCTCATCAGGATTTTGCAGTAACCTTCTAACAGAGCTCCTTGTCACTGATCTCTCCCCTCCCCAATCTATGTACCATCAGGCTGCCAAAATGATTTTTACAAAAATTCAGTCAAATCCATCCTAGCCACTCCCCTGCTCAAAAACTTTATATGACTCCCTATTGTCTCCACAATAAAATACAAGTCAAATCCCCTCAGCAGTTTGGCTCCAGCCTACCTTTTCATTCTTATCTCATACATAGCTCCCAGTCAAGTTGAACTAACTTGTTCCCAAACTTAATATGTCATCGCCTGCCCTCTGCAGAAACAATTCCCCATGCCCTCCTCATTTCTGTCATCTCCATGCCTTCCCTCATCTCTTCAGTTAGTTTGTTACCTTTTCAAATTACTTTATAACTTCGAATTACTCTTTCGCTATATATGTTGTAAGCCTCTGTATGTGTATGTGTATGTGTGTTTATACACACATATATACACACACATATACATTCATAGACACACATACACACATGTGAGCATCCTGAAATAAGGATTAGGGTGAGTGTGTGTGTGTGTATGTGTATCTGACAGTTGTCCAGCTTCCAGTGTTCTACATCCATAGTTCCCCATATCTGCAAAGAGGATGGACAGATAGAGCATTTATTAAACCCATACACTGTGCTAAGACAGGGGAGGGAGGGAAAGAGGCACATTTTCTCATCTCCTCTTTGGGGCCAAGCTCACTGGGACTGTTCCATTACAATATTTTGTACCCCAGTGCCCAGCATGGTAGCTCACACATTCTACAGGAGAAGAAATGATATGCACAGACTTTTGTCAGTGACTTGAATGAAGGCATAGATAGCAGGCTTGTCAAATGTGTGGGTGACATAAAACTAGGAGGGAGAATGAACACACTGGGTGACAGAATTAGGAGCCCCAAAGCTTGACAAGCTAGGGTGATGGGCTGAGTCTGATCGGCTGAATTGTAATATATGCAAATACAAAGTTCTACACCTGAATTTTCATCATCAATTTCACAAAGTCAAGATGAGTGAGGAATTGCTGGATAGCAGTTTTTCTGAAACAGATCTGCAGCTGTAAATAGACAGGGAACTCAGTATGAGTCATCCATGAGATATGGTCACTAAAGAAGCTTCTAGGTCTAGAATTTGAGGGGACCTCACTCTTTTTTACATATGAGGAAACTGAGGCCAAGTGAGAAAAAGTGATTTTCCCAAGGTCATACATAGAATCCTAGATCTAGAGCTGGGAGGGACCTCAGGGGCCATTAAGTGATCTTCCCTCATTTTACAAAAGAGGAAACTGAGGCTAGCAGGGCTTAAGCAACATAGCTACTAAGTTTCTGAAATGATGGATTCACCTGACTCTAAGTCTTGTAATTCCTCCATGAAGATCATAGGCTCATACTACTGGAAGGGATGTCTGAGACCCTCTAGTACAGCCCATTCCTTTACAGAGGAGGAAACTGAGGCCCAAATGTTATACCGAAGATCATATACACAGAGCCATAAATCTAGAGCTAGAAGAGCCCTCAAAGGCCTTCTAGTCCATTCCTCATTTTATAGAGAAGAAAACTAGGGAAGGGGAGGGACGTGTCCAAGGTCACACAGAGGATCCTAGATTTGGAACTGGAGGAGACCTCAGGAACCATCTAGTCCAGCCCCCTCATTTTACAGAGTAAGAAACTGAGGCAAAGGGAAGGGACTTGTCCAAGGCCATACATAGGATCCTAGAGCCAGGACTGGAAGGGACCTCAGAGACCATCACATCCAGCCCCCTCTTTTTGTGGATGGGGGAATTGAGATTCAGATTCACACAAGCAATAAGCAGAGGAGGCAGTGCTTGATACTCCAGAGCCAGAGATCTTCTGCCATTGTACACTACGTCCTTGAGTTCCACGAACACATAGTAGTCCAATTTGACTGACTGAAAATACCTGAAGAGGACTTTTTTTAAAAATTATTTTTATTTTGGAGGTGAGAAGGTAGGGCAATTGGGGTTAAGTGACTTGCCCAAGGTCACACAGCTAGTTTTGTGTTAAATGTCTGAGGTCGGATTTGAACTCAGGTCCTCCTGACTCCAGGGCCGGTACTCCATTCACTGCCACCTAGCCACCCCTGAGGACATTTTTAAAGTAAGTCCAGAGGGAGGTAAGAGCCAGACTATGAAATCCTTTCAATAAAAATTAAGGAGTGTATATCCTTTCCCTAGATTTAGTAAATAGTTTTCCTCTGTCCTATAGCTGTTCCCATCAAGGCTTCCTAATGGAAAATACCCCAAGTATTTCACTGACAAAGCATGGTATGGTGGAAAGAACACTGGATTGTTGTTTGGTTGGGTTGGGTTTTTTTTCAGTGGCCCTGTGTTCAGATTTCACCTCTATGATCTCATACTAACTGTGATCACTTGGCCAAATTCTTTCACTTCTCTGGGCATTGGTTTCCTCTTCTGTTATAATGACAGGGTTAGACTGGGTAACTTTCAAGATCATCATCCCAGCTCTCGAGTTTATGATTCTGTGACTGACAGGCCAGCAGAGACAGCTCAGAGAAGGCCATAACCTGCAACATGGCCATGTCGGGCTTGTGGCTGTAGCCATATCTCATGAATGGCTTCCTGGGTTTGTGTAATTCCTAGGGGTTGCTTTCCCCGCCAATGAACGCTGCCCAGATGAGGGCCCTCTTAACTAGGGACCTATTGGAGCTGCAAAAATCAAGAGTCTGGAATGGGGCAGCCCCTCACATGTCCCCAGCTATATCTGGTACCAAAAGAGTTCTTCTCTGAGCCCACACTGCTTCCACTTCATTTGGCAATGAGTTGGCGTCATCATTTGCATTTCCAAACACCCAATTTTCAGTGATTTTCAGATATTGCTTTCTCAGCTGCATTTTAATATACTTTTTGAATCTGTTTTCTAAGCCAAGTTATTCTTTATTATAGACTAATCATCCTTCAAATTTAATTTATGAAAATTAGATCAAGGGTCTCACTGGAGACCCTTGGAATCATGCCAACCAGATAAGAAAATTATCGGAAAGTTTTCTAAATCATATTGGGGTGTCTGGGTTTTGGTTTTTGTTTTTGATCACTGTTTAAACTCACACCCAAAACTATGACTGTCACCTTTCTCCAAGGAAGGTCTTAGCGTCACAGAATTCCAAGGCCAGAAGGGGTCTTATAGATCACATATTTTTATCTCTTGGTTTTATAGATGAGGAAAATCTTACCCAGAGAAGGGAAAAGAGGGATTGGAAAAAGGAGAGTGAAAGAAGAGAGGGAGGAAAGGGGAGAGATTGATAGTTGGAGACCTTTACTCATTGCAAAAAAACTAGAGAATTTAAAAGAATTTTTTCAATGATTTAATATATTTCCTCCCAATTACATGTAAAAACAATTTTTAACATTACTTTTTCTAAAATTTTGAGCTCCAAATTCTCTTCTTCTCTCCCCTTCCCCCTCATTGAGAAGGCAAGTAATTTGATATAGAAAAAACACAGAAGTGGGGAAGCTGTGGCCTTGAGGTCTTCAAATGTGGCCCTTTAAAGTTCTGTGAAGTTTGTATTCAATCAAAGACTCACACTTGAAGACCTAGAGGGCCAAATGTGGCCTTGAGGCCATAGGTTCCCCACCCCTGGTCTAGGAAATTAGGGGAAAAAAATTGGAAAATTAGGGCAGAGTGGATTAGCCTGACCAAATCCTTGGTCCTGCTCCCATCTGTTCCAACTGTAGCTACCCACTCTATGACTGTATCCATGTAACACTGGGTAACCTGGAAGAGAAGTAAGAAATTCCATTGGTTCTCTCAGTGTTTGGTCTGCCTTACATAAAAACTGTCAGGATGATTCAGTACTGTGTTGAGACCTCACCACCAAATGGCCCTTTTAGGTGAAAAAACAAACAAAACAGACACACACACACACACACACACTCGCTCACTCACTCACTCACTCACTCACTTACTTATTAATGACAGCCACATAACTTAGCCTACCTACCTACAGTGCTAATGATTCAGTGTTTGTGGCTATCTTAAACGTTAGCTAGTGTTGTACTATGGTGGACCCAACTGTTAATGGTAGCCATCTAACTTAATTCCCACCTTTTCCACCAACACTCTCTCAGGAGGATAGTCTCTTAACTTTTCAGTATTGGTCCATAGGTTGTTTAACTACCTGAACACTATCAAATAAACAAACCATTTAGGGTGAGAGACAGATTTAATGAAGACTAGCAAGCCTGTGGACTTTTAAGGAGATTTCTATTTCAGTCCAAATATATGCATTCATGAAAAGTATCTTTAAGATGAGAACATTCTTTACAACAGACTCATAAGCATTCTATGTCCATATAGTAGACATAGACTAGTATCTGTCCTAGACCCAGCACAAAATCTTCCTCTCCCTCTCCCTCTCCCTTTCCCCATCTCTACTCCTCTCTCCCCATCTTTTCCCTCTCCCCCCACCCAGAGAAAGGGTAAAGAGGAAGATGGAAAAGGACATTGAGAGAAGAGGGAAATGGGAAGACATCTGTAGACACTACTCATTATTTCTAGGCCAACCATCTTAATCCAAGTCCATAAAATTCAACAAACATTGTTTAAGCATCTCTTTTATGAAAGAAAGGCCCTGTGCTAGGTACTAGGAATATAAAGACAAAAAATAAAATCAGTTTTTAGAAGAAACCTTTCTGTGCATTATCATCTGCTTTGCTGCTGCACCCGAAGGACCTCCCCACCCACCCCATCTGCTGTGCAGCTGAACCCTTCTATATAGATTGTCTCCTCTCACCACGAGCTCCTTGAGGGTAGGGATTGTCTATTCATATCATCAATGCTTCACACACAGTGCTTGGCATATAGTAAATACTTAATATAAGCTTTTTTTTCATTCATTTATTCACTGCCCTCAAGGAGTTTATATTCTACTGGAGGAATACAATATGTACATAGATAAGCAAATACAAACTAAATTGGGAGATGAGAGAAAAGGATCAAAACATGGAGGCTCAGTGAAGGTTTTATAAGAGATGGCATTTGAACTGTTCTTGAAATGAGTTTGGGATTCTGAAAGGCAGTAACGAGGAGGAAAACTATTCTAGGTATGGGGGACCACTATGCAAAGGCAGATGGGAGAAGATCGAAGGCTGTGTGTGGAGAACAACAAGTAAGCCACTTTGGCTGGAACATAAGAGTACATGGGCTTAGTGATGTATAATCAGCCCAGAAAGATAGGCTGGAAATAGATTAAAGAGAGGCAAAGGAGTTTGTATTTTATTTAAATTCAACAGGGAGCCACTGAAGCTTCTTGAGGAAGGTGGACAACATGGGTATGTGTGTTAGTGCTATCAATCTGGCAAGCTCTGTGGGAGATAGACCAGAGAGGGAGAAGCCTGGGAGCAGGAAGAAGAATTCTGAAGGTGTTACAGTAGTTGAGGTAAGAGCTAATGAGGATTTGAACTAATGTGGTAGCTTTGTATGTGGAGAAAAAGGAAAAGATTGAGAATTGTTGTGGATAGAATTGATAGGACATGGCAAGTGATTGGATATGGGGATGAGGAAAAATGAATAGTCAAGGATAACCTTAAAGTTCCACATGTTGAGAGACTAGAAGGATGATAATGATGATGATGCAAGTCAGAAAGCTAGGAAGGAAGTGTTAAGGAGGGAAATCAATGAATTATTTTTTGAGTACGTTGAATTTAATATGTACATAGGACACCAAGGTGAAAACTTCTGGATGATGGGGGAATGGAACTTAGGAGAGATGAGGATTATATTTGTTGATTTGAGAGTAATCAGCATAGCAATAACAAGTGAACCCATGGAAGTTTTTGAGATCATCAAGAGAGTGTAGAAAGAGAAGAGAAGAGGGCCCAGGACAGAGCCCTGGGGTATGCTCATTTGTGGGACAGAATACTGATATTGATCCAGCTAAGAAAAGCAATCTCGGACATGAGTTGGAGATGCCACTAGGATGTCCAGATGGAGCTGTCCAATGGACATTCAAAGATGTAAGTTCAGGAGGTATAAGTTCAGATTTAAGTTCAGGAGGGAGATGAGAGCTGAATGTGTAGATTTGTGAGTCATACAGTTGAAAACTGAGTGCATGAAAAACGAGATCACTGTGAGAGAAGGGTCTGGGAAGACTCCAGAAGTAGCCCCTAGGTCCATGCATAGATAGATAGAGGACATAGAGGATTCTAAAAGGGAACTTGAGGATTATTTGGTCCAATGGGTAGAAAGAAAACCATAACAGCAGTGTGTTGAAAATTCAGGGACGTGAGCATTCAGAAGGAAGGGGCTGCTGACAAATGCTGCGGATAGGTCAAGAAAGATGATAACTGGGGAAAACCATTGGACTTTCCAATAAAGAGACCTTGGAGAGAGCAGTTGCAACTGAATGGTGGAGACAAGCAGATTTCAAGGAGAAGTGAGTAGGAAGTGAGAAGATGGAGGCGATGAGTACAGATAGCTTTTCCTAGGAATTTGTCTATGAAAGAGAGGAGAAATATAGGGTGACAGCTTGAAGGGATGGGAAGGTCAAGCAAAGATTCTTTTAAGAATATAGGAGATCTAGGTCTGCCTGAAAGCAGCAGGAAAGTGTTGTTGAATAAGAAAAGAATGAAAATTAGGGAGAAAGAAAGAAAGATTAAAAGTATGAGATGCTTGGGGAGACTGCAGAGCATGGAATCAATGGCACAAGTAGAGGGGTTGGGGTTGATGCAAAAAATAAAACAACTGCTGAGACTAGAGGAAAAGAGGTGAAGATAGGGGCGACACTTAAACAATCTGAAGTGTAAAATTGGCAAATGGAGGAAGCTTTGTGACAGATGACCTCTATTTTCTCAGTAAAGTATGAGGCAAGATCCTCTGCTGAGAGGGAAGAAATAGATGGTGATGCTGGTGACTTGAGAAGGAAATAAAAACTTTGGAACAACCCCCGTGGCCAAACAATAGAGAGTCAATCAGCCAAGTGTAATAGAATTGGCATGCAGCAGTGAGGGCCCAGGTGAGAGAGGAAAACATAAATTTATAGTGGTCCCAGTAAGCATAGTCCTGTGGCTTAGCTGCAGTGTTGTTGAGAAGCACATCAACAGGAACCAAGAACGTAGATGGTAGGAACCATGCAGGGCGAGACTCAGAAAAGGGATGAGGACCTGGGATTCAAGGGTTCGAAGACAATGGAAAGTAACTGGTTGACTGAAAGGATGGCAATTTTGAAGGGAGGAAAATGAGGCCAGAACAGGGGTTTATGGCCAGGAAAGCAGGGAAGAGTATAGAGAGCCTAAAGAGAAAGAAAGGGGGGAAAGCATTTGTGCGGTTCCTACTGTATGCCAGGCCTTGTGCTAAGCACCTTGCATATCTTACCTTATTTGTTCCTCAAAAACAACCGTGGGAAGTAGAAGCTGTTATCCCAATTTTACAGTTGTGAAAACTAAGGTAAACAAAGGTTAAGTATCTAAGGTCAGATATGAGTTCAGGTCTTCCTCAAACTCAGTGCTCTAGCCACTGGGCTACCTAGCTGCCACTAGAGATTTCACCAAGGATAGAAAATAAGTTTAGTAAGATTGATGTACAGGGAGAGATGGAAAGATGGGAGGCTGTAGTCAGAATGATGTATTACAGTGCTTGTTTACTTGTGAGTGACAAGGAGATCAAGGTAGGACTCGCCTGGTCGCGGGGCTGAAATGGAGTCACGCTGTAGATGGTAGGAGTTAAGTAAGTAGACACATTGGGAAATAAGAGTATTTGAATATATATGTATATATAATATATAATAAATATATATATATGCATGCAGTAGAGGTCTTGGAAGAAAAGAAGAAGACTTCCTATTTGGAGAACAAATCCAGTAAATTACTTGGATAGAGCAGGTCTGATGGGAAGATGATTGCTTATTCCACAACCTCCAAATAATGTTTACCTTTTGGAGAAGAATCTTAACCACAGTGTAATACTGTAAGTCTTCTGGGGGCTATGTATGACTTTCTGCAAAAGTTCTCACCGTAATGTCAAAGAGTTGCTTTGATGGCAACTCCAAGTTTACTTCCCTTCTCAGGGTAGCTAGTGGACTACTTGAGTGCTTTATAAGTTTCAGTGACTGGTTATGGGCTCCCGGGGATCCTTTGCATTTGATCTGGGGTGAAATAGAGGCTGTCCTGTTCCATGTGTGCAGTACTTGTATGGGACCTGGAACCTTCTTATCTTCATTTGGGGAAACCTAGACATGAGTATGATGGATTTCCCTGGAACAAGTTCAGGTGGGAGGAGTCAAAAAGAGGAACTTATCCTCTTGGGTTCAGGTTCTCAAGGATCAGAGCTGGTTTATGTAAGCCCAAAGTCTTGAGACCCTTAGTTAATATTTTCATCTATAATTTATTATATTTAATGGTTATCTACATGAGTTCAAAACACCTGAATGAAAAGTAGAAAATATTAGCCAGTCATTCAGATGTCTTTCCTATATAATGATTGGATTGTTTGACTGGTGTGTCAAATGTGGGATAATCTACTTGGCTCCCTGGTCCTCTCCCTCTCTTCCAGCCTGTGCATGAAGCTCTAGCTTCAGGTCTAACCAAACCCCACCTCTGACACTCACTACCTATATGATCTGGGAGAGTTCTCTTCACATCCCTGGGCCCCAGTTTCTTCCTCTTTAAAATGACACGTTGAACTAGTTGGTGTCTTCCAGCTCCACATCTTGGATCCTATCATCTCTGGGACCAATCTTAGCCCTAAAAGGAGCCCTGTAGCAGTAACTCCCAATCTCTTCAGTTTCATTCCCCAATGCCAGAGTTCCTACTTTGTGCCTGCCAGTGAGTCCCCCTGGACCTGGATTTCTTGAAATTCAAGATTACCATTTTCCCAATAACCGAGTTTCTGGTAGCCACTGCCCAAACTGACCCACTGGGTGCCACTACCCACCTGTAT
Organism: Pseudocheirus occidentalis; assembly: GCA_028646575.1. NCBI lineage: Eukaryota > Metazoa > Chordata > Mammalia > Diprotodontia > Pseudocheiridae > Pseudocheirus > Pseudocheirus occidentalis. The sequence goes on from CM053602.1 coordinate 45,957,691, forward strand.
CTCTCTGCAACATCACCCTTTGATAACACATTGAAACCTAAATTTATTTTTCCCCTTTGGCTAAATGCACTTGCCTCTTGCAGGTTTTCCCCATAGACTCATCTCCTGGGTTTTGACCCACTTTCACCTTTCAGTCAACCAACTCCTGCCCTGGTTTTGCACTTGAAATTCCACCCTCTGCCTTTGCCTGACCCCATAGGCTGCTAGTCCTGAATTTCCCTTGTCTAGTCTATCTCACCAACAGTCATTGATGAAGGACATTTGTCATCCATCTCTCATTTGTCTTTGCACTCTGTCAGCACAGTGAGGTTTGCTTTTTTTCTTTCCTACCTCTGCCTCCTACATTTCAAATGATGCCTAATCCCAGATGAGGAAATGGGGAAGGGGAGGACCTGGGACCCACATAAAATCAACAAATGATTTTGCAATTGACAGATAATGTCTAAACCATTTGGGTCCAAACTGCACAGGACAATCTGACACACATGTGACTGTGATTTGGAAACCAACCATTTCTAAGAGGAAAGGGTGTGAAATGCCTCTCCCAGAGGCATTTCAAGATACTACTTCGTTTCTAATTAGAGCGACCATGTTGTCTTTGCTATCATAGGTAAAGGCTTAAATAGTTACTTCATAATTTCTTTATTGCCAGAAGTTTTCAATGAAGCTGTAAAAGAATGAAAAAAAAAGATCAGCCTAATTGCCTCAAGATGGATATGTAATGCATAAATCTCTTGTTTAATGGATCTAGTAATAGGCCACCTGTTTCAGCGCCTGCTTCCCAGTCAGGCTATGACTGATGAGTGCTTTCTCCTGTGAACAAATCCAGACTTTAAAATTTAGTGACTCTCTGCGTTCATGACAATTCATCTTTAATGTGTGTCTCACCCAAATGTAATCCCTCAGGATTGTTTCATTCTGTGCCTCAGCATCCCTAGTGACTTGCACATAGTAGGCACTGAATCAATGCTAATTGATCGATTGATATGGAAAAGGGACTTTGGGATCTCATTTAGAGAGAGTGTGTAGTATGGCATAGAGAATAGACTACTAAGAAAAAAAAGAAAGAGCCAAATGTAAGGGTCTTTGCCTATGACTCTTACTAGCTGTGGGATCCTGAGAAAGTCATTTAGAGAACCTTGGAGTTTATTATTAGAAGAGACTTCAGTGGCCTCCTTGGCAATCTCATACTCAAAAAGGGTTCTTCCCTCTACCATCCCTGAGAGGTGTCTGTCCAGCCTCTGCCAACAGACCTCCAATAGGGGAAACCATTACCTCCAAGGCAGGCTATTCTAGTTTTAGACAGCTCCAATTACCAGGATCATTCCCTTGCCATTATACTTAAATAAGTTTCTTTGCAGCTACCTACTGATCCTGGTTCTGTCATTTGCGGCCAGAAAGAACACATTTAACTCTCTTCCACAAGACAGCTCCTTAGATACTCTGTCTTATGTAAGCTCCTCTGTTTTGTTCTCATTATAATGACTCAAGGCACATCCACTGTCTCGGTCACCTTTCTAAACACCCTCCAGCTCATCAATGTACTTTCTAAATTGGAGTTCCCATAAAATACTCCAGATATGGTCTGAAGGGTGATGATGAGTATGTGGAAATGACAAGACTTGACAGCTGATTAGATAAGTGGGGTGAGGGACAGTGAGGAATCAATCAGCTTTAGAGCGGAGGTGACCAAAAAGGAGGTTACATCTTCAACAGTAATGGAGAAGTTCAAAAGAAGAGTGGATTGGGGGGAGGGAAGGGACTGACTTCTGTTTGGAACATGTTGAGTTTGGGATGCTGATGGGAAATCTAGTTGGAGATATCCAGAAGGCAATTAAGGTTGGGAATTACACATTTGTAGGCATTAGGGAAAGAACTAATAGATAGGGAGAAGTTAAATATTAGAGAGGGAAAACATCTGGAGAAGACAGGAGGGGATGAGATCAAGGGTTATGAAGAGGGTTTGTCTTTGTCTTGAAGGGTCAGTTCTTGACCTGACACTAGAGTCTCAGGAAGAAAATAATGGTAGATGATGTCAAGGTATCATGAGATCAAGGGGAGTGGAAGAGAACTCTCGGCCACTGGTCTCAAAATTTTTGGTGAAGTATAAGGATAATTCTTTATCTGAGAGGATGGGGAACCTTAAGAAGGGAAGAGAAGGACCAATGACTGTGGAGCTAGATAGATAATCCATTATTGAAGAGTCGGAGGATAAATTTGCCACAGTAAGGCCTCGGTTGAGATTATGCATCGTATATTTGTAGTGGACCCAGACAGCAAGATTTCATGGCTTTATATAGGTCCTTTTAGCAGCATGTGAGTTGGAGTGAAGGAGATGGAGGATGGGAATAATCCTGGTTTGGTGGCTTGGTAAGACATGAGTGGTGATAAGACAAGGGAACGAGAAATTCAAGAAGAGAACACAGAGTTGAAATGGTTCACTAATCTATGTACAATGCATTGTCATCCCCTTCCATCAAAACTTCTCTCACTCATTCCTAAGTCTCCAATAATCAGACTTCTTCCTTAGTTCTAAGTATGGTGAAACCTTATTACCTAGTTAGCAGCTTCCCCAGTAGCCACCTCATGGTATCATGGAGGCTCCCACAGGATGATGTCTGCCTTCCTGCTGTTCATTACCTGCAGTGCTCAGACCCTGGCCAAATTTTCAGTCCTTGCTTCAGGTATAGAAAGTCCTTGTCATAGCTTTATATGTTGTTATCTTATCATTTCCTGTCAAGATATACTCAATTTCATTTTGTTCTTAAAGGGTTCACCATACCTAGCTTCTTCCACCATTATTTTTAAAGATCTTATTCATGACATTCTGGGATAAAGTTTCTGAGTTACCTGTAAGCCTTTAACCCATTTCGTTTCTTAATCCTGAATTATTTTCCTAAATATTTGTCAACCTCCTCTCCTGAACCCACAATCTCATCAGTGAGCATCAGTGAATATATTTTCAAATCACTTTGGGTGATCTCATCAAGTTCTTCCTAAGATTCAGACCTAGAGGGACCTGAGTTCAAGTCATTTAATCTCTCAATAGTACAAGAAGCTTTTGAGGGCTGAGAAGTTGACATCCTGCATTGGCGGAGAGGCTTTCCTCTTAGGTCTAGACAAAAGTAAAAACTTATTATTATTATTGTTATTAATATTATTATTCTAGGAAAATCCCATTAACCAAGACCACCATGCCTCCCCTTTGATTTTTCTGCTGCCTAATGGCTTCATTATCCATCCCTCAAAGTTCTTTTTTTTTATTCTGTTTTCTTGGATGTTTGGAGGTTTGTTTTTGTTTTTGTTTTTGCTTTGTTTTGTTTTTACAAATTCTTTATTTCCTATGAATATGAGACTTCCTTGGATTCTCTTTGTTGGAGAAAATACATTCCATTAGAGATTTATTCTTAGGAAGTACCAGATTGAATCACATTATGCTCTGTCTGAAGAAAATCATTCCCAAATCTCAAGTCCTTGGATGGAGTCTGAACGCAGATCAAAGTATTCTTTTTTATTATTCTTTATTTTTCTGCGGGCTTTTGTGTTCTGTGTTTTCTTTTTCAACATGACTAATATGGAAATATGTTTTGCATGACTGCACATATATAATCTGTCTCAGTATTGGAAAGATTAGCTCAGACTCCTACAAAGATTTTGCTCAATGGAATAAAATAATTCCTATTATTTTAGGTGTGCACTGGGACAGAGTATTCCAGGTGACTCTTGAGGCATATTAACAGTGCAATTCACATTTGGCTTGTATCCTACTCTCTCTCTCAAAGCCTACAGAAAAGCACAATGTCACTAAAAAGGATTGTAGAAAATAGGAGAGGTTCAACAAGATTGAAGAATTTCCGATGTCCTAATTTTTTACAAAAGGTTGGGGGGGAGGAGATTAGAACCCTCAGATTATAGGTCAGGGAGCCTGATTTTGAATTCGTGGGGTGAGTGGTAAATATCTAGAAAGAAAAAAAGTGATTACAGAGAGACATCACAGAGCATGTTTAGCAAAAAGAAGAAGGAAGACAGCATGGCCATGACACTGTCTTCAAGTATTTGAAGATGAACATCTTGATGAAAAGGGTTCCCTATTTGCTCTCTCTGACTCCCGAGGGCTCAGCCAAGAAGAATGTGTGGAAGGTCCAAAGAAGCCAATTTAATGATGTCAGGAAAGACCTCTTGACAATGAGAGGAGTTCAAAAATAGATTGGGTTGGTTGCCTCAAGTTATTGTGGGTTTCCCCTCACTGGTCTTCAAGTGGAGTCTAGACAGCCACTCATCAAGTATGGTATAGTGGGGATGCCTTTGGCATTTTGGTTGGGCCGGATGATCCCTGAGGTTCTTATAACTCTCAGCTTCTGATATTCTTTGTTTCTGTGATTAAATGACCAACAACAGAGATGTCCCCTACATGTCTGTCCATATGCTCCTTTCCAGTACACTGTCAACTGCTTCTTGTCCCACCATAGCAGTCAACATTAGACAGTGACCAAAAAGTCAACATTCGTAATGACCCAGGTTAAACAATGACCTAGAGGTAATATGAAATATATGACTTTAAATTGTTGTTTTGTATATATTTGGTTTTATGTGTTTCCTCTGTTAGATTATAAGCTCCTTGAGGACAGGTATTGCCTTTTGTTTCTTTTTGTATCTCCAGCACTTAGCACAGTGCCTGACAAATAGTAGGTGCTTAACCAATGTTTATTGATGATTAATTGATTGATTGAAAATTTATAATCCTTTTCCCACCTAGAATTTGGGGAATTTTAGCTTATTCTGACCCTCTGTATTTAAATGACTTACACAATCAACTAATTTAAAATCATATGACTTATTGAATGAACATAGGAACATGTGAAGAAATGTTTATGTTCTCTCCCTATGGGATGCTTAGTTCAGCCATCTCCCAAATCTCCTTGACCTTTTCTTTTTTTTAAGGAAATCTACATAATAATGAATCTGCTTGTGTTGCCATGGTTGCTTGGTCTTTTTTCATTTTTTAAATTTATTTTTTCTCAATTACACATAAAAACAATTGTTAACATTCAGTTTTTTTTATTTTTAGCTCCAAATTCTCTCCCTCCTTCCCTTCCTTCACTCCTCCTTGAGAAGATAAGCAATTTGATATAGATTATACATGTGCAGTCATATAAAACATATTTCTATATTATCCATGTTAGAAAAAAACCCCACAGATTCCCACCCCCCAAAAAATTAAAGAATAAAAAGTATGCTTCATTCTGCATTCAGACTATCACTTTTTTCTTTGGCGGTGGATAATATTTTTCATCATAAGTCGAAACTTTTTTCTGAGGGGCAGTTTTGCATAGTAGATTCCCACTGTGGAGTCAGGAAGACCTGGGTTCACATCTTGCCTTAGAAATTTATTAACCATGTGACTTTGGACAAGTCACTTGCCTTTCCTGGGCCTTGGTTTCTTCTTCTGTGAAACTGGGGTGGGGAGGCACTAAACTAGCTGAGCCTATGACCTTTTCAGGCATCAGAGGAGAAATAAATCCCCCTTTGTGACATGTCCAGTGAATCTCAGATTCTATTTATTCACTCTCATCTGCTCTCCAAACATGGAACAGCTCAGCTGTACCAGCAAAATTTCCCAACAAACTCATGGAGCCAGTCAAAGATTATGTCCCAAGTCCTACCCTGTGCTAGGGACTGTTGGGGGGATACAAGAGAAAAAGAAGGCAGGGAGTCTGGGTCACAACCCAGGGGTAGTACATGAATGATTTGGCCAAGTAGCCAGAAGGGACCAGGGGCTGGTAGCTAAGATTGTAAGGAAAGAAACCAGCACCATCAATATAGACTTGATTCACAAGTCCATCCTGTACCACATGACTGTTCCTCTTCCCCAGCAGATACCTTTGGCCTAGTGGTGGCTCCAGCATTTGGGGAACAGCCTCCCATAGGGCCTCTCTTGCTTATCATTGGCTCACTGTTGCCCCTGTCATTGGGGCAGAGACACTACATGCTGTCTTCTAGCTGCTAGTCCTTCACTGTCTGGCTAATCAGCAAAGGAAAAGGGAGGCCCTCCCACATACCCATGTGCCTTGATCTTTATCCAACTCCACCCGAGCATTTATATAAACTCTAGCTCAGTCGCTGGTAGAAAGAGCCCAGAGAGTTTCAGATGATTGCCCCGGACTTCCCCCTCTAATGAATGGAAGTAAATTCTCCCTCCTTCTAGACTTCAACATATATTATAGTTGATTATTGTTGGTGAAATTGAGCATATGGTCTTAAAATGGATCTAAATGATTTTATATGTTTTCTGTTTTATTATTATCCATCTGATACTTTGAATGAGACAGCATATGGCCGTTAATTCTCTCCTCCGGTCCCTTGTGCGCAATATTAAAACAATTCGAAGCAGAACATATTTCAGTTGTCTTTTATGGATGAGTTATAGCTCCTGCAGCCAGTATAGAGAGACAAAGAACAGGCCAGGAGACAGATTTCTGCATAAATTTTACTTTTGCTTGCTAGAAAGGATGTAAAGAAAGGATCTTAAATCGTGAGTTTTAAGCACACTTCGAACTCCATTTGTTTAATTCTGAAATGCTTCTTTAATTATAGCCTGCAGAGGAAATCCAAATGAACTGATGAGTATTCTCCATGGTGTCTTTTGAATTCAAAGAGGCTTTTTATCCGTTGCCAATAAGAGGCGCTACATTTGAAAATGTGGATACTTTCTGAATGAAGACAGAAAAAAGCAAAACCTACTCATGAGTTAATTCCAAATGTAGAGTTTTGACCTAGATGTTTCCTTTTGCATTGAGGGGAGGGAAGAGATGGGATAGGGTCAGGACTTGTAATTTCACTGGTAGAGGAAACTGACAATGAGAAGATTTCCTCCAATAATATAGACTGGCACCTGCTCTGCAGCTCATGCTAGCTATCCATTGTCTTAGACAACTGCCCAGAGCTCTAAAAGGTAAAGTGACTTGCCCAGTGTCATATGACTGGTATGTGACAGTGTCAAAACTTGAACCCAGGGCTTCCTGATGCTTGCTACTTTGCCATGTTGCCCCTGCTTTGACATATTTTCTGCGATTTACACTCACTGTCATAGCATCATAGGAGTAGATCAAGAGTTGGTAGGAACCTCAGAGACCACCTCATCCAACCCCCCCTTATTTGATAGAGGAGAAAACTGAGACCTAGAGAGAGGAACAGACTTGCCAAAGTCACACTTAGGGTACTAAATCTAGAGCTGGAAGGGACCACAGAGGCCCTCTAGTCCAATCCCTGCCTTTTACAAAGGAAGAAACTGAGGCCCAGGGAGGGAAAGAGACTTGCCCATGGTCACCCATAGGATCCTAGCTCTAAAGCTGGGAGCAACCTGAGAGACCCTCTAGTCCAACCCCCTTATGTAGAAGGAAACTGAGGCCCAGGGAGGGGAAGGGACTGACCCAGAGTCATACAAGAAATAAACATTAGAATTAGTCTCAGCAAGCCTCTACCTAAATCTTTGTTACTATAAGGTAAACATTTCATCTGGTCCACTTTGAAAATGGAGATTTAGTCAGCTGCCTCCTTTAACTACAGTAAACCCTTAGTTAGGGGGTAGCTACGTAGTGCTGCTGTGGAAAGAGTGCCAGGCCTGGAGTCAGGAAGATTCATCTTCATATCTAGCCTTAGACACTTACATTATGTATGTGTGTGTGTGTGTGTGTGTGTATATACACATATATATACATATATGTATATGTATACATATTTGTATGTGTATATATATTCACCTTGTCTGCCTCAGTTTCTTCATCTGTAAAATAAATTGGGAAAGGAAATGGCAAACCACCCCAGTATCTTTGCTGAAAAGAAAACTCCAAATGGGGTCACGGAGAGTCAGACATGACTGAAATGACTGAACAACAACAAACCTTTAGTAAGTCAGCTTGTTATACCACTCAGTTATATTGCCAACTCACATATGGCTCCATGATTTAGACTGAGAGCTAAAATTTCCTTAAAATCATGGCAAAGGGGTGGCTAGGTAATGCAGTGAATAGAGCACTGGCCCTGGAGTCAGGAGAACCTGAGTTCAAATCTGGCCTCAGACACTTAACACTATCCATGTGACCTTGGGAAAGTCACTTAACCCCAATTGCTCTGCCTTCCCCCCTCCAAAAAGCAAAAAAAAATAATAGCAAAGACATATCCCCCAACCAAAAAGAAATCACAGTGAAGTTAGCCTTACCTCCTGAAATCTGGAAATCAGTCCTTATATCAATTGACTGATCTCTAAGCATCTTTTATGTACCTTCTATGTGTCAAGCACTAGGGATACATAAGGGAATAGTCCCTCCCTGCCTTCATGGGAGAGAACCAATGAAAAACATGGTGAGGGGAGATAGGATGACATATTGGAGGAACAGGAAAAAGGCCAATTTGACAGAAGAAGAGATGTGGGGAGGGCAGTAAAGTACAAGGCTAGAAAAGTAGGTAGAAGCCAGGGTAACAGATGTCAAAAAGAGGATTTTGTGTTTGATTATAGAGATAGTGGAAAGTCACTGGTGTTTCTTGAGCATGCTCCCTCTGTCATCTCTTCTCTACATGATCACCCTAATTCTTTAAGGATGTGTCCTGGACCCAAACATTATGGGAGTTGTCCAACTTTGTCTTCAGGGATGTTCTGGGTATCAGCATGTTCCCTGTGCTTCTGACTTCTCAAGGGTGGCAGTCACCCAGATTAAGTGCTGAGGAATTCAGCCTCCTATCTGAAGACAAACAAGAAATCTCAGAAGTTGACCCCACTGAAGTGTCCAGGAAGAAGAATATAAACTTAGCTATGCTTTCTCCCCACCCTGCCTTTGTCCTTCACAACCAACTCAGCCAGTGGAAGAAATTCCCCCATGTCTCTCGAGTTTTCCCAATTGTCACCTGGATTGCCACTTATTAAAAATGCTGACTTTCAAACAGCTCCATAAATTTCTTTAAACATTCCCCGACTCCATAAAGAGGGATGAAATTGAATGCTTGGGCTTATATGCCATTGTCTATCTCCCCGGAGTGTTCAGATAAACTGAAATAAATCTTTCTGCCTCATCCTGGCTGTTTCACTAGCTTTGCTATTATTTACAGGCCTATCCATCCAGCCCTGCTCTTTACCCTGCAGTCATCAGGATGTCCCCTCTCGTCTCATCACAAGCTCCCACGCAGGGTCTGCAAAATGAAAAGCGCCAACACATCCAACCCCAATAATGAGAAAAGTGTTCCTGTGGGGACCTGGAGAGACTTTTCCCAAATGGAATATAGATCTGTTGGATAAGCAGAGTAGAACCTGGCCCCAGGGTAAGGGATGAGGGGGAGATAATACTCTCAAAAGCTTAACTTCCCCTCTCCTTTAAAGTATCAGCCTGCTTTCCTGTGCTTCAAAAACAAGGACACCTACCACATCTGATCCATTCCAATTCATACTTGATCTGAGTAGAGCTTCCCAACCACCTCATGAAATGGGCAGGAATAGTATCCCTATTGTACAGATTGGGAAACTGAGGCCCAGAGTTGGGAAGAATCTTGCTAGCTAGTAACTGGAAGAGCTAGGACTAGACCCAAGACCATATGACTTGTCTTCTTTTCCACGATACAACAGTAGAGGTGACATCTCTTCAGATGGGGGGTACGGGTTCTTATCCTTTTGTATGTGTTGAATAGACCCCTTTGACAATTTGTCTGGCGAACTCTGTGGATGGACCCCTTCTCAGAATAAGGTTTTTACATAAAAGAAAAACTAAATTTCAGGGAGAAGTTAGTGAAGATAAAGACATGACTTTTTCCCATTCAAGTTCACAAACCTCAGGGAATCCAAAAAGAACCATGTTCTAGAACAGCACTTCTTAAACCATGGTTTGTGACCCATAGCTTCAGAAGTGCTGAAGGCGTCAAGAATGGAAAAAGTTGAAGAAGTACTGTTCTAGAACTAGTTATTCCTGGTTGCAGTGCCCTGCACTGCCCCATGCCCTGCCCTGCATACCTGTGAGTTGAGGATGCCTACTTATCTTTTTTTTTGCTTTTTTTGGAGTGCAAATGGGGTTAAGTGACTTGCCCAAGGTCCCATGGCTAGTGTGTCAAGTGTCTGAGGCTGGATTTGAACTCAGGTCCTCCTGACTCCAGGGCTGGTGCTCTACTCACTGCACCACCTAGCCACCCCATGCCTATTTATTTTTCCAATGGTGTGGGCAGAAACATAGCTTCATTTGCTGTTGCCAGGAATGGCATGCTATTATAATTTGATGTGTGGAATGGCTTTGCTTAGTTAGGTGTCTCACCAAGCTTTAACCAAATTAATTTCCCCTCCTTCCCCTCTCACCATAACTTCCTGCTGTTCTGTGAGGCAGTTCTGCTCAACGTCTTCCACTTTCCTTCTTAATAAGATTTTACAAAGACGATTATGTTCTGAACCAGCCTTGCCCTAGGTTGTCTTCTCTCTACTCTTAGCAAGTGGGTCAACAATTTGCTGACTAAGAAAGTTTTAGATTTGTATGGTAATTGTTACCATGTTACAGTAATGGATTTACATTGGTTAAACTAGAATATGAAATTGTCATAATCTGTATTGGTATCCTTTCCTTCATCCATTTTCTTTTCTTTTGTAATTAATTTGGTCCAGATCTATGATTTCTTTGAGCTAAGAAAACTTTCTCTCCTAACACAGATCAAAATGAGCTCTAAAACTTGTCTTTGGGAGATTCCTGGGGCCTTGAGAGTTCAGGTACCATTCCCACCATCAAACAGCCAGTATGTATCAGAGGCAAGGACTTGAACCCAGCCTTTTCTGACTTTAAAACAAGCTCTCTCCATTATACTATCCCACTATTGTTAATGTTTACATCAATAACATGTTCAAATAAGTCAGGCTAGAGTTGTTTCAATGTAGATCTCATCATTTGCTCATTTTTTATTGTTTCATCGACTTTTGTTAAATTTTTCTTCACAAACAAGTCACTACAGGGGCGGCTAGGTGGCGCAGTGAATATAACACCGGCCCTGGAGTCAGGAGTACCTGAGTTCAAATCCGGCCTCAGACACTTAACACACATACACAAAAAACTAGCTGTGTGACCTTGGGCAAGTCACTTAATCCCAACTGCCCTCCAAAACAAAACAAAACAAAACAAAACAAAAACAAGTCACTACAACTAGGTGTCTCAGTGGATAGAGTGCCAGATCTAGAGTTAGAAAGATCTGGGTTCAAATCTCTTGGTCGCTTACTAGCTACATAACCCTGGATAAGTCTCTTAACCTCTAAGTGTCCTCAACTGTCAAATGGAGGTAATAAACAGTCGTTACCTACCAGAGTTGTTGTAAGGGTAAAATGAGATAATATTTATAAAGACCTCTGCAAATCTTAAACCATTATATAAAAGTTATCATCATCATCACTATTGTTAGCCATTGATTTAGTAATAACTACTACATCAATAATGTGTAGTTTTCTGTTTGTTTCAATATCACTGGTTTCATTTGGGAAATTGTCATTCGTTGCTCATCATGTCCAGAAGATACCCATTCTTTTCTCAAAGAAAAGATTCATATTGTACAGGCCTGAGCCTTCTATGTATACCTTTCTGACCTTTTTCATTGCTTACTCCTGAACTATTTTTCCAACATATTTTTTGCATCAAAGTTGCTAACCATCAAAATATACACTGATTTAATTCTTCCTAGAATTTCTCTGCCTTTTTAGCCTCTTATGTTGAAATTTATATTGACTTATGTTGACTCAGAAGATACATTTCTTTGCATGGTGGTCTTTTTTGCAAATATTTGCCAAGAACTGTACAATATGAGATGGACAAATATCTCCTGAAATGACATTTCTTGTTGCCTTTGGACACACAGTAAAACCAATTCCACCGACTCCTCTTTTGTCTCTCCAAGGAGAGCCTGAGTCATCTTCCATTTTGCACCTTGTCCTTCTGACTTCTGGTTTTGTTTATACCGAGAAGGTCAAGACTTGATACAATTCAGTTCCCCTAGTACTGTGTCTTCTCATTGGCCTTTGGAAGTACATCTCACATTGCGAGCACTAATGGCTAAGCTAATGTCTATAGATCATCTCAAGACTGGCATTCTTAGCACCTGCTTCCACCACTTCTGTTTGTATAACTTTGAGCAAGTCAATTAATTTCTCTAGTCCTCAGTTTCCTCTTCTGTAAAATCAGGACTTGAATTAGATGGCTTCTGAGGTCCCTTCTAACTTTATGCTTCTATGATTCTAGGATCCCTTTTATTCCATTCTGCTGCTGGCACCACAAAAACAGAAGGGGACTACACAGGGCATAATATCATTTAATATTCTTGTTTCCATGGCCAAAGAATTCATCAGTAGTCAGTTTTTTGGTGATGAAACCCTCTGTGTTTAGCTAAGCTGATGCCCAGAAAGCAATCTGTTACCAAAGCTTGTTCAAGTATGACAGAACCTTCCAGAGCTGATGCCCTGCTGACATAGGCCCTCACAGAATCCAGTGTAGCTTCTATGATGAAGACATCAGAATAGGACTCTATGGAAGAGTATATTTAAGAATGAAACTGGAAAGGGGACAACAAACTGCATAAAATGGAAAAGATCTGCAAAGATTTCATCAAGGTTAGCGGGGGTACAGTGTTTGTGCTCTGATTTCACAATCCTTCATATTCTTCTGGAGTTAACATACCACTGAAATAAGTGTGAAAAATATCTAGATGAGACCAGGTATATACAGATAAGGTCTGCTGGAGGTGACTTCATTGGGATATTGAACTTTGATTTTGTATGGAATATAGATGTGTGAGAGACTTCAAATGCCCATTCCCTTGGTGGGAAAACATTTTCTTAGCTGCTAATCTAAGTGGAATCCTTGCTACAGTAGAGGAACAAAGATACTCCAAATGTAGAAATAGGTAGGAGGACGCTGAAGAAGAGGCTTTACTAAGAAATGGGAATTGGTTCCTAGGACAACATGGTGTTAGTGGGAGTCTGGACCTAGCCACTTATACAAGGGAGTCAGCATAGTTAGCCTGTCCAGTGATGGACAGATTAGGAATGTCATGATGATTTCCTTATGCCCTCTAAATCAAAAGTTCCATGCTCTGTAAGTTCTTTTTATTTTTGTTTTGAGGCAGGTAGGTGGTATAGTAGGTAAAGCACCAAGTCTGAAGTCAGGAAGACTTGAATTCAAATCTAGTCTCAGATACTTACTAGCTGTGTGATCCTAGACAAGTCATCTAACCTTTTTCTGCCTCAGTGGGGATAATAACAGCACATACCTTCCAAGGTTGTTGTGAGGATCAAATAAGATATTCGTAAAGCACTTAGCACAATGCCTGACACATAGTAGGCACTTAACAAATGCTTCTTCCCTTTAATTATTCAGTGAGCTTTCAAGATACATGTGTCTCCACCATATTAGATAGTGAAGGAGGTAACAAAGATAACTCATACTTAACCATAGAATCAGAGAACACCAAGAATTTAGTCCAACCAATTTAGAACTTGAATTATCTCCATGATATCCCTGACAAATCATCCAGCCTCTGCCTGATGCCACCTGCCATGATCAAGAACTTACTACCTCTTGAAGCTGCCCATGGCACTTGGGACAGCTCCTATTATTAAGATGGTTTTCCTGTATTCAGCCAAAATTTTCCTCTTGGTAGAAGCAACCCCAGGCTTTGTTGTTCAGTCATTTCAATGCCGTCAAACCCTTCATGACCCCATTTGGGGTTACCAGAGTGATTTGCCCTTTGTTTCTCCAGGTTATTTTATAGATGAAGAACTGAGGCAAACAGGGTAAAGTGACTTGCCCAGGGTCACACAGATAGTAAGTATCTGAGGTCAGATTTGAACTCAGGACGATGAGTCTTCCTATCTTCAGGCCTGGCATTCTATTCGCTGTACCATCTAGCTGCCCAACCCTAGACTAGTAGTATGAATTTCCAATGTTCCCATAGTAAACTTCCTGCTTAAACAATTGTCACAATGCAGGTTGTCCCTAGCCCTGGATTTACTCTGTTTACAGAGTACAGTGGTAAGAGTATTGAGTTTGGAGTTAGAGGTCCTGTGTCCTGCCTCTGAAACTTAGTTATTTATATGACCATGGATAAGGCACTTCATTTCTCTAATGCTCACAGATCATAGGATCAGAGATTTTAGAGCCAGAAGGGATCTCATACACCATCTAGTACAACCCCCTTATTTTACAGACCAGGAAACAGAGATCAAAAGTAGTAAAATGACTTGCCCAAGGTCACAGTGGCAAAGCTAGAATTCAAACCCAAGTCTTCTGTGTCTAAGTTGACTGTGTTTCCCACTCTCTTTGTATATAAAATGAAGGGGTTAAACTAAATGCCCTTTAATGTCCTTTCCACCTTCAGTTAATGATCACAAGAATCTTCTGACAGGAAGAGTACTATGAGCATGATGTCCCAGAGACCAAAGGGAGAAAGAGTATCCCTGGGGACAGCTACAGCTAAGGCAAAGGAGGTGAGTACTGAGATGTGATTTTGGGACTAATCAATTAGCTGATCTTTAGCAACCAAGAAGAGAACAAAGCCCAACCTGTATCTTAAGTCCTTGCCTAGGCCAAGCATAGGTTATTAAAAGTAAAATAAAAAAGGGGGTGAAGGGAGTAAGCACTTATAAGCACCTATTATGTAGCAGGCATGATGCTAAGTGCTTTACAAATATCTCATTTGATCCTCACAGCAACCTTGGTAGGTAGATACTGTCTTTATCCCTCATTTTACAGTTGAAGAAACTAATCCAGGCAGAGATTAAGTGACTTGCCCAAGATCATGCAGCTAGGAAGTGTCTGAGGTCACATTTGAACTCAGATCTTCCAGATTCCAGACTCTGTGGCTATATCCACTACAGCGCCACCTGGCTGCCTCAAAGGAGACATAGAAGGGAATCAAGGTAGTCCAACAGCTTTAGGCTCCCAGCCAGTAAAAAGAAGGGAGAAAATGTCCATTATAGATTTAGCTACAGGAGCCAGTTCCTTTGATGCTTAGAGCCATTTTAGTACAGGATTGACAGGAATAAGTAGGATAGAAAGGAAGATGTGGGATCCATGTACCTCCCAATGGTGATTACCAATCACTGCCCAGACTCCCAGGTCTCCCAGCTTAGGATGAGTACTTTGTTTTCAATGGTTTCCAAGCACATGAACGGAGCATTTGCAAATGTTAAATAATTGAACATCTCACCACTATAACGTGTACATCAGTGTTAAGTTGCCAATAAAAATCTTCCCAATGCAGCAAGGACAAAATCAAAGGTATGCATTTTTCTTTTTCCTAATTACTCAGCTTTCTCTCATTTAAGGTGCAATTAACAAAAAGTCTGTGCTCAAACCTGTTGCCCATCAATAAGAGGAGTTCATTTTACTTCAGTTTAGTAATTGAATATTTATTAAGGTCCCACTGTGTCTTGGGCTTTGTGCAGGATGATTGGGATGCAAAAACAAGAATTAAACTATTCCTGACCTCAAGAAGCTTATATTTTCTACAAGAGTGGCAACATTCTATGGGGTAGATATAACCAATCAGCTAGCATTTACTAAGTGCCAACTGTGTACAGGGCATTGTGCTAAGCATTGGTGATAGAAAGAAATGCATTAGTCTCTGCCCACAAGTAGCTTATATTCTGCTGGAAAGAAGCAATAGATACACAGTTTGGTAAGGAGCAGAAGGATGATCATTCACAGAAGAGGCATCAATCAGTTAGTCAACATTTCTTAAGTATTTATTATGTGCTAAGTGCTAGGGATAAAGAAAAGAAAAATATATTCCCCAATCTCAAGGAATTCACATTCTAATAGAAGAAACATAATAATAGTAATAAAAATATAATAATAATAATAGTAGTGCTAGTAGTAATAATAAGAATAACTAGCATTTGTATAACACCTTAAGGCTTACAAAGCCCTTTTCACATATTATCTCATTTTTATCCTTGCAACCATCCTGGATGGTACATGCTGTTACTATTCCCATTTTACATATGAGGAAACTGAGGCAGATAGAGGCTAAGTGATTTGCCCAGAATCACCCAGCTAGTATCTGAGGCTGAGTTTGAACTCGAGTCTTCCTTACTCTGGTTTAGTGCTATTGTGCCATCTAGATGCCTCCATTCAAATAACTATGTACATACATGATGGAAAATTGAAGGAAGTCTTGGAGAGAAGGAAAAGGTTTCTTGAAGGAGATGACACCTGAGCTCAGTGACCCTTGAAGGGAACTAAGAATCCTAAGAGGCAGAGGTGAGGACAAAGAGGCATAGGGAACAGCCTATGCTGAGGCTGAGAGGAAAATGAAATGTCATTTATAGGGAATAGCAAAAAGACCATGTTGGCTGGAATATGGTCTATTAGGGGGAGTAATGTCAAATCAGTCTGAAAAGTCAGCAGCAGTATGATATAGTCAGGAGGATCTGAGTTCAAATTCTTCCTCAGACATTTTCTAGCTATGTGACCCTGGGCAAGTCACTTAACGCTGATTGCCTCCCAAAAAAAGAAGTTAGAGTTTTACAGAAAAGGAAACTGAGACATAGGAAAGGAAAGTGACTTGTCAAAAGTCACACATAGGATCCTAAGGAAATAAGTGGAAATGGAATTACTAGGTATCCTCTTTTATCCCTCCTTCTCTCCCTCTTTAAACCAGGAGCATAAGTCTCTCCTCAGTTAAGCTAGTCAAAATTAGTGTGCAAATGAAATATGGAACCACTAGATTCTCTTTTGTCATTTCATAAAACATACTTCCTTCTCTTTTCCCCATCTTCCATTTCCCCTTCCCCTCCCCCCCCAACATCCTAATGTGTCCATAGATTTCTTTCTGGAATAACTTTGATATATTTTTGTACATCTCCTGAAAAATCATTTTCTAGTCAGTTTCATTCAGGCCTTTATTTAACATAGTACCTTTTTTTTGCTTTTTGGAGGGGGGAAAGTAGGGCAGTTGGGGTTAAGTGACTTGCCCAAGGTCACGTGGCTAGTTTTGTGTTAAGTGTCTGAGGCTGGATTTGAACTCAGGTCCTCCCGATTCCAGGGCCAGTGCTCTATTCACTGTGTCACCTAGCCACTCCAACATAGTACCTTTTAAAGACATCTTCATATAGTGCTTCAAACACTGGCCTTGGAGTTAGGAAGACATGAGTTCAAATTCCACCTCACTGTGTGACTCTAGACCAGCGGTTCTCAACCTGTGGGTCGTGACCCCTTTGGGAGTCAAACGACCTTTTCACAGGGGTCACCTAAGACCATCGGAAAACACATATTTCTGACACTCTTAGGAACCAAGACACCACTCCTCTATCCATCTCCAGGCGGGTCCACCCACATGCAGGTATGCCCACATACAAGTATTAAAGGGTTGCGGCATTAGGAAGGTTGAGAACCACTGCTCTAGACAAGTCACTTCCCTGCTCTCAGCTTCAGTCTTCTCATCTCTGAAATGGGAATAATAATAACACCTACCTCACAGGGTTATTGGAAGGATCCAATGGAATATTTGTAAATATACTTTGGCAATATGTAAATATCAGCTGTCATTATTATTGTTGTTGTTGTTACACAACAACTTGGTAGTATTACCCAAATAGGTAACTGAGGCTCAGAGAGGTTGAGAAATTTATCTGGTGAGGTCACACAGGAATTGACCGGTGTACTTAAGAAACTGCCACATAAAGACTGCCTGAAGAAACTGGAAATGTTTAGCCTGGAAAAGAAAAGACTCAAAGAGGAGTTCTGGCTCCTAATAACCTAAAGGTCATTATCTGGAAGAGTAATGAGATTTGTTTGACTCCAGAGAGGAAAATCGGGCCTAATAAGTTACAAGGAAACAAATTTTGGGATAGTGTGAAGAACTTCCTAATCAGACTTCTCTGAAGTGGTATGGGGTGACTTCATGAGGTAGTGAACTCCTGGTCACTGAAAGTATTCCAGTAGATAGTAGATAGACTCTAGTTATAAATGTTGTAGATATGAAAGCTTTAATGTTTTCAGATTCCACTTCCTGATCCCCCCTAATTGTTAGATCTCCCTCAAATTGTCACACGTGTATTTAGCAATGTACATATTGTATTGCTACCATTAGAATGGAAGTTCCTTGATGGTTTCTTTGACTAGTGACTAACATAGTTCCTTAAATGTACACAATGATTTCAGTGCAACTGGGAATTCTTGGAAGAGGAAATTTCCTCTACCAATACAGGTTGGCACCTTCTCTGCAATTTTTTTTATCCTGGAGAGTTGCCTAGAAAACAGAGGTGGCAAACTCTCTGCAGGCAAAATTCTACTACAATCAGATTAAAATGTAATTGGGAAAGTTTAGCAAAAATAAATTAAAATACAATGCAGCCTAGAAAATGTTAATTTGTGGTTTTCTAAGTCAACAGGGATCCCTTTCTATTTGAGCTGTACACCACTGGCTTAGAACCCTTGGAGTATGTAAATATCTTGGAATATGTAAATGACTAGGGAGGCAGGGCTTGAACTCAGGTTTTTCCTAAGACTGCTTCTCTACAACTGTTTTGACCATGGTAGGTACTTAATATATACACAGTAGAATGGATAGTAGTGGCTGAAATGGATGATTTCTAAATTCCCTTCCAACTCTGAGATTTTGCCACTGTTTGAATTAGAAGCCAGCGCTAGGCAGGATGACATCTGGCTGCATCTTTTCTCCTGAGGGTCTTTTCCTCAGTGGCACAGTGATAATCCCTTCCTATACTCCACTACTTCCTTTCCTTCTCTATCCATGTGCGTGACACCCAGTAACAGAATAGAATTTTCTTTAAATTTGAAAGACTACATTTGCTGGCTTGGTCATCACCATTTGCCAAAAAAACGTTTCTTCCTTTCTTTACAATTTGGCATATTTTTGTGTTTTGTCTGGACCTGTAAGTTTATCAGTGTGAGAAACCACAAATGAGGAAACTCCCTCTACCAATGTGGTGCTATGATTCGTCCACAAGTTCCAGTCTTCAAGGAGCTGTCTGGGGCACTGAGGGATTGACTTGTACACCATAACAGAGGGGCTGCTAGGTGGGCACTGCAGTGGATAGAGCTCAGGGCCTGGAGTCAGGAAGATTCCTCTTCCTGAGTTCAAATGTGGCCTTAGATGCTGACTAGCTGTGTGACCCTGGACAAGTTACTAAACCCAGTTTGCCTCAGTTTCCTCATTTGTAAGATGAACTGAAGAAGGAAATAGTAAGCCACTCTAATGGAGTCACAAAGAGTTGGACACAGCTGAAATGATTCAATAACAACATTTTACAGAAGAGGAAACTGAGGCCCAGGGAGGAAAAGCGACTTGCCCAAGGACACAGATAGGAGCCTAGCTCTAGATAGAGCTGGAAGGGACCTCAAAGACCATCTAGTCCAATTCCTTGATTTGATAGAAGAGGAAATGAAAGCTTATGTAGATAAATGATTTGCCTGAGGTCACACAGGTGACCTACAGAGGTGGGATTTGAACCCCGATCTTTTTAGTCCAGAGCCATTGTTCCTTCCACTAGCCAATCCTACCACATCTTACTACATTTTATCAGCTGCTGGAAACAAGTGTCACGATCCCAGTCCTATCTCCCTCCCCAGTTTCGGGACAAATCACCTATCTCTTGTGAAGATAAAAAATATTGAACACATTTGTCTCAGAGGAAAGAGGGCTTTCTCACACTTTGTTTCACTTGGACCTTCCAAAAGCCCTGGTGGGTAGGGAGATCAGGTTTAAATGTCCCCCCATTTGACAGACAGATGAAAAAAACTGAAGCACAAAGGTAACGTAGGCATTAAGTGGCAGAGTTAGACCTTAGGCTCAGATCTCCTGATGATATAGCCATGTTCCTTCTGGGTGGGGCATGCATGTGGAAGCTAGAACAGAGTCTGAGCACAGGGACCTAGCAACAGAGGGTGAGAACCTAAAAACACTGAAATAGAATGGAATGAAAAAGCCGGGAAAATAGAAAGAAATGCTTTGAGCTCAAGTTGCCTGATAACTGAGGAAACAGCAACAAAGACACCAAAATTAGAGTCATATAGTTAAACATCCCCAATTCCTTTTACCTTGCCTCATATGACAATGATTTTGAATCCCCTAGCTCTGACTCAAGGTTGTCTCCCAGCACTGTCCCCTGGAGAAGAAAATTATTGATGACAAGTGCTAGGCATTGTCAAATGGTTCAACATCACTAGTAGGTATGGTTTTATTAATGGAAATAACATTAAAGAAAATTCATTACAATTAACTTTGCTCCTGCACCAGAAGAACTATTGAGCCTTTCCATTTGCCCTGTGGCTTCTGCCTCCTGTAAGTGTTGTTTCCCTTTCATTAGGATATGAGATCTGTGAGAGAAGGGATTGTCTCACTTTTATCAGCATTTAGCAGAGCGCATAGAACATTGGCAGGGGAGACACTGGACCTGTAATTTCAATTATGTAGGGAGTGCCTGATGAAGAGTTTCCTTTACCAGTGCAGGTCCACAACTTCTCTACAACTTATAATTAGACTTTTAGAGAACTACCTAAGGCACTGAGAGATTAAGTGACTTGTCCATGGTCAGAGACAAGACTCGAACCTTGGTCTTTTAGCTCCCTATCTATACTATACCACCTTGCCTGGCACATAGTAAGTACTTAATCTATTCTTTTTCATTCATTCCTTCCACTACCCTGAAATTGCCTCTTTGTTTTGTGAAAGCCACTTGATTCAGGCAACAAATGGCTGGATTCCTGTCCATTCCTAATGGCATCTCCTTTAATAGCATTAGGGAAGGCTTATTAGGCAGTGCTCCCTCACTGCCTTAGAGCCTGCTTGGCTCTCTTTGTTTTCCACAGCAGGTGCCACTTCTGAGCTCCTGGGTGCTATCCCTGCTTTGGCCAGGGTCATTTAATTTTTAGCATCTTGCTTTTGAATTGTAGCTAATTCAAGGTATATCTCTCCAGCAATGAGTTGGAGGAACAAGGGGTGGGGAGAATAGAGAGGGCATAAGAACTCCATTCAACAGACACTGGTGTGAGACACTGTGCCAGGTGGTAGGTGATAGGAATACAAAAACTAAAGAAATAGCTTACGTTCTACTGGAAGGGGAGGGAGGGATAGACACCTATGCAGGTAAGTAGGCACAAAATCTATCCTCTGGAAACCATCCCCATTTTAATATGAGTGAAAGGAAAGAGTAGGGGACCTGGGGTCAGCAGGCTTGGGTTCAATATGACTTGGTACTAGTCTTGATTGCTCGACATGCAACCCATGTCACTCCAAGTCTGTCCCCTGATTTTGTATTGGTCAGGGCATGTGTAGGTTACTCTAGCGAGGACACATCCCCTTCCAAGGCAGGTCAACAAGTGCTCTGTAACTTAGAGGTTTAGAGGTAGCTAAGTGAGGCAATCGATAGAGTGCTGCATCTAGAATCAGGAAGGCCAAGGTTCAAATCCAACCTCAGATAACCTACCATATGACCTTGAACAAATCACTTAACCTCTGTCTCAGTTTTCTCAACTGTAAAATGGGGATGATAATATCACCTGCCTTTCAGGGTTGTTGCAAGGATCACATGAGATATTTGTTAAGTGCTTAGTTTAGTAGTAGGCTCTTAATAAATCCTAGCAATTGTTATCATCATCATTATTAGTCCAGGGCACTGACAGATGAAAAGGTTTTCCTTGGGTCCCTCATAGTCAGTATGTGTCAGAGGTAAGATTCAAACCCAAGTCTTCCTGACTTGGAGACTGGTTTTAGAGACTAGCCCAGGCTATTTCCCCACCCTCCCCATTCATAAAATGGGATGGTAATCTTTACATGGCCTAGTTTACTGAGTTATGAAAAAAGTGCTTTGGAAACCTTAAAATGCTAAAGAAGTAAGACCCATTAATTCCAAATACCCCGGATGCCTATGTCTTTTCCCCAACAGCAAAGAAATCATCTTCCTTGGAGTATGTGAAGGTACACACACACACACACACGCATGCACGCACGCATGCACGCACACACACACAGCAGCAGCAAGGTCAGAAAGTTGAATGCTTCCCTCCCCCAGACCTTCCTTTGATTAAGCATTTGGCCCAAGCCTAGCCACCTCCCACTTGTATAGCTCTGTGTCCCCTTCCCCCTTATCTTTAGCACCCTTGTTGCTCTTTGCCTCGATGGAATGAGGCCCATTGGGCTAGAAAGACAAAAGAAAATCAGTTTTGTTTTTAATTCCTTTGAAGGCAAGAGAGTGAACTGAATTCTGATTTAATTTCCAAAGCAAAGAGAGACTTGAATCCAACCTTTCTCTGCACACTGCGGGCTGGAAAAATCTCATTTTCCCTGCAAATGAAGCAGGAAGTGTTTAGCAGGACCTTTTAGAGATACTCTCATCATGGTCCTTTTCTGTGCCCCAGTCCATTTTCCATGTGTAATAAGATTTGTGTATTAGTGACACCTGCTCCTGCCTAATCAGCTACTAAGAAGAATAACACATCATCACCGAAAATGGATTTAGGAAGTCTGTGCCCTAATTCACTCGGCTTGCTGGGAGGCTGGCCTCCATTGCTTCCCTTCCCGGGCTGTTGGGGGACAGTTTTCAAATCCCAGCCTCGAGCAAGCTTTGATCTGTATTTGATCTTCTCAGAAATTCTTCTCTTGTTTACTCAGAACTTAACTTCTCTTTATCATGTTATTGAGACTGTTGACTTTCCCCGGGATGCTCGCCAGTTATCCACGTTGGTCAAGGTCAGGGCTTAATGCATACATGGGCAAATCAGGTTAGCTTTTTCTATGTATATGGGCTACCCTCCACCCTCTAAGCCCAAGGGAAAGGGGGAGAAAGTTTGGATAAATTGAGAGAAAGCACCATCTCCACTCCTTAGGAAACAAGTCAAAGGCTATGCCCTATCAAAAGGGTGAGGGACAGTGAGGAGGCTCACATGGCCTTGAATTTGATCTGCTATCAGCTGAACTGATTGACCACCACTAGAGCTTTATCCATTTAGCTAACCTTTTCTCATAATAATGTTTTTGAATACATATAATAAAATACAGTTATCAAAATATTTTTTAAAAAAGTTCATGTGAATTACTCCTTGGTCTCTAAAGTACACTGTGTTGAGGTATCTCTAAATGTTTCTAAAACTGTCTTTCTTTTATGTACTTAAAAAAAAGAACCTACCAAGTTCATGGAGCCCTTGTTAAGAATGAGGATGATATCAGCATCTCCCTCCCAGGGTTGTTACAAGGATAAAATGAGATATTTGTATAGCACTTTGCCAACCTTATAGAGCTGTATGAATACCATCTCTTGTTAATATTATCTGTCAACAACTCAGGTGTCAGTATCAAGACACAGACTGGCAACGCATCAATTACACCCATTTCTATTTTGCACAGAAAATATCAATTAGCATTCCACATGAACGAGTTCATAGCACAACAGTCAAGGACTGAAATAAAGCAGTATAAATACAAAATGAAGAATGCCTGGCTCAGTACAAAGATACCCAAAGATTCCAATATCCCAGAAGATAATAAGCTGATAATGAGTCAGCCTTCTAGTGCCGGGCTCACCATCTGTTTCATGTGCTCCTTATCTATTCTCTCTTTCTGTCCCTGTATAGAGTCTCATGACAATATCATTTCTCACTGCCTCCATTGGTCTTCATCAGACTGCTCCCCATCATGCTTCCCTCCTTGGGTTCTGAGATGGCCTTACATCTTAATATAAACTGCTACTGCACTGATCCTTTTACCTTGCCTGTTCCTTTGGAATATGGCATACCTTTTGAAGCCGGATTCTATTCAAGGGTCCCATCCCACCAAGTCTCAGTGATATCCTCAAGTTCAAATTTGCCTCCTTGCATTAGTGCCTCCAGTCTGACTTGCTTGTTACCTAGACTTTGGGTGCTTATATTTAGACATCAGAGGCCGTGGCTTTCATTGCTGACTTTCTTGGATTTTTGTCTCCTATGAATTTCTGGGCATCTCAATTCCTTTTCTTCTTCCCGCCTTGAAGTCACTCTCTCTAGTGTTTCACTAGGTAGACCTGCTTAGGCAGGTTTCTCCTTCCTTTTCAGTTTAAAGCCCTTTTGATTAGATTCGCAAGACTCCAGGCAAATATATTTTTATCATCCTTAAACAACACTCCTTCCCTGGTCAAGAGCCTGTCTTTCCTATATTTTAAGCTTCAGTCTGGCAATCCAAATCCCATTCTCATGCACCTTCTCCTTAACCAGCCAGTCACGTCCCTATTACTTCTTTGATCCTCCTCTTTTCTCTAGTATTGCTTAAAAAAATCCCCATCCTTATAGATGTTGTAAAGGGAATTCTCGGTCAGGTATGTGTTAGACTAGCTGGTCTCTGAGGGCCTTTCCACCTTTGAGATTCTGTGAAAAAGGTGGTGTGATCCTAGGATGCCAAAAAATGACTTGAAAATGAAGAAGCCAGGAGGAACTTATCCTCTCTTGCCTCATTATATTCAACTCTACCCTTTTTCTCTCTAGCCCATCGTATCTAGTTCTGGGCTTTATCACCAGAGAGGAATGTGGAGGGCTTAGGATTCAGAAAGAAACTACCATGAGGATAAAACATCCTATGCAGAAAGTTTAAAGAAATTGGAATTATTCAGTTCAGCCAGTAGGAGGGAAGGCCAGAGGCTAAATAACAACGGTCTTGAAGACTTAGAAAAGTTCTTACAAAGAGGCTGGTGAGCAGCTGTTCCCCACCTCCACTGAGGGAGGGCATGAAAATGTCTAAGTAGCACAAGGAATTTAGTTTAGATGTTTATAAGATAGCTTGGATTTTCCTTGGGCCTGGATGGTTTAAGTCTATTCCTTGCCCAAAGGCAGGAGGCTAGATAAAACTAGGGACCTCCTTAGCACTGGGGGCCATCAGAAGAACTGAGCAGTGTATGTGTGTGTGTGTGTGTGTGTGTGTGTGTGTCTGTTTATGTGGGTGTCTGTGCGTGGTGTCCGTGTGCATGTGTCTGTCTTGTGGGTCTCTATGTGTATGTGGGTGTGTGTAGACAAGGGGGAGGCTGAGAAAGAGAGAGAGGCAGAGAGAGGGAATGGAAACGGGACTTCGGGTGGGTGGTAGTAGAGGGCTGGGGACAATAGCTTCTATGTTATCAATTACTCTGCATAGCTGCTATGTTGGACTGCTTCTCAAAGTCTTCTCTGTGCCTGGGATGCCAAAGACTAGTACATGAAGTTTCTCACCAAAGCCAAGTGTGGGAAAATAATTGGGTGATAAATTAGCGTGGGTAAGGAAAACAGTGATGATGTAGTGGAAAGAGCACTGAATTGGAAATCTGAGGACCCGGGCTCAAATCTTGCCCATGCCCATGTCCATGTAACAGTGGCCTTAGGACACTCAGTTTGCTGAGGGGTTAACTCAAATGAAGGGGAGGAGGTTAATTGGGTTCCTTTGAAATTCTGTTCCTGCCCTCAGTCCTATGACCTGCACTTCCCCTCTGTGGACCCCAGTTTTTACCTCTATAAAATGAGGGGCTTGGACTTCTCTTGTCTCCTTTGGCTCATTTCTAGGATCCTGTCATCCTGGCTTGGAGCCAGTTACTTAAGGGAAGAAAAAAACAACAATAAGTCCAAAAGGAGGTTAGGAAAGCCAGAGGTCCCTTGAGATTGATTGGAGGACTAATGTATTCAATATGGTCTAATGCATAATGAGAACTGGGCCTTTGGAGAAACCCCCAGAATCCTGTTTTGTAGCTCTCAGCTTAATTAAAATAATAATAATAACAACAACATTTATATAGCACTTTAAGATAGGCAAGACATTTTGCAAAGGTTATTTCACTTGATCTGCACAACAGCCCTGGGAGGAAAGGGCCATCATTATTCTTATTAACATTTTAGAGAGATTTGAGAGAGATTAAGTGACATGTCCAGAGTAACATGGCTAGTAAGTATCTGGAACAGGATTCAACCTCAGGGCTTCTTGCTTCAAGTATAACAATCTATCCACTGTGCTTGTATCTTGTCTGGTAACTTTTTCTTTTTAAGACACTGGCAGTGTTGTGGGGACCATAGAGCAAGAGCTATAAGGGACCTCAGAAGTCATCTAGTCCAACACCCTTATTTTACAAAGGAGGAAACTGAGGCCCAGGGAGTACAAGGGACTTTTCCAAGGTCACATAATATCCAGATCAAGAGATGGAAGGGACTTCAGAGGTCATGGAGTCCAAACCTTTATTTTACAGAGTAGGAAATTGAGGCCCAGGGGAAGGGAAAGGACTTGTCCAAGGTCATACATATAATAAGCCTCAGAGGTGAAATTTGAACCCAGGTCATCCAACTCTAGAGCCTTTCCTCTTTATGCTTACCACTGTCCATCAGATAGAGGCTTGGGGGAGTGGGGAAATAAGACAAAGTGCTGAGTTTCCTGAAGTCTCCTCTGAGAAATAAACCTACCCTCTGTCCAGTTGGAATCTACCTCTCTATTGCTTTTTGGAGTGGGGAAGGCAGGGCAGTTGGTGTTAAGTGACTTGCCCAAGGTCACATGGTTAGTAAGTGTTAAGTGTCTAAGGTCAGATTTGAAATCAGGTCCTCCTGACTCCACGGCTGGTACTCTATTCACCTAGCCTCCCGAAATTTACATCTTTCTGACTATAGTTCTTGGTAGACAGTTCTGACAGGGTCACCCTCCCATACAAGTCTATTCTGAAATTCCCCTAAGCCCTTTACCTCAAGATTGTGGGTTGGGAACAAAGAGAGACTAGAGTCCCAAGTCCTTGCATTAAATGTCAATATTTTGGCAGCCCTCTGCTCCGATCCTTGGACACAATTACCAAACATCTTCCTCCTCCATAGACTTTACCTTCCCACCTCTTGACTCTACTCCCTTCCCTTCCTAGTGGATCTGAATCAGGTCTAGATGGCCATCCATTTCTCTGGAAAATGGACCTTCTTCATTTATATGGATTCAGAGGACCATAGAGCTCAGAGCCATAAGGGACCTTGGACATCATCTAGTTCAACCCCTTCATTTTACAGAGAAAGAAACTGAAGCCCAGAGAGGGAAAAGAACTGCCCCAAGGTCACATATAGCACACTAGGTCTAGAGCTGGAAGGTACCTCAGAAGTCTAGTCCAACTCCCTCATTTTACAGAGGAGAAAACTGAGGACCAGGGAGGGAAAAGGATTTTCCCAAGGTCATGCATAAGAACCTAGGTCCAGGGACCTCAGAGGCCACTGAGTCCAGGGGTTCTTCATCTTTTTTGTATCCCAAGCCTCTATGGAAGTTTAGTGAAACCTATGGACTTCTCAGAGAAATATTTTAATGAATGAAAAATAAATGTGATCACAACAGAAACCAATTATATTGAAATACAGTTTTCAAAATATGTTTTAAAAAACAAAGGCACACCCCCTCTGAAACCTATCCACAGACCCTGTGGGGGTCCATAGACTCCTGAGCTAGTCCAAATTCCCCATTTTACAAAGGAGGACCTGAGTCCAGGGTCACAGGCAGGATTGGAAGCCCTAGAGTCAAAGCTAGTGCTCTTCTGGCCTTCCCAAAGGATGCCAGGAGAGTAGGTTCCACCACCTCATCCTCCCCCTGGCTGGCCAAGAAAGCAGAGAGGAGGCCAGCCTTAGGCAGATTGTATGCCTAAGGTCCAGAATGAATCTGCCAAGGAGATGGGAGAAAGAGAGCTGGTTTAACCTGTGTGGAGAAGATGTGGCATTCTCCCAGCTTTTCCATTCTCTGCCCTGCCTACAGAGATGCTCTGACATAAGGCTGGCCTTACCTAGCATGTGGTCCTACATGGTATCATTAGAGGTAGGGAGAGGCAAGGAGCCTTCTCCTTGGGTTGCAGCCTAGTAACCCTTGCCCTGAAATAGCAAACCTGTAGCCCTACCCCCCCACACACTCCTTCCATCATCAAAGTATAATTCCTATGGGTCTTAAAGGCTTTGCAAGTTTTCAGATGTTCTCTATTAAAATGTAAACACCCCTGGAAGGTATTAGGCCTTATCAGCTAACACCTTAGCTATAGGCAGTTAATGCTAGACTCTATATGGCATGGCACACAGCATAAGCATCTTGAGAGAATGTAAATACCAAGTTCGGGAGGTGGGATTGTTGCCTCTAGAGGCCATAGAAGAAACTCAAACACAAACATGTGTAAGAAGGAGGGGAGGAAGAGGAGGATGAAGGACTAGTGTTATGTATCCTCATATCCTCATTCCTGATTTCCATTGACCCAGCCATCATCCTTCAATACCCCAACACTATACATGTGTGTATACACACATACATATACATTGTATACAATACATCCACATATTTATATGTACATTATCAGTGTGTGTATATAGATGTATGTGTGTGTGTTATTCAGTCATTTTCAGTCATATCTGACTCTTCATGGCCCCATGGGGTTTTCTTGGCTAAGATACTGGAATAGTTTGCCATTTCCTTCTCCAGCTCATTTTACAGATGAGGCAAACTGAGGCAAACAGCATTAAGTGACTGTTCTATCCACTATAGCACCTAGCTGTCTATATTGTATATATAATATATATATTAGTACTTCAGTAGATAGTTTTATTGAATAAGGCAATGCTTGCATGGGTACAACTCAAAACCTCTTCAGACCCTCTCTTCTTGTGTGATTCATGTGTTTCCCTATAGACCCTCCCCAGATATCTACGCAATATGACATTGTTCTTCTCAATCACCTTTGCTTTGTCATCATCCATGTACTGGCTCCCAATCATAGGTGTCCCCCAAGGCTTGGCCCTGGGCTTCCTGTCCCTCTCTTTCCACAACCGCTCTTTTGGTGATCTCATCATCTCCTACAGGTTCAATGACCACCTCTACACAGATGATTGCCAAGTCTACACATGCAGCACTTTCTCTCTTCTTGACTCTAGTCCTGAATCACCACCTTCATCTCCAACCAAATCCCCAACTTAACTTGTCCAAAACAAAAGTAATTTTTGCTCCCTACAACCTTACTCCTCTTCTAAATTTTCCTGTTTCAGTGGAGAGCACCACTATCCTTCTTGTTACACTGGTTTGTTCCCTCAAGTTTTTCCTCTGCCTCACCTCCCATGTCCAGTAAGTTGTCAAGTCTTGCCAATTCCACTTTGATAACATTATCTCCCATCAGCCTTTTCTCTACACTCACATACCACCACCTTATTACAAGTTTTTATCAGCTCTTTACTAGGCTATGGAAACAGCCTCCTAATTAAAATCCCAGTTTCCAGGCTCTCCACTTTCCAATCCATTCACTCTCTTTTAAAACACAATCTGACCATGCCACTTCCCCAAACAAGAGAACCTTGTAGTGACTCTCTCTTGATTCTATCAAAAAAAACTATAAACCTCATCTCAGAATCCAAAGGTCTTCACAATTAGGCTCAAAACTACCTTTCCAAGGCTATTGTACATCATGCCTCTTCCAATATTCTGCATTCCCCCCCTCCCCAAAGTGGCCTACTTGTCACTCTCCAAACTCTGCATTCCATCTCCTGGCTCCATTCCTTTGTATAGGATGTCAGTCCCCCATTTCTAGAATGCAGTCCCTCTTCATCTAGACCTCTTAGTGTCTTTCATTTCATTTAAGGCTCTAGGAAGCCTCACCTCATTCCCCAGATTCCATTGCTCTACGTGATTCAATAGGAGCTGTTTGAAGTACCATGGGGGGAGTTGTAAACTAACCAAGTCAGAACAGAACTTTTATGTAATCTCTTTGATGAATTAGTGTTCACTTGTGTAGTATAATTGGCACCATTTAACATCTTTTTTTCAATAGGAGTATAACTTCAAATACTCTTTGGCATGTCAATCATTAAGTTATTTCCCTAATACATGAAGAAAAATTATCACATATTATCACATATCAGATTATTAGATATTTACTTATCTATGGAAATGTTTGATTCCTCCCCCCCCAATAGAATGTCATCTTTTCTATCACAGGGTCTGGGGCATAGTTGATGCTTAATGGCTGCTAGTTAGATATAGTCTTCAAAATCTTAAGGTCATAAAGATGACTGATTAATCATCCTAATATATTATCAGAGTAGGACTTTGTAGATGATATCTGTATAAAAATATATACAATCTGTATACAGATACTTGTATGTACATGAATATATATAGTTATACATATGTGTGCATGTGTACATGTATATAGACAGATATAGATAGGGAGGGAGGGAGAGAGAGAGAGAGAGAGAGAAATTATAGATAGCTAGGTGGTACAGTGGTTGGACTCAGAGAAACCTCAGTAAAAATTTGGCCTCAAACACTTAATATTTTTGTGACCCTGGACAATTCACTTAATTTCTATCTGCCTCAGTTTTCTCATCTATAAAATAGGGATAATAGAACGTACCTCCCGTGTTTGTTATGAGGATCAAATGAAATATTTGTAAAGTGCCTTGTAAACCTTATAAAAGGTTTTTATATATTAATATTTTATAAATTAGATATCTATTAATAGAATAATATTAATGTATTAATATAAAATATATTCTTTTCTAAATTATCATATTTATTATATAAATATAGCTATATAAATGTTTTTATTGTTTATTATTTATTATTGTTATACATATGAATGTATGTAAGTCACATTGTAAATCTTAAAACGCTATATAAAAGTGAGTTGTTATTATCTATAGCTATATAATCTGAATATTTTAAAGAACTATGTTTTTAATGATGTGACTGAAATCAAGGTCACAATTTAGTTTTTGATCTCTGGCTAGAGCAGAAAAATTCCTATTTTCTATTCCCCCCTACCCACTGGCCTTTGGCAAACCTGCTTTTCCAAACCTAGTGTGGCTAGGCCCTGAGTCCATCACTAGCCCCAGACTCATAGCATTTTCTAGCTTGATATCACCTGTCAGAGCCTGTTATCATAGCCTACCAGAACCCAGAGCCATTTCTACACCATGATAATAACAGAAGGGAGCATTATTTGAGGGTATGGGAGTGCACAGGTATACACACACACACATACACATATATACACATATACATACACATCCATAGGCCATTCTCTCTCTCCTCTCTTCCATGGGAACTACCCCATCCAGTCTTGAGCCTCCTTATTAACATCTGGGCTCATAGAAATTAGCCTAGGTCTTGAAGCAGACCCAGGGCACCTTGACACCCCATGGTCATTGAAGAGTGTGCCTGCCTTGTTGGGAAGCAGTGAGCTGAGGAGGAGTTTGAATGTAAGCTCATGGCTGGCAAGGATTAAACTGTTTTGTCTTTGTATCCCTGGTGTCTAGTTCAGGAGCTAGCACCCAGTCAGTGTGCCACACACCCTTGTGGACTGATTGATCTGTGTACCATAGTCCACAGAGTGCCAGGACTGGAGTCAGGAAGACCCTTCCTAGGTTCAGATGTGGCCTCAGACACTCACTACTTGTGTGACCCTGGGCAAGTCACTTCTTCCTGTTTGCCTCAGTTGTCTCCTCTGTAAAATAAGCTGGAGACAGAAATGGCAAATGGTTTCACTTGCCAGTACAAGGCATATATAGGAGAAATAGATTGTTAAAACTGCTTCACATGGGCAGGGAAGTAAAGCCAGAAGAAAAAGGAAAGGTTTGGACTATGCAAGAAGCATTTTTGTTGGGCATGAGAAAGCATCTCTTGATGATCAGCAAGCTAAAAAATACTAGGCTGTTCACTAGGGGCACTTAATCTAACAATAAGGAGATATTAAGTATCTGCTGTATACCAGGCATTGTGTAGATCCTGGGGTTACCAAAGACAGAAATGAGACCATCTCTTCCCTTAACATTGTAATCAAGTTGATGACAGATACACATATTATTAAATATCTTAAATACAAGGTAATTTGAAAAGTTTTCATTAGATCCTAGGTCTAGAGGTAAGGGGAACTCAGGGGCCATCTAGTCGAACCTCTTCACTTGACAGAAGAGGAAACTGAGGTCCAGAGAGATGAAGTGATTTGCTTGAGGTTACACAAGTAGTTAGGGGCAGCTAGGTGGCGCTGCAGTAGATAGAGCACCAGGCCTGGAGTCAGGAAGATTCATCTTCCTGAGTTCAAAGCTGGCCTCTTTAGACACTTCCTAAAATTGTGTGACCCTGGGCAAGTCACTTCACCCTGTTTGCCTTAGTTTTCTCCTGTGTAAAATGAGCTGTAGAAGGAAATGGCAAACCACTCCAGAATCTTTGCCAAGAAAATCCCAAATGGGGCCATGGAAGAGTCAAACAGAGAGAGATGACCAAACAACAACCACAGAAGTAGTTTAGTGGCAGGGCTGGAATTCGAACTCAGGTCATCTGACTCCAAGGTAAGCACTCTTTCTCTTGTAACAAGGCAATCAAGAGGCCCAGTCTAAAAGGAAGATGAGGAGTCTGAGAGGCAGAGATGTGAAATGAGGATATTCAAGGCAGGAGGGCTGGTATGAAAATTCATGGAAGAAGAAAATGGCCTTTATGGCTCAGAGAGCCACCTAGTCATCTAGGATGGCTTAAACATACAGTGAATAAGGGGAAGTAACATGAAGTAAGGCTTCAGGTTGGCATCAGATTGTGTTGTTTTCAAACAATTTAAGAAGATGACCTCGAGGATAAAAGAACGTTTGTTAATGATCAGGTGTACTCTATGGACAAAGCACTGTGCTAAACCCTAGGGCTACAAATACAAAAATAATAGAAAAAGGCACAGTGAATTATAGGACTGTGGAGCTGTCTATAATTTATTTAATAAGCATGTATTAAGTGCCTACTATTTGCCAGGCACTGTACTAGATGCTGGAGATGCAAAAATAAAAGGAAGCAATCCCTCCCTTCAAGGAGCTTACAATCCATAAGGGGAGACATGTTAAACATATAGGTGAGGGCCTAATTGCGGGGATCTTCCCATAAGGAATCCCTGCTATGAAATGGGATGAGCACTTGTGTAAATTAGAAAGTTGGTTGGGGGCTCTGAAAGGTTAATTAACTTACCCAGGGTCACACAGAGGAAGAATTTGAACTGAGATCTTCGTGACTTTAAGGCTAGCTCCCCATCCACTTTGCCTAGCTGACTCTACATATAATAATAACATAATTCACTTATATCCCACCCTCACTCACTGGTCAAGGAGGTAGAGGAAGGTTGGATACTCCTTTTTCCCCATTGCCACTTCCATATCTCCATCACTCTCTCCTCCCTTGAAATTCACTCAATCCATGCTTACCACTCAATTAAGATTCTGGTGAGTGTTATCTACAGACCACAGACCTCCAGGACACTCTTTTTTTCTTGAATGAATTCAGTACCTGGCTCACCATTTTTCTCTGCTCCCCAAGTCCTGCCCTCATTCTAAGGGATGACACTATGCATACTGATACTCCCTCACTCTAACCTCCCACTTCTTCAACTTACTCATTTCTGTCACAACACAGCTACACACAAAGATGGTCATACCCTTGATCTTATCATCACCCACAAATGCACCATTGCGAGGTTCATGAACTTTGAAATTCTCTTATCCAATTGTAATCTTATACCGTTCTACTTCTCCCATGACCTTGCAACCCCAAATCCTGTTTTTTGTCCTCATCATAAGCTCCAATCCCTCCACCCCTCAGTTATTTCCCACACAGTCACTCTGTGAGCTGGCTACACTATCCTCCCTTCCTTTTCTTGGTAAAACAGTTCAATTCTACACCGTCTTCTTCTCTTGAGTCTCTTGCTCCTTATCCGATCACCTATCTTGCCCTGCCAAGCCCCAGTCTTGGATTACTCCCACCATCTGCTGCCTTCACTCCTACTCAAGTGCTGCTGAATGAGACTGGAGCAAATCATGAAACCATGCTAACTGGATCCACTACAAACTGATGTTACCCAATCCCAACTAGACCCTCGCTGTGGCAAGGCAATCCTTTTACACCTCCATAATCAATTTACCATGCCACTCACCACAGCAACTTTTCCAAACCTTTTCATTCCTCCTCAAAACCCCCAGGGTTCCCTTCCCTTCACCCTCTCAATTGGGAATTTTGCCTCATATTTCTCTGGAAACAAAATGGAGCCATTTGTTGAGAGCTGTTTCTCTCTTCCTCCTGATGTCACATCTCCCAAGTGCCTTCTCCCACTATTCCTCCTTTACTTCTCTTTCGTATGAAGAGGTGGCCCTTTTCCTTGCCAAGGCAAATCTCTCTACCTGCACAAGTCATCCCCTTCCATCCCATCTTCTTCAGCAGATTGCTTACTCTTTTATCTGTATTCTTTCACTAATTTTCAGTCTCCCTCTCTACTGGTTACTTCCCTACTACTTTCAAACACAACTCATGTCTACCCCATCCTCAGAACACCCTCCCTTGAACTATCCATTCCTGCTATCTATCTTCTTTTTTGTGGCTAACCTCCTTAAGACCACCATCTACAATCAGTACTTCCATTTACTTTCCTTTCACTAGTAATTCTTTCTAGCTTCTGACCTCATCATTCAACTGAAACTACTCTTTCCAATGTTACCAGTGATCTTTTAATTGTCAGATTCAATGGCCTTTGCTTAATCCTCATGCTTTTTTTTTTCTTTTTGCTTTTTGGAGGGCAGTTGGGGTTAAGTGACTTGCCCAAGGTCACAGGCTAGTTTTTGTGTTAAGTGTCTGAGGCCGGATTTGAACTCAGGTACTCCTGACTCCAGGGCTGGTGCTCTATTCACTGCACCACCTAGCCGCCCCAATCCTCATGCTTTTTGACCTCTCTCTGACCTTTGCCACTGTTGATCACCCTCTTCTCCTTAATATTCTCTTTTGCCTCAGTTTTCATGACACTGGTCTCTTCTGGTTTTCCTCCTACCTACCTGACAACTCTTTCTTAATCTCTTTGCTGCATATTCATTTAGATCATTCCAGTTAACTGTGAGTCTCTCAGTAGGCTCTGTCCTGAGCCCTCTTTTCTCATTTCTCTGTCCTATTTCATGTGAATGATCTCATGAGCTCCCATCATTTTAATTATCATCTCTATGCTGATGATTCCCAGATCTGCCTGTCTAGCTCCAGCCTCTCAGAAATCTCAAAGAAGTTGTCCAGTGGACATCTTAAATCCAATATGTCCAGAACTGAATTCATTATCTTCAATAAATAACATTTATATGATGTTTTCAGGTTTGCAAAGATCTTTTCATATATTAGCTCATATATACTAAATAAAGGCAGGGTAATTGTAGTGAAGCCCTAGCTGTCCAATGAAAGCCATTGACTGTTAAGTGGCACTTGCTCTGAGTCTTAAAGGAAACTAGAGAGTCTCAGAATTGGAGGTGACAAAGGAGTAACTTGCCCAATGTCTCCCAGGTACTAAGGATCAGTAAAAGGTGGGATTTGAACACAAGTTTCTTGGTTCCAAAGCTTCTTTATGCTGTACCAGATTGAAAGGGGAGGGCAGAAGGACTGTACTGATAGAGACTGATCTCTCTGCCTCAAGTCTCTCCACTCTCCAATCTGTCATCCACACAACAACTTGAAGTACAGGTCTGACCATGCTATTCTTCTACTCTAGGGACTTCACTGACTCCCCTTTGCCTCTAAAAACCAGTATATGACTCCTGTTTTCACATCCCTTCACAACCTGGCCCAACCAATCTTTTCTAGTCTTATTACATATTATTCTCCTTCACACACAAGGTATACCAGCCATAATGCCTTCATCTTCAGTCTCCAGACCTTTGAATGGGCTGTTCCCCATGCCTAGAATGTCCTCCTTCAGTTCTGCCTCTTAGAATCCCTGGTTTCCTTTGATGCTTAGCACAAGGGCCACCTTCTGCAGGAGGTCTTTCCAGCCCTTCCAGCTGCCAATGCCTTCTCCCCTGTTCCATAATTACTTTGCACATAGTTTGGTCTCACAGTGCATAGAGCTTTAGGCCTGGAGTCATGAAGACCCAAGTTGAAATCCAGCCTTTGATGTTTACTAGCTATATGACTCTAAGCAAGCCCCTTAATTTCTGTCTCCCTCAGTTTCCTTATCTGTAAAATGGAGATCATAATAGCACCTACTTCCCAGAGTTGTGAGGATCGGATCAAATGAGATAATATTTGCAAAGTGCTTAGCGCAGTGCCTGGTTTCTTAACAAATCTTCTTTCCTTCCTTCCTTTATACATACACACATGTGTACATACATATATATATAGATATGTACACATATATACATATACATGTATTTGCATATACTCTATGTATACACCTGCATATGTCTCCCCTCCAAACTCTAAACTCCTTAAGGACTGGGTCTTTTTTGGATTTTTTATCCCAGGCATCACTTAAGTGCTTGATAATTGATTAATTGAGAAGTTGGGGGGAGGAGAAGGGGCAAGGGGCCTTGCCACATGACTCCCTGGAATTGCAGAAATTAGGAGTTTTGAAAAGAGCACATGAGTCTCTCTAGAAACCATCTGGACCCTAACACAGGTCTGAGCCCACAGCACATGTATCCTCTCTCTCTGTCTCTGTGTCTTTCTTTCCCTCTCTTTTTCTCCCTCTCCCTCTTTCTGTCTCTCACACCCATATTTGGTATATATGTGTATTTGTATGTGTGTATGTGTATATATGTGTGTGTGTTTGTGTATTTTGTATATATTTTTTCATTCGTATATATATTTATATACACATATACCTATACACATATGCACAGACAATGTTCAATCAGGATTCTCACATCAAATCAAAAGGAAGTAGACCTTGTGATTAGAAATGGATCCAGCTGCCAATGGGAAAATTTACAAAGAGTGATAGAGGAGAACATGGGTGACAAACAGCTCTCCAGATATGAAGAAATACCTTCTCAGTGAAGGTACACAGCTCTGATGAACTGGTCATCTGTCTTCTCTTTCCATTCACAAATGAAAAGACATTGAAATCATCAATTCCACCACATTCAATTATGACATCATCAGTTATATGATGCAGTGTGGTCTTGTCCCCTGTCAGCCATTGTCTGGGCAGAGCCTCACTTATCCAATAATCCTACTAAGGTTTTCTTGGCCCCAGGAAGTTATGTAGTCTTTGTTAAACTGCTAGTTTGGATGCTTTCAAAATTCCATGCTGTTCCCCCCCCCCAGAGTTTTTTGCTAAAGACCTGCTGCCTGTGGCATTTATCCAGGGGGCTATAGAGTGTTTTTTTCAAAGTAATAGAAAGCCCCAAAAGGGAAGGAATTCAGAAAGCTGGCCTAATGGCCTTACTTTTTCTTCCTTTCATTCTTTTGCTCACTTATTTATTAGATTTTACAAAATGCGCCTCAGGGCACATTACCATCATTCAAATGGGATCAAACAATTAAGCTGTCAAAATGATGAGGAAAGCAAAAATCTTTAAAAAAAACCAGCCAGGGTAGAGAATTTTGTGTGAGGTCAGCCACCATATGAAAGAGGGGCCCTATATGAGACTTCGAAGATATATATCGAGCCCTTAACTTTCCTGGGCTGGAATCACCCTGCCAACCTTTATTTTGTCTGCATGAGACAGTTGGCTTCTCCCATTCCAGGCTTGGTTTGGTTGGTTTTTAAGTAGCATTTTGGAGAGACATTTGTAAGAACTTCAGGCAGGCTGAGATGACAGGGAGGACAGGGGAGGGTAAGAAGTGGAATGATGGAGTCCAGGGAATATTGATATGGGCATTAGGAACCCAGAGTTCTAGTCTGAGCTTTACCATTTACCATGGGCCCTCAGGCAAGTCCTTGTTCCATCTCCTCAGCTGTAAACTAAGGAGAGTTGAACTGGATAACCTCTGAGTTCCCTTCCAGGGTCAGCATTATGAATTTCAAGGTCCTGTCCTGCTCA
Organism: Pseudocheirus occidentalis; assembly: GCA_028646575.1. NCBI lineage: Eukaryota > Metazoa > Chordata > Mammalia > Diprotodontia > Pseudocheiridae > Pseudocheirus > Pseudocheirus occidentalis. The sequence continues at coordinate 45,995,442 of CM053602.1, forward strand.
AACTGCTATATATTATACCATGATTCTAGTACATCAGTGAATATTGACAGACTGTTAAATGTCAGTGCCTATCAGACTTCACCAGCAATCAGTCAAGCAAGCAAGCATTTATTAAGTGCTTACTGTACCAGGCATTGTGTTAAGCACCAGGATGCCAAGAAAGGAAAAAGGCAGTCTCTGCTCTGAGGGAATTCAAGTTGACTAGAGGGAATGCATTTTAATGCATTTCTTTGTCTTTGCTCCCAATGTATAAATACAGAGACTATCAACCAACTTTGATCTAGTCCAGGGGTCCTTAACATGGGATGCATAGACCAGAGATTTCAGGGGATCCATGAACTTTTTTTTAAAAAAATACATATTTTGATGATTGTATTTCAATATAATTTATTTCCTTTGTCATCGTATGTTATATATTATACATTTACAAACATGATTCTGAGGAGTCAGTTAGGCTTCAGTAGACCCTCCCAGAAACTGAGGACTAACAACAAAGGTTAATGTCTTCTGACCTGGCCCTTATCTGGATTGCACCAGTTCATATGACGTTGAGTTGGAATCTCAGCCTTGCCATTTACAATCCATGTGGTCTGGGCCTCAGTTTCTTTCTCTGTAAACTTAGAGCACTGGTTCTCAGCCTTCCTAGTGCTACTACCGTTTAATACTCATATGTGGGTGGACCCATCTGCAGGCGGATAAAGGAGCAGTGTCTCGGTTCCTAAGACCATCGGAAATATGTGTTTTCGACCCTGTTCGACCCCCAAAAGGGTCACAACCCACAGGTTGAGAACCTCTGACTTAGCGGATTGGACTAGATGGCCCCTGAGATCCTTTCCAGCTCAAGATCTAAGGGGCTGAGAAATTATGAATAAACAATGTATAGCTATGTAGAGTACTCAATGTATAGTACAAGACATAAGGAACTAGACACAGGGTAGGGAACCTGTGACCTTGAGGCTATGTGTGATCCTTTTGGATTCAGTCAAAGGCTGCACTTGAGGACCTAGAGGGCCACATGTAGCCTCAAGGCTGCAGGTTCCCCACCCATGGACTAAAAGAAGGGCATTTCTCTTGTGTATAGGTTGGGCTGGCCACTGAAACCCTTTCTAACTCTCATATTCTGTGCTTCTGTGAGATCAGGCTAGGCGTTCTTCCCTGAACAGCAGATTATGCCCTATTATGGGCAGGAAGGCCACAGCAAGGGTAAGGGGCTCCAGCCTGCTGTCTGGCTCAGGCATTGAGAGCTGCCTCGCCCCTTGCTGGTCCCCATGCTCTCACCATCTTCCAGCCCTGCAGCTGTCCTCTAGACACACTGATGTGCTTTAGTCTGCCTCTTCCTGGAGATGTCAAAATGACACACTACAAATGTTTCTCCAGTTGCATTAATGAATTGTCTTTCTCCCGTACCCTGCCAGTTCCCTTCCTGGCTGAAGGACCAGCTGGTGTCTCTCCTACATTGCTGGGCACATCCTTGGCTTAATGAATCCTGCTTCTCAGATATCTTGGTGGAGGCAGACCTGTGTGACAGGCTTCCTCTCGGGGCAGTCAAAGCAAAACTGTCCTAGCAATTTTGCCCTAGCAGTCTTATTGATGAAAGACTGGGGAACTTTTTAAAATATTATTTTAGCAGTGGTAGCTATGTAAATCACATACTCCTTTATGTGAGCTTATTTTAGGGGGCTGAAAAATTACCTCAGGGTTTGCATATTTTTCCCTGAAGGCACCATTCAAGTTATTAGTATGATAAGACAGTGGGTTGAAAAATTTTGGTATTATTCTCAATATAGCACTGACAATCCCAGATGCTAAAACAGAGAGATGCACAAAGCAGGGGATGTTTTTCTCAATGGAAAGTCCACCCACAAGGCCATGAAGAAAGCCTGGTGGTTCTCAAATACAGTACAATGACTTTTTCCCATAATTCCCCAGAGACAAGTGTTCTGACACTCAAATAACTGAATCTCAGGACACTGCCACAGTCCTAGGTGGATCTCACTGGTGAGACAACCCCATAGCCTGGATTTTAAGGACACTGTAGAAGGAGGCTTCAGTATACATAATTTTAATAATTTAGATTTTTAATAGAATTTTATATTTTCCAATTACATGTAAAGATCGTTTTCAGTATTCATTTTTATAAGATTTTGAGTTCCAAATTTTTCTCACTCCCCAAGATGGCCAACAATTTGATGTGGGTTATACATGAGCAATCATGTTAAACGTATTTCTGCATTAGTCATGTTGTGAAAGAAAAAACAGAACAAAAGGGGAAAAACCATGAAAGAAAAAAGGGAAAATAGTATGCTTTGGACTTCCTAAGTTCAGACTCCATAGCTCTTTCTTTGGCTATGGACAGCATTCTCCATCATGAGTCCTTTGGAATTGTCTTGGATCATTGCATTGCTAAGAAGAGCTAAGTCCATCATAGTTGATCATTGCACAATGTTGCTGTTACTGTGTACAATGAATAACTTGGATTTTTAAAAGCAATGGGAAAGAGGTCGACAGGTCAAAAGCAGCATAGAAACTCAGTAGGATGAAGCCTGGGAAAGAGTCATTGGATTTATTACTAAAGAGACCAGTGGCTCCTGCAGAAAGCAGTTTCAGCTGGGGGATAGTGCTAGAAGCAGAGCCTTAGTGCTTTGAGAACTAAGGAAGAGGCGGGAAAGTGGAGGCATATTTTTCATTGAGTATGACTGTGAGAGGCAAGAGAAATACAGGATTATATCTTGAAGGAACAGTAAGGTCTGGTGAAGACCTGGGAATGTCTGTAGCAGCAAGGAATGAGCCAGGAGATATAAGGCAAGAGAAGGCATGGTTATGGGAATAATCTGTTATCAAAGAGATGAGGTGATATGAAGGATACAAATTACTGGTTAGTCTTGTCTTAGATTTAGTCACTGTCTTATCATACTAATGACTTAAGTAGTGCCTTCAGAGAGAAAATATGCAAACCCAAGAGTTAGTCTTGGTGAGAAGAAAGATCATAGGGTCTTAGATACAGGGCTGGTAAGGACCTCAGAGGCCATCTAGTTCAATCCCTCATTTTTACAGATGGGGAAACTGAGGCCAAGTGAGGGGAAGAGACTTAGAAATCTTAGGATTTAGAGCTAGAAAGGATTGCAAAGGCCATCTAGTCCAACACCCTCATTTTACAGAGGTGGAAACTGAGGCCCAAGGTGGGGAAGCACATTGTTCAAGGGTACCCATGGGATCATAGCTTGAGAGTTGGAAAGGACCTCAGAGGCAATCTAGTCCAACCTCCTCATTGTAGAGAAAAGAAAACTGAGGACCAAGGGCTAAAGTGATTGGCCTAAGATCACATGAGTAACAGAAAGCCAATAGTGGGCACACTGCAATGTCAAAAGCCAGGATAAGTAGAGAGATCAACAAAATCTTCCCAATTAAAGCTGGAAAGGGCTATGAGGGTCTATGAGAGGAAAAATCCCAAGAAGAATCAATCGATTGGGATGATTTCATTGTCCTGTTTGCTTCCAAAGGTCCCTCTCCCTCACTCCTGGAATCCTAAATGTGTACTCTGAGACCAGGGCTCTCTGGCCCCAGAGTCATCCCTAAGATGAATAATGGAAGGGTGATGGCTGGAAGAGGAACTCAGTCTCTCAGCCTGCCCCCTACCATTTGTATTTGAGCTAAATTCATTTGAAATGAACATCAGTAGCAGCCATAGAGGGGAAGTATGCTGCAAAAAGGAAGGGGCAGGGGAAGAGGAGGCAGTCTTGTTTTCTTTGCATTGGTGACTGGGGGCCGCAGGTTCATCTTTTTCTCCCACTGGTTGAGGCCTGCCCCCACATCTGAGTTACTGCCCAAGCACCATCAGAGCAGGCAGGGTCCAGAGAAATCACCAGGGTCAACTTTGGATGCTTCTGGTCAGAGCAGCACCTCTGACAACAAGAGGGAGGGGAAAACACTGGCCGAATATTGTAAGTGAAGAGCTAAGGCCTGGGGAGAGCCAGAGGCAAAGAGAACTGACAGTAGTTTCGTCTAACAGCAGCAGGACAGAAGTTGAGAGGAAATTGTCAAACCGAGACCTTGAAGCACCTCTAGGGAAGGATGCCCAGGGAAAAGGGAAGAGAGAGGTTGGCTACATGGGATGTCATCAAAGGAGGGGAAATAAAATACCTTTGAATTGGAACATTCAGGCTGGAATATGTTAGGCATGAGCCCACTAACTCTGTATAACTTTATGACTTAGACAAGGAAGTTTTATAAATAGTATAACCTCTCATTTATCCCTATCAGTGGAGCTGAGGTGGACAGATGCTTCAAAACAACAGAAATCAGTTACGTTTATCTTTGAAAGTCATCATGTCTGTGATTTCCTTCTTCTGCAGCCTATAAATGAGGTTAATGAGGCTTTCCTTAGGAGAATATCAAAATTAGCCTGGAATCCTAAGGCACACACCATTTGGGGGGGAGGCACCTGGGAAAATCTGTTCACTGCAGATAGTCACAGAATAACCAAATCTCAGAGCTAGAAGAAGCCTCAAAGGCCATTTTGTCTGGGGAAACAGGAAAGAACACTGAATTTAAGTCAAAGGACCTAAGTTTAACTTCCAACCTTTTCATTTACCACTTGTATGAGTTTGGCTAAGTCCCTTTCCTTCTCTTTGCCTTAATTTCCTCACCTGTAAAATCAGAGGAGTTGGGTTAGATCCCTTCCAGAACTAGTGCTAAGATCTTACATGATCTTGGACAAGTAACTTTCCATGCCTGAGCCTCAATGTCTTTATCCACCTGAAGAGAAGGGCAAAGTAGATACCATCTAAGGCCTATGATCATAGGTCTATGATCCTAGTCTAACCCATATCTGAAAAAGAACCCCCTTACAACATATCAGCAAGTGGTCTTTGCTAGAAGACTTCCAGTGAGAGACATCTCACCACTTGCTGAAGCAGCCCATTCCACTCCTAGACAGCTCCCATTGATAGGATGTTGTTCCTTACTTTATTCCTAAATCCGCATCTCTACAACATGTATTCATTTGCCCTAGTTCTGTCCTCTACCTAATCCCTCCTCCCCATGACAACTCTTCAGAAACATGAAGATGGCTATCAGACCCCCCAGAGTCTTTTCCAGGATCAATACTCTTGGCTCTTTCAACCAATCATCTTCTGGTAGTCTACAAAGGGGTTGGCTATACCTATGACATCAAAATTTTATAAATTCCTAGATGAATGGCTGGAAGTGATCCTAGAAGCCATTTAATCTAATCTTCTCTTTTTACATATGAGGAAATGAAGCTCAGGGATATGATTTGCCCAAGGTCACCCATACGAGCATAGAGCTAGAGTCAGTCAGAAGAGTCCTCAAAGGCCAATTTAATCCAATTGTACAAGAGGCGTAGATTTCACCTTCCTGGACCTTTGAGCTGGATTAGGTGGCCACATTTTGAAAGTCTGATTTTGTGAAGGCCAAATATTGAGCCCTTGGGAGCACCACTAGATGGTTGAGGCATGGGGTGGGCTGGGGGAGGGAAGGCAAGAGGATAAAGAACTCATAACGATGACAGAGAATCGGTCAGAGAGGTAAGAGTAGAACCAAAACAAGATGAATGAGAATTTCAAGGAAGGGCTGGTCAGCAGTGTCAAACGTAGCGTGCCTGACTTTCCTGGAAGCAACCATCATGCCTTCTACTTGTTTTGTAATCCTCACAGCAGACAGTAAGTACTAAGTCAATGAATGTTGGTTGGTTAATTGAGTCACCCAGTAATTCCCAGGATTCCCAATGAGCAGACAGCCCTGCACCTGCTCTAGTGCCCTTGCTTCAAAGTAAGGCCAATCACAACATTGTTTTCAGATCCAGGGAAGGTTGTGATTCTCCTCTTGCAGACTCACCTGTCAGCCTCTTAGTGACAGGGATAATTCTGACCGAAGCCATCTCAGCAATGGCATTTGTTCCATCTCCCTCTGACAGATGGCAACCGGCGCTTCATGCAGAGTGCTCCTGTGAGCTGTGCCAGAGCGAAGACGCAATTGCCAAATCGGGTGTAAAGCCAAGCGGTGGGGAAGACGCAGGAAGTGCATTGGAGCTTTGTTAATATCTGTTGTCATTGGAGGCAAGCAGAAGCTTGTCGAGCTAATGAAACAAAGCAAGAGACAATCCTGGGGGAACTCTGTGAGCTTCTAGAAATGCCACCAGTGGGCCTTTGTCACAGTCTGTCGGGCACAGCTGGTGACAGCCAGATTGGAAGAGCCAGGAGCCAGTCATTTAGCAAAAAGAAGCTTCCATAGGGACCAATTCATTTTCGCCCCATTCCCAGATCTACCATCCACTCTGGCAGGCACCTCCTTCCGTGAAAAGTCCAATCCACATTTATCACTTCATCTTTAGAGCATAAAGTTGGAATCAAAGTTTAACAGTAGAGAGGGTTAGATGTGCTCATAGGATCATGGAATTATGGATCTAATTCTAGAAGGGACTTTGGAGGCCATCAAGTGCAACCCACTCATTTCAGAGAGGAGGAAACTGAGGCACAGAGAAATGAAATCATATAGGATTAGGTCTAGATCCAGAGCTGGAATGGATGTCCGTTGGCCCTCTGATCCAACCCCTTTGTTTTACAGAAGAGGAAACTGAAGCTCAGAGAGGGAAAATGACTATCCAAGGTCACAGAGAGAAAGACAGAAACAGACAGAAGAGAAGGGGGAGGGATGGGGAGAGAGAGAACACGAACACACAAAGCAAAATGGAATGTTTTTCTTCTTTTGTATTCCTCCATCCCTCTTTCTTCAGTCTTTCTTTTTCAGTCCTGCCCCCCCCCAGGGAACCAGCTCCTTCCTAGTTTCCTAGTTCCTTCCCATTAATTCTAGGAAGGGCTCTTGCTGTACTTACAGAGACCACTTCAGTGAATGCTGGCAGTTATGTGGAAGAGAATATATTTCTGCCCACACAGAAGGAGGACCAAAGTGGCGCAAGATGATGAGGCATTAGAGTTCTCACATTGAGATATGAGAACCATTCGGGTGTGGAAGGCTTGGTTATCACAGAATCACAGAATTTTTGAGTTGGAATCTTGTTTACCACAAACCCGAAAAAGCATCCCCATGGCAGCACAGCCACTAAGTGGTCAACCAACTTTTGCCTGAAGACTACCAATGAGGGGGAACCCATTACCCCTCAAAGCAGCCCATTCTAGGTTGGGATAGAACTAATTCTCAAATAAGCTGTTCTGATACCAAGCCTAAATTTACCTCTTTGCTTCTTCTACCCCATTATATTTGGGGGCCAAGCAGAACAAAAGTACTAGCTCTTTCATGCTGGACAGCTCTTCTGATACTTGAAGACCCTTATCATGTCTCACCCCCACCTCAGTCTTCTCTAGCTCCTTTAACCAGTCATCATATAGCATGGTCTCAAGGCCCCTCTTCACTGTCTTGGCTGCTCTTCTCTGGTCACCATCCAGCTTATCAAGGTCATTTTTAGAATATATCACATAGAATTGGACACAGTATTCCAGGACTAGTTGATCAGGGTGTATAAGAGTGGAAACATTACCTCCTTATTCCTAGAAGGTATGACTCATTACAGTTTGCACTGACTGTTTTGGCTGCCATATCACAGTGTTCATGCTTTGAGGAAGACCCTCAATGACTTTCTAAGGGTATTGTTCCAAACTATTGTAATAGCTAGCATTTCTATAGAGCTTTGCAGTTTACAAAGCACTTTTATCTCGTTTGGTTCTCACAACAACACTGTGAGTCCCCATTTTGTAGATGAGAAAACTGAGGCTGAGGGAGGTTAAGTGACTTCCACAGGATCATACAGCTAGTTGGTGTCTAAGGCAAGTTTACAACTCGGGTCTTTCATACATCAAGTACAGTATTACTCATGTCACCATCTAGCTGCTTATTCCAAATACTATAGGTTCCTCCCTCAAACCCTAGGACATCATACAAAGTTTGGTCAACCACTGAGCTTCCAACGCCAAACTCTTCAGAATTAGATTTGGTTTTGAATCTTTCTTCTAGTCCAAAACATTTCCCTCATTATTTTGAATACCCTCACAAACTTAGAATGATAATACTTTCATGACCTTGTCATAATTAACAATAGCTATTTCTTGCTAATGAGCTATTACCTACAACTGTATGTAATGCTTCTGACAAGATGACAGGTTGACTAATTAACCAGATTTGACCACTATCTCAAAACTCACTGTCAGGTCTTTTGGGTTCCCACGTGAAATAATGCTTGAAAGTTTTATTTGCCAATACTGTCGTGTGTGTGTGTGTGTGTGTGTGTGTGTGTGTGTGTGTAAGGGAGAGAGAGAATAAAATATTTAGTACAGTTATCCCTTTGACATCAAGAGGGTTAGGGGCATGGTCACCCCCCATCTGCAAAATACATATAAAAGATTTTGGCCCTTCCTTTGTGCCAGAGAAGTCAGAGTTCATTTCTTTTTCTTTTATGGGGTGTTAATAGTCCTTTATTGTAAAATCTGGGGTAAGTATTTGGTCATTGACTCTGTGTTGTCTGCTGGCCTTGCCATGTCATCTGAGGCTTCCACAAAACTCCCCCCAAATTCCCATTTCATTTCTTATGCTGACCCACAACATATTAAAACTGCAATCACGAAAGTCACGGTGGGGAAGGGATGACTATATTGTTGAATATGGGAACACAAGAAGCATGGATTTTGAACTGAAAGTAATCTCTGAGACCATCTCATCCAAACTCCCTCATTTTACAGAGGAGGAAACTGAGGTTCAGGGAAGGGACATGACTTGCTTATGGCTACACATACAATACTAGATCTCAAATAGGAAGGGCCCTCAGAAGCCATCTAGGCCAACTCCTCATTGTATAGAAGAGGAAATCAAGCCTCAAAGTTCTGATGGTCATATAGATAATAACTGACGTGATTTTCCCCTGGATCCCAGAATGCAAAGCCTTCTAATGTATAATCAGGACAGGATTAGATGCAACCTAGACTAGTGGTGTCCAACTCAGTAGAAACAGGGCCACTATCTCATACATAAAAATCTCTGAAGACCACATGTTGACTTAGTTTTGAAATGTAATATTATCTATATATTATTATATTTTCCTTTACTTTGTTTAAAATTTCCCAATTCCATTCTAATCTGCTTGTAGCTGCATGTTTGACACCTCAGACTCAAACTATACATTTTTAACATACATTAACTTACATTAAATATACATTTAGACATACTGAAAATCATACTACCCTACAGAGATAGGACTAACAATAGGAGCTATAATTTCATTCATTCCGAGGAAGGAAACTCCCACTCCCAATGCAGGTCAACAACTCTTTCTCTGTAACTTCTGTTTGTACAGAGTTCTCTAGAGCATGGAGAGGTTAAGTTACTTGCCCAGAGTCACATGGCTGGTCAGTGTCAGAGAGGACTTGAACCCAGATCTTTCAGGCTTCAAGTTGGCTCTCTATCCTCTATTGCTAGCTTCCTCTCCCCAACCCATTATGATGTTAGTATTAAATCATGACTCCTTTTTTTAAAGGTGCCATTCAAAACAAAAATCATCAGACAGATTTTTATGTGGGCCTGCAATACTTCTTCAGGAGAGTCACTAACCCAGATTAAGAATGTAATTTGTAAATATTAAACAAAATAAAGAAAAAGTCAATAAAACATAGATATTACATATTAAAACTAAACTTATATATGGATTCATGGTCTCCATTTCTATTTGAGTTTGAAACTACTGGTTAACAGATCCTATACTTGATTTCATGCTGCCATGGGGGAGAGGGGGAGAGGGAGAGGAGAAAATTTGAAACTCAAGGGATTGTGGAACTGAATTTTGTAAACTAAAAGTAAATAAACAAATCAATTAAAAAAAAAGAAACTGCTGGTTAAGGGGAATAGAATGACTTTCTGCTAATACACCATGGAGACAAGGATGAAGAAGCTTAGATAATTTGTGATATGTACCAATGAAGGGAATCTCCATGTTAGCGTGATCCTGGATCCCATTGTGAAAGTCTTTTTTTTTTTTTTGGCAGGGTGCAGGGGGGAAGGCTGGGCAGTTGGGATTAAGTGACTTGCCCAAGGTCACACAGCCAATATGTGTTAAGTGCCTGAGGCCAGATTTAAACTCAGGTCCTTCTGACTCCAGGCTGGTGCTCTATTCACTGCACAACCTAGCCACCCCTATTGTGGAAGTCTTGATTGTCACAGGACTTGAGAGTTGGAAGTAACATTAGCCACCAGACAGTCCATCCCAGAGTTAAAAAAGAATCCCAGTATAGCAAATCCGGCAAATGGCCATCCAGTCTTTGCTTAAAGACTTCCAATAAAAGGGAACTCAACTTTTCCAGGCAACCCCTTCCACTTTCAGACAGTGTCTTGCTTTGCCTTGGAGGAATCAGAAGAGACAGTTGAGAAATTAGGTAGCCAGTAGAGCCGATTAGTACATATAACCTTGTATCTTTGAGTGTGTACTGTTGATGGCCTATAGGCCATTAAAATGTATAACTATGTTATAGTTATATACTATATTATTAGTTTTTACTAAGGTAGGCTCTATTTCCATTTCTTGAGGTATTGAATTGAACTAATTTAAACAATGTCTGTCATATGAATGTAAGTCTAATGAAATGTGGAGAAACCTTCAGGGTTAGCCTCAAAGCTTTATCAAAAGTGACATTCATATACGTTAAGGCTCTTTACACACATCAGCCTCTATTTTGACATTCCTCTATGACTGCTTTCTTTCCGTGGTTTATATGATCAATGAACACACACTTAATATGCACCCATTATGTGCCAAGTGTTGAGTAGACCAATAGGAAACAGTCCTCCTCCAATAGCTTTTATTCATAAGAGGAGGCAATATTCTATAGGGGAAGACACATCAATCAACAAGATTTATTAAGTACTTATTATATACCAGGCACTGGGGATACAAAGTAAAAGATGAAACAGTCCCTGCTCTCAAGGAACTTACATTCTATTAAATGATACAGTTTGTATACCTACAAATAGACATGCTCAATACAAAAAATAAATACAAGGTCATTTGAGGGGAGAGGAAATAGTGGGTAGGGGAGATTAGGACAAATCTCGTGTAGGACTGACATTTTAGCTGACCTTCGAAGGGATTCAAAAAGGCAGAGGTGAGGAGGGACAGCCTGTACAAAGACACAGATGAGAGATGATATAATGGGAGAGTGTGTGTGTGTATATGTGTATGTATGTATGCAATAGCAAGAAAGCCAATTTGGCTAAACCATAGAGAGCATGAAGGGGAGTAATGTGTAATAAAACCATTAAGGAGCTTAAATTACATGCTCTGTTTAGCTAATCACCATTAACAAAATCATCTACTTTAAGGGAAAGGAAGACTTTTCAGAGGGTCTGGGGAAGTTGGGCTTGAACTGTAACTAGGAATTCTAACATCTGAGGCAGATTTAGTGGAGGTTATTGGGGAGGAAGGAAAGGAGAGAAAATCAACCACCCTATGATTAGAATTTGTATAGACCAGGGGACCATGAAATTGGTGACTTTTTTATTATATTGATAACTATATGTCTGTATAATTGCTTTCCTATGTATTTGATTAGGTATTTAAACCTTTTTTTATTCTGAGAAGGTGTCCATCAGTTTCAATGGACTTCCAAAGGGATCCGTAACACATGTAAAGGTTAGAACCCCTGGTGTAGACCATCAACAAAAGCCAGGAGGAGTGTTGGATCTTAAGTCCAAGGAGGTAGGTTCAAATCCCACTTGTGACACTATGTGTGAAATCTGGGCTAAAAGTCACTCTGACTCTTGGGCATCAGTTTCCTCAACTATAAAAGGGGATTGTACTAGATCTTCCCTAATATCCCTTACAGCCCTTTGGGTGACCTTGGGCATATTTTTTCTCCCTTCCCTGGGCCTCAGTTTCCTCCTCTGTAAGTTCTAGACCTAGGAGTCCATTGTCCTCTGAACTTGATGTAGAAGCAGCAGTCATCAGTGTTACATGGCCTGCAGCCTTCTGCTTCTTCTCTGCAGGTCCTTCCTATTCCCAAGGGATGGATCCTCATATGTTGGAGAGCAGTTCAAGGCTTGGCACACATGTTTATGCCCACAATATCTGCCAAGCACTACAAAGATTTCTCCAATAATATCAAATTGGTTGCGATCATTTGGAGAGAAGCCTCCAGGGAGTTTTGGAGAAGGTAAAAATCGTTCCTTAAAGATCAATGTTGATCTCTGTTTTCTCTAGGAAGACAAAAAAGAGGGCTCCACTGTTTGAAAATTAAGAGGATGCCGTGTGAAATTTTCAAATTCTGACCCACCAAGTCTCTCTGCCCTTTGATTCTTCCAAATTCAGCCCAATCATGTCTGCTGCTTAGATGCCTATCTTAAAATAAAGTGCACTGCTAAGCATGAAGTGAAGGTTAATAGAATGTGCCTCTTGAAAGAAACAAATGCATGACTACCATCACACCTGCCTGTTCTCTGGAACTGATGACAGACATTAAGCAGGCCCCTCTGCTCAGTTCACTGCATCCAGTTGCCTCGGTGCTCGACAAAAAGCAAAAGATTGTCAGTGTTCACCATGTGCTCAGATTGGAAGGTAACAATGGCTCATTTCATTGGGATTTACCCTGCCATCATTGCCATCAAGAAAGTAAAAACATCCTCCAAATCATGCCGATAGAGAAAGGTTCATCATTAAAATCTTCCACTTGATTCATTTCAGTTCTTCTATGCTTATTAATTCTATCCCAGATATACCCAGTTTAATGATAGCTTGGCACTCAGAAATTGCTAAACATCCTCTGAGGAATCTGCCGACATCATAAACAAGCAAAGTCAAGCATGTGTATTTTCATTGGCTGCATTTTTTTTGTTATTGCATTTTTAAAAATAACAATCCTAAGAGCACCTGGGTCTGCCTGGGATCTCCATAGATACCAGTTGAACTCAGCAGCCCACCATGTGTTGGAAGTACACAGGCAAACACAAAGCAGATGTTAGGCTACAGCTCAAACTGCAAGACTGCTGCTTAGCAAGAACCAGGATGAGCTCAAGTCCTTTTGGTTCTGAATATGGGAAATGGCGTGCACTGATTATTTCAAGCTCAGAGGGGCCTTAGAGGTAGCCTAGTCCCACACAATTCCCAACAATGCCCAGTCTCTATTTTAGTGTTTCCTGTGATAAGGAATTCACTCCTCTCATGAGGCAGCCCATTCTGTTCTTGGGCACTGAGATGATTAGTAAATTTGTCATCATAGTGAGCCAAAACTTGCTTGCCTGCACCTCCCACCTACTGCTTTTCCAGTTCTGCCTTCAGAGGCACAACAGAATAAATCTAATCTCTCTTCCACAAGCCATGAGTCTTTTATTCTCATACACCTAGAGCTAGAAGGGACCTCAGAGGTCATCCAGTCCAAGCTCTTCATTTTAATAGATGAGGAAGCTGTGATTCAAAGAGGTGACTTGTCCAAGGTCACACATGGGATTCTAGATCTAGAGCTGGCAGGGCCCCCAGAGGCCATCCAATCCAGCCTCTTCATTTTACACAAGGAAGAAACTGAGTCCCAGGGAGATTATGTAAGTGACCCAAGGTCATACAGATGCGAGTATCAGAGATGGTATTTGAACCCCTGACTGAATCCAAACTTTACAGAACAAATCCTCTTAGCGAAAGTGTTTTGTAAAATGTATACTTACCCAAAGGGCTGCACCTCAAGGCCATAGGTTCCCCACCCCTGGTTAGATAAAAGAAATCTAGCATGTGGAAGAATGGGGAAAGATTTCCTGCAGAAGGTAGTGTTGGAGCTGAGTCTAGAACCTGGAGCCCAGAGATCCCCAAGGGTTCCATGTATAGATTTCAGGAGGTCCATAAACTTGGAAGGGGAAAAATACTTTTTTATTTTCATTAGCTTCTAACTTAAATATACCATTTCATTCAACTATGTCTTTTTAATCCCTGAGATAGGATGCATAGGCTTCACCAGCCTGCCAAAGGGATCCATTACCAAGAAAATGTTAACCCCTGGTTTATAAGGAATCCAGGGATATTCAGGGGTAAAAGTGAGCAGACACACCATTCCAGGCATGAATTATTATCAAGTACCAGGAATAGAGATTGGAAATGGAATGATAAGTTTGAGACACAGCAAATCTGCTGATATGGCTACCATATGGGGATTTTGAGTGTAAGAATACTAGAAAGGTAGGAAGCGTTTTAAATGTCAAACAAGGATTTTGATCCTAAAGGCAATAGTGTTTATTGAGGGCATGGTGACATGGTCAGATCCATGCTTTATGAAAATTACTTTGGAAGTTGTGTGAAGGATGGATTGGAATTCAGAGACCTGAGGCAGGGAAACCAATTAGAAAGCTATGACAGGCCAGGGGAGAAGAGATGAGGGCCTGAACCAAGGTGGTGGCTGTGTAGGTACAGAGAAGCCAATGTGTATGAGCAATGCTATAAAGATAGAAATAGCAACATTTGGCATTGGATTAGATAGGTAAGATGAATGAGAGTTAAGAATTGAAAATGATACCAAGATTGTGAACCTGATTGATGGTGATGCCCTTAATAGTAATAAGGAAGATATGGAAGAGTTGGGGAAGAGTGGAAGATAATGAAGTAGGGTTCTTTTGGACATGTTGATCTTGAGATGCCTACAGGATATCCAATTCAAAATATCTAATTAGGGTGTATGAACACAAGCAAAGTGGATTTTTGTTGTTGGTTTTTTCTCTCCTTGGGAGTTCAGTTTCCTAGGTTCAGGGTAAATTGTAAACATCTGAAGGATTAATCACCTTTGAACCCTGATAATCCACAGCTGTTGTGAGTCAGGTAGGTTTCATGCCTTCTGGATATGAGCCAATCAGGGGCTGAGTCTTTGTTATATATTGTAGGAGGTTGGCATTTTGCTTCGGGTGTTTCCTCCTGAAAAGAATCTTTTGATTTCCTGATCTAGATTCTGAGTAGCCATATGTTCAGAGTCCCCCCCCCCACTACTCAAATGTGGTCTGTGTTCCTTCGATCCAGTGATGTATGTAAATTGCATAGCAATATTGCTTTATGCAGTTGGAACCCTGTATGGTCTTTGTGCTAATTTTTCTGCTTCTATTTTCTACTTCTCTGTCTTTCTTGGATACTCACTTCTTATTTATTAAAGTAAGATCATTAACCCCTTTAGAGCAGTCTTTCCTTTAAAATTAGATAGAAGAACCTATGCCAACAGATCATCCTGGGTATGCCAGGGTTCTAGCTATGACAGGGTGGGGTACCTGCCACCTCAAGGCCACATGTGGCCTTCCACGTCCTTAAGTGCAGCCTTTTGGCTAAGGCCAAGTTTTACAGAACAAATCCTTTTATTAAGGTGATTTGTTCTATGAAGTTTCAATTCAGCAGTTGTTGAAGTGAATCTGGAGTCAGGAAAAAAATTAGAGCTTGAGACATATGTTTGTGTATATGAGTTATCTGCATAGACATGATAATTGAGCCAGTGGGAGATGATGAGATCGCTAATTGGGATAGCATGGTCTAGAGCAGTGGTTCTCAACCTCTGGGTCACAACCCCTTTGGGGGTCGAACGACCCTTTCACAGGGGTGACAGGGGTTGCCTACAACCATCGGAAAACATATTTCCAATGGGCTTAGGAACCGAGACACTACTCCTCTATCCATCTCCAGACAGGCCTGCCCACATGCAGATATGCCCACATTTGAGTATTAAAGCATTAGGAAGGTTGAGAACCACTGCTCTAGAGAGAGAAAAGGGAGCCCAGGGAATACTCATTCTCAGGGACCATAGACAGGAGGAGAATAAAGACAGAGAAGTAGCATATAAACCAAGTGAGGAGAGACTATCCTGGAAAAGAGAGAGATCAGCAATGTCTAAGACTACAGAAAGGTCAAGAAGGATTGAGAAAAGGCCATTAGGAGATCATTGGGAACTTTGGAGAGAGAAGTTTTAGTTGACTGCAGGTACTTTGGGATAAGACTGAGAAAAGAAGTGAAGGTGCTGAGAATTAAAAGCTTTTCCTGGGGGCAGCTTGGTGTCGCAGTTAATAGAGCACTGGCCCTGGAGTCAGGAGGAACTGAGTTCAAATCCGACCTCAGACACTTAATACTAGCCATGTGACCTTGGGCAAGTCACTTAACCCCAACTGCCCTGCCTCCCCCCCTCCAAAAAGCAAGAAAAATAAAACAAAAGCTTTTCCTGGAAGTTTAGCTGGGAAGGGAAAGAGGAATGGTAGATCAAGTAAGACGCTGTTTTAAGCGTCTTTTGAATTTCATTTTGAATTTCAGTACAAAAAAAAAACCCAAAAATTCTCTTGTACACAGTGCTACACAAAAAGAAGATTCAGAATGAAGTCATGAATCTATTTCCCGGTTTATTTTTTTTTTTTAAAACTGTGTAGTAAATACTACCCATTGTTTTAAAAAAAAATACCCTATTTTTCCGTCCTTCTGAATTTTCTTTCGTTCTCTGCTGTACACTTTTTATTTTGAGTTTTTTCTCCCTCCCTATGCTTTACTAAAGAAGGCTATGACTTGACACAGATGTGCATATATACGTAAAATTCATATACTTCATGTACTTCTGTTCATCAGTTCTTTTTCTGGAGGTGGATAGCCTTCCTTCATAGGCCCTTTGTAGTTGATTTGAGCATTTACAATACTCAAAATAAGTTAGTCATTTACAGTTCTTTGAACAATATTGCTGTTTCTTGGTTCTGTTTATTTCTTCATACAAGTCTTTCCTTGTTTTTTTTAAATCATCAAAGTGCTCATTTCTCATAGCATGGTAGTTTTTCTATCACAATCATATACTACAGCTCATTCCCTAATTGATGGGCATCCCCTCAATTTCCAGTTCTTTGCCACCATAAAGGGAGCTGCTAGAAATATTTTAGAACATTATTTCTTTTCTTTTCTTTTCTTTTTTTTTTTTTGCTGATCACCTTGGGAAACAGATCTAATAGTGGAATTGCTGGGTCAAAGGTTATACACAGTTTTATAACTCTTTGGGCAAAGTGAGGGTTTTTTTTAATGAAAAATGATTGTTTGTAGGCAACAGGGAAGGAGCCAGTAGATAGAGATTAAAGATTAATGAGAAAAAAAAAAGATTAATGAGAGTAGGGATGGTCATGAGGGCAATTTTCTGGAGAAGATGAAATGGTATTGGATCCTGTGTGTTTGTAGAGGAGTTGGCCTTTGCAAGGGCTAGGGCCACTTCAGAGATGAAAGTGAAGAAGGGATATGAGAGGAGACGAAGGATTGGCCTCAATGGGGTGTGTGTGTGTGTGTGTGTGTGTGTGTGTGTGTGTGTGTGTGTGTGTGCAATAGGTGAGGTCCTCAAATGAGAGGGTGGGGGAAGTTGTGCCATGAGAGGCTTGAGGAGAGAAGAAGAGGTTTGTTGTGTTGAATGAAATAAGGAGTCCATGAGGGAGGAGTAGAAATATTAACCTTGCTACAGTGAGCCTGGAATTAAATAACATACATTTGTATGGACCCAATCAGTAGTTTTGTGAATTATTCCAGCTCCATTGATTACTTTGTGAGTGGGAGCAGAGGAAGTAGATGGCAGGAGAAATAAATATTTAACATTTGATACATCATGATTGGTGTTATAGGACAAGGGACAAAGGGGTAGAGGATAATATATAGAGATGGTTAACCAAGGGAAGGATAGGGAAAGAAAGAAGGTAGGTGGCACAAAGATGATGACCTGGTAAAGTATTAAGAAATAGGGAAAAGATGGAATGACAAGATTATGATCAAATAAAGAGATATTGAAGTTCATGAACATGATATTAGAGCATTTTGAGTGGTGTCAAGGTCAAGGGTATGCCTATCTCTTTGTAGCAGAGGTGGAGTGGGGGAAGCAGGTCATGGAAACTTAGTAGATTGAGGAACTAGAAAATTAGGGTACCTCAGGGAGCATCAGTATGAAATCCCCAGGTATGGGGGCAAGAGAGAGAAAGGAAAGCCCCTGAGCCTGAACTTGAACTCATTGAAGAAGAATGAATGTCCTCCTTTGAGAGTGAAATAGGTAACAGCCACTAGGATCTGAAATGGGTAAAGAAAAAATGGATAGCATGATTCTAGAAGGAGAGATTGCAGAGTGATAGTGTAGAGAAAGAGCCTGGAAGTGTTCATGGAAAGAAAGGAATGTTATTAATTCCCCCACCCCCAATAATGGGGGGGGGGGGTAGGTATGGGAGAAAGCTGAAAAGAATGACCAGGAATGGTGTGGAACAAGACACTGGACGAGTCCTCAGTGTAACACAGCCAAGTGGTGGTCATCCAGCCTCTGCTTGATGATAACATATTGACCTTTCAGCCTAACATATCCAGATCTTTTCCAACAAATTATTTAGCCATGTATTCTTCTCATCCCCATCCTTTACTTGTAAAGTTGGTGTTTTTAACTTAATGATTTCGGGTAGAAGAATGAAGACCTGTGATGCCATTGGTATCGGGAGTCTCTGCTAGGAAAGTGCTATGAGTGCAGGTAAGGACCTACTCTGCAATTTATAGTCTAGGACAGGGTGGGGAATGTGCAGCCTTAAGGCCACATGTGGCCTTATAGCAGTGATTGTCAACCTTCCTAATGCCGTGACCCTTTAATACAGTTCCTCATGTTGTGGTAACCCCCCCCAACCATAAAATTATTTTCGTTGCTACTTTGTAACTGTAATTTTTGCTACTGTTATGAGTCGTAATGTAAATATCTGATATGCAGGATGTATTTTCATTGTTACAAATTGAACATAACCCACAGGTTGAGAACCTCTGCCTTATAGGTTCTCAGGTACAGCCTTTTGACTGAGTCTAAGTTGGACATAACAGATACTTTTATTAAGGGGATTTGTTTTGTGAAGTTTGGATTCAGTCAAAGGGCAGCACCTGAGGACCTTGAGGTGGCAGGTTTCCCATCCTGTGTTTTGACCATGAGAATGTTTTATGATTCATTAATCCAAACTGCCTCTCAATTTTACATCTCTACCCGATAAATTTTATATATATAGTTTTTTTGGTGTCATCCCATCATTCCAGCCTCTGGAAATCTTTTTGAATCCCATTTATGTCACTTGCTATCTTAGCCATCCCTTCCATTCAGGACATCCATACGTTCATCCAGGTCGTTGATAAAAATGTGGGACAGAACAGGGACCTGTGGCATGCTGACAGGGAACCTGAGCCATCTATTACCGCTCTTTAGGGAGGTCTGACATTGAGGGACCATGTGAGATTACAGGGGTGCTGCAGGATGCTTGAGAAAGCATTTTAGAGAAACCCTCCACTTTCTGGAGGCTGTTTTCAAAGTTACACCCCTTTGTGTTTGTGTGGTAGAAAAAGCATATGCCCCCTACCCAGATAGGAGTGGTGTTTTCTTGCCAATTCCTATTTTATAGATGGGTAATCTAAGGCACAGGGAGGTTAAGTGACTTCCCTGATGTCAACAGCCAGTGATAGAGATGGGGCATGAAAACTCACATTTTATGACTTCCAACCAAAAACTCAGTCCTCTAGCCCAAAGTACCTTTCACACCAGCAAAGAGTCCAGCATTTGAAATGTGAGAATCAAACAACCCAATGTTTCCCTTTCAACCCATTTCTTACTCACTGGCCCCAATCCCAAATCTCCTTTTCAGTTCCTCAGTGATTCAGTCATTGTTCCCAATGTTCAGAGAGTTGTTGACTTCTTAAAATGGAGCTTTGTGGATACTATGTAAAATCTGCTCTTTCCTGGAGCGTTTCAGATTCAGATTAGCTTTAGAGCTGGAAGGGGCCTCAGAAGCCATCTAGTCTGACCCCTGCTTTAACAGGGGAGGAAAGTGAGGTTGAGGGGGTGAAGTGTGTGAATCATCCATCATTAACACAGCTAGTAGGTATCAAAAACTGGACTTGAACACAGGTTTTCATGATTCTAAATCCAGGGCTCTCTCCACTAAGCAACAGTGTCTCTGTTTTACAGTGTTCATTTTGTGTGTGTTCATTGTAAATAGACTCAATGTTTGTGCTTGAACCTATATCCCAGAATGCCATTGACTAATGAAGAAAGTCAAATGACTCCAGGGTTCGTTGGTATCAGGGAAGTTAAAGAACGGGGACTAAGGTGATAAAATCATTGATCATTGAATTGCCCAGAAAATTCACTTGCTTGGCTTAGGCCACTGGCCTCTAAAGAATTTCTTTGGAGGGGGAAGGGAGGCAAGAGAATCAGAGAGTGTATGTGTACACAAACGCACACACATGTGCGCACACGCACACACTCATGATCTCCCAAGGTGCTGATTTTGTCCACCGCTTCTTTGTCAACTTTGGGCCTTGTCTGGGAAGGGGGCATCTTTAACATCTCAGTGCCACCTTTTTAAAAGTGAAATGACAGCTTGTTTACTCTCACTGGGCAAAGAGATTCATCAACAGAAAAGGAGACATCAGATTCTGCCAGTTCCCAACTCTGAAGGCCAGACTTTTCCAGCAGATTTGACTGCTGAATGTGGTGTCTCTGTATCTATGGAGTGAAGGCCTGATTCCCTTTCTGGCCAGGATGTAGTCAGGTAAGCTGCCAGGGGCCCTGGAATGGCCACCAAGGGGTCAGCGAATACTTTCCCGCAAGGTCTCCCTGCCAGAGCTCCTTGGCACCTGTGTTCCTGAAAAGGCAGGATGATGGGGGCATTTCTTGATTGCATTTCTGACTTCTTTGAGTCTGCAGCAGCAATCTTCCAAGTCCCAACAAGGAAACAGCAGGAGGGCCTGGCAGCATTCCAGAGGAAGTGGAAAACTCCACAGGCGTTGTCTGCCCCCCTCCCTGTCCTCCATGAGTTTTCTCACCAGGCTCCCTTCCTTTCCCGCTTGTAAAGTAGAACAATATCTTTCAGTGAGCTCTAGTTCCATGGAGCCCAGGCAACCAAAACTGACAGCTGGGAAGGTTTTTTCCCCCTTGCTTCAGGATGTAACAGCATATCAGGAGACATTTAAAAGAGCTTTCTCTGTGCATTCTGTAGTTATTGACAGTTTGCAACAGGATCCAGGGTGCAAGTGTGTACCTGAAAGGCAAAGCAGTTGAATCCAGCTGCTCTCTGAGATGTTGTAAATTAGGGTAGAGATTATTGATATCGATGGAGAGGATTAGTTTTAGGTATGGGCGCTGGATGTCAGGCTTCTTGGATATAGTGAACTTCTGGGTGAGGGGACTCCATTTACTGCAG
This sequence comes from Pseudocheirus occidentalis, assembly GCA_028646575.1. Classification (NCBI taxonomy): domain Eukaryota; kingdom Metazoa; phylum Chordata; class Mammalia; order Diprotodontia; family Pseudocheiridae; genus Pseudocheirus; species Pseudocheirus occidentalis. The sequence goes on from CM053602.1 coordinate 46,016,622, forward strand.
CGCCTAGTCTTAGAGATTTACCTAGACTAATGAGAAGTTAAGTGGCTTGCCCAGGGTCACACGGCCAGTCTTTATCAGAGGTGAGACTTGAACACAAGTCTTTGTGGCTTCCAAGGCCCATCTTGACACAGGGATGGGGAGCAGAGGAGTTCAAATTCTAGCTCTCCTACTTTCTTCTTGGGTGACCCTGGACAAGGCCCTAGTTTCATCACTGGTAAGATGAGAGGGTTGGGCTAGATGATGTCTTAAGGTCCCCAGCTAACTCTAAATCTAGAATCCCATGAGCTTATGTGTGACTATAGGCAAGTCACTGCAACTGTCTAACTCAGTTTCCTCATGTGTAAAATGGGGGAGTTAGACAAGATGGCTTCTGTAGCCCCTTGTTCTCTTGATCTAAATTCATGTATTGGACTGTGGGCAAGTTACTCCCTGTCCCTGGGCATCAGTTTCCTCCTCTGAAAAATGAATAGTTGAATTAGATGGCTTCCTTCATGCAGAAGGTGGTACCTGCAGTAAATCTTAAATGAGGCACATATATGGAACAGTGAATCAGGAAGATCTGAGTTCAAATCACCCATGAGACAATTACTGAGCTGTATGAGCCTGGTGAAGTCACTTAACCTCTCTGCCTCAGCTTCCTTGCCTACATAATATGGATAATAATATCTCCTACTTTCCAGGATTGCTCTGAGGATCAAATGAGATATTTGCTTTGCCAATCTTCAAGTGCTATGTAAATACTATTATTATAAATTGTATTTTTTTGAGGTGGAGAACATTTCCACTATATAACCCACTGCAAAGACAGAGAGGTGGGAAATGGACCATCCTATGTGAGGTAAGTTTGGCCCATGGAAGGAATGGAGGAACAGAAGATTTGTAAGCTCGAAATGGGTCATAAAGTGACATAACAAGCTTTAGATGCCAGACGATTTAATATTTTTTTTCTTATACCTAGTGCTTTAAGATTTACAAAGCACTTGAAAAATATTCTCTCATTTTATCCTCCTCACAGCCTTGGGGAGGAAGGTGCTATTATTATCCCCATTTCAAGATGAGGAGACTAAGAGAATGGTTGTGGCCTGCCAATGGTCACACAGGTAATAAGTGTCCAAGGCTAAATTTGAACTCATACCTTCCCACCCGCTGACCCTGAGCTTGATCCATTGGACCACCTAGATGCCCTTAGCATAAGGAGACATTGGGGGGGAGGGTGAAAATGGTCAGACCTGTGCCTTAGGAAAACCCAGTCCCCTGAGTCTTTATGCTGTGTTTTCTGAGTTGAATTCAGTTAATGAGTACTTCTTTCCATAGTTCCTTATTTAAGGCTGACATTGATAATTGCTCTTCACTTTGTGATTTGTTTTCAGGACATATGATAAGCTGAAATATGACCTCCACTCAGCATATTATTTGAGTTTGGCTAATTGCCTACTAATTGTTTTTTCTGCTTTATTGATCTTTAGCTAATATAAACTCTGGAGCAATTTTCTAGCTTGTTTGTTTGAATTGTAAATGGGAGGGAGGGTCAGGTCTGAAGGTTTTCGCTCAATTTGATGGCCTGGCCCACAAGGGCCAGCCTTGTGGATAAGTAGAAAAGGCGACCACCTACATGTTATGTTTTCAGGGGTACTGGGACCACCCTGATGCCCCCTCCACTCCCTAGACCCTCCCCAAATTCTTCTCCATGAATTGGCTAATACCTGAAATTCTAGCAGCATATATCTGTCCCTTCAAGCTTAAAGCTTTTGGCCTCTGTTAAAATGTTAAACACCAGCACCTGCCCTCTTGGGTCTCTCCAGAGGTCACAGTTCCACTGCTTGGGGCCAGGGTCAGGACCTGACAGGCAGTGTAGCCACTTAGGAGGATATGATTCATCTGGGCTATTTCAGCTCTGGCTGTGCATAAGGGTGGGGCCCTGTACAAACAAGCAAAGGTCAGGGGTGAGGGCTATGATTGAAAGGGCCAGGTGATAAGCCAAGCCTTTGGTTGAAGTCAAGCTGAGTTAGCCAGACTTGCCAGGCATGGGGCTGAGTGGACTGGAGTCTTAAGAGTTGAAGAATTAGCAGATGTGGGCTGAGCTGAAGGAGCCTTCCAGCTGCTCATGATCCTGGTAGGGAGCGATGGCCCCTGATGTTCACTGGCAAAATGCATCAGGTTATTTCCCTTGATGGGAATATTGGTGCATCCTTGGGTGGTGAGCAGCATTGTGATCAAAGGATGGTAAGGTTGGAAGCTTAGATATTGACAGGTAGAGAAATGGAATTAGCATTCAACACCTGAGTTCAAATCCTGCTTCAGATGTATCCTTGAGGTGTGGTCATGGGGAAGTCCCTTACCCTCTGTTTGCCTTAATCTCCTAGAGATTACATAATCTTTCTGTGTCTCAAGTTCCTCAAATGTGAAATGGGAATAATAAAACTACCTTACTCTCAGGGTTGATTAAATGAGATAAAATGTAAAGTGTCCTTTGCAAACTGGAAAGCCCTATAAAATGCCACCCACTATTACTATTGAGAACCTTTGGATCAGTCAGTACATACTTATTAAGCACCTATGTTCCAGGCAGGGGCAGCTAGGTGGCTCAGTGAATGGAGTGCTGGGCCTGGAGTAAGAAAAACTGAGTTCAAATCCGGCCTCAGACACTTCCTAGCTGTGAGACCCTGGGCAATTCCTTTAACCTCTGTTTGCTTTGATCCACTGGAGAAGGAAATGACAAACCACTCCAGTATGTTTGCCAAGAAAACCCAGTGTAGTGCCCAGGGTTCTCTGCCCTGAAAGAGCTTACTGCCTTGAGGAGTCATCAAACAAATCTATACAAACAAGCTTTATATGGGATAAATAGGAAATAATGAAGAGAGGGAAGGTACTGGAATGACATAGGGTTGGTGAAGGCTTCCTGTATAAGATGGAATTGTAGCTGGAACTTAAAGGAATCTGGAGAGGTCAAGAATCAGAATGGAGGAGCGAGAGCATTCCAGGCATGGGGGAAACCAAAGAAAAGGTTCAGAGCCAAGAGATGAAGTGTCTTGTTCATGGAACAGCCAAGAGACTCTGGTCATGGGATTAGGGAGTAAGATGTAAGAAGACTGAAAATGTAGAAGAGGCTAGGTTAGGAAGGGCTCTGAACACCTAACAAAGGATCTTGCATTTGGAGGCAGTAATGAGCCCCTAGGGTTTATTGAGCAGAGAGATGATGTGGTCAGTTCTGCACTTGGAGAGAATCATTTTAATGGATGATTGGAGTGAGGAAAGATGAGGCAGGCAGTTTTATAGTTGTTCGGTCATTTCAGTTCTGTCTGACTGTGGCCTCATTAGAAGTCTTCTTGGCAAACATACTAGAGCAGTTTGCCATTTCCTTCTCCAGATCATTTTACAGATGAGGAAACTGAGGCAAACAGGGTAAAGTGACTTGCCCAGATCACCCAGCTAGGAAGTATCTGAGGTCAGATTTGAATTCGGGTCTTCCTGACTCCTGTCAAATTCTCTGCTGAAGATGTTTTATGTGAATTTTAATCTCTTATTCTGGAAGGTATTTTTATTTTTTTATTTAAATTGATTTGCTTATTTACTTTTAGTTTACAAAATTCATTTCCACAATCCCTTGAGTTTCAAATTTTCTCCCCTTCCTCCCCCCCCATGGTGGCATGATATCAAGTATACGATCTGCAAATACTTTCACATTGGACATTAGTTTGGCTGTGTAGAAGGGTTGTAACCAACGGAGCGAACAATGGCAAAGAAGAAACAAAACCAAGCGTGAAAAAGAATGATAGCATGTATTGCTTCAGTCTCCATTTAAACTCTGTTCTTTCTAGATCTTTCTCTGAATGTAGACATCTCCTTCCATTCTGAGATTTGTAGAGTTGTCTTATAACTGTGCATTGCTAAGAAGAGTCCAGTTTATCAAGGTTGGTCATCACACATATGATGTATCTGTGACTGTGTACAAATTTTTCCTGTTTCTGCTCTTCTCACTTAGCATCAATTTGTATAAGCATCTCCAGGTAAACATGAAGTCCATCTTCTTCCCATTTCTTATAGCACAATAGTATTCCATTACATTCATATA